>OZ024870.1:80052843-81280343 GCA_964017185.1 Rugalucina vietnamica | reverse complement strand
TGTATGTATGTATATGTATGTATGTATTTATGTATGCATGTGTAACCTGCATATGTACGATCGCCCGTGCGTGCGTGCGTGCCTGCGTGCGTGCGTGCGTGTGTCCGTCGGTGCAAGCTTATGTGTGTGTGTGTATGTCTTTGTCAAACTCAGGAATTGCTATTTCAGAAGTAAGAACAAAGAAGTCAGAACTATGAAGTCGGAAGTTGGAAGTCGGAACTCGGAACTTGGAAGTCGGAACTCGGAACTTGGAAGTCGGAACTCGGAACTTGGAAGTCGGAAGTTGGAAGTCGGAACTAAGAAGTCAGAAATAAGAAGTCCCTATCCGGCTTTCGTACTAGATAAATATACAGAAATTTCAAAAAATTACACAAGTGAACTCCACTTGAACCTACTGAAGGTTTATTACCCAAAATTGTACAATATGGCCCATCTTCACGCTTTGAATGTTTTACTGCTTCCAAAGGATCTAACAATTATTCGTATTTGCTATTACTGCAGCTGGTGTTGTGCCGTGTGGCGGCCCTAAAAAGTCTCCCCGTACATCATCCATAGTGCAAATTATATTTTTCTTTTGATCCTTTGGGATCAGTGAATATATTTGGAGTATTTCAAATATATTGTTCGTTAAGAATCATCTTCTTAACTGTATTTTGATTATTTAGCCCCTTTGGGAATATGAGTCTTTGATTTAGACTACACAGATGTAAATTATTGAAATAGCAGCAAACATGTATTCACTGCCAGTTTTGTAAAGGGTCACTGATGAAGATTCATTACCCGAAATTGTACCATATGGCCCATCTTCTCGCTTTGAATGTTTTACTGCTTCCAAAGGATCTAACAATTTTTTTTATCCACTTGTTAAAACACACAGGAAGCGATGAATCCATCCTGACATGCATGAATAATTGTTGAATGGGACGTTAAACCACAAAACAAAACTATAAATCTGATACAAGCAATTCGATTTACGCAGAAATAATACCAACTAAGAGACTGCAAAATCACTTTGCAAAGTGGTGCTAAATGTCGAAATGACTATATCCCTTCTATCTGAGACGTACAAGGTCCGGAAAATGTCCGCGGCAGACAAGAATGTCACTATATTCCACTTTCTTGCACACCAGATAGAGAAATCCTACATTTTACCCCATGTGAGAAATTCTTTTCTCACATATCCCTATCATAACGATCGAGTGATCTCCTAATTTACTGCAATTTACCGACAGGTAGATTTTTCTATCTTACACTCTCGCTAAGTTGCTAATGTAAGATAAGAAAATCACGTGAGTATTTTCGCAAGTTTCTAATTGACAGACCGCTTCACTGTATTCCTACGCCAATATCGCTAAGGGGAATAATCGATACATGTTAATGCTCTTAGCTCGTGAACGATCGTGAACGCTAGTCGCAAAATCGCAATAAAAAGTCAAAATGTTTGATTTCCACGTTGGGGAAACAGTGAGAATTGGTTCAAATGGACCAAAGGGCAAAATTGTTGACATCGTTCAACCTGCTGGTGCACAATCCTGTGTAATGTACAAGGTTCAGCTGTTCTTTGATGGGACTATCAAGACAGTTGATAAGATCCGTCTGGTTAAGGGTCTGCCTAATGAACTCAATGTTGGAAAAAACCCTGCACAATCATGTTCAGCACCCTCCATTCCAAATATCCTGTACAGTGAAATTGAACAAATGGACAGTACACTCTTTGATGAAGATTCCATCATTGAAACTGCTCCAGATGACCAAATTTCTCAGCTCCTAGCATCTGTTGGTGCCTCTACTGCCACGACTGATAATGTCTTTGATGATGGTATTAGCCCTTTTGTTGCTGAAATTGCTGACCCAACTCACATGGCTAGTTTACAGGAACCAATGCCTATGCTTCAGCCACAGTCTAGATTCACTGAACCTGTAGAAATTGAACAATATATCCATGAAAATGAAAATAAACGCACAAGACAAAAAACATTATCTCATCAGAAACTGTTTGAGTCTTATCTGGAAGAACAATCTGAGGCCAGAGCAATCCATGATATACCTCCAACTGAACTGAATGTTTATTTAGGTCAGTTTCTGCTATTTGTAAGAAAATCCAATGGAGAAGAATATGAGCCTGTCACTCTACGAAACATATTAGGAAGCTTGGAAAGGTATTTGAAGAGGCACAATTATAGCTGTAGTGTAATATCAGGCTTTGAATTTGCTACAGCAAGAGAGGCCCTTAAATGTAAGCAAAAAAACTTGAACAGACAAGGAAAAGGCAACAAACCTAAAGCTGCTGATGCTATCACAGATGACCATGTTGACGCATTATACATGTTCGGGATTGTCGACAACCAAGGAGAAATGCGCTGTATTCAACTTTCATTTCTGTATCAAGCGTAGCGTAGCGATTCTCTAAAACCATAAACCAGTACAAACAAACAAATACAAATTCATATAAATACACATTGACCCGGTTTTAGACCTGTTAACAATGTCCGTTGTTATACAGTAAACAAATAACGTTTAATTTATTAATTCTATCAAGTTTTTAATACTTAAATTAATTATTTAGACAAAGTAAACTTAAATGTACAAACTAATTATTGTAAACGCAGCTTACCAACATTGGTGTCCCTTTAGTCTCTACTTTAAATTCTTTTTTGGTCATCATTTTACTTTAATCCCGAATGTTTTGCGTTACTAAATTACATTAGTTACCGGACGTCAAGGACGTCACGCAACAATGGCGGCGACGTCGGCGTGGCGAATTCAAGCACCAATCGTCCCAATCACCAAATTAATTATTTAAGAATTTACTATTTCTTACAGTGCCCCCAATGAAATGTCCTAATTTCATTAAACAAAAGGACCAATATTTAAAGTTTTTTTTTTTTTTTTTTTTTTTTTTTTTTTTTTTTTTTTATTATTATTATTACACAACCAGCAGTTCAATCTGTGCCTTCTAAAAGACATAATTTTGTTATCGGTCTTAGAACATTTGTATTTCTAGTTCGAACTACACATTTTCTAACAAGCCCATCCCTACCCTTGATAACTTCAGTCACTCTGCCAAGTGGCCACTGCCCTCTTGGGATATTTTCATCTGCAACCAGTACAATGTCATTGGCGTTCAGATTCCTTGTTTGCCGTTGCCACCTTTTTGCGCGTTTGAAGTGCGGGAAAGTACTCCTTTATCCGTCTTTTCCAGAATACATCACTAAGGTATTGGATTTGTTTCCGTCATCTTCTGGCGTATACATCTTCTTTCTGGAAAACTCCTTTTGGAATACTAGGGTTGCTTTTCATCAATAGAAGCATACTTGGCTTCAATGCTGCAGGATCTCTTAGATCGTTGCTAACAGGGGTGATAGGTTTGTTGTTTATAATTCTTTCTGTCTCTGCAATCAAAGTTAACAGCTTTTCGTCTGTTAGGAGTTGCTCATTTGCAAGAGCCTTGAGTATGGTGCGTGTAGATCTGATCATTCTCTCCCATGCTCCACCCATGTTGCTTGCATATGGTGGGTTGAAGTGCCAGTCTACGTTGTTCTGTAACAAATGTTTGCCAATTTCAGACTGGTTCCACTCTACTATAGATCTCTGGAGTTCTTTGTCTCCGCTAACTAAATTCGTGCCATTGTCACTAAATAGCTTTTCAGGATATCCACGTCTACTTGTAAAACGCTGATAGGCTGATATAAATGAATCAGTAGTCAAGCTATGTGCTACTTCTATGTGAACCGCTCTTGTGGTCAAACAGGAAAACAGACAACCATATCTTTTAACGTGAGACCGACCTACTTTTACAGTGAATGGTCCAAAGTAGTCTACGCCGACAAAGGTAAACGGAGGCTTGTCAGGTGTCGTCTGTTCTTGGATAAGTGGCGCCATCTGCTGTGTCAGTAATGGGCTGCGCTGCCGCTTACATACCATGCATTTTCCAATGGTCTTCTTCACAGTGCTTGGACCACGCAATATCCAGTATTTCTCTCGTAATTCTGCAAGCAAATGTTGTAGTCCCACGTGTCCATTTTTTGCTATGGCATTGACGAATTATTAGATCTGTCACGTGATCACTATGTGGAAGGATTATTGGAGCCTTGTGGATTTGTCTTCCTGACATGCGAATTATTTCATCTGTAAGGACAGGGTTCAGCGCGGCTAATCTGCTTTTCTTCATCACTGAGTTACCTTTCTTCAAATCTTCTAATTCACGCTGGAAGTGGACCTTTTGAACATATTTCAGTATTGCTTGGGTTGCGTTCTGTATCTCCTCAACCACGAGGTCGCCACATTTCAGTCCATCTCCATCTGGTTTTCGTCTTTCACAGTATTTTACAAATCTTTGTAACCAGGCTATGGCTCTCTGTAATCTGTACCAGTCAGAATAATGGTTGATGAGGTTTTCCAATTTTGGTCCAGTGTCAAGTGCAGTGGTATTGATTGCTGCCTCTCTTTTCATTTCTGAGTCATCATCTGCTATTTCAGGCCTGTTTGCTAATCGGGGCCAAGTAGATTCGTCCTGAAGCAAGAAATCTGGTCCATTTAACCATTTCTTAAGGCTAGCATCATCATCAGGATCGATGCCTCTTGAAGCTAGGTCTGCAGGGTTCGAAGCAGAGTCGACATAACGCCACTGTTCTGGACTTGTTACTTCGTGTATGTAACTAAGTCGGTTACCAACAAAGGTCTTAAATCGTCTCGTGGTGTTATTTATATATCCCAGTAGGATCGTGGAATCTGTCCAGAATATGACCTGGTCAATTTTCAGATCAAGTTCTCTTGTCAGCATGACATATAATCGACAGGACACTACTGCTCCACACAGTTCAAGTCTTGGTATAGATGATTGCTTAATCGGGGCGAGTCTGGACTTGCCAAGCACAAGGCAACAGGCGGTGCTATCATGTTGGTCAGTTATGCGTAAATACGCGCATGCGCCATAGCCCGTCTCTGATCCATCGCTGAACACGTGCAACTCTATGTTCTTCAGATTGCTGAAACTTCTTGGTTGGAAACAACGGCTTATCCGAATGTTTTCCAAACAAAGTAAATTCATGAGCCACCGTTGCCATTCGTCTTGCTCCTTACGTGGCACTGCATCATCCCAGCCTATTTTCTTTCTGCACAGGCTCTGGACAATGGCTTTCGCTCGTAGCGTTACTGGTGCTAACAGTCCAAGTGGTTCGAATATCGCACTAACTATTGAAAGAATCCCTAGTCTTGTCAGGGGCTTTTCAGCTATCTTGATCTTAAAGGTGATAGTATCGTCATTAACGTTCCAATTAACGCCCAATGCACGATCACAAGGAAGTGCGTCTTCAGGTCCAAGACTAACAACTGCAGGTGCACGTTCAGATTCTGGAATGTTTTGGAGAACCTTTCTACTGTTGCTGATCCTATTTGTGAGTCTAAAGCCTCCCATTTTCATCAGTGACTGTAGATCTGCCGCTAAAATCGTCGCTTTATCTTCTGAATCCACAGATTTCAGGCAGTCATCGACGTAAAAGTTTCTGTTCACGGTGTCTACAACTTCTACCGGGAATTTACCCGCATTGTCACTGGCTGTCCTTTTCAGCGCATACGCCGCACAACTAGGAGATGAAGTGGCACCAAACAAATGTACCTGCATATGGTATGTTTTAGGAAGTTTGGATATGTCCCCACCAGGCCACCATAGAAAGCGGAGTGCATCGCAATCTTCTTCGCGTACTTGGACTTGGTGGAACATTGCCTCTATGTCAGCAGCAAAAGCTATCTTTTCCTGACGAAATCTGGTAAGTACACCTACTAGACTATTCATTAAATCAGGGCCTTGTAACAGTTGGCTATTCAAGGAGGTATCTTTGTATTTAGCGGCACAGTCGAAGACCACGCGAACCTTTCCTGGTTTGTTCACATTCATTACCGGGTGGTGGGGTAAATACCATATCTTCTTCGAATCTGTACTTTCACCTTCTAGCTCTTTGGCGTACCCTTTTTCGATGTAGTCTGTGACGGTTTTGGTGTACATTTCATGCAACAATTTGTCACCAGACAATTTTCCTTTTAGCTGGTTCAAACGCGCATGCGCCAGTACCATATTATTTGGTAAATGCATATCATCTTCTCGCCAGGGTAGTCCCATCTTATAGTGACCGCCTACATGTGAAAGGGTAGCCTCCATTATGCCCAGTGCCCTCCTGTCTTCTACTGACACTGACTCTTTATCGCAGTGCAACATGTCGTTGAAATCTGACGTCCACATACATTCTGTTGTTGCAGCAGCACGTCGCTGGACTGTCCAAAGTTAATATTCACTGCTTCCATTGTGAGTTCTGTCGTGTTCTGTTTTACATCAGCCTGTGGAACGGGTCCACGAACTGCCCATCCGAGTCGCGTCCTAACCGCATATGGTTCATGACTGCATCCAGAACGCACTTCAAGGGGAATGTGTGCTTCTGGGAAATCAGTGCCTATAAGAAGCATAACCCTATCAGCCTCTACCTGGGGAATCGTTAGGTCGGACAAATATGTAAAGTCTTTCAAGTCATCAGCTGCTACTATACCACGTGTGGAAATTGGTAACTGTTTCACCGTCCAAATATTGTTGAGCTGAACATTGCTGCCATTTCCTGAAATGGGACTCACGCTGAGATCTACTTCCTGTCCTCGAATTGTACCTCCGGTCGAGTTGATAGTCGAGATCTTGAAGGTTACGGATCTGCTAGTCAGTTGTAACTGCTGGACTAACCTCTCATCACAAAGCGTTTTGTCTGCACCATCGTCGAGCAGAGCGTAAGTTTGACAAGAGTGACCGTTCCCACCCATAACAGTTACAGGTATGATCCCCAAACATGTTTTAACAAATGAACTATTTACAGCAGCACAATTGACTGATGGTTGTGGTATAGCATTATCAGAACTAATTTGGACCCAGCTATGCAAAAGTGTATGGTGTTTGCTTGCGCAATCGGGCACATTGCACATTTTTTCCAGCCTACATTTTCGTGACACATGATTGCGCTTGAGGCAATTAAAGCAAAGTTTTGATTTTATGACATACTTCTTCCTATCATCTAAAGACATATTTTTGAATTTGTCATAAGACGCTAAATCCGTGCACGTACCTGAGCAACAGAAACATTTCCTATTTGACTTTGGTGCTTGAATTTCTGTACATGTAGAAAGCGTAGTAATTTTACCCTTTACAGTATTTCCTGACGGACCTGGGTGCGGTTTACTATCTCGTATGCTTTCTTTCACAACATCTATGCCATATACGGAGCTAGCCACTCGTGACCTTTCATCAATAAATTTTGTCAAATCCATGAAACTTGGTTCTCTACCTAACTCAAAAATAGAGTGTGCTATCTCTGCCCATCTTGATCTTAAATGCATAGGGAGACGTCTGACAATGCGCCTTAAATTTTCTGAGTTATCCATATCAGAGACAAACCCTAGTTGTGAAAGTGTCATTTGACATTTTTGCATGTCTAAGGCTAATTTAGACAATCCATCAATATCTGATGCCTTAATTTGAGTATCAAGTAACAGTCTGTCGATATGACTTCTTGCAATTACATGAGGTCTACCATAGCGAGATTGCAAAATTGCTTTAGCTCGGCTATACCCTACATCCGGGTCTAAAAGAACACAATCTTCTATACAGGTCCTTGCCTCTCCAGTACAGTATTGTATCAAATAACTTAATTTAAGCCTATTGTCATTTACTTTGCTCTCTACATTTGTCTCGAAATTCTTAATGAACTTACAGTAGTCAAGAGCAGAACCACTAAATGTCAATAACTCTGGTTTTGGCAAGTTAAACCCCTCTTGTAGGATCGATGCTAATCTCTCTATATCCATGCCGGAAGCACTTTGTCGGACATCTTGATGACTCACAGCCACGCACACACCAGAATATTCGTCTGCCTCGTCGCAATCTTTTGCGGAGCACGCACGAGATTCATGTGATGCAGTTCCTTGGGTCTTTTTACTAGCATGAGAAATGTCCTCTATGATATCTTCCGCGGGTATTCCATCTTGTGATATATCTTCCGCGAGTATCACCGTATCTTCTTCTGCCCAAACAGACTCTTCCAGCCTCGCTTCCATGACAGCATTTTCTTGTTCTAGTAACAGCGCTTTGTCGTCAAGCTCCCTTTGAATCGCCTCTAATCGCAGCTTCTCTCTCTCCAAAGCTTGTTTTTCTTTGAGAGTCTTTAATTTTTGCTCAACGATTAAGCGTTTCAGTTTTGCTTCCCGTCTTGATGCAGAGGAGGTAGTACTTCGAACATCTGATTCTGCATAATCATGATTCCATTCCGAATAACGTTGCTCAAATTCGACAAAGTTTGTTTTATTTCGCTCAAAACTTGAACACAGATCGTCTATGAGTTTGCCGTCGTCGCATAGTTCAATGCAATCCAAATGTGCAATTTTAAATTTTTCGAATCTTTCGACTAAATCTTTATGCAATTTTCTTACTTGGAAAATGTTCTTTCTGTCAACCATCAGCGTTTCGATTTCTTTATATTGTTTTGTCAATTGCCCCAAATGGGCACTTCTTTGTCTTCTAGCTGATTCGTAATCCATGTCGTTGATCAATGTTGAGAATTGTTCGGGATTGTCGACAACCAAGGAGAAATGCGCTGTATTCAACTTTTATTTCTGTATCAAGCGTAGCGTAGCGATTCTCTAAAACCATAAACAATACAACAATAATACAAACAGTACAAACAAACAAATACAAATTCATATAGATACACATTGACCCGGTTTTAGACCTCTGTTAACAATGACCGTTGTTATACGGTAAACAAATAACGTTTAATTTATTAATTCTATCAAGTTTTTAATACTTAAATTAATTGTTTAGACAAAGTAAACTTAAATGTACAAACTAATTATTGTAAACGCAGCTTACCAACATTGGTGTTCCTTTAGTCTCTACTTTAAATTCTTTTTGGGTCATCATTTTACTTTAATCCCGAATGTTTGCGTTACTAAATTACATTAGTTACCGGACGTCAAGGACGTCACGCAACAATGGCGGCGACGTCGGCGTGGCAAATTCAAGCACCAATCGTCCCAATCACCAAATTAATTATTTAAGAATTTACTATTTCTTACAATACAATTGTGGTGAGCTTGGATCTGATACTCTATCATCCATGGTGAATTCACTGTGGTTCAACAATACCCTGCATTTTGGGGTACGTGCCGGGGGAACAGAGCACCGACAACTTCGCTGGGGGGATCTTCAGCTTTGTTATGACCATGATCTGAAACAAAAGTACATAGAATTTAATGAAAGGCAGACGAAAACAAGAACTGGCGAAGATGTTAGTAACACTAGAAATGAAAAACCTAGAATGTATGCTGTACCAGGCGACAGCAGATGCCCAGTAGCTGTCTACAAAAAGTATGCAGATAAAAGACCTGAAAAAATGTGCTCAGATGACAGTCCTTTCTACCTTGCAACAGTAACAAACAAATATAATCCTGGTGAAAATGAAAGGTGGTTCTTAAGTCAGCCTATTGGGGTCAACAAGTTGAATACATTATTGAAAACAATGGCAACAAAAGCAGAGCTTCCTGGTCTTCCATATTTGCGCATTACAAACACAAGTGTAAGAAAACATCTTTGCCAGAAACTGTTAGATAACAATGTGCCGGACACACAAGCCATCCATATAACAGGGCACAAGAATCCCCAGTCATTAAATGATTATAGAAAACTGTCAAATAGACAAAAACAGCACGTGTCAACATTATTATCCACTTCTGCCAATGAAAACGAAAAAACAGGCCATAAGAAACCCCAGGCCTTAGATGGTTACAGAAAGCTGTCAAATGAACAAAAGCAGCAAGTGTCTTCATTATTGCTGACATCTGCCAATGGAAAACAAGAAGTTGAAGATGTCAGTGACATACATGTTCCATCAAATGGTTCAGAATTAAAATCAGTGGTATGGTTAAGCCCCTTCTTCATTTTATTCTATTTGTAGTATTACTGCAGCTGGTGCTGTGTCATGTTGCAGCCAGCCCTAAATAGTCTCCCCATACATCATGTATAAAGCAGCATAATTGTGGTGATTATATATATATATATTTTTTTTCCATTTGAGATCAATCAGTGTATTATGATATATATCATAAATTACCAACAATATTACAAAAGCATAACCAAGCACATTACGAAAACATGCCAAGCAATAAACAGTGATTTTTTGAGCTTTAAAAACTGAAAATTTTCAACTGAATTTTCTAACTCCAAATCAATCAATCAGATTAGTACTGCCTACTGGCCTAATAACGGTGGTCCTAATGTGTATCCACATTGTATGTTCACTGCATTTAAAGAAACTTTGTTTTTATTTCAGGTACCTACCCTAGCAACTGATGCCAATTCTCCCAATTCTCTGTCTCGGACTAACCACCAGGAAATGGCAGCATCACCACAGGCAGTCAACAATCAGAACCTCAAGCAGAATCTTAACTTCACCAGTTCTGAAGAAACATCATCCTATAATGTTGACAGTAAAAATGTAATTAGGTCTATTTTCCACGGGACACAAATCCATGGTGGTGTTTTCAACATAAACATCAATTTGTCCAACTTGCAAACACCTACAAGTGCAAAACGTCCACGAATGGAAAACGAAAGTTGAACTTGAAACGAATGTTGAAACGTGTCGACAATGGCAAATTGTACTTATTTTATTGTTAAATATTTGAAACTTTTCAAAATGATATTGTTGTTGTTGAATGATAGAATCAATTTGTTTTGATTCGACTGTGCTGTTTTATTGTGATAAAAAAAAAACAAACAAACTTTTGACCTACATTTTCGGTGTCGGTCACGAGGCCAAGAAAAGAACATGTTTTCTGAAGGTGTAAATAAGTGATACTTACTGAAATCTGATGTAGGACGTGTCAAATATTCCATTTTATTGATTCATCCATGTGCTTCTCTGAAAATGTCGTTTCAATCCACAAATTTGTTGAATTTTTGAAGAAATGTTGTCTCGTTAAAATTTGTGACCTGAATGCGTTCTTTTTTTCTTTGTAAACTTCCGCCGTGTAAAAAAACACTGTGACGTCTCGTACAGTACTTGACCAAAAGTAAGTCGTTAAACCGTAAATTTCGAGGGTATGTGAGAAAAAGAATCGATCATTGGTGTTCATTGTAGACGGGAATTCCAACCCTCGTGTCCACCGTTCCAGTGGGAAACTCGGCGGAGCCTCGTTTCCCACTGGAACGGTGGACGCTCGGGTTGGAATTACCCTGTCTACAATTAACACCAATGATGGATTCTATTTATCTCACCCTCGTTATCTCACCCCGGTCGCACCCTGCGTTCAAATGTTCTTTTTTAACACTGGTTGTATAGGACGTCACGTAATTTCGTCGCTAAGCGCACACGTCACAATGACGTCAAACGTTTTAAATCAAAATGGCGGACGCCGCGATTTTATCATTTTTCTACGTAACTTGTATAAAAATCAATCTTCGCTGCATTAAGGTGAGCAAGAAAAAGAATCCATCATTCGTGTCAGGTATGGATAGACAAATCTGCCCCTCGGGTCACAATTTGGCATCATGTGATGCCAAAATGTGACCCTCGGGACAGATTTGTCTATCGATACCTGACACTCATGTAAGATTCTTATATTATCAGGAAACATATTCCATTGTCTGAGTGCATGCCGTGTAAACTGCTTCTGGATATCTAGAGTTCAATGCGGCTATTTCTCCGGCTTTCAATCTCTTCATGTTGCTCTTAAGATAATTAAAATATCTTCAAAGTGAAGCATGAATGATGATGTAGACAACGAAGACAAACTATTTATTTATGCTATGAAAAACCTTCTCTTATAGCATTCGAGAACAGTACCGAGAACAGTACCATATTTCTTGTATTTGCTAGTAGATACATTTAGGTGCTAATTCTTTGAACTGGCTTTGACGAGAATTAGATAAACAAAATATAAAAGTTAGATCATTAAAAGCATTGAAAACGTTCAAAGGGAGAAAGTATGGACCATATTGCGCAATTTCGGGCAATGAACCGTCATGAGTGACCCTCTATAAACTGGCGACGATAGCCAGATAAATATATTGCAACTTCAAAAATTTACACAAGGAAGTACAAATCAAACACATATGCCTAAACGGGGTCAGATAATAAAAACATTGTGTAGAAGATTGCTCTAAGCGTACGAAGAGCCTTGTAACATAATTTCTACTGTACAGTCAATTCATAGATGCATGGTAATACGGCTTAATTTATTTACCGTTATTTACCTGTTCGTGCAAAAATGGTATAGCCTCAGACTATACCTTTTTTGCACGAACATGGAAATAACGGTAAATAAATGCAATCAGTAGAGGCGAACTCTAACACTTGGGATAGCGTTGCACATTGAAATAAGCAATACTATCTAAGAGTTTGTAGTAAATACGTCATACCTATAAACCCTAACATGTGGTTGAGTCGATAGTCTTTGTCTTCAACGCACGAAATAAATGTTTAACAGCCAAAATTCTCCAGCAGGGCTATCGGTATCATAAACTTCAAAAAACATTTTCTAAATTTTATCGCAGACACTATGAGTTGATTCCCAAATTTAATGTTGGGCTAAAGACCCTTTTACGTGAGGGCCTTTCGGAACCAGAATTCTATGGTGACTTGGTTTAAAAATTTAAGAAGCTTAAAGGAAAGAATGATTTTTCTTTTCATTTCAAATAAATCATAACTGTTACAGACGTATAAGTTATAACTTGAATGTTATGCGACAGTCTGCATGCTTAGTTTTTAACCTAATCATGGTTGATAGCTAGCTGCCTTCTTTAATTGCACGCCGATGGGTCAGGCGTCAGACTCTATGATAGCTATTCATTTCAGTTGGTTTGGACAGGAGCTCCTTGTCTGTTGCTTGGCCCACCGGGATTCAACTGGTGTTTTTCTTTTGCTCCGGAGTTAGTAAGTTATTCGGCCCCCAGGGATCTCCATCTTCGGGCAAATTACTGAGTCTGTTGAGTCCTCGTTTTTTGATACATCAATGTGGTTATCATGATTTATTCGTTTGTCCTTGATGATTCATTGACTAGTTAGAGACTGACCACGAGGACCGAAAAACTAAATGTTGTGAACCACAACAGAAGATAAGGGTGAGGTTAGGCGCCTGTAAAACTGGTTTAAGCCCCCCAGTAATTTTATATTCCTGACCGTTCCAAGGCGATACTTATGTTGTGGTTCTAATTGTTTTGTGTTTTGGAATCGAAGTTTTGTGCTGTTTGAGCCTTATGTACCTTTTCACATTTTAGTTCATTTCGGGTAACTGAGTGGCCGCCTATTGTGGAATAGCTGTTCACTCGGCTTACGACATGCTTTCATGGTATAAGTACTTAAGTGTCATTTAAGTTTTTTCCCACCCCTCGGTTTATGGAGTGGGAATTTCTTTCTGATTGCGCCATTTCCTGATCATTGTCTATTTGTACTTTTTTGTTTATTACGGTTTCCTTAGATGTATGAACGATTTATAGATGTCCCGATGTTATGAAGTCGCTAATGACAGTATCTTGTGTATTCATTTTACGAATAACAATATAAACGAACTTCTGTAATTTAAACCACGAAAGCTACGACATAAATAATTAATTTGGTTTGGATACCATTTGTCCACCCAAATGTTAATGCCAGCATGTCGTCGCTAACGCAATGAATTTATAGAGGTCAGTCATACTTCTGGGCTCAGTCTGGAACTGCCAGTACAGGTCTGGAATAAATGAGAGATAAAAGTGCAAATTCTGGCAACTTAAAACCATCAAAGCCATAACGAGGGTCTTTCTATTGACCACAAGTCGTCTTGGTAATGTTATAGTCAGAAAAACCTTATAAAGTGCAAATTTCAGAAAAGTGTTGATAAAATGACGAATTAGGGCAGACACGCGACATATGAATCGCATTTTGCTAAAGTGTCTACGTCCTTTGCTAAATGAATCAAAGACAAATAAAATACAATTGATTTTTTTTTCGATATTCAATGTCGTTAAGAATACACGAACAAATAATGCAAAACATCAATTTTGGTCAGGGTCTGCCGCACAAGGATCGGTTCCGTATTTCTTCTACTTTTTCGTCTACGATGCTGCACTGCTAACAAGATGTTATACTCAGCATGATCATCGTCCGTTTATCGATTCCGAATCTAATCATATTAGACATTTTATTACGATTCTTTACATTAATAAAGAAATTGACTTTATTTTATACTTTACAGTGAAAACCAATGTATATCAAAACTTGATAAAATTGATATTTTCATTGATATGAAATTTCACTGATATCAAATCTCACTAATATTAAAAGTCACTAGTGACTGATATCAGCCTATATCTTCACCGTAGAAGAGGAACTACTTTTTTCAGTTTGTTTATGTTTTGAGAAGATTAGCCTCTGCTGCAAATTTGAACACTGCCAAACCTGACAGCCATTACCAAACAAAACGTCTGCTGTATAGAAAAAAAAACTGTCTGGCTACATATCTGGTTTCCTGATCTTTGCCTACTTGTACCCGCCAGTAACTTTGTGTTACTGATCGTTCCAAGTCGATACTTCTGTGGTGGTTCTTTTTGTTTTATGTCTTGGTGTTTAAAAGTTTTTGTGCTGTTGGCGCCTTATGTATGTTTTCATATTTTAGTTAAGTTAAGGTAACTAGGTTGCCACCTATTGGGAAAATAGCTGCTCATTCGGCTTACGATATGTTTCATGGTATAAGTACGTGATTGTTAGTTTGGTTTCTTCCCACCTCGGTTTTTGGAGTGGCAATCTTTTTCTGACTGCACCTTTTTCTGATCTTTGCCTACTTGTACCTTTTCCTACTGTCTGTACGTAAGAAGTATGGTGACGAGTTTGAGCCTGTAACCCTACGGTCCTTCTTTTCTTCAATCAACCGTCATCTGCTTACGAATGGCTACAAATTCTCCATAATGACAGATATTCAGTTCCGCCAATGCCGTGATATCCTTGCCGCTAAATCAAAACAGCTGAAATCCATGGGGAAGGGAAATAAACCCAAAGCGGCCGATGAGATTTCAGATGAAAACATAGATACCATGAATGAGAAGCAAGTTTTAGGTCTCTCCACACCCAGGTCTATCACATACACAATGTGGCTTATTAGTAATCTGCAGTTCGGTATGAGAAGTGGAAAGGAAACCTACGATCTATGCTGGGGAGATATTGACTTGAAGCAAGACGATGATGGCTCAGAGTACATAGTGTACACGGAAGAACGGCAAACCAAACCGCGAACAGGATCAAACCCTAGAGATGTGCGTAAAACTAAACCACGGGCATATGCTGTTCCAGAAGAACCTGACAGGGACCCTGTAGCTGTGTTTAAGAAATTCAGAAGTGTCCGACCTGTTGAAACACTGGATCCTGACAGTCCATTTTTCCTGTCAATAAACTATTCTCACAAGCCTGGTAAACCTTGGTTCAAGAAAACACCAAAGGGTATCAACAAAATCTTTTCCATCATGAATGATATGAAGGCAGGAGCCGGCATTGATAAGCGTCTCACTCCTTACAGGGGAACATTATTTACCATGGCCAGCTGAATTAAGCATATACATGTATTCAAAATGAATATTGCTGATAAAAGCACAGTCAAACACCACTTTTAATCAACCAGCCAATACATTTGTTCTCTTTTCTCCATCCGGATCTCTGAAACAAAAGAAAAAATAATAATTTTAAACAAAAGTGAATAACTGAGGCTTTGTGTGAGAAAACCAACAATTTGGGATTCCGACCAGGTCCGACACAATCCAGACTGTACAGCCACAGAAAATAGCTAGCACTGGAGTCAGATGCTCTACCACTGAGTCACCTCGCTCCCTTACTTAAATTTTTCATAGAAAAGAAAGTGTTCAGTTGTGCAAGTATTATTTCAGCACTTGGTACAAAAACTGACAGATGAGGGACTGCCCCCAGATCAAATCATCCAAATATCGGGGCAAAAGAATGTCAACAGCTTGAATAATTACATACATCTGAAGGCCGGTCAAACGAAGGCACGTGTCTAAGCCCAGGATCTCCCAAGAGAAAATGGAAAAGAATCAGGCTGATTGGGAGTGATAGCGAATAATTCAAATCAATACTTATGAGATTCGTATTTGTCATTTTTAACATTCGGAATAAATTATAATCCAGAATAAGTCACTGACGTTGCAGGTGTTGTGACTGAAAATGGCGCCGCCGTCTCAATCTGTGAATGACACACACTATCAATATTAATACGCCGGAAATGCAAGATTTTCCAAATCATTTTAAGTTTTAAATTGTTCATATATATTTTTTGCATTTTATTCATAATTAGAAAAACAAAAAATGTTTCAGACCACCAAGATATGTTGTTAGTTGTTTTAAAGTTTTAAAGCAATATAAATCAAACTGTTTGGAACTATTTCTTATGCGTTGTCATCCAATATGCCTTTTGTAATTTTCACTGTGATTCGGTTCAAAAGCTCGGCCGATCGATTACCGTATTTGGTCTAAAAATTATAAAATAAAAAGAAGATTTGCTTTTTTCGGTGAATACCCAATACATTCCATCTCGTGAGTTGAAAACATCAGAATTTTCACTCGTGCAGCGCACTCGTGAAAATTCTGATGTTTTCAACTCACTCGATGAAATATATTTGGTATTCACCTCAGAAAAGCAAATATCCTCTATTTATTTACTTTCCAAGCATATTCCAGGATAAATCAGTGATGAAGTCTATACCTTCCAATGTACTTCCAAAATTAAGAACCTCCTATTATTTGTTACAAATATAATAAACCAATCAGAAATACTATTTTTGATTTCAAAAAACTTGATTCGGATCTTGAGATTCATACTAATACTCCTAAGTCTTAAGACTGTAAAGATTCAAAATATCTCTATCACTCTATCAACCCGCCGGACATATAGTAATTGGAAATATAAAAAATAATTTCGGATTCTAGAATTCGCAACATTATTTCTAAAGGTCCCAAATATACATTCCCTTCCTACATTAATCAGTTCGACAAATGTAGAGAGGAGATTGCATCTGCATTGAATGATTTCGGTAATCGATGTTGTAAACGAGAGGGTGTTGAGGATGGTGCTCTTAAATCTTGGAAAATAAGTATCTTCACTATTGTGGATAAACGTATAAAAAGGTACAAGTAGGCAAAGATCAGGAAAAGGCGCAATCAGCAAAAGATTCCCACTCCAAAAACCCGAGATGGGAAAAAACCAAATTAACAATCAGGTACCTATACCATGAAAACATTTCGTAAGCCGAATGAGCAGCTATTTTCCCAATAGGTGGCCAATCAGTTACCTTAACTTAACTAAAAATATGATAACATACATAAGGCGCCAACAGCACAAAAATATTAAATACCAAGACATAAAACAAAAAGAACCACCACAGAAGTATCGACTTGGAACGATCAGTAACAAAAAGTTACTGGCGGGCTTAAATCGATTTTACACGGCCGTAACCTCACCCTTAGCTTCTGCAGTGGTTCATAACATTTAGTTAGTTCTTCGGTCCTCGTGGAGAATCTCTAACTAGTCAATGAATCATCAAGAACAAACAAATAAATCATGATTAACATCCTGATGAATAAAAAACCAGGACTCATAGATTCAGTAAGCTGCCCGACGATGGAGATCCCTGGGCGCCGAATAACTTACTAACTCCGGAGCAAAAGAAAAACATCAGTTGGACACCGGTGGGCCAAGCAACAGACAAGAAGCTCCGGCCCCAACCAACTAAAATGAATAGCTTTAAGTCGGGGCCATCATAGAGTCTGACGCCCGACCCACCGGCGTGCAATTAAAGAAGGCAGCGTAGTTATCAACCATGATTGGGTTAAAAACTAAGCATGCAGACTGTCGCATAACATTCAATTTATAACCTATACGTCTGTAACGTGTTATGATTTTTCTAAACTGAAAAGAAAAATCATTACTTCCTATAAGTTTCTTGAATTTGTAAACCAAGTCACCATAAAATTCTGGTTCCGAAAGGCCCTCATTTAAGAGCGTCTTTAACCCAACATTATATTTGGAAATGAATTCATAGTGTCTACGATAAAATTTAGAAAAGGTTTTTCGAAGTTTATGATACCGATAGCCCTGTTGGAGAAGTTTGGTCGTTAAACATTTATTTCGAGCGTTGAAGTCTGTAACATGATTGCAGACTCTAGCAAACCTAATAAGTTGCGAAATGTATACGCCATAAGAAGCACGGCGAGGAACGTCACCATCCAAGAACGGAAAGTTTACTATATCAAAATAAAGGTCATCGCGCTTATCATAAATTTTAGAAGAAACAAATCCATTTGCGACAGAAAGATGTAGATCTAAGATATTGGCTTTGTTCAACTGTAGTTCAGGTGGATAAATTTGATTGACCATTCCTTCAAAATAAGGGTTGTCAATGTTCAGAAGGTCATCGAGGTACCTAGAAGTGGAATTAAAAGCCTCGATAACGTCAGCTTGATTATCATGGTTAAGAGAATCCATGAAATCTCTTTCGTAGCAATATAAAAATAAATCAGCTACGAGAGGTGCGCAGTTTGTACCCATCAGAATTCTAACAATTTGTCTGTATAACTTGGTCCCAAATCTAATATAAATATTATCCAGGAGATAGGATAATGCGTCGCACACATTCTGACATGACCAAAGTATATCTACTTTGGTCAGAGGAAGTGAAAAAGCCTTTCTGTCATTACATGCCAAAAAAAGTGAATCATAGTTTTTTAATGCCCTTTTGAAGGTCCACTCTATCAAATCCAGAAGTTTTTCTTTAATTAAATAATGTGGTAATGTTGTATACAGAGTAGAAAAATCATATGTGGTCAAGCTCGTCGCACGGAACCCTCGACACTTCAATTTACTGAGCACCTCACCAGAATTTTTTATTGACCAAAACCAATTTTTATTTGAAGTTTCATACACTGTCTCACAGTATCTTATAACATGAGATTTGATAGCAGTAAGACAGGAAATTAATAATTTAGAAAGTTCAGTAGTAGAACAAGAGCTAGAATTTGCAATAAATCTAGCTTTGTATGTTCTTTTGTGAAGCTTAGGTAACCAATACATCGTAGGAAGTTTGTCTTGGCCTTCATTGACACAAACAGAAAACTTAACAGGTAAATCGTTTAAGGATGTTCGCTGCCAATGAAAAAGTATTCAAACTTTTTTTTCTAACTCCACTTTTTTGATTCCTAAATATAACACAAGACATTTGAAAACAAAATAAATATAGGATAGTGTGCATTTTTTCAAGCTACATGTCTCTGAATGAGACCTCTGAGCACCATGTTTTAAATCTGGTAAAATTAATTTAATTTTTAATTCTTTGAAACATACCTGTCTTGAACAAACATGCACCTAGAATGCTTTCAAAAGTTATAATATTTACATAACGCAAACTATTTTGGACCAAAAGCATAGAAAAATTTGCAACTGGGAGTGGACGACAAAATTTTACGATTCCTTTTTCAACCCTACCCCATACTTGAAAAGTTGGAAAAAATCAATATTTTGAAATGTGCCAAATTCATATTTGTTGATTCAAACTTTTTCTTGTATTTTCACATAACACAGAACTTGGTAATATTGTTCGAATAAACGAAAGAAATATATAGGGTAGTGAGCATATAAGAGAGAACCAACAACTTGAATATCGCCATTTTCAGCCTTTCTTCGACTGTTTTGTTTCTAAAAACCCGTTTCATAAAACCACCTAAAATTTTAAAACCAGCACACTAAAGACACAAAGACTGACTTAGAAGACCATGTGCACATATACTGCTGCTAAAATAAACATCGAACTAGTGCAATTAATTTTAAGATGTGTAATATTCATGTTTAATCTGCCCTACCCCCTAAATTTTACTGACAACTAAAATTTTCTGAAAAGTTGCAGAAAATGGGGTGAAAAAATGAAGTTAATATGTTCACTGCTCTTAAAGGATCTCAGTTTTAATTTTATCTTAGATTGACAATTTTTATGGCTCATTCAATGCATATCATCAATATGTATCCAAATATAAAATATTAGGAAAATGTCTGCAACCGTTTACGAGATATTCAAGAAAAGAAAAACCGGAAGTTCCGAAATGTCAAATGTTAGCAGCGAACATCCTTAAGTGGGCATTAACTACAGACATTTCATCCGTATCTGTCTCCAGATAAGCCCTGGTGCCATCAAGCTCCTGTTTTAAGGTGTTAACGTAGTGTAGCCTACAAACGACGACAACATTGTTTGCGGCTTTGCCTGCCGGAACCAAGACATACTTTCTGTGAAATTCTTGGAATCCCTGCTTTAAATGCCTAAATGACGATTTGGGCTTAGGAGGTAAAAGATTAGTATTTTGTGAATAAAACTTTATACGTTTATCCACGATGGTGAAGATACTTCTTTTCCATTCTTTAAGAGCATTATCCTCAACACCCTCTCGTTTACACCATCGATTACCGAAATCATTCAATGAAGATGCAATCTCCTCTCTACATTTGTCGAAATTAATGTAGGAAGGGAATCTATATTTCGGACCTTTAGAAACAATTTTGCGAATTCTAGAATCCGAAATTATTTTTAAATTTCCAGTAACTATATGTCCGGCTGGTTGATAAACAAATTTTGAATCTTTACAATCTCAAGACTTAGGAGTATTTGCATGGATATCAAGATCAGAAACAAGTTTATTGAAATTAAAAATAGTATTTCTGATTGGTTTATTATATTTGTAACAAATAATAGGAGGTTCTGAATTTTGGAAGTACATAGGTATAGACTGTATCACTGATTTATTCTGGAATATGCTTGGTAAATCAATAAAGTCAATTCCTTTATTAATGAAAGGAATTTTAATAAAATTTCTAATGTGAGTAGATTCGAAATCGATAAATGGACGGAGAGCATGCTGAGTATAACATCTTGTTAACAGTGCAGCGTCATACATTTGATGATTTCTATCGTAAAATTTATTAGCCTCTGTGTCCAAGAAACGTAATATAGCAATAGATAGAGAACTAAGATAAGACAGCATTGGATGTCGACCGTGAATCCTTAGTTTAACAGCTAAATCATTAAGGGAAGTGTTCAATTTCATTGCAGCGCACCGTTGACGTTTGTCATCACACTTTTTCCGTATACCATGAGATCTAGATTTACGTTTACGGGATTCTAAAAGTGTAAGAACATCAAAATCGGGCATTTTAGAAATATTACCTTCATGGTAACTGTTGTCGTTAAATCCCAGTGGAAAGGGTGTTTGCAATATTTTTATCCATTTAAGTTCAGTTTCAAATCGTTTGATGTTTTTGAATCTAACCGAAGAATTTTCATCATATGAGATTTTCTCCACTGGTTGAACTGTAATATTATTGGGAGAATGATCAGTGCGCTTAAAATGTTGGTACAGAAAGGTATCATTATTTTTGGGCTTTCGAATTCTACGATAGTGCTCACCAAATCGTTTTTGCAAAGTTCGACAAGTTTGTCCAACATATTGCATCCTACAGTTGTTTGTATTTCAAGTAAGAACATATACAAGATCCATTGATTTTCAGTCTAAATCAGAATCATTAACCACTGAAAATGTCCTACCATTCACAGAAGAAGTGATAGTAGACTTAGAGCATAAATGATTGCAACAGTTGCACTTCTTGGCATTGCACTTAGAAATACTAGGGTACATTCCAGGTCTCTTGAACGGATTAATATATTTACGTAAAATTGGTGATTTGAGTGGAGATAACCTTATCTGAAGATTATTACGAAACATATTAGAATTAGAAGCTCCGTGTAGATTAACAGTAGATGCCGAAAACAAATTAAGAGGTGTCACCCTAACAGTGGGTAATAAATTTTGAAAATTGTTAGTTAAATGAGGAATCCGAACAGTAGACGCGGCAAGGGGAGTTAATGTAATTCCTAATCTTTTTGTGACAGTCATAGTTGGGAGTTTTGTGTTGATACCGGTTATAGAATAAAACATGCACTTAACCGTAATGCAAAATCTTTCAAATGAAAGAAAAAGGTATAACCGAAACCCACATCTCAGGTCCATGTCTAATACAAGTCCATGGATAGAAACGTAAGAATCGCTTATACAACGAGATACGAGTGACGGTCAACTAATGACCTTCAATACGGTATCGAAGAGTTGTGGTAGTTAGAGATAGGAACATACAAACTGATTGCAAGCATTCCCTGAAGATTGGAAAAATAAGAGCATTAAATGGATGTACGGGGACACTTTTTAGGGCCGCCACACGACACAACCACAAGAACTCTGATATTAAAAGGTACAAGTAGGCAAAGATCAGGAAAAGGCGCAATCAGCAAAAGATTCCCACTCCAAAAACCCGAGGTGGGAAAAAACCAAATTAACAATCAGGTACCTATACCATGAAAACATTTCGTAAGCCGAATGAGCAGCTATTTTCCCAATAGGTGGCCAATCAGTTACCTTAACTTAACTAAAAATATGATAACATACATAAGGCGCCAACAGCACAAAAATATTAAATACCAAGACATAAAACAAAAAGAACTATCGACTTGGAACGATCAGTAACAAAAAGTTACTGGCGGGCTTAAATCGATTTTACACGGCCGTAACCTCACCCTTAGCTTCTGCAGTCTGAAACAAACAAATCCATTTGCGACAGAAAGACTTTAACTAACGTTTTATTCACAAAATACTTATCTTTTATTTCCTAAACCCAAATCTTCCTTTAGGCATTTGAAGCAGGGTATCCAAGAATTTCATAGAAATTATATCGGCAAGGCTGCAAACGATGTTGTTTGTAGATTTCACTACATTAACACATTAAAACAGGAGCTGGATGGTACCAGGGGTTATCAGGAGACAGATAGTGATGAAATGCCTGTAGTTAATGCTCACTTTAACTTATTACCTGTTTAGTTTTCTGTTTGTGTCAATTAAAGCCAAGGCAAACTTCTTACGATGTATTGGCTACCTAAGCTTCACAAACGACCACATTAAGCTAGATTTGTTGCAAATTCTAGTTCCTGTACGACCACTGAACTTTCTAAATTATTAACTTCCTGTCTGACTGCTATCAAATCTTATGTCATTGGATACTGTGAGACGGTGTATGAAATTTCACTGAAATAAAAATAGGTTTTGGTCAGCAAAACATTCTGGCAAGGTTATCAGTAAATTGTAGTGTAGAGGGTTCGTCCACATACGATTGTTTTACTCTGTATACCACACTGTCACATAATCAGATTAAAGAAAAAATACTCGATTTGATAGAGTGCACCTTCAGAAGAGCATTTAAAACTATGATTGACTTTATTTGTCCTGTAATGACAGAAATGTGTTTTTCTATTCCTTTGACTAAAGTTCATATACACTTTGGTCATGTCAGAATGTATGCGACGCCTGATCCTATCTCCTGGATAATATAAATATTAATTTTGGAAGCAACTTGAAGTTATACAGACAAATTGTTGGAATTTCGATGGGTTCGAATTGCGCCTCTCTCGTAGCTGATTTATTTTATACTGCTACGAAAGAGATATATTTAATAGATTGCCTTAACCACGACAGTCAAGCTTATTTTATCGAGGCTTTTAATTCGACTTCAAGGTACCTCGATGACCTTTTGAACATTGGCAATCTTTATCTTGAAGGTATGGTCAATCAAATTTATCCACTTGAACTCCAAGTAAAAAAAGCCAACACCACAGATACCGAAGCCCCCGTTTTAGCGAAATAAACGTTAACTGCCAAACTTCTTAATCAGTGCTATCGGTATCATAATCTTCGAAAACAATTGTCTAAATTTTATTGCAGACACAATAAATTGATTTCCAAATTTACTGTTTGTTTAAATACGCGTTTACGTGAGGGCCTTTCGGAAACAGAATTTGGTGACTTGGTTAACAAACTAAAGAAACGTATGGGAAGGAATGAGTTTTCTTTTCAGTTCAGAAAAATCATTATGCGTTACAGACGTATAGGATATAACTTAAATGTTATGGGACAGTCCGTACGCTTAGTGTTTAACCCAATTATGGTTGATGACTATGCTGCCTTCTTGAATTGCACGCCGGTGGGTCGGGCCTCAGACTGTACGGTGGCCCAGGCTTAAAGCTATTTTGTTTTATGTCTTTGTGTTTAGAATTTTTGTGCTGTTGGCGCTTTATGTATGTTTTCATATTTTCAGTGAAGTTTAGGTAACTGAATGGCCACCTGCTCATTCGGATTACGATTTGTTTTCATGGTTTAAGTACCTGATTGTCAATTTAGTTTTTTCCCACCTCGGTTTTTGGAGTGGGAATATTTTTCTGATTGTGCCTTTTCCTGATCTTTGCCTACTTGTATCATTTTAGTAGGTTGGGGCCGGAGCTTCTTGTATGTTGCTTGGCCAACCGGGTTCAACTGTTTTGCCTTTTTCCGGATTTCAAGGAAGTTGTTTGACGCCCAGGGATCTCCATCGTCGGGCGGCTAACTGAATCTATGAGTCGTTTTTGATTCATCATGGTCGTAATCATGATTTATTTGTTTGTCCTTGATGATTCATTGACTAGCTAGACAATGACCATGAGGACCGAACAAATAATTAAACGCGGTGAACCATTGCAGAAGATGAATTTGAGAATAGGGCCCTGTGAAACCGGTAGATTTATATGACTGATCGTTCCAAGGCGATACTTCTTTTGTAGCTCTAATTATTTTATGTTTTGGAGTCAAATTTTTGTACTGTTTGAACCTAATGAACGTTTTCATATTTTAGTTAAGTATGGGTTACTGAGTGGCCGCCTATTGGGAAATAGCTGCTCACTCGGCTTACGATAAGTTTTCTTAGTATAAGTATCTAGTAGTCAAATTAGTTTTTGGAGAGTGAATTACATTTGGTCCCATTTAGATTATACTAGTCTTTGTATCGACTACCCTGTTGAAAGATAACCAAAATAACGGTAATTCTCTTTGGCTCCATGGTCTGTGGGGTCACTGAAGAGGCGAAAATGGCCGAAACCGCGGTATGGCCCATCCCTTTTCCCATTAAGATGTTCACCGCTCTAAAAGGATCTCAGTTTTATTTTTATTCTTCCTGATTGCACCATTTCCTGATCATTGCCTACTTGTACCTTTTTAAGCAAAGGATAATTAACGTTCCTACTCTTGGCAATTTACATCCTCCAAAAAAGTTAAGAAATATTCGAAAAAGAAGAATTTGAAAATGTTTAGTTTGCAATTTGCAAGTATAACATTGAGAGCCTATAAAAGCAGTGAAGATATTAATGAGAAAAAAAGATTGGCCATACTGCGGTTTCGACTTCTAAAGCCTCGGCAGTGACCCTTTAGATTTGACAACATGAAGGCAAAGTGAATAACTGTCATATTTCAAATTTCAGAATGATAGTCTAGTCTAGTAGTCTAGTATTATCCAAATTGAGCCAAATATTTTAAATGTTGGTCATAAACTGAATCTTCACCAATAATAAATTTCTGATTTCACAATATCTTCGTCGATCTGAAAGGACCAAAAGGACTATGGATGCTGTATGGGGAGTCGTTTTTGGTTTGCAGTAGCAGCAAATAAAAATAAAATGATATTCTTTAAGAGCAGTAAACATACACGTTTAAATGAGAAAGAGGATAAGCTATATGGCTGTTTGGCAGAGTTGCTCTGGTTGATTGACAGCTTCTTAGTTATGTGTACAAGAGCAATTATGGTAGAAATTTTAAAAGTTGCTATATCAAATAATTTGTTCTCTGCAAACCCTCCAATATTGCAATTTTGTCCAAAGCCTTTTGACATCGTGACTTGAAAAATGACGGACAAATGTTTTCGACGTTTGCAGCATAGCAGGCTAATTGTGTGGAAGCATCACATTATTAGACAAGCATTTTGTTACTAGACTGATTATTGGTTCAAACATAGCTAATGACAGAATAATGGCATCTACAAATTTCGTGTCTCGACAGGATTTATATTCCTCTTTCATATTCTGACAATACATTTGCTTTTGTCAACACAGACTTTTAAAATGATGCACGCCAACATATTCAGACTGATATATTGCAGTGTAAACGGCCGTTAATTGTAACGTTTGGACTAAAACGAAGACATTTCTAGCCGGAAGTAATTTTATTAATAGTATTACTATTGGCATATATATCATGAACATCGTGTTAACGTCCCAAGTCGTTTCGTGCAAGGTGACATGAATAGTACATCCCATGTCGGGTAACCACCAATATAAGACAATACTTGACATCCTCCCTTTTTTGAGGAAACCCTTTTATACTGACCAATGTTACCATACAACTGACTGCTCAAATGTCATATATATATGTATATATGTATTGTACATGTAACAATATGTGGATTTTAAACTTTTGACTTTCACGGCTGTAATTTCTATAATGCTGAAAGCAAACTATGCTAGTAAAACTCAAAAACTAATATTGTAATAAATCAGAGCAACTGAAATTGTCTTTTGGTTATTTCAATACCACTGTAGGCAAATGTGTATTGTTCATAATATGTAAATAACATATCAATTTGACTAGAATGTCTTGGTAATAATACATGTATATAGAGTATAGACGTCTACAGTCCTTGTGTATCTATTTCTAAATGTCTTTGACTAGCATCTGACATCTCAGTATAGTTACTAACTCAAAGTTTATGACAACCATGTACTGAAAATGATTGAAATATGTATGACCTTTAAATGAGTTATATGTATTGGAAACATATAAATGTGAATTTGAAAGCTAATCAACTAAAATAAAAGCTAAGCAAATCTAAGCTAACTAAACTAAGTAATTCCAATAGTAATCCGTTTCGAATTCTGGAATAAGAATATTAATCCAATAAACACTTTTATAATACTTTTTCTTTATTATTATTTCACTGACTTTTATCATCTCACTGATTTTTATCATTTCACTGATTTTTCATATTTCACTGATTTTTATCATTTCACTGATGTTTCATATTTCACTGATTTTTATCATTTCACTGATTTTTCATATTTCACTGATTTTTATCATTTCACTGATTTTTCATATTTCACTGACTTTTCATATTTTTCATATTTCACTGATTTTTCATATTTCACTGATTTTTATCATTTCACTGATTTTTCTTTTCACTGATTTTTATCATTTCACTGATTTTTCTTTTCTCTACACGTAATCTTTGAATCTTACTGGAGGCTTTATTTCTCGACCCGATCTCCTTACATTCACAACTGTTTTCGCGCACTGATCAGGCTGTACCGATGATCTGGTTTCATGTTGCACTGGTTGATTTTCATTGATGTCAGGATTCTCAGTATTGTTTCTCCGAGTTTCGTATCGCAATAATGTCCCTGGGTCGCGTATCTCCCCTCGTTGTAAATCAGCTCGCGTGGTGTTGATGTGTTGTCTATTTCTCCTTAATTTGCTGCCACTTGACGTTTCGACCACATATGATCTTGGTGTGGGGTGTTTATTTAATACAGTTCCTGGAATCCATTTCTTATCATGTAAAATAGCAACATTTTGACCTGGTTCAAGGCTTTTTAGACATTTGCTGCAACGGATGTCATGATACTTTTTCTGAGATTGTTGTCTCATTCTGAGCTTCTCCTTAATTGTTTTTGTATTTTCAGGTTTCAGAAGTTCCGTGGCCATGGATAATGCTGTTTTGAGTCTTCTACCCATGAACATTTGTGCCGGCGATAGATCTATTCCTTCTATCGGTGTGTTTCTATACACTAGGAGTGCTTTCTGAGGATCAGCATTTTTCTTCAAAATGTTTTTTACTGTTTGTACTGTCCGTTCAGCTTGTCCATTGCTACTAGCGAAATGAGGTGATGTCGTCGTATGAACAAAACCGTACTCTTTCGCGAAGTTTTTGAACTCATATGATGCGAAATTGGATCCATTGTCTGTAATGAGTTCATCAAAATAGCCATATAGTCCTATTTGTGCTTTCAAACACGCGATGACACTTTTACTTGTCATGTTCTGTAGTTTTTGTAAATGAGGCCATTTTGAGTAATAGCATACAGTTACTAGATAATTTTCATTCTTGTATTCAAAAATGTCAGCTGCTACTTTTGACCAGGGTCGTTCTGGAAGTTCATGGTTCAATAATGGTTCCTTTGGGGGCATTTTCATGTTTACTTTGGCACATATTGAGCAGTTAGCAACTTTTTCCTCTATGTCACTACTCATTGATGGCCAAAACATTACCTCCCTTGCTCTAGATTTACATTTCACTGTTCCCAAGTGAGTTTCATGTACTAATTCTAACATTTCTTTTCTCAATGTTTTTGGTATGATTAACTTGAGTCCTTTGAACATGAGTCCATCCAGGCATGCTATTTCATCTCGATAGTTCCAGAAGCATTTTATTTCACTGGGACATGATGATTTATTTTCTGGCCAACCTTGTAATACTGTGTTTCTCAGTATATTTAACTCTTTATCAGTTTCAGTAGCTTTCTTGATTTGTTCATATTTTTCTGGAGTAACCGCGAGGTACGACAACAGATCTATTTCATTCACTGACAGTTCTTCGACCAAGTCCTCATTGGTTTCACTTAGAAATGCTCTGCTCAGATGATCTGCTAGGAACATTTCTTTTCCAGGTTTATAAACTATTTCAATGTCATATCTCTGAAGTTCAAAGAAAAATCTTTGTAACCGTGCAGGCATTTCATGCATGCTTTTCCGATAGATTGATGAGAGAGGCTTATGATCCGATTCGACAGTTACTTTGTGTCCAAATATGTACTGATGGAATTTTTTGCATCCAAATACAATAGCTAAAGTCTCTTTTTCTATCTGCGAGTACTTCTGTTGTGTAGGCGTAAGCGCGCACGAAGCATAAGCTATAGGTTTCCAATCTTGTACTTTGGCTGCTCCTAGCCCTTTTGAACTAGAGTCAACTGTTAATGTGATTGGTTTTGAATCGTCATAGTATGCCAATACCGGAGCATGAGTTGCCATGTGTTTCAGTGTTTCAAAGCTTTCTTCCTGTTCTGGACCCCAATGCCATTCTACATTTTTCAACAATAATTGTCTAAGGGGTGCTGACTTCTCTGACATATTTGGTAGGAATTTTGCCAAATAGTTTATGAAACCTAGGAAAGTCTGAACTTCCTGGACATTCTCTGGCTTTTTCATGGATTCAACTGCTTTCACTTTTTCGGGATCAATTTTCACACCTTTATCAGTCAATAGATGTCCAACATATCTGATTTCATTTGTTCTGAATATGCATTTGTCTTTGCTCAGTTTCAGGTTGTATTCTCTACACCTTTGCATAAGTGCTTTTAACCTGCGATCATGTTCATCTATGTCCTTTCCATAAATGATAATATCATCAATTATTGATTCGACACCTTCTAAATCCTCTATCATGTTGCAGATTATCCTTTGATATACTTCACTAGCGGAGTTTATTCCGAATGGGAGTCTTTTAAATGAGTATCTACCATAAGGTGTATTGAATGTGCAAAGTTCAGAACTTTCTTGATCTAACTTTATCTGCCAGAAACTGCTAGTAGAATCTACTTTGGAGAATATCTTAGCATCTTTTAATTTCTCAGTTATATCCTCTATGGTTTTTAACGGGTAATGTTCTCTCTGAATGGCCTTGTTAAGGTCTCTGGGATCTATGCATATTCTTATCTGACCATTAGCTTTTACGGGTGCAACAAATGAGTTTACCCATTTAGTTGGTTTAGTTTGTTTTTCAATAATTTCAAGCTTTTCCATTCTATCCAATTCTGTTTTTATTTTAGCTTTCATGGCCACCGGGATTTTTCTTGGAGGGTGTATCACAGGGTTTGCCGATTTGTCCGTTATTATTCTATGCTCTCCTGGCAAACAACCTATACCTTCAAAGAGATCAGAATATTCTGATACAAGATCTTCATTCACACTACAAGTATTTACTGGTAATGTTGGTCCTTTGCATATCAACTTTAATTTCAGGCAACTATCAATGCCAAGAACATTGGGAACATTGTTTATATCCACTACTTGAAAGTCTATGCGGTGTACTTTATCCTGTACTGTTACTGGTAAAGTTATGATACCAACAGGTTTGATTCTGTGTCCTGAGAATGATTTCAGCATATTTCCGGACCGTCTGAGTGGCAATTTAAGTCCCAACTTCTTGAAGGATTCAAACTTCAATATGTTGCATTTCGCTCCTGAGTCCAATTGAAATTTGACTTTTTTGTGGTTTATTTCTATAATTTCAGAAAATTCACTGCCTGTATCATTATGATCATTTATGGACAATATGTAGAAATCTTCTAATTCTTCTGTGTCACTTTCACCCTGTACGAGATGCACTGATCTCGACTTACATTCCGATGCAAAGTGGTTGTACATCTTGCATTTAGCACATTGTTTTCCCTTTGCAGGACATTTTTCATACGGGTGATTTTCTTTGCCACATCTGGTGCATTTTTTCTTCTTTGGTTTCGCTTTTCGATTTTCAGATTTCTGTTTCTGATTTTCAGTTTTGTTTTTGCGACTTCGTGGCGGCTGTGCTGTATGTTTGGGTCTAGCCCCACAATAATGAATGTTCTTATCTTCATTATCCATTGTGTGTGACTGAGACTGACTCAGTTCATGAGTTCTGGCTATGTCTATGGCTGTGTCAAGTGTAAGCGTATTACCCACTTTGATGAGCTCTTGACGAATCTTACCATCCCTGATTCCAAATACTACATTGTCCCTGACCATCTCATCCCTTAAGTTTGGATCATCAAAGCCACATTCTTTGATTAATAGCCTTAGGTCCATAACGAATTGTTCAAACGGTTCCCCTTCTTTTTGAACTCTACTTTTAAACATGTAGCGGGAGTAAATTTGGTTTGATTTGGGCTTGCAGTATGCCTCAAAGTTCTAGTAATAATTGGACAACTTCTTTTTCTGGTTTGCATCCAAATTCCAGGTTGAGTATATGTCTCTACCCTTATCCCCCACCCATATCATCAAGTAGTTGCACTGTTCTTCTTCGTCCTTTGCTTTAAGAGGACCACCGAACATAAATTCGCAGTGCGATTTAAAGTTCTTGAAGGCGGTTGGCAAATCCGTTGCCGTCCAATCCATTTTTGGAACCGACGCCTCTCGCTCCATCTTTTCACAATGGGTGCGTCGTATCACTAATTAAGTAGATGAAATGTTAGTGTTTTATTTCATGTAGATGTCGGGCTAGGATGGCTCCCGTGAAGCGTAGATTTTCCCAGCTTCAAGACACCATGTAACGTTTGGACTAAAACGAAGACATTTCTAGCCGGAAGTAATTTTATTAATAGTATGACTATTGGCATATACGAGGGGAAAGCAAAAAGTTCGTGGACTTTCTTAATAACTTTTATAATTGACGTCCGATTGTTTTCGTATTTTCACAAGTGTAATAATGGTCTATTGTCGACATTCATGTAAAATGTTATATGTCGAATCTTATTTTTGATTGGTCAAATTACATCGACAAACACGTGGGGTTTGCTACCCCGGAGCACGCCGTAAACTCTCTGTTTACATGTTTATAAATATAAAAATATTTTAAAAAATGTCATTTCTAAATCTCCTTAAATTATTAAAATATTGATAATGATGTAATTCGGCTTGAAATGTGAAATTGCAGTTCTCGCATTCGAATGACAACGCTACAGCGACACTTTTTGAAAGACAAGTCTAAGCAAAAAGTTAGTAAAAATGACATTACTGGTAAATGGCGGAAACTTGCACATCGATAAAATTTGTGCGAGACTTCCGAATAAAACCTACAGAAACGTCTTATTTGTTACAAACAGCTAGAGACACATCAGAACTGAAGCATACAACAGTGTTCAATGATCTGCAAAGTGTTAGTAACAACGAAATAGCTGTTAAAAACAACAAGTAAGCACAAAAATCTACGCGAACAACTTTAACGTCATTGCATGCCCCGTATAATCCTAGCGTCTGAACAGAAATTGTCATAAAAACTAAATTTTTCTAGCGATTTGCCTTAAACTTTCTACTGTAATCCTTCACGGATGGAGAATAAATATATGAAAATATGCTTTAAGTCGAATGAGAAATAATGTTTTTATAGGAACTTTTGACTCGGCTAGCGTATACAGAAAACCCCTTGGCAAATGACGTTAACGTCTTGGCGTGCTCCGGGTAGCGCTAACGCGCATCAAACAAATTGCCATAGAAACGATGTTTATCAAGCGATTTGTCTGAAACTTTCTATGTTTGTTTGTATTAAATTGATCGCAAACATACGGTAATTTCAGAGAAATAGCATATATACTTTTGATTTTATTGACAAAGTCCACGAACTTTTTGCTTTCCCCTCGTATATCATGAACATCGTGTTAACGTCCCAAGTCGTTTCGTGCAAGGTGACATGAATAGTACATCCCATGTCGGGTAACCACCAATATAAGACAATACTTGACATTAATGTCAATAGCATAACTTCAACTCGTGTAACCCTGGCGCTCTATTTATGGGACATAGGCAAACAGTTTAGCCCCAGATGTTACGTCGCTAAACGCTGCGACTCATCTAGGGCTATTCTGTTTCCATAGAAAAATGAAGTAGCAACAAAATATCACTTATGATGCCCTAAAATGAAAGTGGACTCATCCAAATGATAATGATGGACGAGTCCATTCGTCATTAGTGGGTTAAAGAAGAAAACAAGACCAGGGACCGATACAAAAAGAACCAAATCCTACTATAAACACCAAGGTGGGCATAAGCCAAATGAATAAGTGACAAAAAGGATTGTACTAAAACAAACCCAAACAATTAAAAACTTGGACATTAAACAACACTTTCTGTTCCATGGCTTGATTTATGATGGCAAGCAGCAGATCAGACAATACATACGCCGACTATACCTAGTGTCCCATAACATCTGAATGAGCACCTCAGACCTGAGAGTAGCAAATGTCTTGTGGGTCTAAGACTTGTCATCTCTGCAAAAATACTGTTTGTCCCCCGCCTTTCCGCAGAACAGCGGAGGGACATAGTTTTCAGCTTTCCGTCCTCCCGCATGTCTGTATGACAGTATGTCCGTCCCTCTGTATGTCTGTCCTTCCGTCCTTCCGCCCCCCCCCCCTATAGAAGTATGTACCTTGTGTGCGCAAATCCTCCTACAGTTTTATTCCGATTCTCTTGAAACTTTACAAATGTTTTCAACATGCTTTTAATATGTGCATGTGGTTTGGATATAAATCTCAGATTAATTTGTGACACTTTGTTCGCAATTTGAACTTTTTCAGGTATTTTGACAATGAAAGCGAATGGACAGTGGGTACCTTGTGTGCGCAACCCCTTCTACATTTGTATTTCCGATACTTTGAAGATGCACACATGGTTTGGATATAATCCTTAGATTAATTTTTGACGCTTTTTTGGAAATTTGAACTTAGTCATTTTTCAGGCATTTTGACAGTGTAAGTGAATGGACAATTGGTACCTTGTGTGCGCAACTCCTACAATTTTATTCTGATTCGTTTCAATCTTTACAGATGTCTTGATCATGCTTTAAGGATATGCATGTGGTTTGGATACAATCCTCATATTAATTTTCGCACTTTGAACTTAGTCGTTTTTCGGGCATTCACAGTAAGAAAGTGCATTTTTTTGGATATATATTATTCTCAGATTACGTTTGTGTAACTAAACAATCAAGGCGGGGGATATAAATTCTCGGAATTTGCTTGTTATTTGACATTTTACCAGCTAATCGACCATTGTTTTGCTGAGTTTTAAACGAATGTTATGTGCAGTTGCCAACTGACTGAGTTTGGTTATTGGACCTGTAGCTTTTGACATTTCATTAATCATAGAAATGTTGTTTCATTTATCAAAAATTGTAGTTTTACTTTTAACGCAAAAAACTGACACATCGTTTGATGATGCATTAAGAGTTTTTAATCGAGGCCGATAACACCATTGTATTTGGCACCTAATGATCACTTAGAATATAACACTGGAATACTTGGCACCGTATAACTGATACATGTATTAGGTCTAAATGGTTTTTGAAAAAAAAAAAAAAAAAAAACGAATGAAAAGGATAGAGGTTACTTAATTAAACACGACTTCCATATAACATGATGATCTTGTTAACATTGAAAAGGTTAAAGTAAGCAGTGGTCAGGAAATGGCACACTCCAAAAACAGAGGTGGAAACCTCATGAAGCCTGTAATATGAAAAGATGCTTATGGACTACCTTGTCGAAAGTTTTGAAATTATTTTTTTTTGATCAGTTTTACGTCCCTTTCAAGCTTTTTCACTCATATCGAGACGAATCAATCGGTAGGTGGGGCGAAAACCGGGGTACCCGAGGAAAAACCACCTGACACACCCGCAAGCAGAACTTGGCTTGTCCCACATGTGACTCGTGCCCCGAGCGAGGCGCGAACCCACAGCGGTGAGATGATCAAATGATTAAGAGCACTGAAGTCAGCGACCTTAACCACTCGGCCACGGGGGCCGCCGTTTTGAAATTATATTAATTTTCTTTGGCTCTATGTTGCCAAATCTAAAGTGTCACTGATGAAGCTTAAATATCCAAATTCGCGGTATGACCCATCACCTTTCTCATCAAAATGCCTATTGCTCTTAAAGGATCTCAGTTTTTATTATATTTGATAAAACTGGTGCTGGTGAGCCTTGCGGTGGCCCTAAAAGTATCCCCGTACATCATCCATAGTGCATTTTCCTTTTTTTTCTGGTCCTTTGAGATCATCTGGGATATGCTGAGAAATGAGAAATTTATATAAGGGATCTTCTGATAGTCGAAACCGCTATATGGCCCATCCCCTTTCTCATTAATGTGTTCACTGCTCTTAAAGGATCTCAGTTTTATTTTTTATTTGCTATTACTGCAGCTGGTGTTGTGCCGTGTGGCAGCCCTAAAATGTCTCCCCGTACATCATCCATAGTGCAGGTTATATTTTCTTTTTTGGACCTTTGAGATCAGCGAGGATATTCTAAGAAATCAGAAACTTATTATCGGTCAAGATTCATTTTCTAACCAATGTTTGATATATTTGGTCCCATTTAGATAATACTAGTCTTTGTATCGACTACCCTAATGAAAGTGTCAAAATTTCAGTAATTCTCTTTGGCTCCATGTTGCTAAATCTAAAGGGTCACTGACGAGACTTTAATAGTCGAAACCGCGGTATGACCCATTCCCTTTCTCATTAATGTGTTCACTGCTCTTAAAGGATCTCAGTTCTAATTCTTATACGCTATTACTGCAGCTGGTGTTGTGTCGTGTAGCGGCCCTAAAATGTCTCCCCGTACATCATCCATAGTGCAGGTTTTATTTTCTTTTTGGTCCTTTGAGATCAGCGAGGATATTCTGAGGAATCAGAAACTTATTATCGGTTAAGACTTATTTACTAACCAAAGTTTGATATATTTGGTCCCATTTAGATAATACTAGTCTTTGTATCGACAACCCTGTTAAAAGTTGCAAAGTTTCAGTAATTCTCTTTGGCTCCATGTTGCTAAATCTAAAGGGTCAATGGCGAGACGTTAATAGTCGAAACCGCGGAATGGCCCATCCCCTTTCTCATTAATGTGTTCACTGCTCTCAAAGGATCTCAGTTTTATTTATTTTTTTTTTATCTCCATCGTGATTTATTTGTTTGTCCTTGATGATTCATTGACTAGTTAAAGATTTGCCACGAGGACGGAACAACTAACTAAATGTTGTGAACCTCTTCAGATGATTAGGGTGAGGTTAGGGCCCTGCAAAATCGATTTGAGCCCCCAAGTTATTTATAACTGACCGTTCCAAGGCGGTACTGCTGTTGTGGTTCACATTCATCCAAGCTATCCCAATGATGAGTTTCATGTTGCATGACATTGTGATCACCCGGATATTATTTGTCTGTTCACTTCGGGTAACTTAGTGGCCGCCTATTGGGAAATAGCTGCTCTCTGGCTTACGATATGTTTTCTAAGTAGAAGTACCTAACTGTCAATTTAGTTTTTCCAACCTCTTTTTTGGAGTGGGAATTTCTTTCTGATTGCGCCTTTTCCTGATCATTGCCTATTTGTACCTTTTTATTATCGGTTTATTTTCATTTTCTAACCAACGTTTAATATATTTGGCCCAATATGGATAACACTAGTCTTTGTATGGACTTCCTTGTCTATATTAATTCTCTTTGGCTCCATGTTGCCAAATCTAGAGGGTCATTGATGAAGCTTAAATAGCCGAACGATGTATGAACCATCACCCTTCTCATTAATATTCTCACTGCTCTTAAAAGATCTAAATTTTTATATTCACGGACTTGAAAAACGCAACACTTGCATTATCGATTCAAAATCTCAGAATACGGGATTTTCCGAAAAATATTTGTTTAAAAAAGTTAAAAAAACAATCAGTCTGCTTAACTTCGATACCAAATCCGAAATTTAAATGTTAACCAAGCATCAACACAAATAAATCGCATGATAGGTCAATGAGGACGACAACATTTCTTCAGGTCCGACATGGTTTCTTGAAATAACCACCAAAGTCCAAACCAATGCTGTTAGTTGGCCTTCATTTGTGTTAAAAACGTGACAATAACGTCAGTTTAACGTTTATCAAGAAAACTTTATTTTTGCCTGTAAAATTGAAACAAATCCAAAACTTTTCGAACATAATACATTTACCATTTAAACGGCATTGAAATATTAATTTTGCCTTTTTTTTGTGCTTTAGGTTGTTAGCTATCACCGGAGATGATTTGCGTTCACAATATCCCTTTCTTGTAGGTTCAGATTTCTTCAGAAATAAATACGTATTGATGACGTTGAAGAATGCAGCTTTAGAAAAGAATTCAGCAACATTTTTATGGATAAATATTGAGTATTGTGTTAAGATTTACGATATTATGTTTATTTTATGCTTCAGTTTAACTTTAAAACAGTTTTAAGAAAACGATAACCGATATAATGTGTTACGTTATTTAAGTCCGTCAGTATAATATATTTTAATTGTAATTAATTGCTGAAGTTCTTGTTAGATGTTCACGGGGAGTGCAGTGGCTTATTAGTACAGCATCGTAATTCGAGGTCTTGCTTTGCTTCCCAATGGTGGCACCGGCTTGTGTCCTTGAGCAAGATATATCGAATGTCCAGAGTACTGCCGGGTTAATACCAAGGCAGCGGTATCTTTGTCCCGACATAGCAAAAGAATTGTTGACTGGGACGGTATACCTCAATATAAATACACAAACAAAATCAATGTTTTTAAGCTTTGCCCATACCTTATGTCTGAAACCAAGATCAAAGTCGGTTGCCAGTCAAATTGACCTACATTTTGATTTGTTGCTTCATTAGCATAGCACTTATCCATTTCGTTTTCAAAATTTGAAGGCTATGCAATGTTTCTGTCTTCGAGCTTTGAGATTCGTTTTACTTTGCTAACGTCTTTTAAGACATGGTTTGTCAAACAGTGGATTGTCGTCATCGATTTTAACTTGATTCAAAAAAGACCATAAGGGGATATTTGGGCCGTGCACAAGATTTTAAGCAAATTGCAGGCAAAATCTGGCACTGTTGTTATATCATTCTTGGGGCAATGTCGTGAATTACAGCCATATGTCTAGTGTGTCTTTCGTCTACAGAATGTAAATCTTAGTGCACTACGGGTAATATATTGGCATGCCGACAATGTAAGTGCAAAGAAATACCGAACATTATTATATTAGAAGTATGATCAACCACTCAATCCAAGCAATGGCCAGGGACTGATATAATCATAGAAAACAAACATTCGTCCTTGAAACCAAACCGGGGAACGGCTAGACCACAAACAGACGAAAAGGGGTCTATGTTTTGTTATGTTTTATGCATTTTCTTTCCACCTGGTGTATATGTTGGAAATTTAATTGCATCGATTCCTGGTCCCTCTATTTCTACTTTAAACTGCTTTAAGGTACTCTGTGTATGTGCTCGCCATCTTTATCTTGAACCTAGCTGGGAAAGAACTAGTCATCTTGCTCTTTATGCGTGTTGTTAAATGTTTTTATTTTCTCCTTTTCTTCTCGCCTGGTGTTTGGGTTGGGGATTTTCCCTCTGAATATATCTATTCCTGGACCTTCCTAACCTTGTTTTTACATTACGGAAACACGCCCATACAATATACAGAACATGTTTTGGTTGTAAAAATTGAAATTTTCACTGGAAAAAAAAAGATATTTTTCTTGTTTTGCTCAAAACATAGATTGTGGGTACACGTTAGAACCGCCTCGTCGAGGCGGTTCTAACGAGTACCCACAATCTATGTTTTGGAGCAAAAATAAGAAAAATAGGTATACCCCTGCATACCCCGGTTTTGCTATATAAAAGTCGGGTTCAAGGGGGTATGCATTACACGGACATGTTTTCGTGATGGTATATATATGCAAACCAAAATTCAATGGTGACACGCAGTACTTTTAACTTTAAAGGATCTTTTATTTTTCTTTGCTATTAGGATTCGCTTACTTGTTTGGTACAGACTATACATGTACATCATGCTATCATTAATGTCTTCACGGGAAGAACTGGACCCATTTTCGTCGGACATATTTTTGTCGTAGGAAACTTTTTAAAAATATCTAAAGTACATGTTAGTCAGGTCAAGGAAGGTTCGCTGCATTTGTTCACGTAGTCGCCTTATCCTAGTTTTTCTCTAAAGTTGAAGTAGAATATATTTATATGTGACCTAGATAATTTATGACAACATTTTGTAATATTCATTAAAGGACCATTGACCCTTTCCTGTAAAATATGCCCTGTTTTCGAAAGTCCAAAACTCCGTTTTAAAGCAATTTCTACTACATCTTTGCAAAGAAAAGGGTAGTATGATGTCTTAAGAACGGATAAATGCTATAATGCATGAAGCATTCCTCCACATACTGTAGAAATGGCTAGCGAAGCGGAGGTAGGGGCAAAAAAAATTGAAAATATAGATTGGAATAAAATTCATTTTTTGTTGCATGTCTATATTCACTTCCTCCATTGTTGTGACTTTTAATCATGTAGGTCAGTTTCAAGGGTCTTAGACACCCTAAAATTCATATCAAAAGTTTGATGCTTAATAAGCGACATTATTTTAATAAATTATTTTGGGAGTTACCCGTATATCATTGCTTACAATGACAAATATTGAGCAAAGTCATGAGAAAATCTGTCATTAGTTTCCAAACAGGTAGAACTTAAAACCAAGTTATGTAGCCAAAGAAAATGACAAAATACTTCACAAATCGGGGTTTAAAAACACAGAGGAAGCAAAATGTCCATGCCACTGGCGACTACCATACAACTGATCTGTACTTTAAGCTTGGTACATGTATCTGCAAAACACATTTTCTCATAGATGCCTCAATTACTGTATGATTTTGGTAAACATAAAATGACACAGAAGAATTTATTTTCAAGTCTGGAATGAATGAATGCATGCACGCCACCATTCAAATTAGATACATATGAAATCTAAATGCTTTCTGTTGTTAAAATGTTCATACAGTGATCACATATTTTCAATGTTAAGCTATGGCATATATACCTGGTATACATGCACCTGTTTAGCTATAACACGCCCTGCTATCTCTTTCATAATACACATCAATGAATTGTATAGAGAAAGAAGTACTTCAGTGAAATATTGTTGGTCTAAATGAGCCAAGACATACTGTCAAGAGTAAACCAAGATGATGTCACTTAAGTATTTGACTAGATGCACAGACCTTAATTCCCCTGTAAATCATGGATTAAGAAGTTTAATAAAGCAAATGCCTGAAGTAGTCAAAATCTTCATGTCATGATGTTGACACCAAAATACATGTACTTAGAGATCATCCATTACACAATTTTAATACTGACAACTTTCCAATGTATAGTCTAAGTGCATTGAGGGACAAATGCCCCGCTATTTGTCCTTTAATCAAGACTGACCACTCAACATGTTGAATTCAGTCAAGATTAGGGGGCGTGTATGCTTTAACTTGTATTGTAGTATAGACTGGTGCAAAAGTTTGTTCCGTGAAATGTTATTTTTCTTTTTTTTTGAATGAATCAAAAATGAAAAATGGTTAAAAATCAACTATTTTCCTATATTGGATGACAAAACTAGAATATGTATGTCTCGCTTAATTGCACTTGATAGGAAAGAACCTAATTTCTACCATTCTCACTGTATTAAGTTCTTATAACTATTTTATATACATGTACATAGTTTTCGGGTTACATTTTTGACTGGGCAACATTGTTCCCCCCACCCCGAGTACCAACAAGCCATTCAAATATGATATGTATTTTATGATGACCTATCAACATGCAAACAGATTTGTTGATACTTGGGGGGGGGGAACAATGTTCAAAAGTATTTTTCTGTTTTCCTATATGTTCAATACAAAAAGTAGCTGTTTTAGCCCAAAAATAAAGCTATACATGTATCGAAATGGGGACCAAAGTCCAATATGCTAAAATATGGACTGACAGTAAACTAGCGTGTGCTGGTTGAAGCATTTTACCAACTTTTATATTTTTCGAAATACAGGGCAGCTATACATTGAGACTCCCATTATCACTGTCAAAGATCCTTCTTAAAGTAACCAATTGTAATTCTTTCCCTGATAAGCAAATAATTTAAAACATATAGAGAAGTTATAAATTTCTATCAATAGATGTCTCGTGTTGACTTTACCCTTGCTACTTCAAAACCCCTTTGTGGGCATAATATCAGCTTAAAGCAATAAACAAAACAAAACAAACACTTCTGCTCTAAGAATGGTATATATATCCATAATTGTTGAATTTTTATACATAACTGACGTTGCATCTCTTGCTGCTGTAGTTGAGAAAAATGTCGACGTTTGGTGTGTTTATCGGATGCCTATGTGTCTTTTCATGCATAAATGTAGCTTTGTCGAATGACGAATCTACAGAATATTCTAATGTGGCTGTGTCGAATAATGATACAGTAGAATTTTCCAAGCCTACTACTTGCTCGTGAGTATGATCTTATATATTACTGGTTTAAAACATAATTCAACACCATTGGTATTACAGTTTTAGAACTGTGAAAATGCATTATCACAAACAATAATACCGTTAAAAATGTTATGACTTTCCCATTTGCTTTATAATTGTGCCAGCCATTACTGTATTGACTCATATCTGAAAACAAAGGTAGGAGGGGTAGCTTCTACATGTATAAGAACGTATGGTTTCAAACTACATGTAATTCACAACGCTGAAGGTTGGTTCTCCATTTATCTAATCGAAAACCTTTTTTATCCCGATGTTTAGCCATATTCAGTAGTTAGGCGAATTGGAGGGGCATGGCAACCTAGTTTAAGATAGAACTGTGTCCTTGAACATGGTACATTAACTGTCTATACTAGTGGTTGATACCGGGAAAGCGGATGCTCCGTGCCAACACGACTTAAAGGTTGTTAAATAAGAAAGCAAACAGTTGCTAAGCAATTTGGAGTGTCAATTGATTTGATACAATAGGTTAAGATAGTCACATGTAAGACATGCAGACATTCAGACTTTTAATAAACACACCGATAGTTCTATTTCTAGGCTAGACTGGCTTTTATCACTGACAAAACAACTTGGAGTTCTGGAAGGAGACGTAAAAGATGTAAAGAACGAAAACAAAGGGTTAAGATCTGAGATACAGATGCTTAAAGATGCAAACAAAGCGTTTGTTGCAGACATTGACGAATTAAATGAAAAGTCTGAAAAAGTAGCAACTGACATTTCGAACATGAACTATACACTTAATGGAATCATTAAACCAGTTATTGCTGTAAAGGTGCGACTTTCAACAGATAAGACATTTGCTCCAGGTCAAAGAATTATTTATGATTCTATTATAACGAATGAAGGCGGCGCTTATAGCTCAACATCCGGGACATTTCTGGCTCCTGTCAACGGCGTATACGTCTTTGCGGTTAAAACATGTGCTCATGGTGGATATTGGAACGAAGTGGCAATTATCAATGGAGGAGTGGAAATAGCAAATGCGGTGGCACGAAATTACGGATGTGGATCGGATACCACTACAGTGAATTTAAAAGCTGGATCAGAAGTTTGGGTGAACTACAATATGGGATCTTATGGTACATTGCGAGCCGTTCACTGGTGTACATTTACCGCAGTCCTTGTCGCTTAATGTACAAAAACACTGACATTCGTGTTAGAGTTTATATAAAAAGAATCATTCAGTTGTTGTGAAACAAAACATTAAATAACAATGATATTTACAGAAGCCCCCAAATGCTGCCACAAATTTATGCTTTCATATATAACACCGAGTTATTATAATGCTAGTGTTTTGGTTTTCGAACATGTATCATAGTAGCCGATCCCTGCTCTCGCCCTAAGCTGTGGAGCTCGATGGCCTAGTGGTAGAGTGTAGTAGGAATAGGACTCGAGAAACGAGAAGCTATATATGAGTTCGATTCCAAGGGATCTGTCGAGTCACAGTTTGTCCCAATGTTACTGGTACTATATGTCAACTCAGTGAATCAAACAATCGCAAACAGAGCAAGATTTGAAAATATGCCTTTTAGGCCAGAGAAAATAAAGTTCTAAATTCTCATCCTAATTTTAGAAAATGCTGCGATATTAGGTGGATTTTATTTTATTTTTATTTTAGGGCACCCACTTTGACCGTCTTCAAGGCCTAGATTTAGTAAATTTTAATATGGTTTATGCATTAAACGCCAAACAGACAATTAAGTAAATGAAATTTATACATTATCTTGACCTTTTAATTAGATAATATTTTTTGCTCTTTTCATAACTAAATACAAATGACATTGGATGGTTTTGAACCAGGGCGGGTGGAGATGAGAATCTAAAAATTGATTCTCTCTGGCCTTAGTGACTTCTACACAAAATTCCGATTAGTTTCACACAGAAACTCACATTTAGTTCCAACTGAACCATTTTTGCCCAGTCTGATTTTGGAAGGCGGACATTTGACTGACTTCTTCTGCATGCTTGCTTGAAATGCACTGCACCAATGCTGATATGGTTTAAGGACGACTAAACCTGATCTGTTTGCAAGAAAGTTTTGTGTCTAAATTTATTTCAACGTGTTAAGGTAGTTAAACTATCGGCGTTTGGGTGAGAACTACTTGTTTTCTTGATGTTGGGTACTAGGGTATAATCTAAGTTTCAAGTAAGTAGTCCTTACTCAAAAAGTAACAGTTTAATCACCGTAAAAGATGTCTTGATTATTTGTATAAAGAATCCATTATAGAAACTATGTTAAAGCTTTTTACGATGACATATTAATAATTTTGTGTCATTTGGCAACTAGTTCTATGGGAGACATATGACAAAATAGACTCGTTTTTTCAGTTACTCTTTTGAATTTCTTACACCATGTTCAGCTGTTCCAAAACCAATATTTTACATAGACTTTTTAATTCCGCTGAGAGCTTTCAATGCTGATTGCACCAGTGCAACACATCCATTGTCCCTTTAGTGTTGACATAATTGGCAATTTACAGATGTATTACCGTTTTGGGATGAACGCTGCTCCATTCTTGATATAAGATACTTTTAGTTTATAGAAAATACTGCAACTGGAAATCCTATGACATGTAAATAGTTCTTGCTTCTGCAATGACAAGTAAATTCAAACTATTAAATGATATGTTTAATTCTACTAAAACTTCAGTGCACATGTTCTTTTTAGAACAAAGCAACCTGTTTCGACAATCGTAAAATGTTATGTAAAGGGTTGTGTGAGGTATGACCTAAACTAATGCGCTAGTGCTGTAACTTTTAAACGACATCAGATGAGCTCCTCGGAATTTCATATTACTGACCGATGCAGGGTGGTACTATTTCGGTGTCTGTTTCTGTAATGTTTCACGTTGTGTATACCTTAATATAGCTTAAAACACGATAAACGATATTTGTTTATTTAATTCAACATGTATCTGCCTCTTTGCTGTATTTGCCATGTTTGTTCTTGTTTAATGCTAGCCGGTTGACTACCTTACAAGGAAAATGTTAGTCAACTTGCTTGTTCGTCTAAATTGTTAATTTTTATAATTGAGCCGCCGCATATACATGTAGTACTTCCATCACAATAACATTGAAGTGCTTGCGAAAACGAAATAACCGGGATTTCTTGTGTTACTTTCTTTCAATAAATGTTCACTTTCTGTATTGACTGCACTTATCAATCGGTCAGAAAAAGAACCGCTGTAGGAGGAAACTCGAAAATCTAACCTCAACTTCTAGCTAAATGTTATGAACTAGCTAAATGTTATGAACCACTGCAGAAGCTGAGGGTGAGGTTATGGCTATGTAAAATCGATTTAAGCCCGCCAGTAGCTGTGTGTTACTGATCGTTCCAAGTCGATACTTCTGTGGTGGTTCTTTCTGTTTAATGTCTTGGTGTTTGAAATTTTTGTGCTGTTGGCGCCTTATGTATGTTTTCATATTTTTAGTTAAGTTAAGGTAACTGAGTGGCCACCTATTGGGAAAATAGCTGCTCATTCGGCTTACGATATGTTTTCTTGGTATCAGTACCTGATTGTTGGTTTGGGTTTTTCCCACCACGGTTTTTGGAATGGGAATCTTTTTCTGATTGCACCTTTTCCTGATTTTTGCCTACTTGTACCTTTTTCTGTCGCAATTGCAGTGTGTGTGCAGTGTATGTCACCGATCATTTATCGATTTATATGTATACAATACCACGTGATTCTCAGTAGTGATTAACAATGATATGTGTGTACCAAATTATGACCCATATTTACTGTGACACGACCCGGTAATAATACCAATGAAATAGATTGCTGTTTTTTGACCATACGTTCACAACACAGCGAGTATCCCTGTCATATCATAACCGCGCATGTCATAATCTTTGTAAGGTTAACATACCACTTTGTAGGCCAAAACGAAATTGAAAACAACACATTATAACGTTATAACGGTAGAATATTCTTGGTCGTTCTTTTTTTCAGTTTATCATTTAAAAGAGTACAAGTACGCAACGATCAGGAAAAAAAAGGCGCAATCAGAAAAAGATTCCCACTCCAAAAACCGAGGTGAGAAAAAACTATAATAACAATCATGTACTTATACCATGGAAATATATCGTAAGCCGAATGAGCAGCTATTTTCCCAATAGGTGGCCACTCAGTTACCTACATGTAAACTTAACTAAAAATATGACAGCACAAAAAAGCACAGTGTTTGACTTTCTAGACTGAACAATCACCCAATGTGCATATGCTGAAAGGTTTCCATAGTGACAGCCAAACCAACGCGACAGCCAAGACTGGGAAATGATGATACATTCAAAACTATTTGCGTTTGACCCAATATCATAGCAATAATTTGTTAAGACTTTGTTCAAAATAATGTAATTACTCAAGAAAATCGAGGTAGCAACAGTTACTGTACGAAATTCCAATTTTCTTAATGCAAACATACTGATTTATAAACTACAGAAAAGTTATGCTGTCAATTACGTCATCACTTTATGGTCAATGAACATTGCCGTTCTTGTAAATCAAATTAAGAGGAACGGCCCAATAAAAGAATACCAACAACATACATAGGAGAAAATAAAGGCACAGATCAGCCGTGCGGTACACGGATAATACAATTTCTCTTCTACTTCAATCTCATTTTAACAGCTAACCTCCTTTTGCGACTGTATAGGCTGCTTTGTCTCCGACCTGCTCGGAAACCCAGAGTGTTGGCTTTCTCCTGCAAAGGCTCAGAAATCCTTGCCCTATCTTAAACGACATTGCATTGCCAATTTTGCACTTGGCCAACGTTTAAATAGTTTGATGTAATGATTATGTTGCAAGTCGTTTTACTTTATGTCAGTACTTAATCATTGTTGTCTTGTACTTTTGTAGAACAGAAGGTTGTGCGCATAAAATATGCTTGAAATAGGAAGTTTTAATTGACGACACTGTCGAGTATGTACTTAAAGGGCGCCTTTATTAAAGGTAGCCTTTATTTTTATTGAAGAAAAAAAAAACAACAACCCCCCAATATATACTATCTTCGCGATACATATACCGTTTTACTAAACTTGTGGCTTATACCCTTCAGTATCCTAGATTTTTATTTTGTCTGACTCTCCAATGTCAATCGACTTTCTGAATGTACCAGCAAATGACACTATCAATGAGAACCGTCTAGAAAAATTGACACAATTGTCTTGATTAATCCTGTCGAACGACGACTAGCAAACTGTACACAATGATAAATCTTATATAAAATAAAAATTAAAACTGAGATTCTTTAAGAGCATATTTATGAGAAAGTGACTGGGCCATACCATGGTTTCGGCTACTTAAGCCTCGTGTGCGACCATTTGGATTTGACAACATGGAGCCAAAGAGAATAGCTGTAATGTTGCACATTTCAACGGGGTAGTCAATGCAAAGACTAGTATAATCCGAATGGGGCCAAATACATTAATTGTTGGTAAGAAAATGTATCTAAACCGATGAAAAAAAAATCTAATTTCTCAGAACAATCTCACTGATCTCAAAGGACCAAAGGAAAATGAGCCGCTGCATGGGAAAACCAACAATCTGCATATGCGAAAACAAAGGCGCAGATCAGCTTCGCGGTAACCGTGAAGCTGATCAGCGCCTTTGTTTTCGCTACACAGATAGTACAATCCTTCTTCTTCTTAAATCCGAAATTTCAAGCTTCTAACCATATTCTGTGACTGTACAGCCTGATTTGTGTCGGACCTGGTCATAATCCAAATTGTTGGTTTTCTCACGCACAGGCTCAAATATAATCTGCACTATGGATGATGTACGGGGAGAGTTCTTAGGGCCGCCACTCGGCACAACACCAGCTGCAGTGATAGCAAATAAAAATTAAAACTGAGATCCTTTAAGAGCACTGAACATTTTATGAGAAAGGGGGTGGGCCATACCATGGTTGAGACTACTTAAATTGTGAGTGAGCGGCCCCCGTGGCCCTTGTTTCTTAATCACTCCATCATCTCACAGCTGTGTCTGGTGTGGGTTCGAGCCCCGTACTGGCCACATGTGAGACAAGCCATGTTCTGCTTGCGGGTGTGCCTGGTGGTTTTTCTCGGGGTTCTCCCGTTTTCGCCCACCTACTGATTGGCCCGTCTCAAATGAGCTGAAATAATCTTGAAAGGGACGTAAAACTGAATGAAAAAAAAAAAATGTGAGTGACCCTTTAGATGTTGACAACAAGTGAATTAACTGTAATTTCGAAAAGACAATGACATGCGGTGACTAGGAAAGTTGATTGTTGACTGTTTTTAATTAAAACAGATCGTCAGTACACGTTAGAACAAGGTGGTTGTGACGAGTACCCACCATGTATAATTTATAACCAAAATGAGGAAACGTGCGTACCCCTGTACACCCCAGTTTTACTGTATAAAAGCGGGGTGTAAAGCAGTATACTTAGTAGTACATTTCATGGACATGTTTTCCTGATGCCTAATAAGTGGCCTGCACATCCGTGCCACATCTTCTATACAGCACCTCTCTGGTGTCCGCACAACTTTTAAATACCGTCACCTTAGCGTAAAAACAGTGTAACTGCCAAATGCTTACTTTTCAGGAGAGACAAAAACTTTTTAATATGAGTATTTCACATATAGGCACATCAAAAGCAGCTTAAGTACATATTACTTATTGGTCTCATCTATGTGTAAAGTTAAGTTTGTTAGAGAATGGCCAACAAAATTTGTATAGCATTTTTATTTTCAGATTGAAATATGCGCAAAAACCTTGTAAGTGCACTTACACTGTTTTTGCGCTAAGATATTTAAGAATTTTTAACATTGAATAAATAGCACAGCAGAACTAATAATTTTATTTATCTTCTTTTTTCCTTAATCATATTGCTTTCTGAAGATTTTACAGATTAACTTCATGAAAATCCCCAAAACAAATATTTTTGATGATTTTTTTTCCAAAAGTTGCACTTATAACATTTTAGCACTGAAGTATTTTCTTAGCGAAAAACCTTGTAAGTGCACTTACAAGGTTTTTGCAAAAACCTTGTAAGTGCACTTACAAGGTTTTTGCATGGAAATTTTTCATGGGAATTTTTCAAAAAATGAAAATTTAATAACTTCAGATTTAGATTAAATCCACTTGTAATACTTCTCCAGGTAATGTATCTTGATGATAGGGATCCATTTATGCAAAAAAGTGATTTTGGCCAAAATTTCACTTACACTGATTTTGCGCTAAGGTGACGATACACGGTTTAGGACTCTACATAAATAAACGCATCAGTGGGGCCTAAATTGTTTGAGGAAACGGCCCATCTGCTTGATTTTGACGCCTTTAGGACCGTAGCAATGAAATTATTCTGACAAAAACTAAGTCTAAGTGGGGAGTCCCGGAATAGCGTGGACGTTTTTGTTAACTCATCAACGGTTTCTTGAAATTTGTTGAAAATGATATATGTCTTAGAAGCATATTGCATGTTAATCAGGTGAATCATATGAATAGGTGAATCGGCAATATAATACAAAAGTTGTGACCATTTACTTGATTTTTGACAGCATATCGGCAAAACCGGCACACGTGACAACTTATTCTGGTTAATTTTTGAAGAGGGTGGTCAAATGTTTTGCTTATATTCGCGTACTGATAGAAAGTTGCAGACAGACGGTAAAGTAATAAATCACAGAGTAGCTCTATTACCAATGATATTCTGCAGTTTTTTGCAAGACAAATTTAGTCGCACCTCAAGAAATAGAGATTATCATATGACAATTTTTATATCGTACCTCGTATGAACCCGAGCATCCCGTATCAGCCCGAGACTCTCGTATCAGCCCGAGGGCCGAAGGCCCGAGGGCTGATGCGAGAGTCGAGGGCTGATACGGGATTCGAGGGTTGATACGTGGGTGCGATATGAAAATTGTCATATCGTAATCTTTTTATCATATATTTTAATTCATGGCCGTTTTTCCCTTTCTTTGTTTTATTTATTTTATTTTATTTTGACACACCGCCAAGCGTGCAGTGGGTAGTTGTCTACAAGTGAATTTTTATCAGTGTCTCGTGTGCACATAACGTTGAGCAATGTTAACAAGATATTCATGATAAGCCAATAAAAATTAAAAGTTTGTTTACCGGTCAAAAAGTCAAAAAAGTCTCATTCATCCTTGGATCATCCTCGTACCGTTAACCTCACCGTCAGCTTCTGCAGTGGTTCATAATATTTAGTTAGTTCTTCGGTCCTCGTTGTCCTGCAGATCATATAAGGTGATTAGCATGCAAACCCACTATTCATCGCTCTGACGAGGGTTCAAATCTGGGTAGAGGTATGTGGCAGGGTAGTAATAGTCCGTCAGAAGTTGGTGTTCTCTGGGTTTTCTCCGCCACTTCTGTACAGTCCGACATCATCTACGCTTTCACTTTCATTTCACGGCGAAGCTATTAGCTAGTCAGGAAACTGATAACAAATGCTTCACCGAACTCGAGTGACCGTGGAATGTTTAAAGCACATAACACAGAAATTAAGCCAACCAACATGAATCGACAAAGCAATTCAGGGGAGCGGTTGCCTAGGGGTTAAAAATGTATATCGTCTGATCGAGAAGTTGCGCAGTTAATCTTGACTGGTAGGTTAAACCGCAAAACAACACAAACAAATATTATAAAGCCGATGCGACAATTCGAATGGCGCGGCAAAAATACCAATCAATATACTGCACGATGGATTTGGCAAAGTGGTGCTAAATGTCTAAATGGTCTATATTCTTTCTCTTTGAGACCTTCAACGTCCGAAAAATGTTTGTTGTAAGTTAGAAGGGCAATATTTACCTCATTCCAAAATTGCCTTCAATTGTCTAAGTGCCCGTCGTGTTAATGGTTCTGAATGTCTAGAGTTCAATGTTGCTATTTGTCTGTTTCTCAATCTCCTTCTGTTGCTTTTTAGATAACCAAAATATCTTCAACGTGAAGCATTGATGATGATGTAGACAACGAAAACAAACTATTTATCTATGCCTGAGAAAACTTCTTTTATGACATTCGAGACAGTACCGTATTATTTGTTTTTGTTAGTAGATACATTTTATTATTAATTCCGAATTAGCGGCTCTGTAGTCGCAATTTTGGGGATTGATCTGTAATGGGTCATTTAAAATGGCGACGTCAGCCAGATAAATATACCGGAATTTTAAGAAATTACACAAGGGCAGTCTAAAGACACATTTAAAACAATTAAATTATGATGACCACCAAGATGAATCAAAATTATTACTTGCTATATCAGCTTATTTGTTCTATGCAAATCCTGCAAGATTGCAACTTCGTCCAAAGCCTTTTGGCATCGAGACTTGAAAAATGACGGATAAATGTTTTCGGCGTTTGCATTGTAGCAAGCTAATTGGGTTGAAAAATCACATTATAAGACTAGCATTTTGTTACCAGACTGATTATGGGTTCAAACATAGCTAATGACATAATAATAGCATCTACAAATTTCATGTCTCGAAAGGATTTATATTCCTATTTTATATTCTGACAATACACTTGCCTTTGTCATAGACATATGAGCCGCGCCATGGGAAAACCAACAATCTGCATAGGCGAAAACAAAGACGCAGATCAGCTTCGCGGTAACCGCGAAGCTGATCAGCGCCTTTGTTTTCGCTACTCGGATAGTACAATTCCTCTTCTACTTACATCCGAAATTTCAAGCTCCTAGCTCTTTTCTGTGCTTGTACAGCTCAGTTTGTGTCAGACCTGTTCGGAAACCACATTGTTGGTTTTCCCACGAGGCGGCTCATATGAAAGGATGTACGTCAACATATTCAAGTTGTTATATTGTAATATAAACGGCTGTAAATGGGTCAAAAGAAGCAAGAAAACTAAGACTACGAACCGCAATAGGAACTGCCCCGACCAACCTGAGATCAGACTGGGATGTTTATACGGGCGCAACGGCGTAGGATTATGTATCGAATTGTGCATTTTGTTTGGAGAAATGCGGAAGAACCACGCGTGTTGGTGAACTGATTGTAATAAATTAGCCTCGTGAATTCAAGACGTTTAACCCAATCATGGTTGATAACTATGCTGCCTTCTATAATTGCACGCCGGTGGGTCAGGCGTCAGACACTGTGATGGCCCCGATATAAAGCTATACATTTTAGTTGGTTGGGGCCGGAGCGTCTCGTCTGTTGCTTGCCCACCGGGGCTCAACTTGTGTTTTTCTTTTGCTCCGGGTTTCATTAAGTTATTCGGCACCCAGGGATCTCCATCGCCGGGCAGCTTGCTTACTGAATCTGTTGAGTCCTCGTTTTTGATTCATCATGGTGGCTAACATTATTTATGTTTGTCCTTGATGATTCATTGACTAGTTAGAGATTCACCACGAGGACCGAACAACTAACTAAATGTTGTGAACCACTGCAGAAGATGAGAGAGTGGTAAGGCGCCTGTAAAATCGGTTTAAGCCACCCAGTAATTTTACATTACTGATCGTTCCAAGGCGATACTTCTGTTGTGGTTCCATTTGTTTTGTATTTTCGTGTCGAATTTTTGTGCTGTTTGAACCTTATGTACGTTTTCATAGTTTTATGTTTACGTTCGGGTAACTGGACATTTAAAGGATAAATCTAAGCGGAGAGCGAAATTGAAATTGAAGATTTTTAGAGGGGTCATCTCATGCTTGTATGATGACAATATATTAAGTTATAATATGTACGTTATAATGTGTATGTTATAATGGGCCGACGTTTGGCCATTAGAAGTCGACAGTAAACGACCGGGCCGAACCGTTTTTGTCTAATGTCTGTTGGCCATGTTTTACTGCATGACCACGGTTCCCACCGACGGTGTTAGCAACACTAGTACCGAATAACACAGAGCACACTCGCGTATAAACATGAGAGGGTTGACAGTAACCGAGACGTAGCCTTGGACAACCGACCAGGTCTAATCACACACTAAATCCGGGACACACGGTCATGACTCGTACGGACTCCGTGGCTAAACTGACCCATGCACTTTTCTCAAAGGGCTGTCAACTTAAAAGACCCGCCTGTCAAAAGTTTCATTCAACATAATTTAGGAAATCGATAAGAAGTCTTGATCCATGCCCATGTAACAAAATGCATATTCACTTGAAGAAAACGTGTCACATGATGCTGGGCTCTCAGAAAAACCTTTTAAAAACTGACCCCCTCGAAATATACTTAGGCGATGAATTAATTCAAAACGTAGATAAGCAAAAACTTTTGGGTGTTGTTATTGATAATAAACTCTCTTGGAACGAACAAATTGATAATGTCTGCCTAAACATATCACGTAGAATAACATTGTTAAAATTGCTTTCAAAATCTGTCGACAAGAAAAGTATGAACCAATATTACAACTCATACATCCTTCCAATTTTTGACTATGGCTGCATGATTTGGGGACGCTGTACTACAGCTAACATACAACGATTACTTAAATTACAGAAAAGAGCTGCTAGAATAATTCTTCAAGCAGATATTCTGACACCATCACTGAGAATGTTCAACGAACTGCAGTGGTTATCTTTTCCTCGGAGAGTACAGTACCATTCATGCGTTATGGTATATAAAGCCTTGAACAACTTGGCCCCAGATTATGTAATAGATTTATTTAAAAATGTCTCGGATACACACAATAGAAACACACGTTCAGTAGATAAAGCACTGTTACATATACCAAGATTTAAAACTAATTCAAACGAAAACTCGTTCTCAGTATCGGCCGCCAGGCTATGGAACACAATCCCATTAGAAGTACGGACATCAAGCAATTTAGAAACTTTCAAACGCTCAGTCAAAAACCATTTAATGGCTTGTCAAAACGAATAACCACTTACTCACTTGTTTTTAAGTTTTGCTGGCCGGGTCTTGTAATCGTAGTTGATACTTATGCACAGGAAACTGCTTGGCAATGGGCATTGGTTTCCGCCACATGCCCCCTGCCTAGCACGAAAACACAGTACAAACCATGTAGCCTACAAAATTACTAACTTTTGACACGTGTAAAAACATGTTGAAGCACATATGCAAACTAACTACAGTAAATATGTGTTGTCTCATAAAATACACGGACTTGATTAGGTTCTAGTTTGTTTGCACGACACTCGCACACTGGGGATGCATGTCAGAAGCGACCTAGGTAGGGAATGCCCAATCAGACAGTTTTCTGACACGCAACTTCAGTTTGCGATTGCTGACATAGTGACTATATAAAATCTGGTCTGTATCGCCGTCCATGTCTATATACTGTGCCAAAATCCACTTTCATCTTGAATTTTATTTCATTGAATCTTAATCTCAAGCTACACTCTTACCAACTCCTTGTTTTAATAAGAACTGAACATATTATTTCATTTTAACTGAACAATGTGTCTTAACAAACCCGCCAATTTTGAAAACAACTGTTTAATTATTTAATTCAAGGTGCTTTTAAATGTTTTAGACTCACTCAAACGATTCCTAGGCTTAGATTTTACAGATCTATTTGTAAATATTTGTTTTGTAATGTATTGAATATGTATGTGTTTTATGAATGTATGATTCTGTATATATGTTTTATGCATGTTTCATGTTTTACAGAGGACCATATGTAAGATAAGTTCATGTTTGTACTTAATATGTAATCCTCTCAAAATAAAGACATTATTATTATTATTATTATTGTTATTATTATTATGCCCTACTCACGTTTTGGAATCGATCTTGGATTCATTTACAATTGCGATCGAGTCAGATCATATGACCGCTTGCATATTTTTCATCCCTATAAGTTTGGTCAATTCCACAACATCGGCTACATGTTTAAAAATGTATTGAATTCGACCAAGTCATATGCTTGTGATGTCAAGTGAGTGCATGTAGCTTTTTCATGTTTTGTTTTCGAAACACTGACCAGTGCAGACTTGTTGGCTAGCAAACCCATGTAGCTCAATGGTAAACTGCAATTCCATGCGGCATATTTTGAAACTGTGATCAAATAAAGATGCGAGCTCAGTCTTGAACAGTCTGACGTCAATCTTCATGTTCGAAAATCGACAACCTAGGCTCCAGACCAGAGCTGACACAAATCAGGCTGTAAAACACAGGATATGGTTAGAAGCTTAAAGGATAGACAAAAGATGTTTCACTCTATCCTAGTAGAGAAATAATAGACACTGAACATGTGCTGATAAGCTTCTTTTTACACATCTGTGGATTCGTTGGCTCACATACACCTGAGGAAACTTCTAACGCGTACACATTTGTTTACACTTTCTTGAAAACTAGAGATGCGATTAAAATCAATTTCAGAATAGATTTATAACAGAATGTATTTCGGTGGTGCATGGTTAATTTCAAAGAAAACTGATACAATTATCAAATATTGCAGTTTGAAGAGAAAGCTTTAAACAACGAAAGGTGCAAGTTAGTAGTTGTTGGTTGAAAAATCAATATATAATCAACCTTCCAAACATAATAAAGTAAGAAGACAACTATCAATGAACTCCATTTTATTACATTCTAAGAAACAATAATTATATATTAAAATAGTAGTTGAAAATAAAACTGATTTTCATCAGAAATAGAATGAAAATCGCAAAACCTCTTACGAACAGCCCTTTCTTACATACATTATACGAACATGGCGTAACGAAGCTCCAGGCATAAATTAAGTGCGTCTTTCATGGTCTTGCAGTGAGAAACTTATAAAAGATTTCTTAGAATTGACAAAACGCCAACAATTAACCAAAATATTCATTGACTAGTAAACGTGCGAAAAAAAAACCTAGTACTAACAAATGTACATGGCTATTTGTGAATACATAGCACTACAGTAACTCGCATGTGAAGTGAATGGTGCTTAATCTTTGTATAATAGTATGACTCCCGTTTGGTCAATTGGCCAAATGCACGCTTTTTTGGAATACGAAAAATGTGCAATACGCAATATCTAAAAGCTTGTTCTTCAAACAGAGTGCTCATTTCTGACGTGACTTCTAATTGATGGACATCACGATTTCAAACAAGCCAACCCACACAAATGTCTCAATTTCTTTAAAAATGCATTCAGCATGATAAATGAAATGACAACTTCCGCACTGAAACATAACGCAAACTCCGTTTTTCGTGAATTTTGACCCTTTCAAGTTAAAGAAACTCTGTTTTGCGTAAAACGCAATATTTTGATCACGCATGGTTATATTTTAAAGCACATTTTGGATGACATGACCTCTTGGTGTTTGGTAGAAGTCTCACAAAATTTGAGGCAACCTCCCGACATGACCATTGACTGGGACGTAAACCATCCATTCAACTAAACAGACTAAAATGCTTAAAGGCTGAAAATTAAATGTTCAGAAAGTAATTAAGTTTTTAGGGAAATATTTTCTGTTATGTGTTGGAGGTTTCATTAAGTATAGGTATCACTGGCCGACATATAAACGTACATGTATTGGCGGACTCGGCCTAGACCGGACAGTTGGATTTTGAAGGAGAGTGCGATGGGTGTGGTAGAGCTTCGGACTCCGAATCGAAAGGTCGGTCCTGGGTTCGACCTTCACTCCATGTTGTGTCCTTGTAGACATATGAACTTCCCTAGCATTGCTTTATACCCAGGATTTGGTGGTTCCACCCCACATGACATAAAGTTGACAGGGACGCTAAACCTCAATGCAAACAAACAAATAAGTTCGATATTGCATTGAAAGGAGACGCTTTTAACACTCTTATGTGATAATAAATGTTTCGCAAACAAAAAACAAAAACAATTAATGCTTCGGCCGAGGATCGAAGCCCCACTCTTCTGTTTGGAAAGCGAACACACTAACCATTCGACCAAGGAGGCACATAATGACCGGTATTTATAACATGTTTTATGTACGTAGCAGCTACATGTAAAACCATTGGACACAAGTCGAATTAATTTCACTTGAGATGATCCCTCAGGTAAACTTCAATTTCCAATTCCTAGTTCAGTTTAGACTAAATCTTTAAATGTCCACTGAGAAGCCGCCTATTCGGAAATAGCTGCTCACTCGGCTTACGATTTGTTTTCTAAGTATAATTACCTGATTGTCAATTTAGTTTTTCCCACCCCGGTTTTTGAAGTGGGAATTTCTCTATGATTGCGCCTTTTCCAGATCATTGCCTACTCGTACATTTTTATTCCAATAGGTATAACAAAACACCCATTTTTTCCATACACACACTTCTGTAACTACATTTCTTCAACGGTATTTATGACAGATTGTAACCGTGTAATTCGATACATTTGAATTGGATCATTTTGATTGTCATCGTCAAGGTCAAGGGTGTTGCATGCACATATAGTCAATCATATTTACATGTGACTCATTTGAATGAAGAAGTCAAATGGCGGCGACAGTGATACATGCGAGGCCTGGTTTTGATTTTGTAAGTAGAACCAAATTTCCAGTATAAATACCAAGTTAGGCCTTAGTCAAATAAGTAAGCGACAAAAATGGATTCTCATAGAAAGAAACAAAACAATTATAAAAACGCGACATTACACAACGTTCTCTTTGGCAAGCAGCAGATCGGACAATGCATACGCCGACTATCAATAGGAATTGAGCACCTCAGTAACAAAGGTCTTGTCATCTCTACAAAAGGACTTCGTTTTGTTATTTGACAGCTAAAAGATCCTTGTTGTTTGCTTATTTTAAATGGATTAGACAGTTGCCAACTGATTAAGTTTGGATTTTGGCATTGCCTTTTGTTTTCAAATACGTGTCGCTTTTGACACTTCATTAATCAAAGTAATGTTTTTTCATTTATCAAAAGTTGCATTTTCATTTTAAACGCACAAAAATGACACATCGTTTGATGATGCATTAAGAATTTTGAATCGTGGTCGATACAACTATTGTATTTGACACCCAATGATCACTTAGAATATAACACAGGAATAAATGGCACCGTATAACTGATGTTAGGTATAAAAATGTAAAAGTAAGCAATGATCAGGAAAAAGCGCAATCAGAAAGAAATTCTCACTCCAAACAAAACCGAGTTGGGAAAAAACCAAACTGACAATTAGGTACTTATAGAACATATCGTAAGCCGAGTGAGCAGTTATTTCCCGATAGGCGGTCACTAATTTACCCGAACTTAACTAAAACCATGAAAACGTACATAAGGTTCAAACAGCACAAAAATCGACTCCAAAACAGAAAACAAATAGAACCACAACAGAAGTATCGCCATGGAACGATCAGTAATATAACATTACTGGGGGGGGGGGGGGGGCGCTTAAACCGGTTTTACAGGGCCCTAAAATGGTTTTGACAAACGATTGAAAAGGATAGCGGTTACTTGTACATGCTTGACTTCCAAATAACTTGATGATCTTTTGAACATTTTTTTTTGTAAAAAGGTTTACAATAAGTTATGACAAGGAAATGTCACAATCAGAACAACAGTCCAACTCCACAAACAGAGAAGCCTCGTGAAACCTGATGAAAGGTTGCTCAGTGTAATTGATTGCCGAAGTTCTTGTTAGATATTTCAAGGGGAGCGCGGTGACTTATTAGAGGAAAGGTACAAGTAGGCAATAAGCAGCAAATGGTGCAATCAAAAAGAAATTTCCACTCCAGAAACCATGGTGGGAAAACTAAAGAACACATATCGTAAGTTGAGTCAGAAGCCCTTTCCCAATAGCCACTCAGTTACCCGAACTTAACTAAAACTGTGAAAACGTACATAAGGTTCAAACAGCACAAAAATTTGACTCCGAAACATACAACAAATAGAACCATAACAGAAGTATCGCATTGGAACGATCGGCAATATATAAATACTGAGGGGCTTCAACCGGTTTACAGGGCCCTAAATGGGTTTTGACAAACGAATGAAAATGATAGCGATTAATTGATCATACTCGACTTCAGTATTTTGATTATTTGGCCTCTTTGGGAATTTGAGTCTTTGGTTTAGACTACACAGATGTAAATTCTTGAAATTGCAGCAAAATGTCTGGCTTTCGCTGCCAGTTTTATAAAGGGTCACTGATGAAGGTTCATTACCCGAAATTGTACAATATAGCCCATCTTCTAGCTTTGTATTTTTACTGCTTCCAAAGGATCTAACAATTATTTTTATTTGCTATTACTGCAGCTGGTGTTGTGCCGTGTGGCGGCCCTAAAAAGTCTCCCCGTACATCATCCATAGTGCAGATTATATTTTTCTTTTGATCCTTTGGGATCAGTGAATATATATGAAGTATTTCAAATTTTTATATGTTAAGAATCATCTTCTTAACAGTATTTTGATTATTTGGCTCCTTTGGGAATTTGAGTCTTTGATTTAGACTACACAGATGTAAATTCTTGAAATTGCAGCAAAATGTCTGGCTTTCGCTGCCAGTTTTATAAAGGGTCACTGATGAAGGTTCATTACCCGAAATTGTACAATATGGCCCATCTTCTAGCTTTGTATTTTTACTGCTTCCAAAGGATCTAACAATTATTTTTATTCGATAAACGGAAAAAATGCAATTGATTGCCGAAGTTCTTGTTAGATATTTCAAGTGGAGCGCGGTATTGTTTTTGTAGAGGTCATTGGTTCGATCCCCACCGGGTTGTGTCCTTTAGCAAGACACACTAACACCCCAATTTCGATTACTACCCAGGCAGTGGTAGCTTTGTCCCGACATGACTGAGACGTTAAATCTCAATACAAACACACAAACACAATCGATGTTTCAAATGTTTTGAATATGAACGACCGATGGTGTCACAGTCTTAACTCGAGTTCTATGGCCATTTGATAGGTGTTTTCCGTCCAAATTTGCTTTGCTTTCTTGGAATTTACATGCATGCATTTCCAAATCTGATATCTATGCGCTTGTCTCTCTTTGATTTACGTGTACATACAAATGCGAAATGATTGGATTTCTTGCAGCTATAACATCTGTTGCTATACGATGGACAAAATCTTCCCTTTGGATGAACGCCTGTTAATGTCAATCCACAAAATATACAAGTAGGCATCTTATTTATACTCTTTCTTGCAATGTCTCTGTTCGTGATTCTCTCATACATTGTTCTTTTGACACTATTCTGCTTTTCAGCTTTGCTTGATCTTAAATGATTTAGACTTCTAGTGTAAATTCTCGAAATTGCAGTACAATAGTCTGGCTTTCGTTGCCGGTTTAAAATGGCTACTGATGAGGGTTCATTACCCTAAATTGCGCAATATAGTCGACACAATCTCCCTTTGAATGTTTTTACTGCTTCCAAAGGATCAAACTTTTATATTTTATTTGCTCGCTACTGCATTCAGCTTTGCTGCTTTTACTGTAAACTTTACTTTTTTCTGCTTTGAGTTCTGCTTTTTCTTCTATCTTCGTTTACTTATTGCACCACATAATGTTCTGAATTATCTAATTCTTTGTTTTATATTCAAAGTCTCTCTTATTCAATGAATAAGCTACTTAGCTAGCTTCTTCTTGTCTGTAGTTTGCTTGTTACTGCTGAATAAGTTAGCATTTCTTCTATCTGCTCTCTGTTTCTTCTACATTTTCCCTTTCATCCTCGTCGCCAATGAAATAACTAGACTCTTCTGATGATCACATGATGGTTAATTGTATGATAGTTACACATAATAGAATAGAATAAAATAGGTTTTATCGCTCGCTTGTACCCAGGAACTGTGTTAAAGGCAATATAACATACATACATACATACTATACATCTACAAACATGTACATAAACATTATATAATGGTTTGGAGCATATGAGGCATTGATTGTTTAATTAAGTTTGAAGAACATTCTATGTGACATATTCTATGTGTAAGACATTAATAAAGTAACTAGGTAACTGACGTCGCGACGTAACGTCACATGTCGTTGGGTAAAGTCCAGTAATATAATACATGCAAGGCTATTACAATCACCTGTTATTTAATGTCTTATGTAACCAACAGCTCACTTACATTTTGCTCCCCCTAGAATAGCCATTCAATACTTGTTTGTCATTTTTTGTCCCGACATCACACAGCGTTGTCTGAGAGCCCCAATAAGAGCTTTCAAAACTGATTGAATTAAACACCACTTCCACTGACGCTAAAATAGCGATATAAAAGACATACGAGCCGCATTGTGGGAAAACCAACAATCTGCATAGGCGAAAACAAAGACGCAGATCAGCTTCGCGGTAACCGCGAAGCTGATCAGCGCCTTTGTTCTCGCTACTCAGATAGTACAATTCCTTTTCTATTTAAATCCGAAATTTCAAGCTTCTAGCTCTTTTCTGTGCTTGTACAGATCGGTTTGTGTCGGACCTGTTCGGAAACCACATTGTTGGTTTTCCCACGAGGCGGCTCATACGTAAATAGCTGCCTAAAATCTACAGTCTGCCACAATTCAATTAAGAAAAGAAGACATCGGTGCGTTTCAAATATTTGCTTTTTCAAAGTTCAGCGAGCTCTTGGCAACTCTTAAGAAAATGACATTCTATGGTAAAATAATGGAATAGCTCGATTTTTTAGCTTAGCTTTTCACAAACCTTATGTCTCAAACCAAGATAAAACTCGGTTGCGAATCAGATTGATTAACAATTTGATTTGTTGATAAATATTTATATCAATCATTCCTATCTTTTGTAAAACTTGAAGGCGCTGATGTGTTTCTGTCTTCCAGTTTTGGTCTTCGTTTTACTCTCGTAAAATCTTCGAATATATGTTTTGTCATACAGTGAATTGTCGTCATCAATTTTAACTTAATTCAATAAAGCCCATAAGGGGAAATATGAGCTTTGCACAAGATTTTAAGCAAATTGCAGGCGAAATATGGCACCGTTGTTATATATCGTTCTTGGTTCCCATCCTGGAGCAATTCATTGAATTACAGCAATATACGTGTACCAAGTTTGTCGTTTACAGAGTAGAAGTCTTAGAGGGAGTCTGGTGCCGTAGTGGTTAAGCATCAGATTCCAAATCGAGAGGTCCTGGGTTCGTTCCGCACTGGAAGCACCATGTTGTGTCCTTGAGCAAGACACTTTAACTCTCCAGAGTACTGGCTAAAACGCAGAAAGCGGCAGCTCCGTCCAGACATGACTGAAAATTCGTTGACTGGAGCGTTTAACATCATTTCAAACAAACAAACAAATCTTAGAGCAGAACGGGTAATCTGTTGGAGCAATGACGATGCTAGAAAAAGGAAATATTGAACATTATGATATTTTGAACTGGCATGATCTGGTGAACCAGAAAAAGACAGCAATGACAACCAGAGAAGAGAACATACATATATTGTGTTGTTTTTTGCAATATTTTCCGCCATGTGTCGGCCATTTTGAATATTTCAAAATGCTCAACGATGCCAAAGTGCCATCACTCGGATTCTTCATTTGAAAGGTATCAAGGAGTGAAAACCATAAAAATATTTTATGCGGCACATATTTCCAGGTCCCAGGCCAAATCCATGTTTGGCAACTGGACTACAATATTTCAAGTATTGATCAAAACATTAATCAACCGATATAATCATAATAAACATCTGTCCTGGCAACCGAAACTGGGAACACCCAAGCAAGCCACAAACAAACCAAAATGAGCTTAAACCGCTTTAACGTACCCTGTGTGTTCTACATCTTTGGTTTGTTTTACCTCGCTCATAAAGAAACATTTTAATAATATATAAATTAAGCCAGGTCAACAAAAAGTAGCTGCATTTATAAACGAAGTTGCCATATCCTAGTTTTTCTCTAACTATGTGACCTGGATAATTTACGACGTCATTTTGCGTCAAAAGCAAAGTGGAGATGGAAATGACATGAATCCTGCACTTCCGGATACAAGCGTGAAACTTGGCAGATATGTTTATAAGCATGAACTATTTGAAATTTTCTCGTTAGCCAATCAAAATAACTCCAATTTTCAAGATGGCAGCTCGAAATTCCAAGATGGCTGCCAAAATAAATATTAAATCAGAAAATGGTGTTCTAGTCAGTGAAAAAAAAACTTAATAATGCTGAAAATAATATTTCTGGATTATTTGCAAATAAACAGATATTTAATTGAGTCAATATTGCCTTTGTGAAATTTTAGAAGGGGCCCACAATGGGGAAAAGTAAGGCAATTTAGCAGAAAAAGCTGTTTTGCAACAAAACTAAATTCAGTTGTCATTATTGCCTTTACTCACGTCATGAATAACATAGTTTCAGTTTTAATGGGTACTGGAAATAAGGTCTATTTGAATTATGGGGTTTCTGAGGGGCCAAATATGAAACTGATTAGAATGGCTTTTATGAAGAATCGTGAAGTTTCTAACCTTTACTGGGAAATATGAAAATTTATAATGCAAATACACTTTGCTCTACACATTTGGATAATACAATTCTTTTTTGTTTACTTCTTCTTCTTCTTCTTCTTCTTCTTCTTCTTCTTCTTCTTCTTCTTCTAAAATATCATGATGAACGATTTTAACATGAAATAAACTATATACAGCAAAAAGTGCGACTTAGGATTGCAATAAACGTAAGCTAGCTACTGATGCTTCCAAATAGTTTTCGTTCACACCAACGACGACAACAGAAACAACAACATGTGCATGTACTACTAATACTTTTCATCTTTAATGTACATTCTGTGCACATGTTTAATCTTTAGTTGTACATTTTTGATAGTGGATGAATAGGACAATTTAAGCTCTAACCTCCCGCTTGAAAGTTAAGGAAGTCTATTAGAAAATTTTCATTCATTCTGAATTTCATCTATATGCTTACATCGTCACAGATTCTATTTTCTTCATAATGTGCTGCTGTTCTGTTGGAGGAGTAGCACCAGCTTGATTGGTTCATGAAGCCTGGTCGCTAGACTCTATCGGTGTCTTTAATTCTTAATGAGACTTAACGGGTGTCTTTGTAGCATTTTCCGTTTTTTCGCCTTGAGAGTGGATTCCATCCTATAAGTTTCTGTAGAAAACCTTTCTTTAGATGTTGCTCATCAGGCATTCCTATATAAAGTTTGGTGTATCTTAGCTGTGAAACTATAATACCATTTGCATTTTTTGCGTCCTTGATTTCTCCAGACCACTGTGTCTGTAAGCTTGTTTTAACGCTTGATATTAAGTTTTCTCAAGCAGCTTAAATAGACATGGTGATCTCTTTGAATGATGTTGATATAATAGCCATGCCACGCATGAATATAGGAGAGTTGACTGAGCCATGTAGACTTTCAGCTTGGTATCGACCTTTGTTTCATTTCGCTTATACATTTGCAAATATTCTTCCAAATGCCACACTGGCTTTTGCTGTTCTAGTCATCAATACGCACTGTTCCGGAGAAACTGCTTCTCGGGTAGATGGATGTTTTAAACAAATCAGTATTAATTTTGTCCTCTGTGTCTGGTGTGGGTTCGAGCCCCGTGCTGGCAACATGTGAGACAAACCAACTTCTGCTTGCGGGTGTGCCAGGTGTTTTTTTCTCGGGAATCTCCCGTTTTCGCCCACCTACTCGTTGGCCAGACTCATGTGAGCTGAAATAATCTAGAAAGGGATGTAAAACTGAATTTAAAAAGTATTTGTCCATTCATAGTGATTAGCGGATTATTGTACAGCTTTCCGTTGCCGATTGAAGCACAACATTTGTCTTTTTTTGTTGATTGTAAGGTCATAGCTATAACAGGTAATCCACGTGGATCTGTTGCACCATGCATTTATGCCTATGAGCTGGTATTCTTCGCAATTTCCCTTCTCTTTGTCATCTGCATACAGTATATCATCCAGCACATCTATGTGCACCTTAGTTTTAGTTTTCAACTTCCGTTGGTTGAATAACTTTCCATCAAAAACGTTCCTGATTGGAAAATGAGTGTCACAGACTTAAACGGCTTCAATGAGTATCGCAAATGATATCATACACAAAGGTGTTGCCCCCAAGCGCAACCCTGTTTGGCCTCATTTGTCATATCACAAGGTTAATAGAACTGTGCATGCATATCATCATTCCCACAGATGACCATTTGACCATGATTTACTTTGATAGCCCATATCTTCGCAAGTCTCTCACAACTTTGTTTAAATTTTTGGTGAAGTTGACAAGCGCCATATATAGGTCTGCTTTCTGTTCTTGACATTTCTCATGAAGTTGTCTTGCTATATGAAAATCATCTGTTGTCTTCCTGTCATCTCTGAATCAGCATTGACATTCCGGAATAAATCCTGTCTGTCAAAGACTTCATGATTTATTTGTTTGTTCTTGATGATTCATTGACTAGTTAGAGATTCACCACGAGGACCGAAGAACTAACTAAATGTTGTGAACCACTGCAGAAGCTGAGGGTGAGGTTAGGTACCTGTAAAACCGGTTTAAGCCCGCCAGTAACTTTGTGTTACTGATCGTTCCAAGTCGATACTTCTGTAGTGGTTCTTTTTGTTTTATGTCTTGGTGTTTAAAATTTTTTGTGCTGTTGGCGCCTTATGTATGTTTTCATATTTTTAGTTAAGTTAAGGTAACTGAGTGGCCACCTATTGGGAAAATAGCTGCTCATTCGGCTTACGATATGTTTCATGGTATAAGTACCTAATTGTTAGTTTGGTTTTTTCCCACCTCGGTTTTTGGAGTGGGAATCTTTTTCTGATTGCGCCTTTTCCTGATCTTTGCCTACTTGTACCTTTTCAGGATTTCCTTTCTATGTGTAAAGATGAGTGTCTTGTGGGAATTCTTCCTTCCTCATGCTGCCACGGTGAAACAGCTCTTTCAGTCTCTCTGTCATGGATAGCCCCCAGATGGCAGCGGAACTTGCATTTGAACATGGAAAGTCTGTTGAATTGCTAGAGACTTCTTTAAACTACCCTTGCATACTTGATTTTGATTTGAAGTATATTTTTCTGGCTATCATTGCCGATTTATAAGCGATCACTGATGACGATTTAGTACTTTATAAATATTTTATTGTCTTTCATCTATGACGGTTTGGTATTTATCAAGCAAACAAACTGAATTTCTTCTATTTTCTTTCAAGAGTCTTGCATGTCTGACTTTTGATATAGATTGACAAATATTGCTGCTGGGTTGTCTTCTTGAATAAGAAGCTAGTATCATCTTGTGCTGTTCCTCAAGATTCTAGAGATGGTCAATATTGACATACTTATCGCCCGTCAGAGGAAGTATCGAAGTCATTAGGTGGTCATTGATGCCTTATGACAATCCTGACAGCTTACACAAAGCCAACTTCTCCTTTATGGCTCTTCTCACTTTGGCCTCCACACTAGGAGAAAGTACAGCCGGCACCAACTCTTTTTCCATAACCTCTACAAACTAAGTCTCACTCAGTATCAGTTCAGCTATCTGCTTAACTGTGACTAACAAGTGACTGTTCTACGCTGTTGTCCAGTCGACCCAGGATTACCTATTAAGGGGCAAACATTCCTCTGCCGATCTTCAATGGTATGACTAACATCTCAGTATTTGGGAGACAATATTGACTGCTTAATAAAGGTGCTTTACATAAATGCATGTTAAATATTATGTTTTCCTACCATTATGACCAGGGGAGAGTGGTAGCCTGTTGAGAGCCTCTATGTTGAGGCAGAAGAACCATCTCTATATTTGCGTCGAGAAAAACTTACTCTTCAGTATGCCATCAGACTTGCAGCAAACCCCTCTTATCCTGCACATAGGGTAACTTTCCCACCATATATTTCTGACGAGCTCTTACAGTTTTATGAAAGTAAACCAAATGCTATCAGGTCTTTTGGTTTACGAGTAGCACCACTTTTAACATCAGCAAAAATCAAACAAGATAAAATAGAAAAACATTCGGTTTCTGAAATTCCACCATGGTGCATTAGAAAGCCAACAGTAAATTTGACGCTTCATACAGGGAAAAAATCAGAATCAAATCCACACTTTCTCAAAGAAAATTTCCACCAACTACAGTCACAATTTTCTGATTATCATTTTATTTATACTGATGGTTCAAAGGAAGATAACAAAGTAGGCTGTGCTACTTATTCCAAAGACGCTTGCAAAACTTTACGTCTACCTGATGGTTCTTCAATTTTCACAGCAGAAGCTAAGGCTATTGACTTAGCTTTAGGCTTCATTAATGACTGTAACTCGTACAACAAATTCGTTATTTTCTCTGATTCTCTATCAGTCCTTCAAGCCCTAAACCATACAATGTCCAAAAACCAACAAATACAAAATATATTGTTGAAAGATCATAGCATTTCTGAATTTAAAACTATTGCGTATTGCTGGGTTCCCAGTCATGTAGGGATATATGGTAACGAGCAAGTCGACAAGAAAGCAAAAGAATCACTGAGCCTAGAACAAACAGATTTTAAAATTCCTTTTATCAATTTTAAACCTTTTATCAACGAGTATGTCTTTAATGAATGGCAATCAATTTGGAGCAGAGCAGATGACAATAAATTGAAAGAAATTGAACCTCATGTAAAACGACCAAGATTAATTCATAAACTTTCGAGACGGGAAGAGATTGTTCTTTCTCGTCTTCGAATAGGACATACACGATTGACACATTCATATTTACTTAAACGAGAAGATAAACATCAATGTATTGGATGTGACACACAATTAACTGTCAAGCACTTTCTGCTTGAATGCATTGATTTTATACTCTATGATGGCCCCGACTTAAAGCTATTCATTTTAGTTGGTTGGGGCCGGAGCTTCTTGTCTGTTGCTTGGCCCACCGGGGTCCAACTGGTGTTTTTCTTTTGCTCCGGAGTTAGTAGGTTATTCGGCGCCCAGGGATCTCCATCGTCGGACAGCTTACTGAATCTGTGAGTCCTGGTTTTTGATTCATCAGGATGTTTGTCGTGATTTATTTGTTTGTTCTTGATGATTCATTGACTAGTTAGAGATTCACCACGAGGACCGAAGAACTGACTAAATGTTGTGAACCACTGCAGAAGCTGAGGGTGAGGTTAGGTACCTGTAAAACCGGTTTAAGCCCGCCAGTAACTTTGTGTTACTGATCGTTCCAAGTCGATACTTCTGTAGTGGTTCTTTTTGTTTTATGTCTTGGTGTTTAAAATTCTTTGTGCTGTTGGCGCCTTGTGTGTGTTTTCATATTTTTAGTTAAGTTAAGGTAACTGAGTGGCCACCTATTGGGAAAATAGCTGCTCATTCGGCTTACGATATGTTTCATGGTATAAGTACCTGATTGTTAGGTTGGTTTTTTCCCACCTCGGTTTTTGGAGTGGGAATCTTTTTCTGATTGCGCCATTTCCTGATCTTTGCCTATTTGTACCTTTATAGATGTACGTCGTTCCTACTTTCAAAGTAACAGTCTGAAAGATTTGTTCAAAAATGTATCTGTTGAACGCATTTTGTCATTTTTAAAACGAACTAACCTTTTTAACAACATATAAATTTTTAACTTAAATCATATTTATACCTTTCTCCATTTCTATCATTTCATTTTAATCACTGTATCTTTCATCTAGCGGAATTAGCGGAATAATTATTTATAACTTTGATAATTCTTACCATATTTTTTGCTTTTTCTCTGAACTAAATTATGCATTTTACAATTGCTAGACGCTAATGACCCATTAGGGTTGACGCGTCGTTAAACATCAATCAATCAATCAATCAACAAAGGTTTCCCCTTTTGGGAGAAAAATACATGATTTTTTCTTTTGCCTACGACATGATAGTAAAACCAGTTGTTTCCAGCAAATAAAAAAAAAAACTATATACACAGCATATGTACGACGCCTTGCTCTGTCTCACAATCTACCGACTAAGATAATCAGCCCCCAAATTGTCTTGACCGCGGATAGCAATGATCCTTAACCTGTATGGCTGCAATTTCATTGCCCATCGCATTATCCTTGGGTTGAGAACCTTAGCTGTCTGCAAATATGACAAGGGTTTATGGTCTGTCTCAAGCAAAAACTCTACTCCGTACAGGTACTTGCGAAATTTCTCAATTCCCCAGATTATACCCAAACACTCTTTCTCAATCACGGAGTAGTTCCTTTCCCTAGGTAGCAAGGACCTCTGACGGTGGTAATGGGAGCCATAATGTATAGCTGCCTCAGATTTTGATAAAAATAAATGTTGGTCAAATGTTTCTGTTTTTGTATGCATGTTTGCTGGTAGTCCATAGTTTATGATATTGGATTGAGGTTCTTGTTTCTAAAGAAGTACTGCTTTATTTTTGGGTTAAAATGGACATATTTTGTATTAAACATATAGAAAAATTGAAAAGTATTTATTTAACATTGTTCCCCCCCGAGTCCCAAGAAATCCCTTTGCATATGAATGTTTTGTCATATTATACATAATATATGTGAATGGCGTTCTGCGACTCGGGGGTGGGGAACAGTACCCTACAGCCCAAAATGTTATCTCAGTACTAGAGCCCAAGTATGTGAAAGTGTTTTTAACTTAAAATTAAAAAGAAAACAAAACAACAATTAAGTTGTATGCCATATATAAAGTACAAAAATGGATATATACATTTGTTTCCAAAATTAACCCCAATCTGTTTGATTTATAACCACTTTTTATGTTCCATTCCCCAGAAAATGAGGGTACTGTACATTCTTTGGAACAAACTTTTGTAATCATTCTATACTAATATTGTCCACTTGTTTACACGGCCAATAACCTCTTGCACCTCAAACAGTAACATTGTTGGACTGTTTTCCTATTTTTTTTAAATGTATTAACTTCCAAATCAACAACTTTACAGTCAGGTTGGTACGATGCCACCACTGTCTAGGTATTAGCCAGTACCATGGGAACGTAAAATGTCTTTGTCATTGGTACAATACAGCGACGTTAAAGTTCAAATCACCAACTTTAAGGGTGTTTACTCAATTTTCCATTCATTCTCAAAAAACTACATTTGCTTATTATATCACGTTAGGCATCAAAACAAGAATCTTTCAGTTCTTTAATGAAAGTGAATCTAAATCATAGAGGCCCTGGGTTTGATCCAATCGTGGGGAGCCGTGCTGTGCCTGAGACACACTATACCCCCCCCCCCCTCTTGAGTACTTGGTACAAGAAGTAATATGTTGCTGAATCCCAAAATGATTGAAAAACTGTTCCTATTAAAGGATGTTCGGTCATAATCTAATCGAATCAAAAATAACTTTTATGATTATAATCACTTCGACACAGCCATTATACTGAAACGAGACACATGTAAGACAAGCCAAGTTCTGTTTGCGGGTGTGCCTGGAGTTTTTTCTCTGGGTTCTCATGTTTTCGTCCATTTACTGATTGGTCAATCTCATACGAGCTGAAATAATTTTGAAAGGGACATTAAAGCGAATCAGAAAAATAAATACATTGAAGGCCGTGTTGTAACAGGTTTATACAGGTAAATAAATATTCATGCAAGGTTGCTCAGTGTGACCAATTTTGTCACAATGGGCCGTGTCTTGAGAAAATGTTTTTGGTTAAGATCGAACTCTAATCAAGCTGTGCAAGACATTATAGAAGATGGATTGAAGTTTTGTTCATTAATGACACAATTCTAAGTAGCTTGCTGATCATCGCTGATCTGGGAATATGGTCTTGCATATAACAGATAGCAGGTTTTCTCATGAAGTTACAGTATCTTGTATACTGTTTGGTAGTACTTAGACAATAAAATATTATACAGGTAACTGCTAAAGGTTTGTACCCAAAATGTTGACGTCGTAATATTTCAATTTTATTTCAATGGCATTATGCATGTTTATCGCACTTTACACAGTGTTGCATGCACAAAATATGATACAATAGTGGAATTAAAGGACAACAAGTAAGGAAAAGCGAAAAATTAAATTTTTCTCACATATGAAATTTTGACCCCCACCCCCGCTAAAATCGCCTTTTTTACACTATTTGGAGGAAATAGTCAAAACTTTTAATAGTTATAGGTTCAGAATACATAGGTCTTTTGCCCTAATTATGAAATACCACCACCAGAGCCTTTGAGACATTGTTATGGTATTTTGAAAACGAGGCATAAAACCCCCAAGAATGTCACAGATTCTTTCTTACTGGCATAAGCAATTGCCTTCATACTCCTGGAGCAAAACTGCCCCGATTCCAACATCTGAAGCATCTGTTCTGACGATGAACGGATGTCCCTCACTAAAAATGGGGAGACGAAGAATAGGACTAGATGTGAGCCTACTCTTCAAGGTCTGAAAAGCTTTCTCATGATGGTCTTGCCAATCTTTGATAGAATTAGGCCTATCCTTCTTAGTTAGATCCGTCAAAGGGGATGCTATGGAGGAAAAGTTGGGAATGAAACGGCGGTAAAAACCAGTCAATCCAAGGAAAGACTTTAGCTGTCGTTTTGTCAGAGGACGGGACGCATCCCTTATGGCCTGTAACTTGTCCTCCTGCGGTCGCACCGTTTGTCCTACAATGCTGTGACCGAGGGACTCGATACTACCGTACCCAATCATACATTTAGAAGGTTTTGCCGTCAATTTGGCTGACCGGAGTCTATCAAGGACCTGACGTAATGACGTCATGTGGTCCTTCCAATTTTCAGTAAAGATCCACATGTCGTCAACGAAACTGTCGACGTTCGGAACTCCGTCCAGAATCCTCCGAATCATCCTGCAAAACGTCGCTCCCGAATTTACTAAACCGAAAGGCATCGTTTTAAATTTGAATAAACCTTTGGGAGTTTCAAATGCAGTCAAAACCTTGCAATGATCTGAAAGGGGAACTTGCCAATAGCCTTTACAAAGATCCATTTTCGTAAAGTACCTATGTCCTGACATTCTGTTAATAACCTCTTCCATATTTGGCATTGGTTCTGCATCAAACTCCGTAACCTTATTCAGCTTACGGAAATCAATGCAGAACCGTACTGACCCGTCCTTTTTGGGCACAAGGACGACTGGAGATGAGTATGGAGAGACCGACGGATCAATTACGTCTAACTCGAGCATTTCCTTAATTTCTGACTCCATAACGTCACGTGTTTTAAACGGAATAGGATAACCCTTCGACCGAATTGGGTCTGACGTGAGGAGCTTAATATTATGCTAAATTTGGTCTGTGCGACCTGGCAAGCTCGTGAAAACATCCGGGTACTGCCGTATTAAAGTCTCTACGTCACTGCGCTGTTCTGACGTCAACGCCTCACAAATACTAACGTCATTGTACGACTATGGCTGCTTAGCCGTCGGAAATGCACATTCATCAAGACTAAATTCCTCATTTTCGACCTCCTTGTCTACAGTTGAACTTGCTTCAGCTGACATTAAACAATGTGACATCACGTCCTGACGTTCTACATACAGTTTAAACATGTTAGCGTGGTACGTATTTACTATCCATCGACGCCAATCTTATAGTCCATCCTATTGACTACTTCCACTACGTCATACGGACCCTTCCACTGGAGTAAAAGCTTATTACTGTCTGTCGGCAATAACAGTAACACTTTATCTCCAACGCCGAACTTACGCGACCTTGCACGTTTGTCATAGTACACCTTTTGCTTAACTTGCATTTTTTCTAAGTTTTCTCGCGCTAACTTGCATGTCTGCTCTAAACGCTCCCTTAGTTCAATCACATACTGATAAGTAGAAAAAACTTGCTCGTCATTAATTTTGCTAGCCCATAATTCCCTTAATATTGCCATGGGACCTCGGACACTACGTCCATACAACAGCTCGAATGGAGCAAACCCTAAGGATTCCTGTGGCACTTCTCTTATTGCGAACAATAGAGCTGGGAGATACTTATCCCAGTCTTTCGGACGTTCCGCGCACATCCTACGTAACATCTGTTTTAACGTGGCGTGGAAACGTTCCACAAGCCCATTACACATCGGATGGTATGGCGTTGTAGTTGCTGCAACGATAAGAGTCTGCTGACCTCTTGCATGACCTCCGCGGTAAATTGAAAACCGCAATCTGTCAGCATCTCATCCGGGATTCCTACCCTACTGAACATTTGAACCAACGCTTCAGCTACGCGCTCCGACTCCACACTTGGTAATGGAACCGCTTCTGGGAAACGCGTTGCATAATCGATTGTCAAGATGTATCGATTCTTTTGGTCTGACCGCGGCTCAATCGGTCCTACTATGTCCATCGCGACGCGTTTGAAAGGTGTGTCTATTAATGGTAATTTCCCTAAAGGAACCTTACTAACCCTACCTTTCTGAATTGTTCTTTGACAAATGTCACAAGATTTACAAAATCGAGCCACATCACCACAAATTCCAGGCCAAAAAAACTCAACCACCCTGTCTAACGTTTTCTTTATGCCTAGGTGACTAGACATCAAGGTCTCGTGTGCCAATCTCATAACTTTTTCACGAAAACCTTCAGGGACAACAAGCTGCAATGTAGTCTGATTTCCCTTGCTAAACTCCCTATACAACAAATCTTTCTTTTTAACAAACTTAGTTTCACCCCTGTTCAAACCATCTTCTACTCTTCGCCTAATATTTTCCAAGTTTGCATCAGTAGCCTGAAACTCCTCCTTACTTTCATAAATAATCTGATCCGGAACTTTAAGCTTCCTATACTTCTTCTCTTCTTTTGCCTGAGATCGAGTTTCAACTGCCGCGCAAAAATGCGACATATCAGGAAGTTTCGATCCATCAATATTGCCAATTACCAAATCATACAAGGTATCATCCATGCAAATTGCCTCAGTCTGCCCAGTAAAGAATGGACAATCAATATCAATCATTGCCAATGGAAACCTCTGAGTAGTTTCATTAATCAAAGTTACATCAGATTCTTTCCCAAGTAACTGATTACTTGAAACCAAACTCCTACGTATAACACACCCTGTACACCCTGTGTCGCGCATTGCAATTACTTCCTTGCCGTTAACCGTATCTAGCGCCGTAGGTAATCGCGATTTAAGAAAGTAACAAACTCCGTCCTTACTCTGACTGTCCGAGTTAATTGAGTTATCGGCCTTACTTTGATAAATGCTCTCAACTGTGTCATTTACTTTCCTATTCGTCTGCGTCTCACAGAAACTTAACTGATGTCCACCACGGGATGGATTATTTCCCCTTCCGCGTCCGCGAAAAGAACCTCTACCGCGACTATGACTGTCACCCCGACATTTTTTTTGATAATTATCACTCTTAACCTGCATTCCTTGCGCTTCATTACTCGCATCAGAGTTACTTCCCTTATCTTGCTTTGTATCGCTTCCTAACTCTGCGCTACTTACTTGCATCCTATTTGGGTGTTTGAAACATTTAATCGTCAGATGTCCTTTACCACAAATATTGCACTTAATTTCCGGTTTTCCACTCGGTCTACTCGCGCCCGTCTTATTTTGGCTAGGTGCCGCGCCCCTATTATCACGTTGCCCCCTATTGACGCAAGTGTGGACGCCCCCTCGCGCTTCTGCGAACAGATCCGCTTCCTTAGCCATTTCATCTAAGTTCTTGAACGTTTTCGGCTTCAAATGAACGTACAGCTCTCGATTGCATGATTCGAGAAACTGGTCACGCGCCATGAAATCACAAAAAGCTTCATAAGATTCCTCAATCTTAGCCATGTTAATCCATTTGTTCAAGTAACTGCGCAATCTACTGCTAAATTGCACAAAGGTCTCTGACCTTTCGGGCTTCTCATACCGGAATTTCTTTCTAAATCCGCGCTCTGTCATGTCAAAGTTCTTCAACAACGCATCCTTTAACTTCGCATAATCTGCAGCGTCGCTATCCGCCATCCTATCGTAAACTTCAAGTGCCCTACCTTTAAGTAACGCGCTTAAATAAGTGGACCATAAAGACGGGTCCCATTTATTTACTATTGCATACTTCTCAAATCTAGTCAAGTAACTATCTATCTTATCCTTCGCTTCCTCAAAATAAGGTAGCTTGGGATTTCGCGCATATATCGACTTCTCTGCCTTCATATTTTCAATCTCGACTTCGTTCGCGAGTTTACTTTCCCTATCCTTATCATTTTGACGTTCTAAACTGTCGATACGCGCCAATTCGACTTCCTGTTCTAGCTTTGCTTTCTCTAACTCAATTTCGCGTTCTTGCTGCGCGGCTGCGAGCCTAAGCCTATCCCTTTCTAAATCTCTATCTTGTTTCTCTTTTTCGGCCGCGAGCCTATCCTTTTCTAACTCTCTATCTTGTTTCTCTTTTTCGGCCGCGAGCCTATCCCTTTCTAACTCTTTTTCGGCCGCGAGCCTATCCCTTTCTAACTCTCTATCTTGTTTCTCTTTTTCGGCCGCGAGCCTATCCCTTTCTAACTCTCTTTCTGTGGTGCGCTCAGCCCTCAAAAATGCATCCTGCTCCTTATCGAATTGCTTCAACTCTTCTCCCTCAAAACCAAACTCAATGCCCATTTCACGTATCACGTTCTCACGCTATCGTAACTAAATGCTGATGTACACTAGCAATATACAAAATACGAAATACTAATACAACTAGAACGTTGAATTATCAGTGTTTCCGCGATCCTAACGTTCTTACTTAAGTAACGTTCTTACAGACCGGATATGACGTCACACGTTGACGTACATGATGCATAGAACTCAAATACACATGTAACCAACATAACAATGCAATAGTAACACGACCTGTTTTACCAATGTATTTGATAGGCGGTGCCACAATTGACGTAATAAAAACTACGTCGACGTGACGGCGGTATTACTCATGGCTCAATTTATTGACGCAAAGTTTACGTGATAGTGATGTTAATTTTCAACTCACTTAAATTTGACGCAACTATTCTACGTGACGTTACGGACGAAAGTAACGTTCAAAATTAGGTCATCTCCAATGGATCAATGTAACAGTTACGACAAGGGATCCGAAACAAAAAATTTAAACCAGAGAATACTCAATTTGCTTACTTTGCTATCCGTTGTCTAACCGGAGCCAATTACCTCAGATGATTCCCTGCTCAGCTGTGCATTTGTCAAAAACCCCGCCTCAAGTTTGCATGGGCATCGCACTTCATCATTCAGGGAATTCAGATGTTACTATTACTATTGCTAAAATAACCCCAAAAATTTAGGAAAACAATGCCTCACTATTCTTAGAAGAAAAATTAACCTAAAACCTTAATCAAAAAATTACAGGGCCTGATCTTACGATATAAAGTGAAAAACCCAACAATTGGAGACATAAAAAAACACAAAGAACCGAAAATCATCCCACTTCTGACACCAAATGTTACGCAAAGAAAGGCGGTTGCCCGGATTTATTTGCGCAGCCAGGACGGTAGAGGGCGATTTCCGGCTTGTCAGGGATATGTCTCCTAAAGTAGGGTAATTCACAAGACAATTCTGACTTTAAGTTAGAATCATTTATATGACATATTTACATGATGAACAACACAGAGATACAACAAAACAAATAACAAAAAGAATTAGTTCATCTCGCTGTGCAGGGACACGAACCACCGGTAGGCTTTTGCTGCAGCGATATACTAATTAACGAAAAGTTTTACAAAAAAGTTACGTGCACGCTTTAACAATGTATAGGCCTTATTGTCCAAGGTTCCGATGTCGTTGAGACCCGTGACTGGACCACATCTTGGTACCGTCAATTAGAATTGAATAATTCATGTACGTCGCACTTGGACGTAACGTCAGTATACGCGTACGCGATATATACGGCGACCCCGTAGACCGTTTAGATACGACCCACTTGACTTCAGCGACCCCTGTCGCTGGTTTGGCTAGTGTCGATCCCGGCCCGCCTTTGCTAGGCTCTAGTAGGATCTAGCGGGTGGATGTACCCGTAGCCCTCGTGGCTTTGGCACCCTTCATGGTTTGCCTACAATTCACGAATAACAAAACTTCCAAACAAATCAAACGATATTCGTCACAAAGAAATCCTGTTGTATTCCTGGCATCCCAGGACGACGCACATGCGCCAATTGCTAGGTCAAGCAATTCACACATACGCACAGATGCACAACAATACCATGTGCTATAGACAATAGGTAGACCCATGTCCCACTGCGCTTATTCGCAGACCAACATAAGCCCAACTATTCCCTACAAAAACAGGCTTCTGTATGACACTGATACATAAAACATCAAATGATAAATAACTCAAATGCACTTCTTTTCTACATTGTCGTTACATTTAATTTATTGTGAAATTATGACCTTATTTGCCGCGTTTGTTGTACCCTAAAACCTTAAACTGTAATTCTTACAATCTTAGCTAGCCTATATCATTAAGAACAGACAAAACTCTAAGACGGGATATTTTCGGGACATGTCGGTTAATTCCAACTCGGCGAGGCCACGCTAATTACCTAACCGTGATGCTTAGCGACGCACTGCTTCGTCAGAACCAACTTTGTACCCCAAAAACTTCCTTCCTTGATACACTCTGAATCACATTTACAAATAATTTATGTATTCTAAGCAAAACAAAACTAAGATCATGCGTTTTGCCAGAGGATAATGCGGCCATAGTTTGTCATAACATATGCTTTAAAATGCACAATTTTCTATGTACAAATAACGGAATGGTTTACAATTCTTTCATATCGGAAACAAAAACTTCGCGACCTACCAAACCTGAATTCTAATACGTCGAGAAATTGCATATAATTTTATGAACGGCTCCGGCTCCATGAGGCGGTTCAACAAACTGTCGCCTCATGAGGCGGCCCAACAAACTGCCCTAATTTTAAGGCGGTAACAACATAAAAACGTACAAGAGACAGTAAAATAACATGTCAAAATCATACAACAACGTCTCGCATTAGAACTCGGTATGAAAATACAACAAAAAGAAACATTGTTACCTCGTAAGATCAGATTAGCCCACAAATATAGCAGTTGCCATTGTGTGAAACCGAATCACTGACCAATACGGCTAGGCAGAATTTATCTAGATGCCCCTGAGACACAGCCCAACACCCGGCTACAGTTTTCTCATTTTTAGTGTCTAACAAGATTTAGAAATTTTGCTATTTATACGAAATTTGATCACACAAAATCCATGCCGAAAACTTGTTTACAACTTTGGATAATAGTCATGTCGATAAATTAATCAATTTTATGCAATTTCACAAAATGACAAAATTTACTCTGATTTAGCCTCAAACTGCTACCAAATGAATCACCTCATATTATGCTAATTATTTGACACAAAATTCCCTTAAAAAAGATCGGTCTGTGTCGTGGAATTCACCAGAAAATTAGGGTTATAAGCCAGCACTTAATGTGCCTTTATGTTTGATCAAGCTCATAATAGCAAACTTTTCACGGGACCAAAAAAACTTACATAACTTTATGAAGGTCGTTATACTGAAGAAAAATTATAAGTAAGCCCCAGCTATACTGAGGAGAAAATATAAGCGTTCCCCAGACACAAATTCGTCATCACGACCCAGGGGATAAAAGTACATTAAAACAGAAAATTTAGACGTGAAACATCGATTTTACTTCATTTCGTAACATACTTTTCCTCTGCATTAGTCATTTTCAAGTCTTATTTACACCTGTTGGATTTTCGCTATTTCAGTATCAATGCTTCTGTTGCTTGCGTCTTCGATCTCGCGAGAATCTACGACATTGGTCGGCTGTAATGGAAACGGTGATGTTGTTGCGGTAGTTCCCGGTTTCAGAAATTTAAGTCTAGGTGACGGTAAAACATAGCCGACTGATGTACTGAGAAGTATAAGCCACAGCTCTCTGTCCGCAGACTGGAGAATGAGCTGTGACAGCGACACAGCAATGATACCGTATACAAGAACAACCTGTGTCATATATGTCACTTGGTGCACCACACCAGCTCCAGTCATTTATAAAATGTTGTTTGCTACTCTGATCTGGCGCCTGTGTCTGTGATTTATGGTTACAATCTGCCAACAAACTATCTGCAAAAGTTGATTCAGAACCCTGTACCGACATTTTTTCCCGGTGGTTAAGTGTTGTCCTGGTTCTGTCTTGTCAGCTTGTGAGCTATGAAAACAACGCCTTAGAGCCGTGAAAAGGTAGTTTTAACATTCAGACATTGTTGTTACAATTCTTTTCATTGAAATATACCAACTCATGCGAGTAAACACCGTTTTCATATTGAAAAGATGCTTTACATTTCACACAAATACGTAAAATAAACAACGCACCGGTCACTGTATCACTGTGGAATCTCGCGTGTTTATGTAAATAAAACATATGCTGTCATTTCACACTGACATTGTTGTTACAATTCTTTTCATTGAAATATACCAACTCACCGTTTCCATATTGAAAAGATGTTTCATATTGAAAAGATGGCCGTAAAAAGTCTCCCCGTACATCATCCATAGTGCAGATTATATTTTTATTTAGGTCCTTTGAGATCAGTAAAGATATTTAGAGTGTCCAAAACATTCAAGTTTAGAAACATACTTCTAAGCAGTGTTTAAATTATTTGACCCCGTTTAGGAATGTGTCTTTGATTTAGTCTTCTCGTGTAAATTTTCGAAATTGAAGTACAATAGTCTGGCTTTCGTCGCCGGTTTAAAAAGGGCTACTGATGAGGGTTCATTACCCGAAATTGCGCAATATAGTCCATACTATCTCCCTTTGAATGTTCTAATTGCTTCCAAAGGATCCAACCTTTATATTTTATTTACATTTCACACAAATACGTAAAATAAACAACGCACCGGTCTCTGTATCACTTTGGAATTTCGCATGTTTATGTTAAGAAAACATCTTCTGTGTTTTTGTGTACAACAGCTTTTGCGTTAAGAAGAATCTAAAAAATAAAATATCCATTCACGAATGATCAGGGTCACAAACAAAACCACGAGGCACTGAAATCACATAATTTCTGTCTAACGCACGTGGAAAACTTGCACGTCTTTATTTGAGCCGCATCATGAGAAGGACGGATTTTTGCCTATGTGAAGACAAGGGCGCAGATCAGCTTCACAGTATAGCTGCGAAGCTGGTCGGTGCCTTTGTTTTCGCTACACGGATAGTGCAATTGCTCTTCTTCGTACATCCGAAACTACAAACTTCTGTTCATCTTCTGTAGCCGCACAGGCCGGTTTGTGTCAGACCTTGTCGGAAACCCCGAAGACCGCTTTTCTTGTGTCAAGGCTTATTTTTATTTATAGTGGTGACCTTGACGGTTCGGGAATATAATTGCTCCCTACAACGATTTCTTTGAGCCGCCGCATATGAAAACCAACAAAGTGCGTAGGCGGGGACGGTGGCGTGGATGGGCTGTGCAGCAAATGCACAGCTGGTCGGCGCCTTTGTTTTCGTTGCACATTCTGTATAATCCCTTTTGCTCTTTAATCTAGGGACTCGGGATACCGACTATTTTCTGTGACTGTTTGGTCTGGTTTGTTTCGGACTTGGTCGGGGCCCAAATTGTTGCTTCTCTCGTGCAACGGCTCATTTTGTTTTTTGCTTACAGTGATCGATTTGATAACCATTTATTCATTTGTGCTCTCTCTCTCTCTCTCTCTCTCTCTCTCTCTCTCTCTCTCTCTCTCATGCTGCTTATCTGCATATCACAGCACTCCAGAAAAATTAAGGAAAATAACCACCATGTACTATGTGGCTCATTTTGACAACTATCCCAAATACTTTTACACTGTTATGTGAAGGGACATAACCACGATAGAAATACCAAACAAGTCCGTTTCGATTAATGCACCAAATTTAATTATGGAAGCAGAGCGCATGTCGCCTGCTCCCCAGCTTTTACATATACCTAATAATTTCAAGCTGTGATAACGCTACGCAAGCAGTAAAACTTACTTTATTTGATCGCCTCTACCTATCATCAATCTTCAACAACTTCTTTCACACTAAACTCAAACCAATTTCTTTGAAATGTCACATGTACTGTATTTTTGCATGTTCCTCATGTATCATTTGAGATGATATGAGTGAAATAAAGATTATGTATGTATGTATGTATGTAAGAAAACACGCCAGAGGTGTCGAAGGCAACAATAGGGATAAACACCACAATAGAAACCACCACCACCGACAATTCCCACCTCCACCGACAATCCCTATTCTGTCACCCATTCCTCTACTACTACTGTACCCAAATCAATGTTTTGAGCAAATATATTAAAATATCATTTTTCTTCTAATAAATCTTTTCATTTTACAGCTAAAAAAAAACTCCATATATTGCATGGGCAATTTTTGTAATGAATTAGTGCAATAAAAATCAAAGCCCATCCTAAAACCACAGGCAGGGATAAACCAAAAACCTCAGACAGGAATCAACCAAAATTACAATTAGTTTATGATAAAATTATAAAAATATTGTTAGTCTATTGAGCTGCCATTTCCCTAAAGAAGGTATCTCATTTATCTGATATTTACTTCATATACGAGCATACACACATAATATCTTATAGTATATTGATCTTATGGGTCAATGCGTCAGGAAAGACAAACATCAGAACCGGCCTTTCCTGACGAAGCTACGCGATTAGCATACTGATACGCATCAGTTTAGTAGCCTGAAACGGGTTTTTATTTTTATAGCTTCAACCCTTCAATGTATTATTCTATAGCTATAACTGTAATGGAAAAGTTCCATGTAGATATCCATCCGAGAAAAAAAGAAGTCCGGTTTTAAAAGATTGTTTATTCGTCAATATGATTATTTTAGGATGTAAAGCTGTAGACATACAAAAAGTAAATAGATTGTTTTTTCAACTGGGACACTTAAAAGTTTGAAAGTTACTAACGTTTCAAATTAAAAAGACTGCTTAGAGGCCATTGGTAGTGATTCGGTCAGCGGTCATCAGTCTGCGGTCTTTGCAAGCCTTAGGCATATTCGTCCCCAATTATTTCGATACAAATTGTTATTTCGGTTTCTAATCTATAAACGACATGCTTAAGACATGATTTCTATCATTGATTATGCCTGTAGTGCCTGTCTGTTCTTCATAATAATAATAGTTCATCGCGGTTTGTATTTAGCGCTACACTGCCGTGGTCACTTCAATAGTTTTTTTATGATAACCTCGAAGGTACGAATGAAGCCGAGATAGCCTGATTCTCTTTTCTCTTCTAATCAAGGGCGGGAAAATGATTCGGTATCAATTAAGCATGGCACTGGTTCCTATTCCGAATATATTTACATATAACATAAACCTGATAACGGCAAACCAGCCGATAATGGCAACTATTTTTAGATTATTATTTATAGACCATAAATATTAATGATAACATGAGTAATGCCGTTAAAAGTCTGTCGGCCCCATTAGCTCAGTGTGTTAAGCATCGATCTTCTAATCAGACTCTTACAGGTTCGAATCTCGCCGAGGTTCCGCTATTCATTTTTTTTTTGTTATCATAATAAGCCTCTTTTCTTTCTTCATTCGTTTTTATTCTTCCTTTTTTATGGAGTCTATTTAGCGGTACGCTGAAAAAAGTTGTTCAGTACTGGCGATAACTAGTAGACCCAGACAGATGAATGTTGCATTATCAAATGAGCCGCGTCACAAGAAAACCGGATTTTTGCCTATGCGAAAACAAAGGCGCAGATCAGCTTCGTAGTAACTGCGAAGCTCATCAGCGCCTTTGTTTTCGCTACACGGATAGTACACTTTCTCTTCTTATTAAATCCGAAATTTCAAGCTTCTATGCTGCTTCGGGGACTGGTCATGTTGGGATGTTGCTCCATTTTACAGGACTTTTACCCAAAATGAGGATGTCATCACATCCAACAAGTGCTTGAAATATAACTATCCAACTAAGACACAAAAGGCTTATACGTATGGATGGTTTGACTTGAAATGTTTCCTCGGCAGACTCAGACAAGCGCGGTTAACCAGTAATCAGTCAGCAGTGTATTTAGCTTTACCTGAAGGCACAAGTAGCCTATATCTATTTCGCCAGTAACTTTGTGTTACTGATCGTTCCAAGTCGATACTTCTGTGGTGGTTCTTTTTGTTTTATGTCTTGGTGTTTAAAATATTTTTGTGCTGTTGGCGCCTTATGTATGTTTGCATATTTTAGTTAAGTTAAGGTAACTGAGTGGTCACCTATTGGGAAAATAGCTGCTCATTTGGCTTACGAAGTGTTTTTATGGTATAAGTGCCTGATTGTTAGTTTGGTTTTTTTCCCACCTTGGTTTTTGGAGTGGGAGTCTTTTTCTGATTGCGCCTTTTCCTGATCTTTGCCTACTTGATTAGCGTGTGTCTAAGGTGTGTACAGGTCGTATAATAATCTCAGCATGCTGAAGATTTTGGACTGCATGTACTTTTGTACAGTTATGTTAAGCACACAATACAGTATAGGCGCGTATCAAACGTTTAATGTAACGCGTGTTGAACTTATTCGTATAAGACACATACCCGAGACACGTCGAGCTTTAAGCATGCTGCATGCTTAAAATACTTTAACGTACACCACGCGTACAGAACGCACATGTACGAGGTTTGTGGACACCTTGGCTAGCAGGAAAAGTAAAGTGCTGTTGTTTAAGTTTTTTTTTGTTTTTGTATAAATATAAGCAGCAATATCTTATGAGCATATTTGAGGAATTTGTTTCAATTTGAAGTATCAACACGTTAAATATGACATATTTTCTACTTAAGCGTACGTAGGGCCACACGGGACAGGTGCCAAAACGTCAACAAAATGTGACGATTTTCATATTGTGTTTTTTCCCTGTCAAACGGCACTTAAATATGTTATAACATTAAAACATTTCGTCCTAAAACCAAATAACACTGACTTCAGTTTCAGAAAGATTCCGACTTGGCGGCAGTGTTGTTTGATTTATGTGAAAAAAATCAGAAGCAGACCGAAAAATCTGTTTGAAATAATGGCGTAATTTGACGTCGGAGAACAGCCGACGCCGATTGTATGTTTCGTTAAGGAAATCACCCACAGATACGATGAAAATGTTACAAACAACAGAAACGTCATCGGTCTGTCAGTTACTATTTAGTTCTCAGTAGTTGTGGCACAGACGATTTTCAGCTGCTCAGAAGTCCACCTATGATGATAAACGGAAGATCACCTGTCTGGCATGCTCGCCGCAAGAAATTGTTACACATGTTCAACAGGTGGACGAACAATTTTGCGAGAATTGGTACGGCGTATCTGCATTTGACAGCTGGATACACAGACATAAAAATGTTGATAGCCAAGGATCTTTTGTTAAAAAAAAAAAAAAAAAAAAAAAAAAAAAAAAAAAAAAAAAAACACCCTGAAACAAATGTATAACGTGCTGGCGGCTTAAAATGTCAAGTAACGTCATATAGAGACGTTGACCTTTGCCCCGCACTCGGTTCGGAAGTGCAGGGAAAAGGCTGTAGATGACGTGTTTTTGTCAGATTTCAATAAAATTTCTTGTATATTTGCTTATAAAATACTTTTGTAAAAGCAGATATATTCATTTTTCTGTTGAAAATATAAATGGTGTACACAAACTTTTCTGACAAACCACGTATGTATGTCTATGGAAATACATTGGTTGAATTTGCGGCATATTTTTCCACACGCTCGGTGCGCGCTTTGTCTTAATATACGTTATTGACTGCGATAGAAAATTGAAGCTATTGATATGACACTTGTGTCATATCTTTTCTTGTTATATTTTGTGTCGGAAAATAGGTAGTTCAGTATCAAGGGTATTTTTGTTGGTACATATATATAATAAATATGAATGCTGATATGATTTCACAAACATCACACCATATAGACGTATATTAGAGAATAATCTGATCTTTTGACGGGCGACATAAACAATATATTAAATAAACGTAAACCTAAATACCTAATTGTCATTTTGGTTTTTCCTCTTCGCTTTTTAGAACGGGTCTTAAGGACTAATGCATAGGTTTCTGGTCGATGCTTATCTTTATCTTTTCTAGACATCGCTCGATGCATGCTGTACATCGACTTTCAACAGGATTAATCAACTCAATGGTGTCTATTTTACTAGACTGCTCTCGTTGATTTTTATGATAATGTCATTGGTTGGCATATATAGAAAATGTATGGCAGAACTCGATTGACATTTGGGGGTCAGACAAAATAAAAATAAAACATATCGAATGGTTTGAGCCACAACTTAAGGAATATGTGCATCAAACTGAGTCAGATATGTTTCTTGATTCCAATGACTTTTCCCTATCCCACATCTATTCAGTACCCTTTTTAGCAGACAGGATGTAACTAGCTGTTTGATTTGTCTAATCCAAATGGTATGTTTCCATTCAGATTAAAAGAAATACTGTCCCTTGAGGCTGCGTATTGCTTGCCAATACTATAAAATTGTAATCGCAACATGGTGCACACTTTATTTTACGTGGGTTCGCGAGTGCATAATACAGGCAATTGCTTTCAGTTCATTAATTATTTATACATTGTTTGTCTGCATACATTGAGTCAGTTTAAAGTAAAAAACACACTTAGTGAATGAATTATAAAAAGTGATTTATTCTGGCGTCTCATATATTAGAGAAATGCGTAGTTGCTCTCTCGCTGCAGTATTAAATTTCTAATGGTTTAATTTTGCGTGCTTATGCTATGAGCATTTTACAAGCTTTGAGCAATTTAATGTAAGCTGTGATGGACCACCAGATTCTTAAGATTGATTAACAAGAACACCATGTCTTGAACATAAAATTATTACGTAATTGACAGCAACCTTTCTGTAGTCTATAAACTAGCGCGGTTACATTAAGAAAATTGGGCTTTCGTACATTTTGTAACTACACATTCTTAGAACAAATTTATTACTTCGATAAATGATTAAGTAAATAAATAGCGGTCAACCTCAAAATAGATTTCACTGCACCAATCCCTATCTTTGCTTGACATCTTTCAGTACTTTAAAGTGTATATGTGAATGTCAAGCAATCTCATATGCTCAGTAAATGGTGTAGCTTTTGAGTTTAGCTTTCCAATGACTTTTCTATCATTTTATTTACATATGGTTTAGTGGGCACACATGCTACATTGATGTTTTACCATAAAATGTCCCTTATAAACTCAATATAGACCAAATATGACAAGCAGCCATATCGGTATTCATCGAATGAGAAGCCTTTAATACCTACATTGAAGCCAATACACCATTTTAAAGTTTATTATGTGGTCCCTTGTGACATTACATAATTGACTCAACAATTCAATGTTTATAAATGACGAAATACAAAATGGTAAGACTGAAAACATAATGACGTCAGTTGCCTTGAATCATTATTTATGTTTTTGATGCTGCTCAAAGTGTCTTAAGGAACATCATGATACTATTTAAATGTATCACATTATTATATATAATAAATTTGCTCAAAATTTATAGGTAACTTACAAAGGTCTGAAATGGCCCTTTATTTTTATCATTTACACAGTGTCTTGTAGTTATATTCAACAAGACATTTGAAATGTTATCTTTAGTCTATGGAACAGTTTGTGTAAAATCCAATTTTTCCAACTCCGATAATGTTTCAAATGAACGGAATATCTGGCGTTTAAATACAAGTCACATTTGGGGTATCTTTATTGAGCTAAATACGTTATACGAAGCGATAATAAGGACACGATGTCTCACACTTTAAACTGAGGTGGTAAAAACTAAATTGAAAATCCGGTACTTATGCAAAGAGAGCATACTACGCTGAATGAGAAGCTGTTCTTCTACTAGTGGCCATTCAGTTACCCGGACTTAAGTAAATGAAACATATACACATGGAACTAAGTTAGGGAACACTTTTAGCTCTTGGTTAAAGTTTGAAAAAGTCCATTTTCCTTTTATCTGGCGATACTGAAATTGTTATCACATATAGGAGAAAGTACTTTTTGAATGGAAATCTGCCTATAGAAAATAAAAAATAAAAATTATAGCGGAAATAAAAAACAATTCTTCTAAACAATAATAGTAGGTCCAGTTCTTGAATTATTCCAATTTTTTTTCTAAGTTGGTGAAGTTCCTTTTTGAAAAATTTGGGTTAAGAACATGATTTTCCCTATTAAACATGCAATTGTATTTTACCAATATACATATCATATACAAATGTCATTCTTGATCTCAGTGGGGAAGGCTGTCAAAATGCTCAAAAACTAAATTTGATATTAATTCATCAAAACACCTGATTTCAATAATTTTGAACAAGCCTGTAGCTTGTTTATAAACACTTTCTAACTGACTGTATACCAAGTAGTTTTGTCAAGAAAAAAAATCTATTTAGATTTTCAACCAAATAATCCATAAGACATGTAATATGGACATTCTTCTCTTTAGAAGTTTATGTTTCTGTACTGATGCGCTTAAATTAAGCTTAAGGGTTTTTCTGCATCCGATTCATACCTTTATCTTTGCATTTTGAAGCCTTAACAGAGATTTGTCGTAACAAAACATATATGAGACAAGTCAAGATCTGCATGGGCAGTGGATCATATTCTTTGCTAAACATAAAAATGTTGTGCAAGTCAGTGTTTATTTCCCATCAAGCACACATAATTATGTTTTGATGTAGCACACATGTACAAGGTACATTTATCAGGCACATTACTTAAATATCTTGGTATTGCACGTGCATGTTTAAGGCCACATTTAAAATTATTTCTGTTTGCCTTCTCCCTACTCTGTCTAGAAAAGTTGGGTATCTATGAACTACTGTATTATGCGTTACTTTTTGTCAAAGGAATTAGATACAATTATGTCAAAGCTACTCACAATTACAGTCGCATTTTATGTTTTGTAGTGCTTGAACATAAGAACAAAATATCCAATTGGTGAGGAGGACCATGGTTTAAATGAAAACACATTACTTTCTAGGGAAAACATTTTAAACAAATCTGGTGAAAGGGCAGTAAATTTTTTTGAGTAGGTAGGGAGAAGAGAGGGCAATCAAACATTTTTTTTATTTTGGGCCTAAGGAATGTATCTATGCTATACCTCAGTGAATAGGGTAGATAATACAGGCTGTGCTCAAAAGTTCTGGACGTTATACCTTTTGACCAAAGGTGTGCAATATTTTTTACTTCCTTTTTATGAAAACGGCACCATCTGTAGCCTCTTTTTATGTCCAAAATGTTATATTGGCATGTATTTAGATGGATACGGGTGGAAATCTTGTTTTTTGGAATAAAAAAAAAATGTCAAAAAATACCCCCGCCCTCTTAAACCTGAAGCCATGGCAAGTATATGTAAAATGTTTAAATGGAATATAACTTGTTGAGTGCACTATACGTCAGGCTTTCATAAAAACACATAGTTACAGCCATAACTTCCAAATGTTTCAAGATACGGGCTATCAAAATATAGGCAAACTGAATGCTATTTTACACATGCTCCTTTCATATCTTAGCATAGCTACTGGCCAATTTATGGAATTTCACTTCATTTTGTCTCTTTGCTACGGCGGATACAATGTGCCATATATGAAAAACTCAACGTTTACCTATACGAGTTTGCCTTTTTGCTTCTGCACTCCGCAAAACTCAATTTTTGAAAGCGAAACAGGGATAAAATGTTAAATCGGATCGTTGTCAATGAATAAACGATTTCGGATCTAAAACTTCATGTTTCATTTCCAAACCAAATAATCCTGCAAAATCTGCAATTTGCATTGATTTCTATGGAAATCAAAGTCCTTTGATTTTTTGCAAATAAAGCCGTGAAAGAATAATTCCGCTATATCGCTATGACCAGAACGTGCATGTCTAAATTCCTAAAGGGTCAAATCGAATATCTGGCCCAACATTTACAACCTGCAAAATGTATAGCCAAAGAACAAAACGTGATCATGAAACCTACCCCCGGAAAAGTATGGAACTACCGCCGACAGTCGGTCAGAAAATAAAGAATTTACGGGTAAAGTTCCACAAGCAATGTCTCAGCTTGATGCTTACGAAAAATTACTACAATGCGAGTTTACAGAACGATGTTATCGCAATGAATATCCGTGCGTTCCATACATCTAGCAAAAAATCTGAATTAAAGATGGCCGCTGTCCGCCGCAGTTTATGTTTGATGCTAACTATTCTCACATAGAAGCAACGTTTGATACTACAGATTCTGATAACGTATCAAAACAGTCTTCATATGTTTTACAACGATGGATATATACAGTCCAAAGTTGGTAGGTGTTCCCAAACTTATTTATTTCCATGTGTATATTTAAACGTACATTAAAATATTTTTTTTATAAAATCAACACTAAAATATAAGACAATAGTCCGTTATTAATTACTGGGAGAGGGTGGGTGGCTTTAATCGATTTAAGGCCTTGCACTCAGCTTATGCAGAGGTTCATAACATTTAATTGTTTCTTTTCGGTCTAACTAGTAAATGATTTATCAGGAACAAACAAATCGTTGTTCGTCTTTCACTAATAAGAAAGACTATCATTATTTCATGAATAAGGTTCATGCGTGTAGGTGAGTTCTTTGATGGCTGAGTAGGCCAATTCTAGCTCTAAACTGTCGGTTGCAAGAAGAGCAAGTCAATGTCATGGAACCTACTGGAGGCACATTGGTCTTGGCTTTGCGTTCTCTGCGCTTTCTTTCAGCTTTACAGATTCTCTTTCCTTCATTGAGAGCTGCTCCTTTGTTGATGAGACCTCGTCACTTTCTTTGATCGCTCCTATGCAGTCTGTTCCCAAGACCCCATTGGTATGTCCAAAAACTTTAGAGAGGCTTTGAGGGTGTCTTTGTAGCGTTTCGTCTGGCCACCTTGAGGGCGTTTTCCCTCCTGCATTTCTCCATAGAAGACTTTCTTTGTAAGTTGCTCATTAGAAATTCTCATAACATGGCCAGTCCATCTTAGCTGTGCTAGCTTTCAGACGGTATGTTTGCTTTGCATCATTGCTTTCGTTTTGAATCTTGTCTTGCCACTGGATTTTTACAGCTTTCTCGAACAGCTTAAGTGGAAAGGGTTAGGTCTCTTTGCATGACGCTGGTATACTGGCCAGGTCTCACATGCATACAAGAGGGTTGGCAGTACCAGCCTTGTAGACTTTCAGCTTGGTGTTAAACTTGATTCCAATTCGCTCCCAGACATTTGCAAGTAGTCTTCCAAATGCCTCACTGGCTTTTGCAAGTCTGGCAGTTACCTCGTTATCAATGTGCACTGCTCTGAAGAGAGTGCTTCTCAGGTAGGTGAGTTTATCAACAACTTTCAGCTCTTGTCCATTCATAGTGATGGTCGGTTCATTGTACGGTCTTCCAGGTGCTGGTTGGTGTAAAACCTCTGTCTTTTTTCAGCTTAGTGTGAGATCATAGATATCACATGTCTGTGTGACTTGATCCATGGCTCTTTTCATTTTTGCCTCTGAGCTGGCATTCTTATCCATATCATCTGCGTATAGGAACTCATCAAGCACATCAGTCTGCACCTTAGTTTTTGCTTGCAACCTTCTAAGGTTAAATACAAAAGGGTACCTGATTGGAAAACCAGTGTCACTGTCCTGAGAAGCATTCATGTGCGTGGCAGAAAACATCATGCTTAATAATCTTGGTGCATAAACACAGGCCTGTTTGATTCCATTTGTTACCTCAAAGGGTGCATATACACTCTCCATCATTTTGCACACGTGCCTGCATGCCATCATGAAATTGCCGCTTTGAATCTGGGTGGACAGCCAAACTTGGCCATGATTTTCAAGAGTCCATCACGACTAATTGTGTCAAAAGCTTTGGTGAGGTCGACAAACGTCATGTACTCATAGATCTACATTCTGTTCCTGGCATTTCTCCTGAGGCTGTCTTGCTGTGAAGATCATGTATATTATCCATCTGTCTTTTCTGAATCCACATTAAGTTTCTGGGACTGATCAAGATGAACATTCAGGCGATTCAACAGATTTTTGCCATTATCTCCCCAGCAATGAATAAGAGGGAGATGCATCTGTGGTTGTCACAGACTTTAGGATTTCCTTTCTGCTTGTGTAGGTGGATTTTGGATGCATCCTTTAATTCTTGTGGGATTCTTGTGGGATAGTCTTCTTCCTCCACAAACAGTGAAACAACTATGTCAGTTTCTCTGCCATGGGTTGTCCCCCAGCCATACAGACCTCGGTAGGAATTGCATCTTCACCTGGAGCTTTGTCAGATGACAGTTGTTGAACAGCGTTTCTTGTTTCCATGAGGGTTGGAAATTTATCTAACAGAACTTTGCACTCTATCTGTGGACGTCTGTCGAATGCACCATTATTGCTGCTGGATGGTCAATTCAGGAAACTATTGAAGTGTTCTGCCAATCTTTTCAAGATACCCTCTTTATCTGTGAGAAGAGTGCTTCCATCTGCACCGAGCAATGTGGTGGCTCAAGAGCTTTTTGGGCCATAAATGGTTTTCAGTGCTTCATGAAATTTCCTGATGTTTTTTTTTTCGTCCACAAAAAGACTGACTTATTCTTCAGTTTTCCTTCTCAGCATGTCACTGAGCTTGGACTTGACTGTCTTACAAATGTTGCTGTTATCATCTTGATGTGCTGTTTGCAATCTGTGCTTTTCTTCAAGAAGCCTCTGATTTTCGTCATCATTCTCAACAAACCAGTCTTGATGTTTGCAAGATGGATATCCTAAAGTTGTTGCAGCTGAAGAATGAACCATTTTAATGGAAAACTGTCCAGTTTTCTTCGGGGTCTTTTGAAATGAAATTGATTACATCCAGTTGGTTGCAAATGGTTGTACAGAAAGCTTGTCTCATTCTGTCTCGATTCAGCTTTGAGACATACAGTCTCTTAGGAGCTTTCTTGCCTTGAGGTCGCTTCGCAGGTTGGATTCTTAGGTTGAGTTTGCTGACAACCAGTCTATGATCTGTCAAGCAGTCTGCATTACACATAATCTTTGTCACTCTGACATTCTGCCTGTCTGTTCCCCGTACTATGACATAGTCTATGAGATGCGAGTGTCTGGAACGGGGATGCATCAAGGATGTTTTGTTTCTATTAGGTGGACAGAAGAATGTGTTGTTGATTGGAGAATCATGTTCAGCACACTTCCTTCGAAGCAAGAAATCTTTGCTGTTGCACTTTCCAACACTATCTGGTTCTATAAATCCTTCCCAGGTCTGGTGGTCTCTACCAACTCTGGCGTTAAAGTCGCCAAGAAGGACAAGCTTGTCTGTAAGGGGTGTTGCAGAAATAACGTCGTCTAATCATTATAGAACTTGTCATTAACCTCGTCTGGATTGGTCATCGTCGGTGCATAGGCACTGACAATAGTTGCATTTTTTTTTTTGCCTGACAGAGGAAGTCTCAATGTCATTAGGCGGTCATTGATGCCTTTTGGCAATCCCGAAAGCTTACCAACAAGTTTTGTTTTAATTGGAAAAGCCAACTCCTGCTTCATGCATCTCTTCACTTTTGCGTCCGCTCCTTTAGAAGGTGTATCTAGCACCAACTTCTTTGATCTCCCCACATCTGCTAACCGAGTCTCACTTAGTGCAGCTATCTGAATATCGTACCTCCCAAGTTCTCTGTCCACAAGGGCCGTTCTACGCTCTGATCTATCTGACTCAGCACTATCAATCAATGTTCGCAAAATTCATGTGCCAATCCTCAAAGAGATTACCTTCTTTTTTACAAACAAATATATTATGATACACGCTCTGATGAAACCAAAATGAGGACTCACAGAAACAATATGCTACTACGCTACTGGAGATCCCTTTGAAGCCATACAAAATCACTGAAAATACAGAGCAAACACAAACCACACTGCAAGGTTGAACAGCTTTCATTTTGTACATCAATGTCTGAGACTGGTCCACCGGCGCGCAATTAAAGACGGAAGCAAAGCAACCAAGCGCGAATGGTTTAGAAACTAAGCATGCAGACTGTCGCATCAAGTCAATATTATATTCTATACGAATATATTCTATACGATAAGAATTGTTTCATCGGTAACCATTAAAATGCTAGAATTCTACAGCATCTCAAGCTTGAAGCTATTTGTTCAAATACTTTTTCTCACTCTGCAGCTTATTTCCACTGTTTGCAGCTGCTTAAAACAATCAGCCACATATTTGACTCTATACGTAGGCATATTTTAAAGATTCAATCCTGATCATTGCCTACTTGTACCTTTTTATGACAGAAAACAAGTTAACAGTCTTCAATGATGCTGTTCAAAGCATGTCTGCATAAAAATGTTATATAAATGCCTGAAGGTTATTGAATTCTGTTTTATCTTCAACTACAAAGATTAGCGCTGTTGCAAAGAAAGACCTATCGCGTTCTTTTCTAAGATCCTTGGGTAAAAGTGAAACAAGTTGGCTTTTTTTTAAATATCCAGTGAAAAAAGTCAGCAGCAGTTTGTTATAAGAGCGTGATGTCTGAGCTAAAGTATATACCGTATTCGTTCTAATTAGCGCACATGCTCCAATAAGCGCACACCCCGGTCTTTTCCGAAAAACATAATGCTTAAGCGCACACTGCTTGAATAGTGTATTGGTATTTTACACCAATTCTACACATTAAAAAGGTACAAGTAGGCAAAGATCAGGAAAAGGCGCAATCAGAAAAAGATTCCCACTCCAAAAACCGAGGTGGGAAAAACCAAACTAACAATCAGGTACTTATACCATGAAACAATCGTAAGCCGAATGGGCAGCTATTTTCCCAATAGGTGGCCACTCAGTTACCTTAACTTAACTAAAAATATGAAAACATACATAAGGCGCCAACAGCACAAAAAAATTTTAAACACCAAGACATAAAACAAAAAGAACCACCACAGAAGTATCGACTTGGAACGATCAGTAACACAAAGTTACTGGCGGGCTTAAACCGATTTTACATGGCCATAACCTCACCCTCAGCTTCCGCAGTGGTTCAGTGATATACAAGAAATAAGAAAAATCATATTAAGAAAATACTAAACATATATACCAACGTTTAACATGAATAACGGAAAGCAGGGTGAGCAGCTATTGAAGGTTTTAGGTGGTCACAGTGCTAGCTTGGACAGAACAAGTAAAATGCAGAGGGCTAAGTGAACAGCCAAATTATAATCGGGTGGCCACAAAGCCATGCAACATGAAACTCGTAATCGGAATTACTTTGATAAGTGTGAACCACTACAGTAGTACCGCCTTGGAACGGTCAGTTATAAATAACGGGGGGGCTTAAACCGGTTTTACATGGCCATAACCTCACCCTCAGCTTCTGCAGTGGTTCATAACATTTAGTTAGTTATTCGGTCCGCATTAGAAGCATTAAAACTTAACCTTAAATAATCGAGAACTACTTTCCAACAATTTGAATACTTGAATGACATCACCATTGATAGATTTGACGTGGTTATTTCAGCATTTTGATGAGTAGTTTTCCTTCATAGTGTGCGCTAATTAGAACGATACTTTGTTACCTTAACTTTTTGTTATTTTGAAAAGTTAAACGCACTGTGCGCTAATTAGAACGAATACGGTACATTGGAGTTGCACATACCAAGTAAAGAAATATAGCAAATAGTGCTTACTTTAGTTGAGACCTCACCGTTACGGTAAAACTTTCTTCTTCTGTAGTTGCCAGTGTTGTTGTTTGCCTGATTCGTAATTCAGTTCGATTCTCATATGTTTCACTTTCGTTTCCTGTACATGAATTTAGCTTCCTATTTTGACAGACAGATCAGTGTGGGCATTAACCACTTAAGACTTCTGGTGTTACAGAACCCAAGCCAATTCTAAAGGGAACACGGTGATAATCAATTTAATGTCGATTTGCTGAAAACCATTTTGCAGTACGGTCTATCTGTTAACAGTTCTACATTTTAACCTGCAGTCCCGCTCTCTAATACAGACCCAGGGATCCAATGTGAAGGCCTGAAATCCATCCCTATAGAATATCTAGATACCATGTACCCCTCGCCATGGTATCTAATATCAAAGCCTAAATGCAGGCGGCCCCCGTGACCGAGCGGTTCAGAGCGCTGTTTCTTAATCACTCGATCATCTCACCGCTGTGTCTGAAGTGGGTTCGAGTCCCGCTCTGGCCAAATGTGAGACAAGCCAAGTTTTAATTGCGGGTGTGTCAGGTTGTTTTTCTCGGGGTTCTCCCGTTTTCGCCCCACCTACTGATTGGCCCGTCTCATATGAGCTGATTATAATCTTGAGAGGGACGTAAAACTGAATAAAAAAGCCTTAATGCGCTATGATAGGAAGACGGCATTCTAGTTATTTACCGCAGTTTGACGAGAAGTGTCAACAATCGATAAATTAGATTGTTTTTACAAATCGCTTTAAGGATGTTCGCTGCCAATGAAAAAGTATTCAAACTTTTTTTCTAACCACTCTTTTTTGATTCCAAAATACAACACAAGATATTTGAAAACAAAATAAATATAGGGTAGTGTGCATTTTTTCAAGCTACAGGCCTCTGAATGAGACCTCTGAGCACCATGTTTTAAATTTGATAAAATTAATTTAATTTTTAATTCTTTGAAACATACCTGTCTTGAACAAAAATACACCTAGAATGCTTTCAAAAGTCATAATATTTACGTAGCGCAGACAATTTTGGACCAAAAGCATAGAAAAATTTGGAGTGGATGACAAAATTTTATGATTCCTTTTCTAACCCTAACCCCATACTTGAAAAGTCGGAAAAAAATCAATATTTTGAAATGTACCAAACCCATATTTGTTGATTCAAACTTTTTCTTGTGTTTTCACACAACATAGAACTTGGTAATATTGTTCGAATAAAAGAAAGAAATATATAGGGTAGTGAGCATATAAGAGAGAACCAACAACTTGAAAATCGCCATTTTCGGGCCTTTTTTCGGCTGTTTTGTTTCTAAAAGCCCATTTCATAAAACCACCTTAAATTTTAAAACCAGCACACCAAAGACACAAAGAATGACTTAAAATACCATGTACACATATACTGCTGCTAAAATAAACATCGAACTTGTGCAATTAATTTGAAGATGTGTAATATTCAAGTTTAATCTACCCTACCCCTTAAATTTTACTGACAACTAAAATTTTCAGAAAAGTTGCAGAAAATGGGGTGAAAAAATGAAGTTTCTTAGATTGACAATTTTCATGGCTCATTCGATGCATATTATCAATATGTATACAAATATACAATATTAGGAAAATATCTGCAACCGTTTACGAGATATTCAAGAAAAGAAAACCCGGAAGTTCCGAAATGTCAAATGTTAGCAGCGAACATCCTTAAATTACATGAAATAACGTGTAATAAACATAGAACACTCGGTCATGGGTCCATTTTTTGTCATAATTAAAGTTAACACTGCGGTCATATTTTCCAATGATTCCAATGAACACTGATGAAATGGACCTTAACGAGACAGGTCATGTCACCTTTATATATACTAAGTTCCACAGCCAATGCAACTCGTCATTAAAACTTCAATAACTTTTTGTGGTTTCAGTCGATTCATCCGAAATTCCGCATATATGTCGCCCAGCCATTTTTAAAAACGACCTGTAAATATCAAATGTCAAACGTTTATCATTCGCCAACTATTGTGTAAAACCTGACGAAGAGGTCAGTTTGAAAAATGAAGGAAATCAGCAATTTTGACGAGGTTCTATCTAAATGCGTACGGTGCAAACCACCCTATTCTTCAGCAGCGAAACACAGTGAAAAATACATTTCCCATATATTCGATAAGGCTGGGTTACCAACACAAAATAATGCATGTAGTGACGTCAACCACATGACCAAGTGACGTTGAACGCCTAAAAACAAACAATTTTGGAGTACTCAAAGTCTATGGCGATTTCTTGCATTAATCCGTAGATCACAACAATGAAATTGTCATACACTCATCGGACGACCTTCAAAGAATTGAAATAAGTGCATTGTTTTGAAAATTTCGAGCCCGCACGCGCGAGGCACGGAAAATGCATTTCTGTATCATGAGGCATGTTCAGGAGCATGCGCACTAACACTGTGGACTTGATAACACATAAAGATTTTCGTGTCTGGGCACAAATGTATTCAGATAATTTGCCAATTTAAAAGATGAAATGGAAAGATAAAGTTACGTCATTATGTGACGGCACCTAGAATCAGCACAGATAGTATATCAAAACCCGTCCTTTATAATTCATTGACTTGTAAGAGATTCACCACGTGGACCGACCGAACAACTAAATGTTGTGAACCACTGCAGAAGCTAATGGTGAGGTTAGGCGATTTAAGCCCGTCAGAAATTTCATACTACTGATCGTTCCAATGCGATACGTCTGTTGTGATTCTAACTGTTTTATGTTTGGGTGTTGCATATTTGTGCTGTTTGCACCTTATGTACGTTTTTATATATATTCAGTAGTTCGGGTAACTGAGTGGCCGCTAAATGGGAAATAGCTGCTCACCCGGCTTATGATATGTGCTCTTTGCATAAGTAAATGATTGTCAATTAAGTTTTTAACACCTAGGTTTTTGGATTTCTTTCTGATTGCACCATTTTCTGATCATTGCCTTCTTAACCTTTTCACTCTGATATCCAAAGAAAGATACAAAATCCAAGAAATCGCATAAGTAGGATACTTATTATTCAATGCTTGAATATGCAGCAAACCCTTTGCCCAGAATCTATTCGTTTTTGTGGAGCAAATTGTAATGAGACAGAGACAAAGAATCAACTGCGATGGAGACTAAAATACCTGAGCAAAGGAAAGCCATACAATACAAGAACGATGGACACAGAGGCTAATAGATTTTACGATAGAAATCATCAAATGTATGACGCTGCACTGTTAACAAGATGTTATACTCAGCATGCTCTTCGTCCATTTATCGATTCCGAATCTAATCACATTAGAAGTTTTATTAAAATTCCTTTCATTAATATAGGAATTGACTTTATTGATTTACCAAGCAAAATTCCAGGATAAATCAGTGATACAGTCTATACCTACGTACTTCCAAAATTCAGAACCGCCTATTATTTGCTACAAATATAATAAACCAATCAGAAATACTATTTTTAATTTCAATTAACTTGTTTCTGATCTTGATATCCATGCTAATACTCCTAAGTCTTGAGATTGTAAAGATTCAAAATTTGTTTATCAACCAGCCGGACATATAGTTACTGGAAATTTAAAAATAATTTCGGATTCTAGAATTCGCAAAATTGTTTCTTAAGGTCCGAACTATAGATTCCCCATCTACATCAATTTCGATAAATGTAGAGAGGAGATTGCATCTGCATTGAATGATTTCGGTAATCGATGGTGTAAACGAGAGGGTGTTGAGGATAATGCCTTTAAAGAATGGAAAAGAAGTATCTTCACTATCGTGGATAAACGTATACAGTTTTATTCACAAAATACTAATCTTTTACCTCCTAAACCTAAATCGTCATTTAGGCATTTGAAGCAGGGTGTCCAAGAATTTCACAGAAAGTATGTCTTGGTTCCGGCAGACAAAGCCGCAAACAATGTTGTTGTTGTTTGTAGGCTTCACTATGTTAACACCTTAAAACAGGAGCTGGATGGTACCAGGGCTTATCTGGAGACAGATACTGATGAGGTGTCTGTAGTAAATGCCCACTTAAACGATTTAGCTATTAAGTTTTCTGTTTGTGTCAATGAAGGCCAAGACAAACTTCCTACGATGTATAGGTTACCTAAGCTTCACAAAAGACCATACAAAGCAAGATTTATTGCAAATTCTAGCTCTTGTACTACTACTGAACTTTCTAAATTATTAACTTCCTGTCTTACTGCTATCAAATCTCATGTTATTAGATACTGTGAGACAGTGTATGAAACTTCAAATAAAAATTGGTTTCGGTCAATAAAAAATTCTGGTGAGGTGCTCAATAAATTGAAGTGTAGAGGGTTCCGTGCGACGAGCTTGTCCACATATGATTTTTCTACTCTGTATACAACTTTACCACATAATCTTATTAAAGAAAAACTTCTGGATTTGATAGAGTGGACCTTCAAAAGGGCATTAAAAAACTATGGTTCACTTTATTTGGAATGTAATGACAGAAAGGCTTTTTTCACTTCCTCTGACCAAAGTCGGTATACATTTTGGTCATGTCAGAATGTGTGCGACGCCTTATCCTATCTCCTGGATAATATTTATATTAGATTTGGGACCAAGTTATACAGACAAACTGTTGGAATTCCGATGGGTACAAATTGCGCACCTCTCGTAGCTGATTTATTTTTATACTGCTACGAAAGAGATTTCATGGATTCTCTTAACCATGATAATCTAGCTGATGTTATCGAGGCTTTTAATTCCACTTCTAGGTACCTCGATGACCTTTTGAACATTGACAACCCTTATTTTGAAGGTATGGTCAATCAAATTTATCCATCTGAACTACAGTTGAACAAAGCCAATATCTCGGATACCGAAGCCCCCTTTTTAGATCTACATCTTTCTGTTGCAAATGGATTTGTTTCTTCTAAAATATATGATAAGCGCGATGACTTTGATTTTGATATAGTAAATTTTCCGTTTTTGGATGGTTACGTTCCTCGTCGTGCTTCCTTTGGTGTATACATTTCGCAAATTATTAGGTTTGCTAGAGTCTGCAATCATGTTACAGACTTCAACGTTCGAAATAAACCTTTAACGGCCAAACTTCTCCAACAGGGCTATCGGTATCATAAACTTCGAAAAACCTTTTCTCAATTCTATCGTAGACACTATGAATTGATTTCCAAATATAATGTTGGGTTAAAGACGCTTTTAAGTGAGGGTCTTTCGGAACCAGAATTTTATGGTGACTTGGTTTACAAATTTAAGAAACTTATAGGAAGTAATGATTTTTCTTTTCAGTTTAGAAAAATCATAACACGTTACAGACGTATAGGTTATAACTTCAATGTTATGCGACAGTCTGCATGCTTAGTTTTTAACCCAATCACGGTTGATGGCTATGCTGCCTTCTTTAATTGCACGCCGATGGGTCGAGCGTCAGACTCTATGATGGCCCCGACTTAAAGCTATTCATTTTAGTTGGTTGGGGCCGGAGCTTCTTGTCTGTTGCTTGGCCCACCGGGGTCCAACTGATGTTTTTCTTTTGCTCCGGAGTTAGTTTACTATTTGGCGCCCAGGGATCTCCATCGTCGGCCAGCTTACTGAATCTGTGAGTCCTGGTTTTTGATTCATCAGGATGTTTATCATGATTTATTTGTTTGTTCTTGATGATTCATTTACTAGTTAGAGGTTCACCACGAGGACCGAAGAACTAACTAAATGTTATGAACCACTGCAGAAGCTGAGGGTGAGGTTACGGCCGTGTAAAATCGACTTAAACCCGCCAGTAACTTTGTGTTACTGATCTTTCCAAGTCGATACTTCTGTGGTGGTTCTTTTTGTTTTATGTCTTGGTGTTTAAAATATTTTTGTGCTGTTGGCGCCTTATGTACATGTATGTTTGCATATTTTTAGTTAAGTTAAGGTAACTGAGTGGCCACCTATTGGGAAAATAGCTGCTCATTCGGCTTACGAAATGTTTTCATGGTATAAGTACCTGATTGTTAATTTGGTTTTTTCCCACCTTGGTTTTTGAAGTGGGAGTTTTTTTCTGATTGCGCCTTTTCCTGATATTTGCCTACTTGTACTTTTTTTTCTCATAAGTTTCGTGAAAAAGTACAAATTAAAGTTAGTCATATTTTTCGCGAAAAAGTGCAAATTTAACTAAGTCAGAGTTTCGGGTACAAAATAGCTGAATGCGGTTTTTGATGTGTGTATTTGACAAAACCAGAAGGCATTAGTTTACGTTATGATATTTTAACACGCCAGTATGATACTTATTCGTATCGAATATTCCGTCATAGACGAAATTGCTACCCATCTTCAACGCTGATTGAATCTTTTCCTCATTAAACTGGTTATACAGAAGACGTTATGCCCATGTAATATTCAAATAAGCAACATGAAACGAGACAAAACACGTTAAACAAACTTAAGTTACAGATTTCATTTAAAATCTAAATATTGCCTACGAGGATACAGAGCCGATTTAAAGAACTTGAAGCACATTTTGAGCGTCAGGACAGCCTAATATTGGGTAAAAGCCCCATAAAATGGAGGCAACATTGCCGTTGACTAAGACGCAAAGCATCAACAATTCAATTTATTAAAGAACCTGTTGTGACATACCATCGTCAATGTTATAAGGTAAATGAGTACTTCCAGAACGATGAAAAACCATTTTAAATTGAGCTGCGACGCGAGAAAACCGGTCTTCGGGGTTTCCGACCTGGTCCGACACAAACCGGCCTGTACAGTCTCTGAAGATGTTTAGAAGCTTGAAATTTCGGATTAAGGAAGAAGAGATATTGTACTATCCAAATGGCGAAAACAAAGGCGCTGATCAGCTGTGTAGTTACTGCACAGCTGATCTGCGTCTTTGTTTTCGCATAGGCAAAAATCCGGTTTTCTCATAATGCGGCTCAACTGGTGCATTGCATGTTCATTTCTGCTTTCTGCTATTTGTTTAATATTCTTCCGTTGGGACTATTCTAAGGAATAGTTCAATTTCAAGTACGATAGCTTGCGTTTTTATCTAATTTTATGCGAAAAGAAATAGCTTGCACTTGATGGCTTTATCATGAATAATAAAACAGCAGCATTATGAGCACTGCAGAAAAATGTTTAAAATATAACGCGTCTTTTACATTTCAAACCTTTAGAACAGTTTTCAATTAATATTGCATGAGTATATTTCTTGTCGCATTTTCACAAGTTTTGAAACGACCACCTCATAAAATTAACAAGCAACGACATAGCACGGCGATTGATTTAAAAGTTGATTCTTCGGTTGAAGATTTTAATTTGACTCATCACGAAAACATGTCCGTGAAATGTATACACCCTTGAACCCCACTTTTATATAACAAAACTGGGGTATGCAGGGGTATACCTATTTTTTCTTATTTTTGCTCCAAAACATAGATTGTGGGGACTCGTTAGAACCGCCTCAGCTGAAAATTTCAAAATTTTAAAGCTAAAAAATCTCTGGTAATTGCATGGGCAATACACAGAGATTTTTTGAGCTTTAAATATTGAAAAATTTTGATATTTTTATTATTTTTGCTCAAAACATAGAATGTGGGTACACATTAGATCCGCCTCGCCGAGGCAGTTCAAACGAAGACACACCTAGATACCCCAGTTTTGCTATATAAAAGAGGGGTTCAGGGGGTACCCATTTCACGGACATGTTTTCCTAATGGGAAGAATGGCCTCAGATCATTTTATATTTAATCATGATAGAAATGTAATGGACAATCGTGGTTCTTTGCGTCACTGACCTGTTACAACATGTCGTTACGGAATGGAAGTGTAATTAACTATGACTTAACGCTATGTCATGCCGTCCAATTCGGTCGATTGATTGGCCAACTTTAGCTCACTGATTGATAGTAGAGTGGGTGACCTCATTAATTGTTACAAATGTTCTTATGTCCTTAGTAATTATCTTGAATTTGAGCTACTTGCATTGGCCTTATTTTGTAATTGACCTATGTCATGTTAAACCTTAAACCAGAGGACCAATAGTCCTGTAAACGTTTACCTGAAACCCGAGATATATACCAATAAACTTGCTTGACTAGAATGGTAATGTATATAACCCCAGGGCCGGGTCAGAGCAACCCCTGGAGCCAATTTCTTTTTGAAAACATAAAACTTCAGTCCATTTGCCAATTTACTGCAAGTTTTGCCCTTCAAATAACATTTTAACAATTTTCCCCATTCAAATGCATGGGCGACCTAAGTTGACCTTGCCGTAAAATAGATCAAGGTCATTCAAGGGCCACTATTTATATAAACTTTGTAGAGCTCTATGGCCTGATGCTTCATGCCAAGTTTCAAAATCATAGGCCTTCTGGTTCTGGAGAAAAAGATTTGTAAAGGTTTTTGCTATTTATAGCCATGGCAGCCATCTTGGTCATGTGACCTTGACCATTTATACAAATGTTCATTGCCCTTCTTAACGATCCTCCACATAAAGTATGGCTTTGATTGACCAAGCAGTTTCAGAGCAGATGAAGATTGTATATTATAGTCATGTACATGTATATAGCCCTGGGGCAGGGGCAGACGATCCGCTAGGGACAAAATTTTTTCATAAACATATGAAAAAATTTTGTCCCTAGCGGACCAACGTCAAAACAAACAAACTTAAGATCCGAAAAAGAAAGCAAGTAATTTTCTTAATAATAATAAATGTATTTACACGTTAACAATGAAAACTAACTGCGTAGGAATAATAGACATTTTTCACTTTTGAGCGTAAATGCTGCTGGTGCGTGCGGTTACGACTTTCTGTGTGATGGGGGACGACTCGTGAGGGCATATGTGAGACTAAGACGAGGGGCAATATGAAGAATTACACAGTCAAAACTACCAACAGCCCACCGGCGACGAATTAAATAAGACATGCAATAAATGCTATAGCGTAGGTCGTCTAGCTCTGTTCGAGTCATGGTCGGACCGCTTTTTTTTTCTTTTCTAAATTTGTCTCCCCTGTGACACTAAAGCTAAGGAAATAAAAAATGTATTATCAGCTGATTATATTTATTGGCGAATGCAAGAATCAGGAAATGCCCTTGTACATAAAATACTTAAATCGTAAAGGAATTGAAGTGCGAGACGGCACCTCACATTAATGTTTCTCTCTTGTTCACTTTTAACCTATTGAAATCGACAGCTCGATCGTATTTTTTTTTTCGGTAGAAGAGCTGATCTTCGAGCGATCCTCATGTCAATATTTCTTTCTTGGGGACATTCTGAAGGCTTGTACAGGAATAATGTGGCTAGGATAAGTTAGCCACCCTGAATGACTTTAAATGTTTTCCGCGGACGTAAGGCACCAACTCAAATAGTATAGTGTACATGGACAGACATATGTATATTTATAAGGTGTAAAAACTACAGTTTCACGTGCTGTCTCGTGAGCAAACATAATTCATTTGGCATGTTTATACATGCATTTCAAACAGATACTCGAAAGCTTGGTGGGGTTTATTTTGTTGATGTTTCGTTGATCCCATTCAACAGCCATCTGAATGTCATAAGTGCAATATCCTAACTACATTATGCATAGCCATACTAATAATTTGAGGATTTGTAGACCTTCAACAGTATTTCAGCCATATCGAGTGCGATAATTACGAATTTTAGATGATTTTTGCAAGCCACTTGCTTTCTGTATGATCCTCATTTATTCTCGTGTAGTATGCGTGCTGTTTGTCTGGTCGACTTAAAATAAATATAATCAATCTTCAAACTAACACAATGTTATTTTCAAGTAAATAAATGATTACAAAACTGAGAAACATCTAGTCTTTTTTTTAGCTCACCTGAGCCGAAGGCTCACAAGGAGAGCTTATAGGATGACCATGATCCGTCGTCCGTCGTCCGTCTTCGTCGTCGTCCACAATTTCAAAGATCTTCTTCTCTGAAACCACTTGGCCAATCAAGTTGAAATTTTATGTGGAGCCTCCTTGTGTAGCGGCATTTCAAGTTTGATCGCGAAATCTATGTCACATGACCAAGATGGCCGCCACGCTCATATATGGTAAAAACCACTCAAAAATCTTCTTCTCCAGAACCGGCGGGCCGATTTCCACGACACTTGGTATTTACCATCAGTGACTCCAGTCCATCAAGGTTTGACAAAATGATGACCCTGGGATGACCTTGACCTATTTTACGGCAAGGTCAATTTTGGAAACATAGGCTTTTACATGGGAAAAATTGAAAACTATGGATTTTTTGAAAACGATTGCAGCCAGAGACCTGAAAAGATGTAGATGCAGACAACTAATGGAGTAGATGAAGGCATGTGATTAAATAAGGTCAAGGTCATCTCTTGACCTTGGCCAGTCTGTTTTCCATACACACTTTTCAAACATCTTCATCTCTGAAACCGCTTGGCCAATCAAGTTGAAATTTTATGTGGAGCAAACATGGGTAGGGGGAACAAAAGTTTGATCATGAAATCCGAGTCACATGACAAAGATGGCCGCCATGCCCATATATGGTAAAAACCACTCAAAAATTTTCTTTTCCAGAACCGGCAGGCCGATTTCCACGAAACTTGGTATGTAAGCATCAGTGACTCCAGCCCATTATAGTTTGATAAAATGATGACCCTGGGATGACCTTGACCTCTTTAACGGCAAGGTCAATTTCGGAAACAGGCTGTTACATGGGAAAAGTGAAAACTATGTATTTTTCGAAAACGATTGCAGCCTGAGACCTGAAAAAATGCAAATGCAGACAACTAATAGAGTAGATGTAAGTATGTAATTAATTTAGGTCAAGGTCATCTCTTGACCTTGGCCAGTCTGTTGTTCATACACACTTTTCAAACATCTTCATGGCGGCCCCCGTGGTCGAGCGGTTGAGAGCGCTGTTTCTTAATCACTCGATCATCTCACCGATATGTCTGGTGTAGGATCGCGCGCCGCACTGGCCACATGTTAGACAAGCCAAGTTCTGCTTGCGGGTGTGCCAGGTGGTTTTTCTCGGGGTTCTCCCGTTTTCGCCCCATCTATCTTGAAAGGGACGTTAAACTGAATATAAAAAAAAACTTCATCTCTGAAACCGCTTGGCCAATCAAAGTGAAATTTTATGTGGAGCATCTATGGGTAGGAGGAACGAATGTTTATTAGTGAAATCTGGGTTACATGGCCAAGATGGCCGCCACGCCCATATATGGCTAAAACCACTTAAAAATCTTCTTCACCAGAGCCGGCAGGCCGATTTTCACGAAAATCGGTATGTAGCATTGATGACTCCAGCCCATCATAATTTGATAAAATTATGACCCTTGGATGACCTTCATGCGCGGATCCAGACATTTTTACGAGAGTGGGTCCAAAATGGCAAAATATTGTCGCAGACGAGGGGGTGTCCAAGCCCCCCAAAATCCCAAAATTACCTTTTTTAGGTAAAATTTTCAGATTCCAGGTGTGGATCCGCGCATGACCTTGACCCATTTTACGGCAAGGTCTATTTTGGAAACAGAGGCTTTTACATGGGAAAAAGTGAAAGCTATGGATTTTACTAAAAATGATTGCAGCCTGAGACCTGAAAATTAGTAGCTGCAGATAACTAATGGAGTAGATGAAGGAATGTGATTAATTTAGGTCAAGGTCATCTTTTGACCTTGGCCAGTCTGTTGTCCATAGCATCTTTATCTCTGAAACCGCTGGACCAATCACAGAGAAATTTTCATGTGGAGCATCCATGGGTAGGGGAACGAAAATTCCGTATATGGTAAAAACCACTCAAAAATCTTCTTCTCCAGAACCGGCAGGCTGATTTTCACGAAACTTGGTATGTAGCATGGATGACTTCAGCCCATCATAGTTTGATAAAATTATGACCCTGGGATGACTTTGACCTATTTAGTGGCAAGGTCGATTTTGGAAACTTAAGCTTTTACATGGGAATAAATGACAACTAGGTCTCCGGTCAGCGTTTACAGGACCATTGGTCCTCTGGTTTTCATTACGTGCTGCTAGACGGAATATTTCCATCTGTATTCTGTTAGACCTCTCCATACACAGAAAAGGAGCGAGGTCACGAAGTGTATCGGAGTGCAGGTTAGCCAGCTGATCAAACGTGTTGCGAACCTTGCTTAACCCTAAAACAGGACAACAACATTCTGAATTTTAAGCGCGCATACACACTCTAACTCACACACGCAAACACGTTCCGTAGAGGACTTTGTCTCGCAGTGGCTCAGTCAGTCGCCTCTTAAAATCACATGGCGAGAATAAATACGTAGTTGATATAAGACAGTTACAAAATGAGTTTAATAAGAACATTTGACTCGTTTCGCAGGTTGAAACGCCTAAAAATGAAAATTGTTGTATTTCCGATAAACTGTCTAATTCTGATGGAACAAGGAACCAGAAGTGACCTTTGACACGAAATATTTTCTAAAATCGCATCATATATATATCACTTATCATGTTTGCCATTAAAGATGCGTTACTCGTTCAATGCGAGTCGGTTTACATATGCTTGGCGCAAATAAAATGCCTCCATTTTAACAGCTTCCAATGCAGAATTCGATTATTTTAGACACTCGTGTGTATAACTAGGCGTCGCTCGTTCGATAAACCGAGGTCCCGTCTTCATATGACCATAACTGTTGGTGGGAAAAACCAATATCTACTATTTGTTATCGCCATGTGACATTTTACATACTGGCTTATGTATATACGTACATTGGTTCTGCTAAGCTACATTTTCATGTGTTTTTCGTGAACACACAGAAAACTTTATACATGTATACATGGCATGATTTACGATTTGAAACATAAGTTGATCTTTAATTTTATGTGCAGTTTTTTTTATTCTACGCCTTACAACGTTTTGACATATTTCAAGTCATCTCGAGCATGGTCGGTTATCCATATCAGGATAACATGTCCGTCAAAAAACCTTTAAAACAATTTTTTTCCAGAACCAGAAGTCCTATGATTTTGAAACTAAGTTCGAAGCATCAGGCAATATAATTCTTCACAGTTGATATACATCATAATGCTGTGATGACCTTGACCTATTTTATGGCAAAGTCAACTTAGGTCGCCCATGCATTTAAATGGGGAAAATAAGTTAAATGTAATTAAATGGGTGGAAACTCGCGATGAGCATGCAAAGGTACTGAAGATTTATGTTCATGAAAACATTTAGTCCCCAGGGGTTTGTCTGCTCTTGCCCGGGGGCTTTATACATGCATATGACCAAAATATTCAAACATCTCTGAATGCATTTTTTTTTTTCTTATCGGCGCGAGAAACATCGGAGAAGTTTTGCTATCTGTTAAAATCTAATCAGGGCCCAGAATTACACTACGCCCACCTTAGTGAGGATGTGAAATTTAATTGTATCGATTCCAGGTCCTTCTATTGTTACTTGATTACAGATAAGGGTCTGATTGTGCTCATTTCTGATCATAATTTCGTTTTTATACAATTTTTGCCCCGTTCAAAATTATTTTAGTTCATATGACACGGATAAATCAGTAACAAGGAGGGGGGAGGGGGAGAACCCTGAGAAAACGACTTGGCACACCCACAAGCAGAATTTGGTTTGTGGCACCCGTAATTGTAAGACTGGTCAATTGAGCAGCAACCTACGACGAAGTGTTCATTGTCTTGGTGATGGTTGTTGCCAAAGCGATATTGCTTTTTTCAATTACTCCATTTTATCACATGTTGTGTCGGATGTTGCATCAATCTTTGCTGTAAGGACTTTTGTTGTATCGCAGGCATTTACGATGGTGCTGACACTGATAGAAAATTCCTGAATATACATATTCATGTACAGTATATCACGCAGACATTTTACGCGCTCAATTTACCGGCTTTTTATATGTAAACAAACGAAACGACATCCATAGCTATGGCGGCCATCTTAGTCATGTGACCTGGGTCATTTATGCAAACTTTCGTTCCCCCTTCCTAAGAATGCTCAGCAAGCAGTTTAACTTTGATTTGCCATTTGGTTTCAGAGGAGAATACCATGAAAATTGTTGACGGACGACGTCGGACGGACGACGGGGCATGGTCATCCTATAATATTCCATCTCGCATGCATGCTTAATGTAAACCATATAACGAGGAATATTCGGGGTCTCGCGTGCAAATAATAACTATTTACATACTGGACCTTGGACGCGTTGGATTGAACGTGCGGTCCGTTTTACGAGGCGACTGTCTGAACCACTACGACATGGAGTCCTTTATGGAAACACTTTAGCAACTTATAAAAATAATATTGTGTTAGTTTGATTTTAATCATATTTATTTGAATTCAACCAGGTAAACAACACGCATACAATATCACACAGAATAAATATAGATCAAAAAGAAAACATATATATGTCTTGCCAAATTAATTTACTACATCGTAACCAGCACACTGGATATGGCTGAATTACTGTGGAAGGTCTACAATAAAGAAAATTAGTTGTGTGGCTTTTCGTAATGTAGCTACATGTAAGATGTTGCCTCCATCGCACTTCGTATGGCATGCAGATGGCTGTCGAATGAACGAAACTTCGACATCAAGCTGATAATCTGTTTGAAATATAAACAGAATGAATAATGTTCGCTCACGAGACAGCACGTGAAACTGTAGTTTTACATCTAATAAACACAGGTATACATGTATCTTAACATGTACACTATACTATTTGATTTATTGTCTTGTGCATTTTAGTTCAGTTTTACGTCCCTTTCAAGATTATTTCAGCTCACCAATCAGTAGGTGGGGTGAAAACGTGAGTACCCTAAGAAAAACCACCTGGCACTCCCGCAAGTTGAACTTGGCTTGTATCATATTGTAACGTACAGCCGAGCCAAGCCACAGAAACCCCGTCGGTGGAAAAGCATGCTCATCCACCAAGGGTGGTTTACTGCGCTATATACCTAACACTTACTCTAATCACAAAGTTTCGAGTTTCTAATTTGCATATTACTACCCGCCAATATGCCGCTAATACGTTGCACCAACGTATTCTACAAGGGAGACTATCCCGTTACATTACTTCCCCCTCCGAGAAGACTCGCCCCGAGTCTTGGCCTGGGGACTACATGGGTAAGGCAACCCCGGTCTGGCGGTTGTCATCATCCCACCGCTGCCACCAAATGTAACGTACAGCCGAGCCAAGCCACAGAAACCCCGTCGGTGGAAAAAGCATGCTCATCCACCAAGGGTGGTTTACTGCGCTATATACCTAACACTTACTCTAATCACAAAGTTTCGAGTTTCTAATTTGCATATTACTACCCGCCAATATGCCGCTAATACGTTGCACCAACGTATTCTACAAGGGAGACTATCCCGTTACAATATGTTGCCAGTGTGGGGCTCGAACACACACAAGACACAGCGGTGAGATGAACGAGTTATTAAGAAACATCGCTCTTAACCGCTCGGCCGCGGGGGCCGCTAAGTCATTAGAGGCGGTCAACTTATCCTAGCCGCATTATCTGTACCAGCCGTCAGAAAATAAATGTTGACGTGAGGATCGGTCGGCTCTTCTGCCGATAATTACGATCAAGATAGGCGGTCAACTTATCCTAGCCGCATTATCTGTACCAGCCTTCAGAAAATAAATGTTGACGTGAGGATCGGTCGCGGGTCAGCTTTTCTGCCGATAATTACGATCAAGATACCGGCTTAAATCGGTGAAAAAACAACAAGACTTAGTGAAACCCCTATACGTGCGGACTGCCTTCTCACTACACACTTTAATCCACAAATTTACGATTGTAACGTGTAGCCGAGCGAGCAACAACAAATTCACTCACTGCTACTAAATGCAGTGAACAAAATAAAATATCCGAGCGGTTATAATATAGATACACAAGACAACCTCTCTTTGTTGTCTAAAAAACACTTGAATGATTGCACTTTCAAACTATCAGCGTTTTCCTAACACTGATAGATATATACTAATTTTTCTCTGGGCTATCTAGCCGATGATTTAATATTTCCACACATATATTCAAGTAAGAAATGATTACAATTTATGATTGGATATGTACTTTAAATCACTTAAAAATTTGCTTCTTAAAACGAAATGATCTAGCTCAAATGTCACATCCTATTTCTTGCACTGAACCTAAACTATTGCAAGAACTCTTAGTAAGCCTTACACCAGTTAACTTAATCAAATATATCCACTATCTCCTCAAACCTTATCCGCAAACCCAATACTGCTTCCTCACTTGTAACTAAATAAGAACACCTCTACCTTAGTATGCAGCTTGGTAAATTGTTACCTCGTCGTCTTAAGTTAACTACACTGAACCGTTAAGGCATGGTACAGTAGCTATCTGTTTCCAGACAAGCTACCTTCCGATCCCGGTTACTATGTGCAGTTGTGCTTATAACTTGGTATTATAAATATTTACCGTGTGCTCTCGACGCCTCTCAATGCAAGACTGACTGTTTCACACAGATTATGGTCCTTTTATAGTGCCCTGTGACGTCACTGACCAATCAGATTACGGCTCATTCCATTATCTTTTGGACTAGACCATTTCCTTATAATTATTAGTGTTTTATTATAGAATTAGGTATTTCAGGTTGCTTAACCATTCAAACAATGTAAAACGAAAATACATGGATTTAATTATAAAAGATAGTACTTGTGAAAGCATTGACTCCTCAGTAATTATATAAATGTAAGTCTTAAGAAAATTAATACATATTTGGATAATAAATGACATAGTTTACCTTAATTTGAACAATTGATGAAGGGGCTGTTTCTTTGGCATTTCAAAGATTAATAGAAAGAGGCAACTCGGTAGTTATGGGTGTAATCTATATCTGCAACTGCAGAGCAAATGAAGTCGTTTCGGTCACATTACCCACGCCTCCGACTTAAATCGACCTCGATTGTTGGGAACACATAAATATAAGACACATTGTCAAACACATACATGTATATAATATGACAGTTATTTCAACTATTGCCATGAGATAACTACTTGTTATCTAGTTACTTAACTGCAAGCAAACAAATTAGCACTATATAATTCTCAGTGACAATGTTTACAATATTCAGTGAGCTTTCCTAAGCTTTCATTTTTATCATCATCATCATCATCATCATCATTTTTTTTTTATTTATTATATATATATAAACTTTTATGTATTTCTTCTGAAACACACTTTTAATTATACTTTAATTTGGTTGCATCTGAAAGTCAATCTTTAGTTCACCGCCAGGTAACCTAAGTTTGATTCGTTTTCTCCCCCCTGCCTTCATTACCACAGTTACCTCATCAATGTCTGACTCAATTTCTGATTCAGAATCTTTCTGTTGATTAGTCATGGTACTTGCCTCAGCCTTCTTTCGGCGGGGCGTATAAACTGGATTTGGCCGGGTTGGCTTAGAGACAGTTCTCCCTGCATACACCTCCCGTACCATCCTTTTATCACCTTCTTCCTGAACGACCTCTTTCTGCACAATAACATTTGAATTGTCAACTTGAGCCAAAATGTTATTGTTGCTGTCAGAAACTCCTGGTTTAATTATCTGAATTTCACCTTTGTCCTTAGACATTTTCTCCTCTACGCCTGACTGGACTTTCCCTTTCTCAGAAACCTCGGCTTCAGCCGTCTGATCTTCCTCTTCGATCTTAGATATTTTCTCTTCTATGACCAACTGCACTGGCTCGTTCTCCTCAGAAATATTTCCTGCTTCAGCTATTTCAACTTCTTCAATGTCCTCCCAATCACTTATTTTCTCTTCACAGCTGCTTTCACTTTCAGATTCTTCTTCCTCATCAGAGCTAGTGTCTTTCTCATTATCTTCAAATCTACTAGACTCTCCTTGCTCTTCAATCTGTTCCTTCACTGTCTCTTCAGTTTCCTTTTCTATCTTTAAGTCTTTCTCTTCAATCTGTTCCTTCACTGTCTCTTCAGTATCCTTTTCTATCTTTAAGTCTTTCTCTTCCCCTGCATGCAATTTCTTCATGTGTTTCTCATAGTAGAACTTCTTGCTAAAGCTTTTCAAGCACACAGTGCAGCCAACTTCTCCCAAATGTTCAGTAAGCATGTGGTACTTTGATGCCCGCTTTGTCCCAAAGCATTGCCCACACGCATTACACTTATGCGACTGTTTCCTTGGGGTCTTCTTGGTTCTAGCCATGCCTCGCCTGAAAAGAGAAAGAATATAGTCTTTCATCCAGTTTGGCCTATGGCGTACCCTTTTTCCTCTACCAAAATCAATTTCGTACTCGACATTATCATTCACAATTGGTATGCTTTCCTCAGCCCATATCCTATTATCTTCAACATCAGGCTCATCATTTGCTTCTGGTGCATTTGCCTCATTATTACCTATACCTTCTTCCCAGGCCAATGTCTGCTTCTTTGCTTTCCTTATTCTATCACAGTGTATAACCTGTGTTATACCTTGTCTACCACAATTGACTTTATATAAAGAAGCTGAGAGCTTACCTTTTATCTCAAAAGGGCCTCGCCAATACAGTGTAAACTTTGGTGAGCAGCCTATCCTTTTTACGGCAAAGAAAACATAAACCTTATCACCTACCTCAAAGGTTTCGTATGACAAGTTCTCATCATGGTATCTTTTCTGTCTATGCATGTTTCTGCCTGTATTTTCACGCACAAACCTATGAGCTGTCTCCAGTTTTTCTTGTAATTGCCATACCCATTCATTTGATGGGATAGTTTTAATAGCCTGAGGCATTTCAAACATCAGATCTAGAGGACATGTTGTTTCTCGTCCAAGCATACACATGTTTGGCGTTAGACCTGTTGTTTCATGTTCTGTTGAACGGTATGCCATCATTACATATTGCAGGTGTTTATCCCAATCTGTATGGTGTTCATTAACAAATGCACTTAACATAGTCACTAGGGTTTTGTTAAAACGCTCAACCATACCATCCGACTTAGGATGGTAAGGTGTGGTTCTGGTCTTAGTGATTTGAAGTAACTTGCACATGTCTTTAAACAACCTGCTTTCAAATTGCCTACCTTGGTCTGAGTGAATGGTATACGGAATTCCAAAGCGAGAAACTACTTGTTCAACCAAAATGTTGGCAACAGTGCTTGCTTCCATATTTTGCATAGCATGGCATTCCGTCCACTTGGTAAAGTAATCACCAATTACCAAGATATACCTATTTCCTTCTTCTGTGACTGGTAGCTCTCCTAATATATCTATTGCTATACGCTCCATAGGGAATCCACTTCTGACTAGTTCCATTGGCGCCCTTTTGGTTTTCAAAGGATCTTTGCGCCGTGCACAGAATTCACACCCATTTACATATGCTTTCACGTCATTCCTTAGTCCAGGCCAATAGTAGCCTTGTGATATCTTGCTGTATGTCTTAGCAATTCCTAAATGCCCTGCAGTTTTGATGTCATGCGAAAACTTCAGCACTAGTCGCCGGTGACTAAAAGGGATCACTGCCTGCCATCTAACCTCGTTTGTTTCCAAGACTGTCCATTTTCTACAAAGTATTCCATTTTCTACTTTCAATCTGTTCCATTGTGTCACTAATGATCTCACAAAATAACTTTTTCCCTGAACATCATATTTATTTGGTCTCTCTTCAGACTCAACCCATCTTTTAACTTCACTTAACTCACTATCACTATCCTGAATCGTTTTGATATCACTTATCTCACTTTCTGTAATGTGGGCAATCATTTCGCTCTTACACAAGTCATTTTGTTCTTGTTCTCCTGTTTGTTCTCCAGATTGCTCTATGTCCATTCCACACTGCTTACACCGTATTCTACTCATGCCATCTGCATTTCTGTGTGCTCTTCCTGGTCGATGAACAATGTTCATATCAAATGAGGACAACTCTTCTAGCCATCTGGCTACCTGACCTTCTGGATTTTTGCTTTTCATTAGCCAGCGTAGAGAACCATGGTCAGTTCTTATGGTGAATTTCTTGCCATACAAATAATGTCTGAAATACTTGACAAAATGGACAAGTGCCAGCAGTTCTTTCCTTGTTACACAATACCTTCTTTCTGACTTTGATAGAGTTTTACTGGCATAAGAAATGACTCGTTCCTGACCATCAAATACTTGTGAAAGTACAGCACCGATAGCAAAATCACTGGCATCTGTGTCAAGGATGAATTCCTTAGAAAAATCTGGATGTGCCAGAATAGGTGTCTCACAAAGCTTATGTTTTAGTGTCTGGAAAGCTACTTCACATTCTTTGGTCCAATTGAATAATACTTCCTTTCCTGTCAGCCTGTGCAGAGGTTTAGCTATGTCTGCAAATCCTTGAATAAATCTCCGGTAGTAACTACAGAGTCCTATGAATGCTCTTAATTCAGTTACATTTTCAGGGGTTGGCCAGTTTTGAACTGCTTCTATTTTCTTAGGATCTGTCCTAATTCCATCAGATGAAACTATGTGACCTAAATATTCAACTTCTTTCTGAAATAACTGACATTTTCTTGCTTTCAGTTTTAACCCTGCTTCTTGCAGTTTATTCAACACTCTGTCCAAATTTGATAACATTTCTTCAAAGGTTCTGCCATGAATTATTATATCATCAAGATATATCAAACATATTTCCCAGTTTAACCCAGCTAAAATTGCTTCCATGAGTCTCTCAAAGGTCGCCGGGGCGTTGCAAAGGCCGAATGGCATCACTTTAAATTCAAATAATCCATGACGAGAGACAAATGCCGTTTTCTCTCTATCAGCTTCGTCCACTTCCACTTGCCAATATCCCGCGTTTAAATCCAAACATGAGAACCATTGTGCCCCTGACAGCTGTTCAAGTGCATCATCTATGCGTGGAATGGGATATGAATCTTTAACTGTTACATCATTTAGTTTTCTATAATCCACGCAGAAGCGTTTCGTACCATCTTTCTTAGAGACCATCACTATTCCACTAGCCCAAGGGCTTGCTGATGGCTGAATGACATCCTTAGCTATCATCTCATCTATCTGCTTATTGATTTCACTGTTTAAATGGACAGGTGTCCTTCTCAATGGTTGTTTAATTGGATGTGCTGACTGTGTATTTATTCTATGTTTCACTATCCCTGTTCTGCCTAGGTCTGAATCTGTGATGGAAAAGGTAGTTGAATACTTCTTCAACAGCCTTGCCACACTGTCACATTGTTTTGAGTCCATCCCTATTGTTGTACGCTCATAAAGATCTCTCAGGTGTTCTGGAACATCAGCAACCTTTGTTGGTTTTATACAATAACTTTTAACTTCACTGACGGGACTAAGATTGGCTATATTTGCACCTTTTCTTATTTTCTGTGGTTCATCAGAAACGTTCATTATACGTAGAGGAACACATTTATTCCCTTGAACCAGTGCTCTTGCAACAATCCCCACATTATCTTTCACTACGTCGGCTTGTTCTATCAAAAACAAACTATTTTCATTCTCATTCATATCAACCACTTTTCCTCTTATGATTTTCTCACATTTAGCCGGAATGTCCACGTCTTCATAGGCTATAACTCTATGACATCCACTGTTTCCCATACAATTCAGTTGGTACTTGATGTCCTTAATCATCAATTGGTAATTTAACACATCCACTGTGCAGCCATGACGCTGCATGAAATCCAGTCCCATTAACATATCATTTTCAATGTCTGCAACTATTATTTCAGCATTGCAAACTAAATCTCCTATCTTAACAACTATCTCTGTCTTACCACTTACGTCTAAAGGTGTCCCTGACGCCGTCACTATTGTTTTATCATAAGGCTGAAGTCTTCCTGGTTTACATAAGTCAGAGTGTTCCCAGATTCTTGTTGAGAGTACTGATAATGAGGCTCCAGTATCTACTAAACAACTCAATACCTGACCTCGAAATTTCACCGGTATATATAGCCCTGGTCCAACTGTATTAGCTGATGAACGACCGCGACCCTGTCCTCTATTATCTCTCACAAATGATCCTGCTCCTCTGCCTAGACTCCCTCGTTGTCTACCTGACACCAGTCGCGGACAATAACTCCGAATGTGATACTTGGAACCACATTCATAGCATGTTCGATCAGGCCTTGATTGTGAATGCGACTGTGATTGTTCTCCTGAGTTGTTCATTCTTGAAAAACGCTGTAAATCTTTCTCAAGCTTGGCTACGGTAGATTGTAGTTTCGTCAGTTCTTCCGAATGTAAGCTACTCTTGTCTTCCTTTTGACTCGCTTCTGAAGTTGTGCTAAGTATGCCCTGATTTTCCCATCTGGATTTTTCAGCCTTATGGAAAGCCTCTAGCTCCACTGCATGTCTTACTGCGTCATTGAGACTTGTTGGTCTAGCTTGTTTGATCCTCAAGCGCATATCCACACTTACAAGCGAATCAATAAATTGATCTTTGGCCAGAGTTTCTTTCAATTCTGTCGTAGCAGAAGGGTAGGCAAGGTTAGTTAGTCGTCTTATATCCTGTCCTAATTCTGACAGACTTTCTGTGGCTTTCTGTCTTCTCTCTTTCAACTGAGCACGATATAAGTCTGCTTGGTTTGGCGGTGCAAAGCGTTCTTCCAATGATTTAACCAGAGAATCAAAGTCTTTGGAGTTACTGCACAGGTTACCCATCACCCCCTGTGCCTGTCCTCGTAAGGATACAGCTAGGTATAACCCTTTCTCTAGGTACGACCAGTTGTTTATCTCTGCACACGTTTGGAAATGAGCTTTGTAATCTCGCCATGAAGTAGACCCATCATACGTAGCAGCCTTGACCTTTGTAGAATGGGGTCTCCTCTCTCCTTCGTGAGCCGCTGTGTGATCTTCAATTAGACCAAAAGCATCTTCCTGCTTTTGATTGTTTTTCACATTTGCGAAAGTCATTAAATTAGGGTCTTCCCAAGCATATTCCTTCTTAATCTTTAGCGGCATTTGACCATTGCCAGCTTTTGATGTATCTTGACAGCTAAAGCCGACGATTCTTTGCCTTAAATCGCGTATTTCATCTTGCATATGCTCCCTATCGTACTCCCTCAACTCTCTTAAATCGCGATTTTCATGTTGCAACCGCTCAATCTCCTCCATCATCATTCTTTCCCTATCCCTAGGATCCATATCCTCTAATTCCTGTAATCCCCTATGCATGATTAACTTAGGTGTGGATCTCGGCAATGGAGGTATTGTCGATTGAATCCCACCGCTGCCACCAAATGTAACGTGTAGCCGAGCGAGCAACAACAAATTCACTCACTGCTACTAAATGCAGTGAACAAAATAAAATATCCGAGCGGTTATAATATAGATACACAAGACAACCTCTCTTTGTTGTCTAAAAAACACTTGAATGATTGCACTTTCAAACTATCAGCGTTTTCCTAACACTGATAGATATATACTAATTTTTCTCTGGGCTATCTAGCCGATGATTTAATATTTCCACACATATATTCAAGTAAGAAATGATTACAATTTATGATTGGATATGTACTTTAAATCACTTAAAAATTTGCTTCTTAAAACGAAATGATCTAGCTCAAATGTCACATCCTATTTCTTGCACTGAACCTAAACTATTGCAAGAACTCTTAGTAAGCCTTACACCAGTTAACTTAATCAAATATATCCACTATCTCCTCAAACCTTATCCGCAAACCCAATACTGCTTCCTCACTTGTAACTAAATAAGAACACCTCTACCTTAGTATGCAGCTTGGTAAATTGTTACCTCGTCGTCTTAAGTTAACTACACTGAACCGTTAAGGCATGGTACAGTAGCTATCTGTTTCCAGACAAGCTACCTTCCGATCCCGGTTACTATGTGCAGTTGTGCTTATAACTTGGTATTATAAATATTTACCGTGTGCTCTCGACGCCTCTCAATGCAAGACTGACTGTTTCACACAGATTATGGTCCTTTTATAGTGCCCTGTGACGTCACTGACCAATCAGATTACGGCTCATTCCATTATCTTTTGGACTAGACCATTTCCTTATAATTATTAGTGTTTTATTATAGAATTAGGTATTTCAGGTTGCTTAACCATTCAAACAATGTAAAACGAAAATACATGGATTTAATTATAAAAGATAGTACTTGTGAAAGCATTGACTCCTCAGTAATTATATAAATGTAAGTCTTAAGAAAATTAATACATATTTGGATAATAAATGACATAGTTTACCTTAATTTGAACAATTGATGACGGGGCTGTTTCTTTGGCATTTCAAAGATTAATAGAAAGAGGCAACTCGGTAGTTATGGGTGTAATCTATATCTGCAACTGCAGAGCAAATGAAGTCGTTTCGGTCACACGATTTTAGTATTAAATGCAGCAGTGCATTTTGTGATTCTTGCATTTTTTTTCTTTTCTTTTCTTTTTCGTTTTCTAAGCTATAAAGGGGCGAAAAAAGGAAGCAATTAAAAATAGAAAAAGAATTTTTGTCCTAGCCGGACTCGAACCCAGGACCTTTTGGTTTTTTTCCATACATGCTACCTACTGAGCTACAGAGTAAGACGTCGTGGACTAATTCTTTTTTGCCTGTCTTGTTTAATTGGTCTCCGTTAGGCTATTGGTAGTTTTGAACAAGTAATTCTTCATATCGCCCCACGTCATCGTCTCAAATATGCCCTCACGAGTCGTCCCCCATCACACCGAAAATCGTAAACGCACGCGCCAGCAACATTTACGTTCAAAAGTGAAAAATGTCTAATAGTCCAGCTACAGTGTATGAACAGTTATAGACAGACATGCCTCGAATTCATACAGTTAAAAAGTACCAAATAAAAGTGTGCTGAATTTCTAGAAGAGTTTAGACGAAAGTACTATTGTATCCAGTCTAATTTGCAGAAAGAAGAAGACTGCTAAAAAAGCAGGCATAATCTGCAACATAAGACCAAAGAATAAACTCGTTTTGAACAATAATTATTTTCTTAGACAATGTTATTATGATGTATCACTTAATAATAAAATGATTTGTGCAATGCTGTCATTTTATGTAGCATTACAGGAGCTCAGTGTGATTGCATAACATCAAAATAATTGGTCTGAGAGGTTTGATTTAATGGATTAATCTATGTCTGTATTTATTCAGCTTTCATATCAGATCATTATTCAGGACACGTTTGACGTATGTGTTGCATTACGTCGGCCTACCAGGAAAGACTGGGTTCTATCACTATAAAATCCATGTTAGTTGCCAGACTGGACTTGTTTTAATTAGATACATAAGCCATAATAGTGTATATGCTAAAGAACTGATTGCCCTGCACACATCAGTTTGAAGTCTTGTTTGCATAGTAAGAATAGAGGGACCAGGAATCGATGCAATTAAATTTAAAGTCCCAACATAGACAGCGGGTGGGAAAGAAACACACACAACACAACAAAACATTTTCCGACAACATACTCAAAGAGCAGAATGACTAGCTCTTTCCCAACAAGGTAGCCATCCGGCTAAGATTCAACAGGAACGAAAGGGAACGAGCATGACAGAGAAGTATGCACAATAAACAGTAGTATAATCTGGGGACAAGCATGATGAAGACAAATCACACTATCTGGGACACAACTTAACGTTTTCGTCGTGCACAATGCCGAAAACAACTTCTCCTGGGGACGTTCTCGAATTCATAAAGAAAGAAAACCGAACAAAACAAAAATAGTGTTCAACTGGCGAACACATGTAACAAAAACTTTTGATAAAATTAAGTTAAAATCGAAACCAAATACACCAGAAATACACCGATTATCATTATCATTAATAAAAACCATTTTTACTGGGACAGCGAAATTACCATATCTATAAGTATAGCGAAAATGTTCTGTTTCTAGAATTTATAGAGTCTAGAATTTGACAGCAGAGTGTCATTGATTATTTTTATATTAGTATAATTTAGAAGTTATTAGTACATTCTAGAAGTTTCTGGTTGATTCTGTGTGATTCGAACTGGGTGATTTATTATTGTCACCGTATAGTAGAAATATTACATGTTTTATATGTTCTAGAAAATATCTTTCAATTAAAATACCCTGGTACTTTGAAGAAAATTCTTCATGACGTTTTGTCAATGTCACCTGACCATTTGACATTGACAGAACAAAACAGATTTGTCTGTACTGTTGTCGAACAGTTTATTATGTAATTTTCTAGAAGGTAGTTGACTTTTTCTCAGATGTATATATACAGAACTCAATCCAGTCTTAAGCATTCAGAAATTCGAATTTAAAGTTTATAGTTTTGGTTGTTTCACTAGTGTTTTGGATTAGAATAGTGTTGTGGATTAAATACATCTTGTGCTCATATTCTGGATACTGGATTGAGGATATCTATGGACTTACATTTTGAGGGACAAGGATTTATTTGACATTTAATTAGTAAATTAGTTAATTTGTTTATTTATTAATTTGTTCATTTGTTTGTATGTATTTACTGCATTTGTTTGTTTATTTGTTTGATTAAAATTGTTAAGTTTAAATTACTTGGTTGTTTTTCGCTGTACCTGTGTTGTCTAGTTACGCTTGCTCGTAACAGATTTTGGGGGCTCGCCGGGATAGAACATTTTGTGCACCGAATTTATTCTGAATACTGTTTGTCATACCAGCAGAAAAACAACCAAGTAATTTAAACTTAACAATTTTAATCAAACAAATTAACGTAATGCTGTATGATTCCAAGTGTTAATCAAAATTCAACAAAAATAAATTGCATAATAGGTCAATGGGACGAATAAATTTCTACTGGTTCATCACGATTTCTGGAAAGAAACATCAAACCCAAACGAATGTTGTTGGTTTGCTTTCATTTGCAGTAAAAACGAGGAAATTACGTCAGTTTTACGTTCATCAAGAAAACTTAATTTTTGCGTTTAAAATGGACATAGATTCAAAACGTTTCGAGCACAATATATAGGTACTGGACTGGACTGATTAAGTATTGGCGGTGTTATCGAAAGCGTCAGAGCTTTGGGCATTTTACGTTTGGCGTCAGCGAAAAACTCTAGCGCCTTAAACGACACTGAAATTTTATTTTTGCCTTTTCTTCTGCTTAAGGTTATAAACTATCACCGGAGATGGTTTTCTTTCACAAAATCTCTTTCTTGTAGCCACTGTTAGAAAATACTTCAGAAAAGTCTCGACGACGTTCAAGAAAGCAGTTTTAGCAAACAATTCAGCGAACAAATTTTTATGGAGAAATATTGTGTATGGTGTTAAGATTTATGATTTTATGTTTATCCAATGCTCCAGTTGAACTTTAAATCAGTTTTAAGCAAATGATAACCGATGTTAAGGTGTTGCGTTATTAAAGTCCGTCAGTATATGTACATTGTATTTTTTTGTTTAATTTGCAGTACCGCTTGCAGGTCATGTCGGCTTTCAACAGGATTAATCAACTCAATGGTGTCAGTTTAACTAGACGATTCTCGTAGATTTTTATGATTTTTTTCTTTTACTGACATAAGAAAATTTATGTCAGGATTTGATTGACTTTTGAGGGCCAGACAAATATTGTTTTTAAATAATTACTTGCAATTCAACTTGACTTTTGAAACCGGATGTGCAGTCATCGCGTATACCATATAGAATTGATTCTATACATGGTGTGTAATTTGTGGGTCACATCGGCTTTCAACAGGATTATTCAAGCCATTGGTGCCCGTTTTTTCTAGACGGTTCTCATAGATTGTTACGATATTGTCATTTGTTGGCATAGTCAGAAAATATATATAACAGAAGTCGATTGATATTAGAAGGTCAGACAAAATAAACACCAAAGATGCTGAATAGTTTTAAACACACTTAAGTCATTTGCAATGTGCCTCAAAAAGACCTCAAAAGGAGCTATATTGTTCTCCTTAAATCCTTTGACACTTCCCTTCTTGCATACGTTCAACTACTTATTTCCCGATCAGTATCTAGCATAAATATTTAATTGTATGATTTGTCGAAAACTGGTGGATTGTTAAAACTCATTTCTCGAAATTACTGTCCCTTGATCCTGATCACTGCTTGCCAATACTCCATGATGCACATTGCATTTTACGTGCGGTCTGCATAATGCGACCAATGTCCTACAGTTCAGTTTCTATTTGGCATCCTGTTGGTCAGCGCAAAATGTAATTCTAAATCAAAACACCCATCAACCATAGTGTATACTTTATTTTTCTTTTATTTTTTGAAATCAAGTCGGATATTCCTCAGTAATCAGAAATACATCAACATTTCTGAGTAATCAAATATACATTCTATTCAATTTATCAGTTTATATTCATTTGATAACCTAACCTACATTTAAAGTAGTTGGCTCCATTTGGATAATACTAGCGGTCACTGACGACGCTTTAGTAGCCGAAACCGCAGTATGGCCCATCCTTCTTTTCATTTTTACGCTCTCTACTCTAAAAGGATCTCAGTTAATGTTTTCGTTTAATCAAAATTGTTCATACACTCAAGTCGTTTATTCTAAAGAAATATATACCCGTTATTCTCTCTGAATGCTCCATTACCTGATCATTTCTTAGTTTTACCTTTTTCAATGCTCTGGTGGCATAATATTGTATTTCTATTGCTTTAATATAATATTTTATGCTATGAGCAAGTTTTTTTTTAAAAATAAAATAACATAGATCGACATGTCATTCACCATAAACCGATCATGTAATTAGCAGCTATAACATTTCTGTAGTCTACAGTATAAACTACACTGTAGCACGTTTGCATTAAGAAAATTAAGTTATTGCATTTTTGTTTGAAAAAAATTTTCTGAAGCTAATTTGTTACGTTGATCAAGACTGCAGACAAAAAATAACTGACTCTTATTTTAGGTCAAGCACAAAATAGTGCTCATTGCACAATTTCCCTATCTTAGCCTATCGTCCTGCTTAGTATACATTGTATGTGCTTATATCAAAATAGATACTTTTGTTAGTAATTTTGACTTCCTGGTACGATATTTACTGAATGGAATATAATTGTTCGATCGACAACGTATTAGAGTAATGGTACGAGTAATTGGAACAACATGATAGTTTATACATCTATGTATGATAATTCGCTTGCAACGTTGATGTGCATTTTTCAATATTAGACCCTATATTTAGACTTCTATAGGGTCACTGAATATATAGGGTTACTTTAGGGGCTTAAGTAGCCGAAACCGCGGCATAACCCATCCTCTTTCTCATTAATACGCTCACTGCTCTTAAAGGATTTTATTTTTATTTACCAGAATAAAGTGATATCTGACTAGTACTATGTTAGACGTGGGCTTTATTGCCTTAGGCGTTAGCCAAAATCTTGATATTATTACTGAGACGTGTCACGGTACATGTAGGACTCATATTGGCACACACTCTATGTTGATGAGTTTCCATAAAGTTTCTCATATACAGACAATCATATGACAAACAGCCATATCGGTATTCATCGAAAGAGAAGCCTTTAATACCTACATTAAAGCCGATACACCATTTTTAAAGTTTATTATGTGGTCCCATGTGACATTACATAATTGGCTCCACAATTCAATGTTTATAAATTGGCGGAATACAGAGGTCTGCCCCACATGTTAATAACGAAAGCCAAACACTGTCCTTTTTGTAGTCTTAATTCAAGATACAGTGTATGAATGAACAAATGATACGCTGCTTAGTTTTCATGAATCGCAAAATACAACAATTTTGATAGATAACCATTTTATAAGCAGTCTAAATGAAATATTCTAATGACATGTTGTAAGTCATGTGACACAGGAAGCGCCGTGTCTAGTGCATGGCATACTTTGCGGTGTGACAAACAAATTATTTTTAATAAAAACATATTACGGATAAAGCATAAACACAATGGCGTTTTTCTCGCCATGCAGCTAATTTCCATTCTCGCTTGCAGTTACATGAGATGAATTTGAAAAGCAATGCTTCCGTTCAAATCCTATTATGTATGTCTGTATATGCTTATGTCTGTAAAAAGTTATGTATGTTAACACATGTAATTCAAATAAAATATCTTAAAACCAAATTCTGAAAGCGTTTACGGCGAAGAATCGCGCGGCCGTTTTTGCGTTCATTGAAGTTCAGACAAAAATCCTTGCGTTTTATAACATTGAGGTACACTTCTTAGAATACAGAATGACTCAATAAGTGTTTAAAGAAGAGTAATTGACCATTCTCTTTGATACTTATGGTGGTTGTTTTGCTTTTTGTTTTTGACAATAAATGGTGAAACTGAAATCGAATCAATCTCAGCGTTTGTTTTTTTAATCCATTTACCAACCACACATGGCGCCAAAATAAATAAATAAAAAAAAAAAAAAAAAAAAAAAAAAAAAAAAAAAAAAAAAAAAAAAAAAGAAAAAAAAATCAAAACAAACTTAGCATGCTTACCATGTCCATGTTGTTGCGAAATTGATTATTGATTATTGAGAACCGTGTTCATTTGCTCCTGTAGGAGTGTGAATCAATGGCTTGACTGTCACCTTCCGGGCTCGGTGGTTTCACATGGTATTTCCCGACCAAAAGTCGAGAACAGTTCTGACCTTCAAACACTACAAGACAGTCGGCGTCTACGACGCACAATTCCTTGGTGTGACGTCTACATCCTATGTGATAAGAAGTACCGCCTTATACCACAACTACTTGATTTTGGTGGTTTAAATTCAATGGTTTTATATGAGAAAAATAAATTGGCTTTCTTCACATTGATCCTGATAGGCTGTTATTAAGAAAATGATTTTTCTTCTTCTTGGTGAATATTGAATTATTATCGCACCTGCTTATAGCAGGGTGCGATATAGGAGTCCAAGTTTCTGTCCCTCCGTCCGTAATTATTGTTCATGACATACCCTTTAACCACGTACCTTGGCCCAGTGCCCTTGACCTATATTTAACGGTCCACTGACTTTGTTAGCTAATACGTCGAGGTTACGTTGAAGTTTGCTTTTCTCTGCACCAGTGATTGTGAAACCTTGCGTAGTAATTGTCCTTGACATGCCCTTCAAGCACGCAACTTGACCCAGTGCCTATGACCTATATTTCACTGTCCATTGACTTTGTTAATATTCACGTCGAAGTTTGGTTTTCTGTGCATCAGTGATAGCCCTAAGTGTGAAACATTGCATAGTAATTGTCCTTGACATACCCTCTAAGCAAGCATCTTGACCCAGTGCCCCTGACCTATGTTTCACGTTCCATTGACTTTATTAATTTTCACGTCAACGTATAGATTTCTCTGCATCAGTGATATCTGCGAGTGTGAAAAGGTACAAGTAGGCAAAGATCAGGAAAAGGCGCAACCAGAAAAAGATTCCCACTCCAAAAACCGAGGTGGGAAAAAACCAAATCAACAATCAGGTACTTATACCATGAAACATATAGTAAGCCGAATGAGCAACTATTTTCCCAATAGGTGGCCACTCAGTTACCTTAACTTAACTAAAAATATGAAAACATACATAAGGCGCCAACAGCACAAAAAATGTTTTTAAACACCAAGACATAAAACAAATAGAACCACCACAGAAGTATCGACTTGGAACGATCAGTAACACAAAGTTACTGGCGGGCTTAAACAAAGTTACTGGCGGGGTGAAACCTTGCATAGTAATTGACAAACAACCTGACCCGGTGGCATTGACCTATATTTCACGGTCCATAGACTTTGTTAATTTCTATGTCGAAGTTTGGTTTTATCTGTACCTTTAATAGCTGCGAGTGTGAACCCTTGCATACTAATTATTCTTGATGTACCCTTCAAGCACACACATTGATCTGTTGCCCTTGACCTATATGTCACGGTCCATTGACTGTATTAATTATTTATGTCAAAGTTTGATTTCATCTACGCCTTAGGTACTTCCGAATGTGAAACCTTGCATAGTAATTGTCCTTGACATGCCCTGTAAGCGCACACATTGACCTGGTGCCATTGACCTATATTTCAGGTTTTTAATTATTTTGCCCGAGGCAGGTGCGATATCGACCTCTATGGCGTTCTTGTCTTGATCTTTTTTTTAACTTCAAAGATAAACGTTGTTGCAAATAAAGACTTGTCGCTTGTCAAATCTTTCGCCGCGTCGCACAATGCGGTGAAGTAAGTCTTCTATTCTGAGATCAGGCATTTGAGATCAGGCACGATCTGTTGACGAAAACCAAAATGTTAACTTCAATTTTTAGACATTCTATAATTGTAAAGATAAACAATCCAAAACGCGGCACAAAAATGAGAATGTTTACGGTTCTTGATGCATATATTTGAATTCGTAGACTATCGGTATACCAGAACATGTCCATCCTTGCAGACTACACTTGATATTTCATGCTATTGTTTTTTTAGCTCACCTGAGCCGAAGGCTCAAAAGATGAGCTTATAAGATGGCCATGCTCCGGCGTCCGTCCGTCCGTCGTTGTCATCCGTCCGTCGTCCAGAATTTCAAAGAACTTCTCCTCTGAAACTGCTTTGCCAATCAAAGCCAAATTTCGTGTTGAACATCCCTGAGAAGGCGGAACGAAAGTTTATATAAATAGACCAGGTCACATGACCAAGATGGCCGCCATGCCCATGTATGGTAAAAATCATAAAAAAATCTTCTTCTCTGGAACCGGTGGACCGATTTCAATGAAACTTGGTATGTAGCATCGGGGACTGGCCCATCATAGTTTATATAAATCATGACTTTGGGTTGACCTTGACCTATTTTAGGGCAAAGTCAATTTTGGTTACATTGGCTTTTCAATTAAAAAAAATGAAAATATTAAATTTTTCAGGAAGTTTTGTTGCTTGTGACCTGATTATTGGTAGATACAGACAACATGTTGAGCTTATGAAGTGTTGTGAGTATTTAAGGTCAAGGTCATTTCCTGACCTTGGCCAAAGGTCATTTACAAATTAAATGTAAAACTTAATTTTCTCAGTAACCGCTCGACCAATCAAAGCCAAATTTTACATGCAGTATCCTTGGGATAAGGGAATGAAAGTTTAAATACATAGTCAAGGTCACATGACCAAGATGGCTGCCATGGCTATAAACAGCAAAACCTTTAAAAATAGAACCGGAAGGACTACGATTTTGAAACCTGGCAGGGGGAAGAGCTCTACAAAGTTTATATAAATCATGGCCCTTGGATGACCTTGACCTATCTTATGGCAAGGTCAACGTAATAGGGCGCCCATGCATTTGAATGGGGAAATTGTCAAAATGTCATTTGAAGGTAAAAACTTTATGGAAATGGGCAAATGATCTTAATATTTATTATTCTGATAATAAATGTCCCAAGGGGCAGGTCTGCACCCACCCTGCGGCAATATATAATATGTACATGTATATTTCCATAATATTCAAAGATCTTCTTCTCTGATACCGCTTGGCCAATCAAAACCAAACTTCGTGTGGAGCATTCTTAGGAAGGGAGAATGAAAGTTATTATGATTGGTCAAGGTCACATGACCAAGATGGCCGCCATGGCTATAAATAGCAAAAACTTAAAATTGTCTTTTCCAGAACCAGAAGGCCTATGATTTTGATACATGGCATGAAGCATCAGGGAGAGGAGCTCTACAATATTTATAGAAATCATGACCTTGGGATGACCTTGACCTATTTTATGGAAAAACCAACATAGGTTGCCCATGCATTTGAATGGGGAAAATTAGTAAAATGTAATCAAATGGGGGGAAACTTGCTGGGAGTATGCAAATGGACAGAAGATTATGTTTATGAAAAAACAAATGTCCTCAGGGCGTTGTCTGCCCCTGCATTGTTTATGACCATAATATTCAAATGCATGTATCTTCTTCTCTGAAACAGCTTCGCAAGTCAAAGCCAAACTTTATGAGGAGCATTGTTAGGAAAGGGGAATGAAAGTTAATGTAAATGATTCAGGTCACGTGACCAAGATGGCCGACATGGCTATAAATAGCAAAACCTTTATAAATCTTATTCTTCAAAACCGGAAGACCTTTGATTTTGAAACTTTGCCTGAAGCATCAGTGAATGGAGCTCGACAAAGTTTGTATAAATCATGACCCCGGGGTGACATTGACCTATTTTATGGCAAGGTCAGCTTAGGTCGCATATCCCAGCTCTCAGTTGAGCGTTTATAGGACAATTGGTCATCTGGTTCTTCTTTGTTTTTCTTTTTTTCACAGGATAGTTTCATGTCTCAATAACAGGAATAATTTTGACATTCTTAAAACGTCTGGAAAACGGGATTGAAATGCTACGTGACAAGCTTTAAGAAGTGTTCGAAGTATAGTCACCTCACATGAAGATATATAGACTTGATCGTTCCAAGTCGATACTTCTGTGGTGGTTCTTTTTGTTTTATGTCTTGGTGTATAAAACATTTTTTGTGCTGTTGGCGCCTTATGTATGTTTTCATATTTTTAGTTAAGTTAAGGTAACTGAGTGGCCACCTATTGGGAAAATAGCTGCTCATTCGGCTTACGATATGTTTCATGGTATAAGTACCTGATTGTTAGTTTGGTATTTTCCCACCTCGGTTTTTGGAGTGGGAATCTTTTTCTGATTGCGCCTTTTCCTGATCATTGCCTACTTGTACATTTTTAATTTAAACCTAGTGTTTACAATCCCAATATGTGCGTGATAATTCAGATATTGTGATTAAGTGATATTGCAAACGTGTCAGACGTGGTTCAAATCACCTTGATAATATAAAGTAAGCTGTAAGCATCAAACGCATCGACAAACAGATTATTACCGTATTCAGTCCGCGCACGGACACAAATAAACATAAACAGAAATCTCTCCCGAGCAAGTTTGACATGAGTGTGACTGGTGAAAAGCCATTTAACACTCGTTGTTATGTAGCATGTATACATTACAAAAACACATCCATGCAATATACATAGATTTTTTAAGTTGTAAAAAATGAAAATTTTAAGTTGAAAATTTTCGATATTTTTCTTGTTTTTGCTCAAAAAATATGTTATGGATACACGTTAAAACCGACAGTAGAATGATGCGGTTCTAACAAGTACCCACAATCTATGTTTCTGAGCAAAAATAAGAAAAATAGGTATACCCTGCATAGTCCAGACGTATAGGTTATAACTTGAATGTTTTGCGACAGTCTGCATGCTTAGTTTTTAACCCAATCATGGTTGATAACTATGCTGCCTTCTTTAATTGCACGCCGGTGGGTCGGGCGTCAGACTCTATGATGGCTCCGACTTAAAGCTATTCATTTTAGTTGGTTGGGGCCGGAGCTTCTTGTCTGTTGCTTGGCCCACCGGGGTCCAACTGGTGTTTTTCTTTTGCTCCGGAGTTAGTAGGTTATTCGGCGCCCAGGGATCTCCATCGTGGGGCAGCTTACTCAATCTGTGAGTCCTGGTTTTCGATTCATCGGGATGTTTATCATGATTTATTTGTTTGTTCTTGATGATTCACTGCAGAAGCTTAGGGTGAGGTTATGGCCATGTAAAACCGGTTTAAGCTCGCCAGTAACTTTGTGTTACTGATCGTTCCAAGGCGATACTTCTGTGGTGGTTCTTTTTGTTTTACGTATTGTTGTTTAATTTTTTGTGCTGTTGGCGCCTTATGTATGTTTTCATATTTTTAGTTAAGTTAAGGTAACTGAGTGACCACCTATTGGGAAAATAGCTGCTCATTCGGCTTACGATATGTTTCACGGTATAAGTACTTGATTGTTTTTTTTTTCCCACCTCGGTTTTTGGAGTGAGAATCTTTTTCTGATTGCGCCTTTTACTGATCGTTGCCTACTTGTACCTTTTTACTATACAAAAGTAGGGTTTATGGAGGTAATTATTGCACGGACATGTTTTCATGATGGGTATTCATGGTGACTTGAGTAAATATTCAACTCTATAAGATACTGCATTCGGGCATTCAGTAAAACAAGAAGAGGGTCTAACTGAAACTGCGAGCAAACTGTGTTGTTATCAAATAAACGGAATCTGTTCGATTCTCATAGAAGTTGCATAAATCGTTAATGCATAATTTACAAAAATGTGAGCACTGTGGACGAGAAAAGACGAAGACTCAGCACTATCGAGGAATCGTTAATCCCGTAGCATATGAAAGTCAGACAATACAAAAGTATTTCACAGTTTAAGCTGGGGCAGATGGATCCATGAGCACAAATTGATTTCAGAATGTTAATGGTAAAGAAATAAAAATGCACAACAATTTTAACGCAGCGCACGAAGAGTAAGATATCCATCGTGAAATCATGTCCGTGTAATGTAAACCCCCTTATACCCCACTTTTATATAGCAAAACGATTTCTTATTTTTGCTCCGAAACATAGATTGTGGGTACTCGTTAGAACCGCCTTGCGAAATGGTCATCTGGCTAATATCAACCAAGTGCCGTCTGCGACTGTTACGAATGCATACAACTACAAAAAATGAGTTCCAATTATTATTTTGAGAACAACAACGGTATATGCCCAACATAGCCTTACAGCCTGTTTCAGCCCAATCTGGTGACAAACACATATTGTCTTGCGACAGCACCCGATCTTTCGTTACAGGCCGGCGTAATGCAACAAACGTGTCCTGAATAACTTTATATGAAGGCTGAATAAATACAGACGTAGGTTAATCCATTAAATCAAACATCTTAGACCAGTTATTTTGATTTTGTGTAAGCAGCAATTTCACACAGTATGACAACATTCACATTGCAATTGTTGCCGACAACATTGCACAAATCCTTCTTCATTATAAGGCTGAATAAGAAAATCATTATTGTTTAAAAACATTTTTCTTTCGTCTTATGCTGCTGCATGTGTAATTAATACGTTTCTTGTTATTTCCGTAAATAGACCAAAAACGATAGCATATGCGTCAAATTCTGTTATTTTTTGTTTTTAGTTTATTTTTGTTTGCAATTTTGGTTTCTCCCCGTACATCCATTTTTAAAAATACTCTTATTTTTCCAATCCTCAGTGATTGTTTGCAATCAGTTTGCATTTTCCTATCTCTATCTATCTTCTGATACTGAGTCGATCAATTTCTGATCATCTTCTCTAGTTGTGGTTCTTTTTGTTTGTGTTTTTGAGTCGAATTTTTATGCTGTTTGAGCCTTACGTTTTCTTTTTAGTAAAGTTCGCCGGGTAAATGAGTCGGGTAACTGAGTGGCCACCTATTTGGAAATAGCTGCCCACTCGGCTTACGGTATGTTTTCTTGGTATACATGTAAGTACCTGAGTTTCTTTTTTTTTCCCACCCCTCGGTTTGTTGAGTGGGAATTTCTCTCTGATTGCGCCATTTTCTGATTATTGCCTACTTTTGAGTTTTTTAAATTGACTGCTTAATTGTGATTCTTGTCTGCTTCTTTCCAAGAGAGTGATGATAACTGATAAGAGCTGCACAAACCATGGTTTATGTATTTGCAGATATTTCCTGATGATTCATTGTCTAGTTAGAGTATAAAACAACTAATATTGTGAACCACTGCTGAAGCTAAGGGTGAGATTAAAACCGGTTTAAGTCCCAAATAAAAATTATTGTTAGATCCTTTGGAAGCAGTAAAAATACAAAGCTAGAAGATGGGCCATATTGTACAATTTCGGGTAATGAACCTTCATCAGTGACCCTTTATAAAACTGGCAGCGAAAGCCAGACATTTTGCTGCAATTTTAAGAATTTACATCTGTGTAGTCTAAATCAAAGACTCAAATTCCCAAAGGGGCCAAATAATCAAAATACTGTTAAGAAGATGATTCTTAACTTATAAAAATTTGAAATACTTCATATATATTCACTGATCCCAAAGTAGTTTTATACTACTTATTGTACCATGTCGATACTTATGGCGATCCTATGTGACAGTTGTGTTTCTGAATCGGTTTATTGTTCGGTGTTAAATTATTCACAGCTGAGAATCACGTGGTACGGAATGTATACAAACCGATAAATATGATCGGCAATTGTTTCCGAAGTTGAGGTGAGATATTTAAGTTTTCTCCTATAGCGTTTTCTCTATTGACTGATGGATAGGTGCAGGCAGTGCAGACATTGATCATATATTACATGAAAGTAACATGAGGAATTCAAGTTATTTAGTTTTCGCAAACACTTAAGAAAAACGATCCTATAGTGACGCTCGTTACTTACATCACATAAACGTTGAAGTGTTTGCGAAAACGAAAGTACCGGGATTTCTTATTTTACTTTCAGTCAACGCTATGGAGAAAAATTGAAAATCTAACCTCAACTTCGGCGACAATGGCATTGTTTATCACCGATAATTTCATCGCTTTGTATGTGATTCTCAGTTGTCTTGTGTTGTTATGTACGTTTCATATGTTTATTCAGGTTCGGGTAACAGTGTGGGCGCCTATTGGGAAATAGCTGTTCACTCGGCTTACGATTTGCTTTTTTTGTATAAATACCTACTTGTCAATTAAGTTTTTCCAACTCAGTTTTCTGATCATTGCCTACTTTTGATCGTTCTGTTTAAAATGTATGTCTAAAGGTATTAGCTGTAATGAAAAGAATCACATGTATTCATTTTCAGCCCTTTAGGTTTTATAAATTTATTCACATAGCTGTTTCAATAAAAGTTTTCAGGTTTATATGGGTTAATCCAATCTATATGCAAATATCTCCCGCGTTGAAAGAATTGTGTTTCCGTTAATTTGGCATCTAATTGCGACTCCTGTCTAGCTGTGTGTATTAATTAAATTGCAGCTTCCGTTGCAACTGCATTAACGACAGTAAATTATATCCGGTATGAAATATTTTCAAACAAGGAACCGGTGCACCAAACTGTAATTTTAAATGAATTTTACGAACAATACACCATCAAAATCTGTCATGAATATCAGAAATCGAGATGGCTTTGCTGGCCGTTTCAAACAAACAAAAATGTGATAAGAAAATAACATCATACTCATGCAAGATAAATTGAACACTGTTGTAAAGGTGTAATATGCGGAAAGTACGCTATATTTGATACATTTTACTTCAGTAATCATTATATCGCTGACAAGTTCTCAAGATAAAGCCATTAAGTACATGCAATTTCCTATAGCATGAAATTACATAAAAACGCAAGTTATCACCCGCGCAATTAAATAATATCACAAGAATAGTCCCAACAGGCAATGCATTAAATGGTTTAGCCATCTTGCTTAATGTACTCAGTTATCTTTTAAATTACTATTTTACCAATGAACGCAACAGTAATACTATATACGTTCAACTCAGATAGGGTCTTAGTTTTATGCTCTTATTAGACTTATTTTCATTGTGTTTATTTCATTACATGTCAATACATTTGGAACGGACTACATGACACTCTTTTGACTTTCATTTTTGTTGATATCATGATGTTCTGAGCCAGATTCACGCTGGTGCATCGGCACCGTTCTCAGAAATGCAGCAGAGAGAATAATTTAGAATTTGCATATAAGCTGTATTAGATTAAACATTTTTATCATGTTTTGTCTTCTTTCCTCCTGCATATTTGAATGTTTTATAGGCATAACGTCTTCTGTATAACCAGTTACATGAGGAAAAGATTCAATCAACATTGTAGATTGATGGCGATTTCGTCTATAACGCGCAAAGCGATACCAAGAAGTATCATATTGGCAAGTTTAAATATCATTAGGCAACAAATGTCTGCTGGTATTATCCAATACACGTGCCTTAAAACCACATTACTAAGCAAGGACGCCTTTTTCGAAGTGAATACTTATCTACCTCTGACTTAAAGTTCTTTGGATAGGCCATGGAAGTACAAATATCTCATCAACATTATGCTATTCTTAATAAAACTATGTTCAAAAACTGGTTAGAAGAGGCCATGATAACCTTGTTGAAGGTAGACCTTCCTTTTTTTATTACATTCAAAGGGTGCTAGTATAGGCAATATTGCGCAAAGTCGGTCGGGGAGATACATATGTAAACCCTCATAGTTGAACCTTTATAAACCAGCAACGAAAGCCAGATACGACGAAAATATACACAAAGAATGAAAATTGAAAAAAAAAGGTACAAGTAGGCAAAGATCAGGAAAAGGCGCAATCAGAAAGAGACTCCCACTCCAAAAACCGAGGTGGGAAAAAACCAAACCAACAATCAGGCACTTATACCATGAAACATATCGTAAGCCGAATGAGCAGCTATTTTCCCAATAGGTGGCCACTCAGTTACCTTAACTTAATTAAAAATATGAAAACATACATAAGGCGCCAACAGCACAAAAAAATTTAAACACCAAGACATAAAACAAAAAGAACCACCACAGAAGTATCGCCTTGGAACGATCAGTAACACAAAGTTACTGGCGGGCTTAAACCGATTTTACAGGATCCTAACCTCGCCCTCGGCTTCTGCAGTGGTTCATTTATACACAGATATAAACATGAAATAAGGTAAATCATGATAAGAAAATATATGATATAGGTTCCAACATGTAACATGTATAACGGAAAGCAGGGTGAGCAGCTATTGAAGTAAGGTGGTCACAGTGCTAGCTTGGACAGAAAAAGTAAAATGCAGATGGCTTAGTGAACAGCCAAATTAAATTCGGGTGGCCACAAAGTCACGCAACATGAAACTCATAATTAGATAAAGTTGATAAATGTGAATCACAACAGCAGTACCGCCTTGAAAACCGAGATCCTTTAAAAGCAGAGAACGGGGGTTGCTCATGCCATGGTTTCGACAACTTAAGCCTCGCCAGTGACCCTAAAGATTTGAAAACATGGAGCTAAAGATAACCACGGCAATTTTGTACCTTTTAACAGGACAGCCTACACATGGACCAGCACCATCTTAAAGGGAACAAACACATTGAAAAATGTATCTAAACAGATAACAACCTTCTGATTTCTAGAAATATCCCTGCTGATTTCAAAGGGCTAAAAGAAAATTTAATTTGCACTATGGATGATGTACGGGGAGACTTTTCAGGGCCGCAAACACCTGCTGCAGTAATAGCGAATAAAGATAAAAAGTACAAGTAGGCAAAGATCAGGAAAAGGCGCAATCAGAAAAAGACTCCCACTCCAAAAACCAAGGTGGGAAAAAACAAACTAACAATCAGGTACTTATACCATAAAAACATTTCGTAAGCCGAATTAGCAGCTATTTTCCCAATCAGGTACTTATACCATGAAAACATTTCGTAAGCCGAATGAGCAGCTATTTTCCCCATTAGATGGCCACTCAGTTACCTTAACTTAACTAAAAATATGATCATTGCTTACTTTTACTTTTAAATTGTTTCGAATGGGCTTTTTCCCAAAAGGCGGCAGTTACCGGAACTGTAACGGTTTCGTATTCCCAAAATCTTTATGGAATATACCTGTGCGAAATAAACCATTGATAAACTTCTATTTCCGAATTTGTAAGACCTAGCGTTCATGGTGCGTGCTACGTGACACAAAAAGCGTTTCACCGCGTTTTCTGATGTGACATAGTGCTTTACACTAGGAGTCAAAATTTTGGGTTAGTAGTCGCAAACACATTCTTGGGATTCCTGGATCATTCTTGGTTAGCGTAGAACGTAATTTATGGTCTGACGTAAGATCGCGAACAAACGGTACAGGGGGAAAAGAAATTTGGGATAGAAACATTGCAGTCAACCTGTATAACATAAGTAATCATTATATTGGCTAAACAGTCTAAATATCCCAAAATTAAGCACACCAAAGAAGTGGTACATTTTCATAAGTATGCACTGGATTATGGTCATTCGCATTTTGACCATTGATCACATGTTACTGGACCCGCGTGTTTTTATTAAATCCTCAATTTGCGTGTGAATTCCTTTGTATGGTAGGCTGTATTGGTTCCTAATCATTGCATTAATTTTCGTCGACATCCGATTCAAAGGTCTCGCGATAACGGATTATTGTCACCGTTTCCTGTTACTTAATCTAGGCACTTACAAAAATGTCATTATCACCTTCTTGATTGGTTGTTTGCGTGTTTATCTGGGTTAAATCCCTATCAGATCTTACATACAAACCAGAGGACCAATGGTCCTGTAAACGCTCATCTGTGACATGAGATATATACATGTACCAATTAACTTGTTAGACTAGAATGGTACAATGCATGGCAGGGTCAGAATAACTCCTGGAGTCAATGTCTTTTTCAAATCATAAAAATTCAGTCCATTTGCCAATTAACTGCAAGTTTTGTCCTTCAAATGACATTTTAACAATTTTCTCCATTCAAATGCATGGGCGATCTAAGTTGACCTTGCCGTGAAATAGGTCAAGGTCATCCTAGTGTCATGATTTATGAAAATTTTGTAGACCTCCGTTCCTTAATGCTTCATGCCAAGTTCCAAAATCATTGGCCTTCTGGTTCTGAAGAAGAAGATTTTTAAATTTTTTTGTTATTTATAGCCATGGCGGCCATCTTGGTCATGTGACCCTGACCATTTATATACACTTTCATTTCCTCTTCCTAAGCATTCTCCACATAAAGTTTGGCTTTGATTGGCTAAGCAGTTTCTGAGAAAATGCTGTTTGAATATTATGGTCATCTACATGTATATAGCAGGGGCAGATAACCCCTGGGCTTATAATATTTTCAGAAGCATAAATATTCTGTCCATTTGCTCATTCCTAGCAAGTTTTCTGCCATAACATGACATTTTCCTATTTTTCCCATTCAAATGCATGGGCCACCTAAGTTGACCTTGCCGTAAAATAGGTCAAGGTCATCCCAGGGTCATGATTTATACTAGCTTTGTAGAGTTCTATTCCCAGATGCTTCATACCAAGTTTCAAGATCATAGGCCTTCTGGTTCTGAAGAAGACGATTTTTAAACGTTTTTGCTATTTATAACCATGGCGGCCATCTTGGTCATGTGACCTTGACTATTTATACAAACTTTCATTCCCTTTTCCTAAGGATGCTCCACAAAAGGTTTGGCTTTGATTGGCTTAGTGGTTTCAGAGAAGAAGATGTTTCAATATTATGGTCATATACATGTATATAGCCCCGGGGCAGGGGCAGACAACCCCTGGGCCCAAAATATTTTCTTAAACATAAATCTCCAGTCCATTTGCTCATTTCTAGCAAGTTTTCTGCCATTTAATTACATTTTTCTATTTTTTCCCATTTAAAAGCATGGAAGACCTAAGTTGACCTTGCCATAAAATAGGTCAAGGTCATCCCAGGGTCATAATACAAATTTTGTAGAACTCTATTCCCAGATGCTTCACACCAAGTTTCAAAATCATAGGCCTTCTGGTTCTCAAGAAGATTTTTAAACGTTTTTGCTATTTATAGCCATGGCGGCCATCATGGTCATGTGACCTAGACCATTTATATACACTTTCCTTTCCTCTCCCTAAGGATTCTCCACATAAAGTTTGGCTTTGATTGGCTATGCAGTTTCTGAGAAAAAGATGTTTGAATATTATGGTCATCTACATGTATATAGCTCCGGGGCAGGGACAGACAACCCCTGGGCCTATAATTTTTTCATAAGCATAAATCTTCTGTCCATTTGCTCATTCCGGCTCATTTGCTCATTTATAGCCATGGCGGCCATCTTGGTCATGTGACCTAGACCATTTATATAAACTTTCATTCCCCCTTCCCAAGGATGCTCCACATGAAGTTTGGCTTTGATTGGCCTAGCGGTTTCAGAGAAGAAGATGTTTCAATATTATGGTCATATACATGTACGAGGATGATCCAATAATGATTGAGACTTTTTGAATCATTCCTAAGTAAATAAACTTGGCTTATTATGAATATCGTGTTAACATTGCTAAATGTAATGTGCACACGATACACTGATTAAAATCCATAAGTAGAAAACTACCTTCTGTTGCTTAGCAACGAGAGAATGTTAGTCAAATGTCCTTGGCCACGTGGTACTTATGCATATAAAATGGGTTGCCATGGCAACTGGTGATAAAATTTCCAATCATGGCACACAGTTATTTATAGCATTTATAAATTGCTTTATGCTCTTCAAATATCACTAACATACAGCTCATAATTCAAGTAGGCTGAGCATTTTTGCGAGAAAAGTTGGGTTTTAGTTGCGAAAAAATTCAGTGATTTTGGGGGGTAGGGGTGAGAAATATCTTATAACTAGAGTATACATGACACAATTAATTGTTTTAAACCTTGAAAAGATCAATTATGGGGTAAATATAACAAAAGAATTTCAAAAGGAACACCTGTCCCTTTCATTTTATGTTGCCTAGCAAAAATAGAATTTGGAAAATTCTATAAGCCAGAATTCATACAGGAAAATGGTTGCTAGGCAACCACCTCTCGATCACGAGCGCAAGACTCGAATCGACCGAAGCAAAATATTTCAGAGATGAATGTTAACACAGACAATACTCAATTATTATAAGATACCGCTTTTAAAATTTGTGACATAGCTAGATTTATATAGATTATGTTTGTTCAAAGGGCAGATAGTGATCATAGGTACTGCACGAGTAGTTCTTAAATAACCATAGCAACCAGAGTTGTCCACCAAATTTGATAAAACACGCTCCATAGAGAGATCAAATGTGTATCTAGTAAACGAAAGTAGTTAACTTGAGCCAGTCAAAAGGGTTTATAAAACAAGAGAAAAGTCTCAATCATTATTGGATCATCCTCGTATATAGCCCCGGGGCAGGGGCAGACAACCCCCCCAGGGGCTAAAATGTTCCATTAACATTAATCTTCTGTCCATTTGCCTATTCCCAGTAAGTTTTACCCATTAAATAGCATTTTACCAATGCATTGGCGACCTAAGTTAACCTTGCTGTAAAATAGGTCAAGGTCATCCTAGGGTCATGATTTATATAAACTATCATGGGCACGCGTCCCCAATGCTTCATACCAACTGTGGACGACGGACGGACGGACGACGGACGGACGCCGGAGCATGGGTATACTATAAGCTCACCTGTGAGCCTTTGGCTCAGGTGAGCTAAAAAGGGAACCTTAGTACGGTTTCAGATCCGTGATGAGAACCTCCATGTCAACAAGCGAGTTGTGTAATGAAGCTGAATATGATTATGAACAAATGAGCATTTGTTGATTCATTGATTTGCCTTTAGTTTAATCTAAAGGATGTTATGTAAGGATCCAAGAATATAAATTGACTTTTTTATGTCGTATGTATCTCCTATTTTATGTGATTATCGGCCAACTTTACTGTAGATCATAGATTGATACGTACGGAGAATATTGTGATAAAATACTTTAAGTAAGTCCAATCCAATCACACTTCTTAAGAAAGGTCTTTTAAGACATAACAAGATAATGTAAAAATGCTTTGGTTCACTATGGTTCACTTTATTTGGCATGTAATGACAGAAAAGCTTTTTTCACTTCCTCTGACCAAAGTCGGTATACACTTTGGTCATGTCAGAATGTGTGCGACACCTTGTCCTATCTCCTTGATAATATTTATATTAGATTTGGAACCAAGTTATACAGACAAATTGTTGGAATTCCGATGGGTACAAATTGCGCACCTCTCGTAGCTGATTTATTTTTATACTGCTACGAAAGAGATTTCATGGATTCTCTTAACCATGATAATCAAGCTGATGTTATCGAGGCTTTGAATTCCACGTCTAGGTACCTCGATGACGTTTTGAATATTGACAACCCTTATTTTGAAGGTATGGTCAATCAAATTTATCCACCTGAACTTCAGTTGAACAAAGCCAATATCTCAGATACCGAAGCCCCCTTTTTAGATCTACATCTTTCTGTTGCAAATGGATTTGTTTCTTCTAAAATTTATGATAAGCGCGATGACTTTGATTTTGATATAGTAAATTTTCCTTTTTTGGATGGTGACGTTCCTCGTCGTGCTTCTTATGGTGTTTACATTTCGCAATTTATTAGGTTTGCTAGAGTCTGCAATCATGTTACAGACTTCAACGCTCGAAATAAATGTTTAACGGCAAAACTTCTCCAACAGGGCTATCGGTATCATAAACTTCGAAAAACCTTTTCTAAATTTTATCGTAGACACTATGAATTGATTTCCAAATATAATGTTGGGTTAAAGAAGCTTTTAAGTGAGGGCCTTTCGGAACCTGAATTTTATGGTGACTTAGTTTACAAATTTAAGAAACTTATAGGAATTTATGATTTTTCTTTTCAGTTCAGAAAAATCATAACACGTTACAGACGTATAGGTTACAACTTGAATGTTATGCGACAGTCTGCATGCTTAGTTTTTAACCCAATCATGGTTGATAACTATGCTGCCTTCTTTAATTGCACGCCGGTGGGTCGGGCGTCAGACTCTATGATGGCCCCGACTTAAAGCTATTTATTTTAGTTGATTGGGGCCGGAGCTTCTTGTCTGTCGCTTGGCCCACCGGGGTCCAACTGGTGTTTTTCGTTTGCTCCGGAGTAAGTAGGTTATTCGGCGCCCAGGGATCTCCATCGTCGGGCAGCTTACTTAATCTGTGAGTCCTTGTTTTTGATTCATCAGGATGTTTATCATGATTTATTTGTTTGTTCTTGATGATTCATTGACTAGTTAGAGATTCACCACGAGGACCGAAGAACTAACTAAATGTTATGAACTACTGCAGAAGCTGATGGTGAGGTTAGGATCCTGGAAAACCGGTTTAAGCCCGCCAGTAACTTTGTGTTACTGATCGTTCCAAGGCGATACTTCTGTGGTGGTTCTTTTTGTTTTATGTCTTGGTGTTTAACATTTTTTGTGCTGTTGGCGCCTTATGTATGTTTTCATATTTTTAATTAAGTTAAGGTAACTGAGTGGCCACCTATTGGGAAAATAGCTGCTCATTCGGCTTACGATATGTTTCATGGTATAAGTGCCTGATTGTTAGTTTGGTTTTTTCCCACCTTGGTTTTTGGAGTGGGAATCTCTTTCTGATTGCGCCTTTTCCTGATCTTTGCCTACTTGTACCTTTTTATACGTCAGTTAAATAGAGGTTTTAAAGAGACAAATAATAGCGCCCTGAAAATGAATGTGACCAAATGGAGAAATACTTCTTACTAATAAAATTAAAACTGAGATCCTTTATGAGCAGCGAAACATAGTCCGCTATTGACAGTCTATTTGAAACAACAACAACAACAAAAAAATGTTAAAAAAATTATTATCTATAACCAATTTTTTGATGTCGTATTTGCTGAACATTTATTGAAAGTAACATAAGGAATCCAGGTTATATAGTTTTCGCAAACACTTCAGAAAAAATAGCTTATTGGCACTCATTACTTGCATCACATTAATATTGAAGTGTTTGCGAAAACGAAATAACCGAGATTTCTTATGTTTCTCTCAGTCAATAGAGTAAATGCTATGGAGAAAACTCGAAAATCTAACCTCAACTTCGGCGACAATTGCAATGTGTGTCACCGACCATATTATCGGTCTGTATGCATACAATAGCACATGATTCTTAGTAGTGTTGTGTTGTTATGTACGTTTCATATTTTATTCGGTTGGGGTAACAGAGTGGCTGCCTATTGGGGAGTAGCTCACGATTTGTTCTCTTTTTATAAGTACCCAATTGTCAATTTAGATTTTCCCAACTCGTTTTTTGGAGTGTGAAAAGGTACAAGTAGGCAAAGATCAGGAAAAGGCGCAATCAGAAAAAGATTCCCACTCCAAAAACCGAGGTGGGAAAAAACCAAACTAACAATCAGGTACTTATACCATGAAAACATTTATTAAGCCGAATGAGCAGCTATTTTCCCCATTAGGTGGCCACTCAGTTACCTTAACTTAACTAAAAATATGCAAACATACATAAGGCGCCAACAGCACAAAAATATTTTAAACAACAAGACATAAAACAAAAAGAACCACCACAGAAGTATCGACTTGGAACGATCAGTAACACATAGTTACTGGCGGGTTTAAACCGGTTTAACATGGCCATAACCTCACCCTCAGCTTCTGTAGTGGTTCAGTGATGTTCTTTCTTAATGCGCCCTTTACTGATCGTTACTTACTTTTGACCTTTCTGTTTAAAATGTATGTCCAAACGTATTAGCTTTTATGAAAATAAATCACTTCTTTTCTCTTTCAGCCAATTAGAATTTAAGGGTTTAAAAATTCATTCACATAGTTGTTTCAATAGAAGTTTTCAGGCAAATATGGGTTTATCCAATCTATATGCAAATATCTCCCGCGATGAACGAAATGTGTTTCCGTTAATTTTGCATCTAATTGCAGCTCCTGGCAAGCTATGTGTATTAATTAAAATGCAGCTTCCCTTGCAACTGCATTAACGACAGTAAATTTTATCCGGTATGACATATTTTCAAACAAGGAACCGGTGCACTAAATTGTTATTTTAAATGACTTTTAATAAACCACACAACATCAAAATCTGTCCTGAATATCAGAAATCGAGATGGCTTTGGTGGCAGTTTCAAAACAAACACAATTGTAGCAAGAAAATAAAAGCATACTCATGCAAGATAAATTGAAAACTGTTGTAAAGGTTTAATATGCGGAAAGTACGCTATATTTGATACATTTTACTTCAGTGATCATTATATCGCTGTACAGTTCTCTAGATAAAGCCATTGCACTTCATTTTTTGTTGATATCATGGTTTTCTGAGCCAGATTCACGCTGGTGCATCGGCACCGTTCTCAGAAATGCAGCAGAGTATAAGCTGTATTAAATTAAACATTTTTATTATGTTTTGCGTTCTTTCCTCTTGCATATTTGAATATTTTATAGGCATTACGTCTTCTGTATAACCAGTTTGATGAGGAAAAGATTCAATCAGCATTCACGATGGATGGCAATTTCGTCTATAATGCGCAATGCGATACCGACACGTATCATATTGGCGCGTTAAAATATCGTTAGTGTACAAATATCTGCTGGTATTGTCAAATACACGTGCCTTAAAACAATATTACAAAGCAAGGACGCATTTTCGAGTGAATACTTATCTACCTCTGGCTTAAAGGTCTTTGTTTGTTTGTTTGTTTGTTTGTTTGTTCGGGTTTAACGTCGCTTTCAACATTATATGTCATATCAGGACAGTGTCTGGTTGTGACAGGGAGCTCAATGCTCACTTTTCTAATGCTGCCTCACTTTGGTATCAGATCCCATACACTTTTGCATGATACCACACCAAGTCACATTATACTGACACTGGAGCGACCAGTCTTAGCCCTACCCCGAAAATCCGAGTGCCAAGCGGGGATCATCTAGTACCATTGTTAACGACTTTGGTATGTCGCGGCCCAGAATCGAACCCGGTACCTCCCGATCTCGGAGCGGATTAAAGTTCTTGGGATAGGCCATTGAAGTACACATATCTCAGCAATATCTCAGCAATATTATATTATTCTTAATAAAACTACATGTATGTTCAAAACTGGTTAAACGAGGCCATTATAATTTTGTTGAAGGTAGACCTTCTTGATGTTTTTATACCCCCCGCAAAACGAAGTTTTAGGGGGGTATACTGTTTTCAGCCTGTCCGTCATTCCGTCATTCCGTCATTCCGTGACTCCGTGATTCCGTCATTCCGTCATTCCGTCAACATTTTGACATCTTTGCTAAATAACTTAAGTAGTATTTGCCCTATGTTCTTCAAATTTTCAACACACCTGCACCATTAGACAACACATGTGTGATATGAATTTAGGGGCCAAAGGGTCAGTTTTGCAAGAGTTATGGGACTTTTTAAACCTATACATAGAATGTTTGCCATAGTGCTAGTAGTGCATACTTTGTGAAATCAACTCCTCTTACAGCTTTCAATATTCTCTTTTGATACTTTGCAGATATGTGCCAGAGATATTGAAGATATGCATGAAGAAGTATTATGCAGAAGAAATGAATTTTGACAAATTTACAGCATTTTGAACTTAGCCAATTTTCAATAATCACCATATTCAACAATGGTTGGTGGTGCATAGTTTGTGAAATCAACTCCTCCTAGGGCTTTCAGTATTTCTTTTCAATACTTTGCAGACATGTTCCACACATATTGAAGATGTGCATGAAGCATTATAATGATGAAAAAATAATTTTTGACAAATTTACAACATTTTTCAACATAGCCATTTTTTGACCATTGCTTATATACAATAATGATTGGTAGTGCATAGTTTGTGAAATCAACTCCTCCTAGGGCTTTCAGTATTTCTTTTCAATACTTTGCAGATATGTTCCACACATATTGAAGATGTGCATGAAGAATTATAATGCTGAAAAAATAATTTTTGACAAATTTACAGCAATTTTTAACATAGCCATTTTTTTTACCATTGCTTATACAATAATGGTTGGTAGTGCATATTTTGTGAAATCAACTTCTCCTAGGGCTTTCAGTATTTCTTTTCAATACTTTGCAGACATGTTTCACTCATATTGAAGATGTGCATGAAGAATTATAATGATGAAAAAAAAAGTTTTGACAAATTTACAGCATTTTTCAACATAGTCATTTTTGACCATTGCTTATATACAATAATGGTTGGTAGTGCTTACTTTGTGAAATCAACTCCTCCAAGGGCTTTCACTATTTCTTTTCAATACTTTGCAGACATGTTCCACTCATATTGAAGATGTGCATGAAGAATTATAATACTGAAAAATTAATTTCTGACAAATTTACAGCATTTTTAACATAGCCATTTTTTTACCAATGCGTATATACAAAAATGGTTAGTAATGCATAGTTTGTGAAATCAACTCCTCCTAGGGCTTTCAGTATTTCTTTTCAATACTTTGCAGACATGTTCCACACATATTGAAGATGTGCATGAATGATTATAATACTGAAAAAGTGATTTTTGATTAATTTACATCATTTTTCAACATAGCCATTTCTTGACCATCGCTTATATATAATAATGAAATCAACCTCAAGCTTTCAATATATTCTTTTAATATCTTATAGATGTGACTGGCATACTGAGGATGTACATGAAGAATTATAATGCTGAAAAGATATCTTTGACAAATTTTCTGCATGTTTGACTTAGGAAGTTATTGACCAGCTCCAGATAATTTTGCGGGGGGTATACTGAAAGCTTTGCTTGCAGCCAATTTCTAGTTGCAATTAAAGGGAGCTAGGCCATATTTCGCAATAACGGGAAAATAAAGCCTCATAGGTGACCCTTTATAACCCAGCAATAAAAGTCAGACACGTGTCCTGCCATATACGAAAATTTACACAAAGAATAAATATCAAAACTGAGATCCTTTAAAAGCAAAGAACGGGGGTGGGCTATGCCACGGTTTCGGCAACTTAAGCTTCGCCAGTTACCCTTTTAACATGGAGCTTAAGAGAACCAGAGCAATTATGCACCTTTTAACAGGGCAGCCTACACAAGGACCAGCAACAACCTAAAGGGACCAAACGCATTGAAATAATGCTGGCTAGAAATGTATCTAAACCGATGACAACCTTCTGATTTCTACAAATATGCTTGCTGATCTCAAAAGACTAAAGGAAAACTTAATCTGCACTATCGATGATGTACGGGGAGACTTTTCAGGGCCGCCACACGGCACAACACCAGCTGCAGTAATAGCACATAAAGATTAAAACTGAAATTCTTTAAGAGCAGTGAATATATAAATGAGAAAGTTGATGGACAATACCATGGTTTCGGCTAGATGAGCCTCACCAGCCTCATAATCAAAAGCACATTGGTAGTGGCAACAATTACTACTCACATTCCCGAACGCGGCCAAACAATAATAATAAATAATAAAAACAATAATTATTTTTAGAATATATTTTTACGTATATGTTTTGTATACTCTGAATGTTTTCACTGGTCACAATGGACCGACTGCACTATGGATTATGTTCGGGGATAAATCTACGGCACAGCACCGTAAATGCTAGATCCTTTGGAAGCAGTGGAAAGATTCAAATTATACAGATAATACTATAGAAAAATGCAGAATATACCCTTCAGGCAAAAAGGCATCTCAAAAGTGCGTCTTTTAAGTTAAGGCAAGGTATGTCTTCAGCTTATAAGTGCTGAGGGACAGTGTATTAGAAATAAAATATAACAATTTTATCCTTTGGAAGCAATAAAAGCATTCAAAGGGAGAAAGTATGGACCATATTGCGCAATTTCGTGTATTGAATCCTCATCAGTAGCCCGTTTTAAACCGGCAACGAAAGCCAGACTATTTTACTGCAAATACACAGGAACGTACAAGTAGGCAAAAATCAGGAAAAGGCGCAATCAGAAAAAGATTCCCACTCCAAAAACTAGTCTAAAATCAAAGACATTTTCCTAAACGGGGTCAAAACATTTAAACATTGCTTAGAAGTATGTTTCTAAACGTGAGTGGTTTGAACACTCTGAATATCTTTATAGATCTCAAAGGACCTTAATAAAAATAGAATCTGCACTCTGAATGATGTACGGGGAGACTCTTAGGGCCGCCACACTGCACAACACCAGCTGCAGTAATTGCAAATAAAATATAAGGGTTAAATCCTTTGGAAACAAAGGGAGATAGTATTGACTATATTGCACAATTTCGGGTATTGAACTTTCATGACTCAGTAGCCCTTTTTAAACAGGCAACGAAAGCCAGGCTATTTTACTACTATTTCGAAAATTTACACGGGAAGTCTAAATCAAAGACATTTTCCTAAACAGGGCCAAATAATTTAAACATTGCTTGGAAATATGTTTCTAAACGTGGGTGCTTTGAACACTCTGAATATATTTACTGAATTCAAAGGACCTAAATAAAAATATAATCTGCACTATTGATGATTACGGGGAGACTTTTTAGGACAACCACACGGCACAAGACCAGCTAGACTTACCTGCGAGATTTTGAATGACTCTGATTACATGTAGGGGTCAGAAAGGGGAACTCAGTAACTATAATAGATGGATGTAGTTTTACCACATAGAAAGTAAACGGCCATAAAACCAATAAATAGTGGTACCACATGTATCATCTCTTAGAGGCCTCATTATTTCCTCCTGTAGAGATATGAATAAAACCTCATAATAATAATCATTTGGCGACTGAGCCGTATAGCAGCAGCAATGGTCGTAAACCCAATAAGCAGTGGTACCACTTAAGCATCACTTTAAAGAGAGAGAATGCTTAAATGCCAGATCGAACTTACTTTAGGAAACATTTAGTAAGCGAGAAAGCATCGTGTACAGCTGCTGTTATAATGCTGTCAAAAATACTTGCATTTACGTAAACCTTGTTATTATGGGCAATTCCAAAACAGCATGTGTATCTATACAGAGGATATTATTAAACTTTGATTTGCATATCCTTTTAAAAGTTCTCCAAAGGAGCACTAGTTAAATGCAGAATGCATTACTGTTGTGATTTTCTTGAATATCATCAGAAACCAAATATGCCTTATACTTCTTTAACACGCAATGAGGATAGTTCTTTTGCATTTCATTAAAAGGGTAGCTATCCATCTCTACATCTATGTGAGTTTTATTTAATAACTATAAAAGTGTCTATATAATTTTAGCGTTTACGTACTCTTTAGATTGCTGTTCAGATGACTACGTGTATACTATTATTCAACAAATGCAACGAAAATCCTATGCTACATGCAGATTGAATTTGTGTGTATCTACGTACGCAAAAGGTACATGTAGGCAATGATCAGGAAAGGGTGAAATCAGAAAATAATTCCCACTCTAAAAACCGAGGTTGAAAAAAAAACAACAACTAAAAACCTACGCTGCGAGCAGATTGAATTCGTCAAGGAAAAATGTACATGTAGGCAATGATCTGGGAAAGGAGCAATCACATAGAAATTTCCACTCCAAAAACAAAAATGGGATAAACTAAATGACAATTAGGTACTTGTACTTATTGTAAGCCGAGTGAGCAGCTACTTCCCAAATGCTGGCCATTTAGTTACCCGAACTTAACTAAAATTATGAATATGTACATAAGGTGCAAACAACACAAAACTTAAAATTCAACACCAAAACATAAAATAATTAAAACTACCACATACGTATCGCCTTGGAACGATCAGTAATGTAAAATAACTGTCGGGCCTAAACTACTTGGGGACATTAATCGATTCATCATCTCGCAATCAGCATCTGCAGTGGTCCAGTTATATACAAATATAAACAAAAAATAAGAAAAATCATACTAAGAAAATGTTATACATAGGTACCAACGTATATCATGTATACCAGAAAGCAGGGTGAGCAGCTAAAGAAAGTAAGGTGATCACCATGCTAGCTTGGACAAAACAAGTAAATGCAGAGGGTAAATTATACTCGGGTGGCCACAAAGCCATGCAACATGAAACACGTAATTTGAATAACTGAGTTAAGTGTGAACCACAACAGTGGTAACGCCTTGGAACGGTCAATGATGCATCTTCAAACTAGTTTAAGCCCACCAGTATTTTATATAACTGATTTTTCAAACGCGATACCGCTGTGGCGGTTCTTATTGTTTTATGCTTTGGTGTTGAATTTTTGTGCTATTTGCGCCTTATGTGCATTTTCGTGCAAGTTTTTTTATGGAATATACATGTGTGAAAAAGCCATTGATAAACTTTTATGTCCGACTTTGTAAGACTTGGTGCGTGCTACGTGACGCGTAAAGCGTTTCACTGCGTTTTCTGATGCGACATAGTGCTTTGCTAGGCGTCAAAATGTTTATGGACGTAGTCGGAGGATTACTGGATCATAGGTCTGACGTTATATCGCGAACAAACAGTACCGGGGAATAGAAATTTGGCATAGAAACATTGCAGTCAACCTATATTAAATACGTAAACATTATATGGGCTAAAAAGTCTTGATATCCCAAAATTAAGCACACCAGAGAAGTGGTACGTTTTCATAGGACATAAGTATACACTTGATTATGGAACAGATTCTACTGGACCCGCGTGTTGTTATTTAATCATCAATTCGCGTGTGAATTCCTTTGTATGGTAGATTTCGTCGATATCCGATATTCGTCCGTAGCTGACATTGACAGAACGATAAAACGTGTTACGCCTTGGTCAAAACGCAACTGACCGCAGAAGAACGTAACAGGCCGTAATAGAACGTGCTTATAATCGTGATAGATCGTGGATAACCGTAACGTACCTTAGCGCCTCCGTGACACACCGGCTTATCACTACCACGGCTTGTTACGGATATCGAAATACAACGTAAGAAAACTTGACAAGACGTAATAGAACTTGAAAACAGAGAAATATATGAACAAAATTCCACGGCACGCTACGTTTCGAGCAAACGGGGCTGCCGGGGCCGCCGGAAACATAGTGTAAACGCAGTATATTTCCAATCCAATCACACTTCTTAAGAAAGGTCTTTTAGGACATTACAAGATAATGTAAAAATGCTTTATACGTCAATTTAATAGAGGATTTAAAGAGACAAATAATAGCGCCCTGAAAATAAATGTGACAAAATCAAGAAATACTTCTTGCTTAGTCCGCTATCGACAGTCTATTTGAAACAACAACAACAACAACAACAACAAAAGTAAATTATATACTTATCCGCAAAAGAAACGCGAAAAAGAATGAAACCCATTTTCTTGAAAAAGGATCAGTTTGATGGAGTTTAAAGTGATACGGCTAATGAGTTATTACAGTAAGTAACAATCGACCGAAATTAGAGTTTTGTAGCATGTTTCATTATGACGTGTACGAGCTTGTGTATTACAAAATTGCATCTAAAAGATGCATGATTGATGAGATTCGAAATCAGATGTCATGAAGTAGTGGCCGGACGTCTAAACTAAAGTAGTCGTATAGAAGAGTTGAAAATATTTGCTTGTCAACGCTCCCAGCGGTCGCATTTATCTCTTGACGTCAGTCTATTGTTTTCAAATCGTCATTACTGTTCACTACAGACACATTATGGTCTTTCATATCGCGATTCTTTAGATGTCAGATCAATGTGTCAACAACTATCTTATGGCACTTAAAGGTTTCCAGTACGTCTATTCACTCGATAGAAAACGGCAATTTACGTCAACAATAAAAAAGACGTCACGTACAAGAAATAAGCGTCGAAGGACGCATACATTTTTCTCATTTGCTTGTGTATCCCATGACTTACGAACTACGGTGTCAGTTTGGAAACTTTTTGTAAGATATTTAAAGGCATCATAACCCTATAGCTAAAGAAATGGGGGATAACTCATTTTTTTCGCGGTAACGCGACAAGCGTAAGTCTTAACATCATGATTTCAAATTGTGTGACAGAGAATTAACGGGACTATCGAAATTTATATCACTAAAATGAATTTTGGTTTTACTCAGAGAAAAGCGAATTATTTTTTTTTCACGTTTGTTTTGCGAATAAGTATAATTTATGACCAATTATTCTGATGTTGTATTAATAGCTTGAGTTTCTACAATACCACACACTATGGCATCATTGCACAAATGCTATATTATAAAGCAATTCTTCATTATAAGGCGGACTAAGAAAATCATTATTGTTCAAAAAGCGTTATTCTTTCGTCTTATGCTGCAGACTAAATATGTGTAAATAATAGTTTTCTTTGATTCGTTATTACATGACATTGTATATTTTCTCCGCAAATTAGACCGTAAACAATAGCATATGCATCTAATTCTGTTTAAAATTGAGTTTTATTCGTATGCAGTTCTGGTTCAAATGCACTATTGCTATGCTTGTCTGCTTCTCCCCGAGAGAGTGTTGAAAACTGCCCAGAGCTGCACAAACCGTGGTTTATGTATTTGCAGATATTTGCTGATGATTCATGACTAGTTAGGGATTCACCACGAGAACCGAACAACTAACTATATATTGTGAACCATTACAGAAGCTTATGGTGAGGTTAGGCGCCTGTAAAACCGGTTTAAGCCCGCCAGTAACTTTGTGTTACTGATCGTTCCAAGTCGATACTTTTGTAGTGGTTCTTTTTGTTTTATGTCTTGGTGTTTAAAATTTTTTGTGCTGTTGGCGCCATATGTATGTTTTCATATTTTTAGTTAAGTTAAGGTAACTGAGTGGCCACCTATTGGGAAAATAGCTGCTCATTCGGCTTACGATATGTTTCATGGTTTAAGTACCTGATTGTTAGTTTGGTTTTTTCCCACCTCGGTTTTTGGAGTGGGAATCTTTTTCTGATTGCGCCTTTTCCTGATCCTTGCCTACTTGTACCTTTTTAAGTCCCAAAGTGATTTTTTATACTTATCGTGCCATGGCGATACGACTGTTGTGTTTCTGAATTGTTTTATTTTTCGGTGTTGAATCGTTCACAGCTGAGAATTACGTGGTACGGAATGTATACAAACTGATAAAATGATCGGTGACGCTCATTGCAATTGTCGCCGAAGTTTAGATGAGATATTCAAGTTTTCTCCTATAGCGTTTACTTTATCGACTGATAGATAGGTGCAGGCAGTGAAGACACTGTACATTTATTGAAAGTAACATAAGGAACCCAGGTTATTTAATTTTAGCAAACACTTCAGCTTATTGGCACTCATTACTTGCATCACATTAATATTGAAGTGTTTGCGAAAACGAAATAACCGGGATTTCTTATGTTTCTGTCGGTCAATAGAGTAAATGCTCTCGAGAAAACTCGAAAATCTAACCTCAACATCGGCAACAATTGCAATGCGGTCATCGACCATATTATCGGTCTGTATGCATACAATACCACGTGATTCTCAGTAGTGTTGTGTCGTTGTGTACGTTTCAATATTTTTATTCAGGTTGGGGTAACAGTGTGGCCGCCTATTGGGAAAATGCTGCTCACTCGGCTTACGATTTGTTCTCTTTTTGTAAGTACCCAATTGTCAATTTAATTTTTACCAACTCGTTTTTTTTGAGTGTGAAGTTCTTTCTTCTGTGTCATTTATTGATCATTGCTTACTTTTGATCTTTCTGTTTAAAATGTATGTCCAAACGTATTAGCTATTATGAAAAGAATCACCTCTTTTCCTTTTTAGCCATTTAGAATTTTAGGTTTCATTCACATAGTTGTTTCAATAAAAGTTTTCAGGCAAATATGGGTTAATCCAATTTATATGCAAATATCTCCCGCGTTGAACGAAATGTGTTTCCGTTAATTTTGCATCTAATTGCAGCTCCTGTCTAGCTATGTGTATTAATTAAAATGCAGCTTCCGTTGCAACTGCATTAACAACAGTAAATTATATCCGGTATGAAATATTTTCAAACAGGGAACCGTGCACCAAACTGCAATTTCAAATGAATTTTAACGAACCATACAACATCAAAATCTTTCCTGAATATCAGAAATCGAGATGGCGTAGGTGGCTATTTCAAAACAAACAAAAATGCGACAAAAAGAAATTCATACTCATTCAAGATAAATTGAACATTGTTGTTCAGGTTTAATATGCGGAAAGTACGCTATATTTGATACATTTTACTGCAGTGATCATTATATCGCTGTAAAATTCTCAAGATAAAGTTATTAAGTACATGCAATTTCCTATAGCATGAAATTAGATAAAAACGCAAGTTATCACACGCGCAATTAAATAATATCACAAGAATTGTCCCAACATGCAATGCATATAATGGTTTAGCCATCTTGCTTAATGTACTCATTTATCTTTACTATTTTTGCCAAAGTATGCTACAATAATACTATATACGTTCAACTCAGAGAGGGTCTTAGTTTTATGCTCTTATTAGACTTATTTTCATTGTGTTTATTTCATTACATGGAATACGTTTAGAACGGACTCCATGGCACTCCTTTGGTTTTCATTTTTGTTGATATCATGGTGTTGTGAGCCAGATTCACGCTAGTGCGTCGGCAGCGTTCTCAGAAATGCAGCAGAGGGGATAATTTAGTATTTGAATATAAGCTGTAATAAATTAAATTAAACTGTTTTATCAAGTTTTGTCTTCTTTCCTCTTGCATATTTGAATATTTTATAGGCATAACGTCTTCTGTATAACATGTTAGATGAGGAAAAGTTTCAATCAACATTCTAGATGGATTGCAATTTCGTCTATAACGCGCAAAGCGATACCAACAAGTATAATATTGGCGAGTTAAAATATCTGCTGGTATTATAAAATGCACGTGCTTTAAAACCATATTACAAAGCAAGGACGCCTTTCGAAGTGAATACTTATCTATCTTTTGCTTAAAGTTCTTGGGATAAGCCATTGAAGTACACATATCTCAGCAACATAATGTTATTCTTAATAAAACTATGTACAAAAACTGGTTAGAAGAAGCCATGATAACCTTGTTGAAGGTAGACCTTCCTGGTCAGAGGTAGCTAGTATGGGCAATATTGCGCACAGTCAGGGCAATAAACCCTCATAGGTGACCCTTTATAAACCAGCATCAAAAGCCAGACACGTGTTCTGCAATACACGAGAATTAACACAAAGAATAAAAATTAAAACTGAGATCATTTAAAAGCAGAGAACGGGGGTGGGCTATGCCATGGTTTCGGCACATTAAGCCTCGCAAGTGACTCTTTAGATATTAAACATGGAGCTAAAGATAACCACGGCAATTTTGCACCTTTTAACTGGGCAGCCTACACAAGGAACAGCACCATCCTAAAAGGGACCAAACGCATTAAAATAATACCGGCTTGAAATGTATCTACGATAACAACCTTCTGATTTCTAGAAATATCCTTGCTGATCTCAACGGACTAAAAGAAAATTTAATTTGCACTATGGATGATGTACGGGGAGACTTTTCAGGGCCGCCACACGGCAAACACCTACTGCAGTAATAGCGAATAAAGATTAAACTGAAATTTTTAAGAGCAGTGAACATATAAAAGAGAAAGTGGATGGACCATGCCATGGTTTCGGCTACTTAAGCCTCACCAGCGCCTTGCAATCAAAGACACATTGGTAATGGCACCCTTTACTACTCACATTCCCAAACGGGCCAAATAATAATAATAATAATAATAATAATAATAATAATAATAATAATAATAATAATTTTAGAATACATTTTGACGAATATGTTTTGTATACTCTGAATGTTCTCACGGGTCACAATGGACCGAATGCACTATGGGTTATGTTCGGGATATTTTTAGGGCCGCTATATGGTACAGCACCGTAAATGCTAGATCCTTTGGAAGCAGTGGAAAAGATTTAAATTATACAGATAATACTATAGAAGAATGCAAAATATACCCTTCAGGCAAAAATGCACCTTTAAATCCCTGTATCAAAAACTGCGTCTTTTCAGTTTATACATGGTCCGTCTTCAGCTGACGGTGTATTAGAAACAAAATATAAAGGTTTTATCCTTTGGAAGCAATAAAAACATTCAAAGGGAGATAGTATGGACTATATTGCGCAATTTCGGGTATTGAACCCTCATCAGTAGCCCGTTTTAAACCGGCAACGAAAGCCACGCTATTATCGAAAATTTACACGAGAAGTCTAAATCAAAGACATTTTCCTAAACGGGGTAAATAATTTAACATTGCTTAGAAGTGTGCTTCTAAACGTGAATGTTTTGAACACTCTGAATATCTTTATTAATCTCAAAGGACCTGAATAAAACATAATCTGCACTATGGATGATGTACGAGGAGACTTTTTAGGGCCGCCACACGGCACAACACCAGCTTCAGTGATAGCAAATAAAACATAAAGGTTTGATATTTTAGAAGCAATAAAAACATTCAAAGGGAGATAGTAAGGACTATATTGCGCAATTTCGGGTATTGAACCCTCATCACTCAGTAGCCCTTTTTAAACCGGCAACGAAAGCCAGACTATTTTACTGCAATTTCGAAAATTTACACGGACTGTCTAAATAAAAGACATTTTCCTAAACAGGGTCAAATAATTTAAACATTGCTTGGAAGTATGTCTCTAAACGTTAGTGTTTTGAACACTCTGAATACCTTTACTGATCTCAAAGGGCCTAAATATAATCTGCACTATTGATGATGTACGGGGAGACGTTTTAGGGCCGCCACACGGCACAACACCAGCGAGACTTACAATGACTCTGATTGCATGTAGGGACCTCAGAAAGGGGAACTCAGTAACTGTAATATATGGATGTGGTTTGACCACATAGAAATTAAAGGGCCATAAACCCAATAAACAGTGGTACCACATGTATTATCTCTTAGAGGCCTCATTATGAGATATGATTATAACCTCATAATAATAGTCATTTGGCGTCTGGGCCGTATAGCAGCATTAAGGGCCATAAACCCAATAAGCAGTGATACCACAAGCATCACTTTTTAAAGAGAGGGAATGCTTGAATGCCAGATCGAACATACTTCAGGAAACATTTAGTAAGCGAGGAAGCATCATGCACAGCTGTTGTTATAATGCTGTCATTAATACTTGCATTTACGTAAACCTTGTTATTTTGAGCAACTCCAAAAAGTATGTGTATCGAAACAGAGAACACTATCAAACTTTAATTTGCATATCTTTTTAAAAGTTCTCCAAAAGAGCACTTTAATGCAGAATGTATTACTGTTGTAATTTTCTTGAATATCATCAGAAACCAAATACGCCTTATACTTCTTTAACACGCAATGAGGATAGTTTTTTTTGCATTAGATTAAAAGGGTAGGTTGGTCTACTAGACGAAAGAGCAATTCATCTCTGCATCTATGTGAGTCTTATTTAATTACTATAAAATTGTCTATATAGGATTTAATTTTAGCGTACATGTACGCATTAGATTGTTGTTCAAATGAGAATATACTATTATTCAACACATGCAACGATAATCCTATGCTACATGCAGATTGAATTCGTCAAGGAAAAAAGTACAAGTAGGCAATGATCTGGAATAGGAGCAATCAGAAAGAAATTTCCACTCCAAAAACAAAATCGGGATAAACAAATGACAATTAGGTACTAGTACTTATCGTAAGCCGAGTAAGCCGCTACTTCCCATATGTTGGCCATTTAGTTACCCGAATTTAATATAACACCAAACTATAAAATAATTAGAACTTCCACATAGTATCGCCTTTAAAAACGATCAGAAATGTAAAATAACTGTCGGGCCCAAACTACTGGGGGACATTCATCGATTTCACATGACCCTTACCTCACCATCAGCATCTGCAGTGGTCTAGTTATATACAAATATAAACAAAAATAATAAAAAAATCATATTAAGAAAATGTTATACATATGTACCAACGTAAACAATGTATACAGCAAAGCAGAGTGAGCAGCTATAGAAAATAAATGAGCTTGGACAAAACAAGTAAATGCAGAGGGTAAATTATACGCGGGTGGCCACAAAGATATGCAACATAAGACAGTGTGAATCACAACAGTAGTACCGCCTTGGAACGGTCAATGATGCATCTTTAAACTATTTTAAGCCCACTTGTATTTTATATAGCTGATTTTTCAAACGCCATACTTATTGTTTTATGCTTTGGTGTTGAATTGTGTGCTATTTGCGCCTTATGTGAATTTCCGTATTTCAGTGAAGTTTGGGTAACTGAGTGGCCGAACTATTGGGAAAAAGCTGCACACTCGGCTCACGATATGTTTTCTTAATATAAGTACCTAATTGTTATTTTAGTTGTTTTTTCACAGCTCGGTTTTTGGAATATGAATATTTTTACTGAGTGTGCCATTTCCTGATCATTGCCTACTTTTACTTTTAAATTGTTTCTAATGGGCTTTTTTCCAAAAGGCGGTAGTTACCCGAACTGTACCGGTTTCGTATTCCTTAAGTTTTTTTATGGAATATACATGTGTGAAATAAGTCATTGATAAACTTTTATGTCCGACTTTGTAAGACTTATTATTCTTGGTGCGTGCAACGTGACGCGTAAAGTGTTTCACCGCGTTTTCTAATGCGACATAGTGCTTTACTAGGCGTCAAAATGTTTGTGGACGTAGTCGGAGGATTACTGGATTATTCATGGTTAACGTAAAACGTAATGTAAGGTCTGACGTAACATCGCGAGAAACGGTACAGGGGGAAAAGAATTTTGGCACAGAAACATTGCAGTCAACCTATATAACATAAGTAAACATTCTAAAGCCTTTATATCCCAAAATTAAGCACACCGGAGAAGTGGTACGTTTTCATCGAACAATTGTATACACTGGATTATGGTCATACGCATTGTGATCATTGTTCGCCTTCTACTGGACCCGCGTGTGTTTGTTTTCATCCTCAATTTGAGTGTGCATTCTTTTGTATGGTAGGCTGTATTGGTTCCTAATCATTGCATTAATTTTCGTCGACATCCGATTCAAAGGTCTCGCGATAACGGATTAGTGTCACCGTTTCCTGTTACTTAATCTTGGCACTTACAAAAATGTCATTATCACCTACTTGATTGGTTGTTTGCGTGTTTATCTGGGTTAAATTCCTATCAAATCTTACATACAGAAAGGGAACCTTAGAACGTGTTCAGATCCGTGATGAGAACCTCCATGTCAACAGTCGAGTTGTGAAATGAAGCTGAATATGATTATGAACAAATCAGCATTTGTTGATTCATTGATTTGCCCTTATCTAAATCTAAAGGATGTTATGTAAGGATCCAAGAATATAAATGGACATTTATTTTTGTCGTATTTATCTCCTATTTTATGTGATTATCGGCCAACTTTACTGTAGATCATTGATTGATACGTACGTAGAACATTGTGATAAAATACTTTAAGTAAGTCCAATCAAATCACACTTCTTAAGAAAGGTCTTTTAGGACATAACAAGATAGTGTAAAAATGCTTAATACGTCAATTAAATAGAGGATTTAAAGAGACAAATAATAGCGCCCTAAAACAAATGTGACCAAATGGAAAAATAGTTATTGCTAAGTCCGCTATTCACAGTCTATTTGAAACAACAACAAACAATGTAACTTCGTACCCGATCTTTCTTGACAGGCCGGCGCAACAAACTGAATAATAACTTGATATGAAAGCTGAATAAATACAGACATGGATTAATCCATTAAATCAACCATCTTAGACCAATTATCTTGATGTTGTGAAAGCAGCTTGATTTTCAACAATGCCACACACTATGGCATCATTGCACAAATCCTTTATTATAAAGCAATTCTTCATCATAAGGCTGACTAAGAAAATCATTATTGTTTAAAATGCATTGTTTTTCGTCTTATGCTGCAGACAAAGTATGTGTAAATATTAGTTTTCTTTGATTCGTTACCAGTAAACGATAGCGTATGCATGTAATTCTGTTAAAAGTGAGTTTCATTCTTATGCAATTCAGGTTTCACTGCACTATTGCTATGCTTGTCTGCTTCTCCCCAACAGAGTAGTGAAAACTGCCCTGAGCTGCAGAAACCGTGGTTTATGTATTTGCAATTATTTTTTGATGGTTCATTGACTAATAGTTAGAGATTCACGACGAGGACCGAACAACTAACTAAATACTGTGATCCATTGCAGAAGCTAATGGTGAGGTTAGGCGCCTGTAATATTGGTTAAAGTCCCAAAGTAGTTTTATACTTATCGTGCCATGGCGATACGTCTGTTGCGTTTTTGAATTGTTTTATTTTTCGGTGTTGAATCGTTCACAACTGAGAATTACGTGGTACGGAATGTATGCAAACCGATAAAATGATCGGTGACGAACATAATGCAATTGTCGCCGAAGTTGAGATGAGATACTCAAGTTTTCTCCTATAGCGTTTAATTTATCGACTGATAGATAGGCGCAGGCAGTGCAGACACTGAACATTTATTGAAAGTTACATAAGGAATCCAGGTTATATAGCTTCGCAAACACTTCAGAAAAACGAGCTTATTGGCACTCATTACTTGCATCACATTAATATTGAAATGTTTGCGAGAACGAAATAACCGGGATTTCTTATGTTTCTCTCAGTCAATAGAGTAAATGTTATGGAGAAACCTCGAAAATCTAACCTCAACTTCGGCGACAATTGCAACGTGTGTCACCGACCATATTATCGGTCTGTATGCATACAGTACCACATGATTCTCAGTAGTGTTGTGTTGTTATGTACGTTTCATATTTTTATTCAGGTTGGGGTAACAGTGTGGCTGCCTATTGGGAAATTGCTGCTCACTCGGCTTACGATTTGTTCTCTTTTTATAAGTACCAAAATGTCAATTTAGTTTATCCCAAATCGTTTTTGGAGTGTGATGTTCTTTCTAATTGCGCCATTTATTGGACATTGCTTACTATGTCCAAACGTATTTAATTTAGCTATTATGAAAAGAATCACCTCTTTTCCTTTTCAGCCCTTTAGAATTTTAGGTTTTATAAATTCATTCACGTAGTTGTTTCAATAAAAGTTTTCAGGCAAATATGGGTTAATCCAATTTATATGCAAATATCTCCCGCGTTGAACGAAATGTGTTTCCGTTAATTTTACATCTAATTGCAGCTCCTGTCTAGCTATGTGTATCAATTAAAATGCAGCTTCCGTTGCAACTGCATTAACGACAGTAAATTATATCCGGTATGAAATATTTTCAAACAGGGAAACGGTGCACCATATTGCAATTTTAAATGAATTTTAACGAACCATACAACGTCAAAATATTTTCTGAATATCAGAAATCGAAATGGCGTAGGTGGCTATTTAAAAACGAACAAAAATGCGACAAAAAATCATACACATACAAGATAAATTGAAAACTGTTGTTCAGGTTTAATATGCGGAAAGTACGCTATATTTGATACATTTTACTTCAGTAATCATTATATCGCTGTAAAGTTCTCAAGATAAAGCCATTAAGTACATGCAATTTCCTATAGCATGAAATTAGATAAAAACGCGTTAACACAGGCGCAATTAAATAATATTCCAAGGATAGTCCCAACTGAACAATATCTTAGGCAATCTAGCTGTTGAAATGAACATGCAATGCATCAAATGGTTTTGCCATCTTGCTTTATGTACTCATTTACCTTTAATAATTTTACCAATGTACGCCACAATAGTTGCTCTTAAATGATCTCATAAAGGATCTCAGTTTAAATTTTTATTTCTTATTCGGCCTATTTATATGTGTTTATTTCATAACATATCAATACGTTTAGAACGGACTCCATGACGCTGCTTTGACTTTCATTTCTTCACGTCCCAAGGAAAAGTGGTTTTCGGCGTTGTCCCCAATCAAAACGGTAATCTGCGTCCCAAGAAATATTGTTTATCTTCATGATACGACTGTTTACTTGCCTGCCTCTCTGTTGGGCTCGTTACTCTCGGTTTTGGTTTAAACTTAGCCGGGTGGCTACGTTGTTGGGAAAGAGTGTTGTTGGAAAAATCATTTGTTATGTTTTACGTATTTTATTTCCCTCCTGGTTTCTATGTTGGGACTTTAAGGGGATGCCAATTGTAAAAAGCTAATACTTGTATAATTTTTACCTGTATGAAGAAAAATGACAATTTTTACCAAGGAGACTGGATATTCTTGACACATTCTTGTATGAGTCATTCAAACATCGAATACAGATTATTTAATGCCCAAAAACGCAGTTGTACAGGGCTAAGCAACACGCTTATCAGCATTGTTCAAGTTACCTCCTGGTTTGATTCTGTTTTCATCCATCTGGCATGCTGGAAAAATTTTATTAGAAGCTATTGCCATAAACATGATCTCCAACTTCTTGACTACAATCTTTGAAAGTATTTCAAACAAAAAGTCAATATTTTGGGAGAAATCATACTATTTACTGTATCTGCTGTAAAAGGTTTTCAGCATATTTAATAAATACCATGTTTTTCTCAAGAAGAAATAATCTCTGAATGAACAAACTTTCAAAGATTGTTGTTTGACTTTTGGAGATCATGTTTATGGTGGTAGTTTTTAGTAAAATTTATCCAGCATGCCAGACAGATGAAAACGGAATCAAACCAGGAAGTAACTTGAACAATGCTGATAAGCGTGTTGCTAAGCTATCTAGAGCTGGGTTTTTGTGCATAAAATGATCTGTATTCGATGTTATTCCATCGTCGGGCAGCTTACTCAATCTGTGAGTCCTGGTTTCTGATTCATAAGGATGTTTACCATGATTTATTTGTTTGTTCTTGATGATTCATTGACTAGTTAGAGATTCACCACGAGGACCGAAGAACTAACTAAGTGTTATGAACCACTGCAGAAGCTGAGGGTGAGGTTATGGCCATGTAAAATCGATTTAAACCCGCCAGTAACTTTGTGTTTCTGATCGTTCCAAGTCGATACTTCTGTGGTGGTTCTTTTTGTTTTATGTCTTGGTGTTTAAAATATTTTTGAGCTGTTGGCGCCTTATGTATGTTTTCATATTTTTAGTTAAGTTAAGGTAGCTGAGTGGCCACCTATTGTGAAAATAGCTGCTCATTCGGCTTACGAAATGTTTTCATGGTATAAGTACCTGATTGTTGGTTTGTTTTTTCCCGCCTCGGTTTTTGGAGTGGGAATCTTTTTTCTGATTGCGCCTTTTCCTGACCTTTGCCTACTGGTACCTTTTTAACAGCCAAACTTCTCCGGCAGGGCTATCGGAATCATAAACTTCGAAAAGCATTTTCTAAATTTTATCGCAGACACTATGAATTGAGTTCCAAATTTAATGTTGGGCTAAAGAACCTTTTACGCGAGGGCCTTTCGGAACCACAAGCAACAGACAAGAAGCTCCGGCCCCAACCAACTACAATCATCTTTTTAGTCATTGTGCGCCTTCAACTGGACCAGCGTACTTTTATAGTTCACCCATATAAACCTGGCGTCCATAGGCAAACAGTATAGCCCCAGATGTGACGCCGCAGAATGCAGAGTCCCATCTGGGGCTGTTATGTTTGCGCAGAGAAATTTCATCGAAAAATGATATAAAAATACAAATCACTCCTAACACACCCAAGAATGAAAGTGGACTCAACCGAATGATTACGATGGGAAAATGCATTCGTCAAATATGGGTTAATCCCCAATGTATGTGTGAATTCCTGTAGAGCTCAAGGGCAGTATTCGGGACCATATGTAAGAACCCCCCTACCCCCACATACCGAAACATACCATAATACCACCTCTACTCATTTTTACTTACCCAAGGTATCAGAAAGTAATTATAATAAAAACTACTGCTATGATTAATTTAAATCCCTGTACTCATAGATGAAATAAAAGCATATGTGACAAACACTAAGATACTATGACCACGGTTACAAATCAAAAATCGGCTAGGGAGATGAATCCTCTTGTCGACCTATGAGATTTGGGGAAGGGTTCTAAATAATAGTCATTATTGTCCGCATCTGTAGGTCGTCAGTTACAAATCAGAAATTAGTATTGTCTAGGGAGATATGTCTTCTTTTATTGTCCACAGCAGTAGGTCGACAGGTCGACAAGTCGACAAATCAGTATGAGTAGCGTATATAAAAGGAGGTGGAGGTGTAGGTCAACCGAATCCTTATTATTGTCAATAGCAATAGATCGACAGGTCGACAAATCGACAGGTCGACTAGTCGACAATTCGACAGGTCGACAAATCAGTATTGATTAAATGTATAAATAGATCTGTAGGTATAATCCAAGCGGAAATACAAGGGCAAAATGCATGGTGGGACATGATGGGACAAATCAATATGAGTAGTGTATATAAATGGAGATGGAGGTGTATTCGTTATTGTCAATTGAATTAGGTCGACAAGTCGACAGGTCGACAAGTCTACAAATCAGTATTGATTATATGTGTAAATTGATAAGAAGCTACAGGCCAAGCAGAAACGCATGGACTAAATGAATGATGGGAAAAAGAGCCAATGTGGTAGTAATGGCCGTTTATACATAATAATCATCATATACCGGAAGCATGATCGCATACAATGCCTGGGCGACAAGCTCCACAGACTCCCAAGCTAAAGAAAGAACACTCCGAGACAGCTTTGTCTGGCAACATTTACATGTGATCAGCCTTTATGTTCCCAGTGGATATGCGGCTGCACATCTATATATGTCATTTATCTGTACTGCAAAAAACTGAATTCTCGACTCGTCGACCTATCGACTTGTCGACCTATGAGACTGGGAGAAGGGTCCCCATTAATGGTCATTAGTGTCCGCATCTGTAGGTAGGAAAAGGTACAAGTAGGCAAAGATCAGGAAAAGGCGCAATCAGAAAAAGATTCCCACTCCAAAAACCGACGTGGGAAAAAACCAAACCAACAACCAGGTACTTATACCATGAAACATATCGTAAGCCGAATGAGCAGCTATTTTCCCAATTGGTGGCCACTCAGTTACCTTAACTTAACTAAAAATATGAAAACACACATAAGGCGCCAACAGCACAAAAATTTTTCAAACACCAAGACATAAAACGAAAAGAACCACCACAGAAGTATCGACTTGGAACGATCAGTAACACAAAGTTACTGGCGGGCTTAAACCGGTTTTACATGGCCATAACCTCACCCTCAGCTTCTGCAGTGGTTCATAACATTTAGTTAGTTATTCGGTCCTCGTGGTGAATCTCTAACTAGTCAATGAATCATCAAGAACAAACAAATAAATCATGATAAACATCCTGATGAATCAAAAACCAGGACTCACAGACTGAGTAAGCTGCCCGACGATGGAGATCCCTGGGCGCCGAATAACCTACAAACTCCGGAGCAAAAGAAAAAACACCAGTTGGACCCCGGTGGGCCAAGCAACAGACAAGAAGCTCCGGCCCCAACCAACTAAAATGAATAGCTTTATGTCGGGGCCATCATAGAGTCTGACGCCCGACCCACCGGCGTGCAATTAAAGAAGGCAGCATAGTTATCAACCATAGACAGTTATATATCAGAAATCACTATTGGCTAGGGAGATGGATCCTCTATTGTCCACGGCAGTAGGTCGACAAGTCGACAGGTCGACAAGTCGACAGATCAGTATCAGTAGTGAATATAAATGGAGGTGGAGGTCAACCGGATCTTTGTTATCGTCAATAGCAACAGGTCCACAGTTCGACAAGTCCAGAAGTCGACAAATCAGTATTGATTCAATGTATAAATGGATGTGTAGGTATAGTCCAAGGTGAAATACATAGGATAAGTGTTTTATGGGAAAAAGAGCCAATGTAGTGGATATGCCTGTTAATACATAATAATCATCATATACCGGAAGCATGATCACATACGACGCCTGTTATGCTCAATAGCAGTAGGTCGACAAGTCGACAAGTCGACAAGTCGATAAATCAGTATTGATTATATGTGTAAATGGATGTGTGGGTGTGAAGTTGCCAAGCTGAAATGCAAGGGCTAAATGCATGATGGGAAAAAGAGCCAATGTGGTAATAATGGCTGTATAATAATCATAACATACAAAAAGCATGATCGTATACGACGCCTGGGGGCTAAGCCCCCACCCCCCAAAGACCCCCAAGCTCAAAAAAGAATCCTCCGAGATAGCTTTCACTGGCAACATAAATATGTGATAAGCCTTTATGTCCCCAGTGGATATGCGGCTGTCCATCTATATATGTCATTTATCTGCACTGTCAAAACTAAATTGTCGACTTGTCGACTTGTCGACCTGTCGACTTGTGGACCTATGCGATGGGAAGAATGGTCCTTGTTAATGGTCATTAGTGTCCGCATATGTAGGTTGACAGTTACATATCAAACATCACTTTTGGCTAAGAGATGGCTCCTCTATTGTCCACAGCAGTAGGTCGACAGGTCGACAAGTCGACAAGTCGATTGGTCGACAGTTCGCCAGATCAGTATCAGTAGTGTATATAAATGGAGGTGGAGGTGTAGGTCAGCCGGATCTTTGTTATTGTCAATAGCAATAGGTCGACAGGTAGAGCGGAAATGCAAGGGTTAAATGTATGACGTGAAAAAGAGCTAATGTGGTAGTGTCCTCCAAGATAGCTTTATCAGCAACAAAGATGTGATAAGCATTTTTGTTTCCATTGGACATGCACCTGTACATCTATATATGTCATATTCTCAAAAGTAAATTGTCGACTTGTCGACCTTTGGGTTTTAGAGAAGGATAATCATTTTGTAGGTCGACAGGTCGACAAATCAGTATTGGTTGTATATATATATATATATATATGGAAGTGTAGGTATATGCCAAGCGAAATGCATGATAGGAGAAAGGAGTCAATGTGGTAGATATGGTTCTTTATACATAATAATGATCATATACCCCGGAAGCTTGATCGCATACGACCCTCGACTCCCAAACTTAATAATCCTTCACATCTATTTATGTAAACTGATTTGTCGACTTGTCGACCTGTCGACGGGCAATTAAAAGGACTAAATGCATGGTGAGAAAGAAAGAGAAGGGTCCCCATTAATACACATGACCCGGTTGTAGTGGTTGCTGATCATTGCATTTATTCATCAGGAAAACATGTCCGTGCAATAAACCCCACTTTTATACAGTAAAACTGTGGTATGCAGGGATATACCTATACTATAAGACTTAAGTTTAGCAATTTTTATTTGATGTCGAAATTGCAAATTGTTATAAAGATGAACTGAACTAAACACTTTAACCCATCAATATTTAATCCTTAAGGAACCACAATTTCCACTTTTCGCCGGAAAGCCATCTTCTCCGGATGCAATAACGCTACGTCAAAGTTTACAGGGGTGTCACCTCAAAATTCACATTATTTCTCGGCATATGAAAAGTCAACCTTTTATTCCCAAAAAAGTCATTTAACATCTTCTTGTGCTCAAAAAGAGTACAGTACCATGATCCTAGAGATTTAGTTCCATTATGGTACCAGGTAACGCCACGGGAGTATGACGTAACTGACGGCATTTTGTTCCCTGGCCTTTCTCCCGAGATGAACCCATATGTGTTTAATTGCTGAAATGACGTGCGATTTCGCCTTTACGAGAGCACATTCGCTTAGTAGGCCTATAAGGTTTGATGTGATGTCAAGTCTAGTCTTGCACGATTACGTTTAACGTTTACAGGACAAAAAAAAAACGTAACGGCGATGTTCACGGTATTCGCACCATGCAGGTTGTTTCCTGTCAGCTTTTCCGATACAAATCCATCTTTCCATGCCGAAAATTATCAAACCTGGTATTCGAAGGTTGCCTAAAATCGATTACGTCACTATGACGTCAAATTGGCATTGCCCTATATCCCGATAGCCTTGCGTTGTCTGGGCCTCATGATGCCGGTTTTTGATGCTATCGGCTGATGGAATATGGTTCTATGAGACTGTATCGTACTCTAGCAAGCTTAGAAATTTCAATTAGCTTCCTTTTTCTTCATGTCTGCACTGAGCATATTGATCTTCATGTTACGCTGGTTTAACGTCACGCCATGACGGCGTCCCCTCACGGAATTTTTCAAAAGTCATTCCGGTTAATTCATTATGACACTTTTACCAATCAAACAAGGCAAAAACTGATAACATGTGATGCACGTGGAATGCTGGGCACGTGATTTGCATGATTTTTTAAACGTAACGTAGCAACTCGTGGACGTGAAAAAAGCACACAAACTCGTCTCTAAACATGAATTTGAGCATCACTTGACATATTAAAAGCGTATGTAAAGTTTTCAAACATTTGATTTTGAAAATAATGATGAATGAAAAAATTGCTAAACTTAAGTCTTATAGTATATTTTTCTTATTTTTTGCTCCAAAACATAGATTGTAGGAGCAAGCTAGAACCGCCTCACCGAGGCGGTTCTAACGTTTACCCATAATCTATGTTTTAAGCAAAAATAAAAATTTTGCTCCAAAACACAGATTATGGGTACTAGTACACACAATCTATGTTTTGAGCAGCAATAAGAAAAATATTAACATTTTTCTACTGAAAATATTCATTTTTACAAACCAGAAAAATCTGAGTATAGTACATGGGCAAGTTTTCGTAATGTTACGTCAACATTCGACTCCAAGACTTCATGATTACGGATTTGTGTCAGTGTTTCCTATTGCTTAATCTAGGCACTTACGTGAATGTCATTATCACCCACTTGATTAGTTGTTTGCGTGCTTATCTGGGTTAAATCCCTATCAAAGCTTACCTACAGAAAATGGAACCTTAGTACGTGTTCAGATCCGTGATCAGAACGTGATCAGAACCTTTAATTTCAACAATCGAGTTGTGCAATGAAGCCGAATATGATTATGAACAAATGGGCATTGGTTGATACATTGATTTGTCCTTATTTAAACATAAAGCTTGTTATCTAAGGGCCAAAGAATATAAATGGACAGTTATTTTTGTCATGGTTATCTCTTATTTTATGTGATTACTGGCTAACTGTAGATCATTGATTGATCTAACGTAGAACATTGTGATAAAATACTTAAAGTAAGTCCAATCTAATCACACTTCCTAAGACAGGGTTTATAAGATGCTATACAGCTGCACGTCAATTAAACAGAGGATTTAAAAAGATAAATAATAGCGCCCTGAAAGTAAATGGGACCAAAAGGAGAATAGTTCTTGCTAAGACCGAGTACATTAATCATCTCCCAAAACATGATGTATTAAACAATCTTACAAAAGGGCTTGATAAAACAAATTGTGTGGAAATTCACTTTTTAAAGTGTAACAGAGACAAAACAGAACTAATCTAGCGAATCCATCCATTATTTGCACTCATTATTTCAATACTAATTAAGGCCTGATCATACACACTAATTATGCAATCCGAATATTTGTAAGCTTGCTACTTAACCTATTTTGTTTCTTTTCTCTAACATTTCTTTTCATGATTATTTTGCTTCATAGCATTGTGTCCAGTAATTTATATCACGGTCTGTCGTTCCTAGATTTTAAGCTGATTTGTTTGTATCAAATCGAGCATTCGATGATCTAATTTATTGTCTGCTATAGAAACCTCGTCAAACAAATCATCCACTTCCGTCGAGTGCTATGTTATTTGCTAAGAAACACAACACAAAGGTGGCTAAGGTAGCTAAGTCGAATCATACTTATATTGCAGAACACATGGCAGAAAGCTTCATGCTTAACAGTTTCCAAATAAAAAAATACAAAGTTGCACCCTTTTGGGATTATTATTTTGCCCGATCGGAAAACGAAAGTTAATACTAAAACTTCAGTTCCTAGATATTCAATATTCTAGGTTTACCATTCACAAGTGGCACAAAAAAGAACACATTTTTGGTTATTTACGCATATACTTTTCAATTCGTGAGTAGCTGCTCAATCAGCTTATAATATGTTCTCTTTGTATTGGCATTTAGTGAAGTCCGGGTAAACTGAGTGGCACCTATTGTATATGGTTGCTTACTTCGCTTACAACGTCATCTTGACAATTGACCCGATTGTCATTTCCGTCTTTATTGCGCCATTTCCTGGCCATTACTTTTACATTTTCTGGTGTTTTCATCACGTTCGATGAACTTTATTAAGTATTCACCTTAAAAAATTAACATCTTTGCATTGCTCAAATCCAGGATAATTGTCAACGAGATCCAAATTTTCAACTTCAAACCCCGTTGACGTGGTGGTATTATCCTTAAGGTGGGCAAATGTAATCAAAAATGCGTTGTTATGTGTTTCTGAAGAATTTTGTGATTATTGATTTTGGGGTTGCCATGGTAATCCTTCCATGCACATGCACAATTATTGAATTTTGTGGCAAGCTAATGTTGAATTAGTAAATAATGTCGAATGTTAATTTTTATCCAACAGCTTCTTCGATTCCAATTTTATCCCTGAAATTTCAGGTGGTCGGTTAAAAATTTTGCTCATAACATGAACATGAAAATGAATTTTATATCATAACATGTCCATCCTTTCTGACGTACACTTGATGACTCTTTCTTCATAGACTATCAGATTTACGATAACCTCATGTCTCAATGACAGACATCTTTTCCGAAACGTGAGAAAACCGAGTAACATTGTTAATGACAAGTCACTAACATTAAAATATATAGACTATTAATTCATGGTATAAGTACCTGATTGTTAGTTTGGTTTTTTCCCACCTCGGTTTTTGGAGTGGAAATCTTTTTCTGATTGCGCCTTTTCCTGATCTTTGCCTACTTGTGCCTTTTTATGTTAACAAACCCAATGTGTGAAACAATTTTGAATGTTTGATTATGTGATATTGTAAACGTGTAAGATGTAATTCAGATCACCTTGAAGCACTGCAAATAGTATATCTACAGTATTCGTTCTAATTAGCACAAGTACTCAAATAAGGGTAAATACAGTCTTTTCCCCATGTGTTTTGTTTGTTCGTTTTTGGTTAAACGTTACATTTTACAGTTCTTTCGGGAAGACCAAACCAGTTGTGTATACGCGCGACTAAGAAATGATATTTAACATTTGTTTAACTGTTCTAAGTAAGAATAAAGATTCTAAGAAGGCGCTTTGGATAGCTCATTTTAAAATGAATTAAGGGCTTGCATCGGTTAACGTGACTCTTATCATGCCCGCAGTACTAGTTGACGTCACAAACATCATAATTGCCACGAAAAGTCACCAATAAGCGGCCACTCAGTTACCCAAACTAAATTAAAAATATCTAAACGCACAGAAAGAACAAACAGCACAAAAATTCAACACCAAAACATAAAACGAGGAGCCCTTTCGACGCCATTTTGATTTTTTGTGACGTCAACTATTCCATCACTAAAGTACTGCGGACATGTCATATAACTATAATCCTTTTAGTTAAATACAGCTCCGTTTCATAAGTTTAGTACATACCGATTTGTTTCATAAGTAATGGCATAGCAGTACCAGTACTTGAATCTTGTCCAAATTTTATTGGGTGTTAGCAGATTTAAACAGATTTCGCTATGTCAAACCTTATACATAGCCCTATTCACTGATTGTAACATTTTAGATTTTGATTGATTTATAAATAGATAATAGCACATAAAATATGATAAAAGAAATAACACAATTTCTGTGACACTGATATCAATGTTAACATTGATTTCTCACACTACAGAAAAAATTAAACTAAAAATTTATTATTCCAATAAAATGAAAGAGCTTCGAGTAGACTACACCTTACATGATATTTGGTCTACCCTATGTACAGTCGAGGTTATCGAAGCTTGAAATCTTGCATCCTGCAATACTGCCTTACCTTGTTTGGACTGTCTTTTTGTCAAATGTGTCCCAGTACCTTTTCGAGTTGCATCCTTGGGATCAAATATTTACATGCAACTGTTTGACCAGTGTTATTTGTAAATACAACCGATTGTGTGCGTTATTACGTATCAAACGCTTACTGATTGTATAATATAGTGTACCAGGGCTAGTAGGGTGCAATTGTTCAAGCTTCAATAAACTTGAATATACACAGGGTAGACCAAATATTATGCCAGGTGTAGTCTACCGGGCAATATGCCAATTTAACAATATAATATGTTTTTGGTTAAACCTTTCATGAATGGTATGAAATCAATGTTAATGTTGACATTTGTATCCCAGAAGTTAAGATATTTTGCTTGTCAATTTAATGTGTTACAATTTATAAATTAATCGATCAAAATCTAAAATGTTACAACCAGTGCATAGCTTTATGTATTAGGTTTGACACAGCGAAATCCGTTTAAATCTGGAAACATCCAATAAAATTTGGCTAAGATTCAAGTACTGGTACTGCTATGCCATTACTTATGAAACAATCGGTATGTACTTAACTTATGAAACGGAGCTGTACATGACAAAATTTGACATTGATCGTAGATATTTGCATCTTGATGGATATTTTACTTCGTCTATTTGTCTGGTGATTATGGTATTAAAAGGGAACAAGCAGGCAGTGATATAAGTTATGGACTGATGCTAGTCTAGCTATTAGCCAGTATAATTAAATGAAAAAAAAATGGAAATCAAGGGAGTGCAAAAGAGACCCAAGAGTATTAACAAATGAGCCAAATTAGCCCATAATACCGAGGCATTCTAGGACTCCTGGCTTAAATCATGGTTAATAAGTACATTAAACATGATAATAAACCCATCTGCATTGCTTGTACAGTATTGCGACTTGATTACCTAAGATATTGGTCCGTTGGGACTATTCTTGGAATATTATTAAATTGTACATATGGTGACTTGCGTTTTTATCTAATTTAATGAAAAGGAAATGACTTGCACTAAATGGCTTTGAGTGAAAATGCATAAACATTATGAGTTCTGGAGAATGAAGTATACAATGCAACATACCTTTCGCATATTAACCTTCACAACAGTTTTCAATCTATTTTGCTTGAGTATGATTTAATTTTCATCGCAGTTCATTCGGCTTACGATATGTTTCATGGTGTAGGTGCCTGATTGTTAGTTTGGTTTTTTCCCGCCTCGGTTTTTGGAGTGGGAATCTTTTTCTGATTGCGCCTTTTCCTGATCTTTGCCTACTTGTACCTTTTTATTAGTTTTGAGACGACCACCATAAATCTACATGCAACTTTATTTTATTGCAATTATTGGATGATTTCCTCAATATTGACGCATCCATCACGATATATTGTTTGAAAATTCTAATCAGATTTCGTATATAGAATTTTGTGAACAGTTCTGTATGTAGGTTGGTTCGCATATCCACAATCAACAGCCTTGAACAGGTAGACGGTCATTTACTTAATAGCCACAATGCTCCAGGACAAGCCACCCAGACGCAGGGTACCAGTTATCAGTGCACGGCTCTTCTGAAGTCAAAATGGTAATGGAAATATTGCTATAACCATACTTTCATCATGTTAATTATAGAAATAACCGGGCGCTGCCGATGAAATGGTCTTGATGTGTAAAAGCGAAATGGTAGTTTAATTGGCTACGATTTTCTCCAGTATAACATGCTGACCAACCTTTTGACACGATTTTCACGATTTCCCCGTGTTTTATCGAGCTCTCGTTTTCTTCATTGTATAGAGAAGTTCATTTAAATTGACAATATATCATATCTAATTAGGCAAACCCCAGGCAAATGTAATACACATTCAATTTACGTGGGAAGTTTGCATCATTACTTCCCAAGTGCTGTATCGCCAACACTTCTAATGTTTGCAGACATCTTGCAGACAAACTCGCCCCCCCCCCCGCCTCACTATACTTATAATTTTAAAACTATATACCATTAAATTTTCTACATCTTCAGCCAGTTTGCACTATGTATCATGCCTTTTTGAATATATGTTTGTACATTTACTGTATCTCTTATGTCATATATTGGCCTGAGATTAATAAAGTTTATTGTACTTGTACTTGACAATACTTAGCGCTATATCATACCGTCAGATTTGGTCATTTAATTGTCCAATTTAAGTTCACTAATTGATACAATGTAGTAGAGTGGTTGACCTCATTATTTGTTACAAATGTTCTTAGCAATTATCTGAGAAACTTTGATGTTGCTGACGTCATTTTGTAATTTGTCAAATACATGTAAAAAGTAAAACAAAAAATTTTAATATTACACCATTGCCTTGCACGGCTGAAATAAAATGAATATTCACATACAGCTGTGGTCTGTTATTTATATATCCCTGCAATATGTAGAGGTACAAGAAGGCAAAGATCAGGAAAAGGCGCAATCAGAAAAAAGATTCCCACTCCAAAAACCGAGGTGGGAAAAATTTTGTAACCAATGTTTAATATATTTGGTCCCTCTTAGATAATACTAGTCATTGTATCGACTACCATGTTGAAAATTGCAAAATTTCAGTAATTCTCATTGCCTCCATGTTGCCAATTAAAGGGTCACTGACGAGACTTTAATAGTTGAAACCGCGGTATGTGCCATCCACTTTCTCATTAATGTGTTCACTGCTCTTAAAGGATCTCAGTTTTAATTTTTATTTCTGGCTTATTTGATTTCATTATATGTATTCGAGCTTCAAAGATTCCACAAAGAAACCATAGGTAACGGTTTGTAATTTCATTTCTAATTTGTTAAAAAATGACCATTTTGGTTCCAATGTTTAAAATTTGGTAAAGTTTTATAACGTTGCACCCTGACTTTCATTCAATGTGGGTTTAAGAATTCCATGGTAAAAAAGTACAAGTAGGCAAAGATCAGGAAAAGGCGCAATCAGAAAAAAAGACTCCCACTCCAAAAACCAAGGTGGGAAAAAACAAACTAACAATCAGGTACTTACACCATGAAAACATTTCGTAAGCCGAATGAGCAGCTATTTTCCAAATAGGTGGCCACTCAGTTACCTTAACTTAACTAAACATATGCAAACATACATAAGGCGCCAACAGCACAAAAATATTTTAAACACCAAGACATAAAACAAAAAGAACCACCACAGAAGTATCGACTTGGAACGATCAGTAACACAAAGTTGTTTGTACAATTTAAAATAATTTGCAAGAAAATTAATATTCATCAGGACGTTTGTACGACGAAACCTTGCTTATGAGTTTGCTAGAGTCTGCAATCATGTTACAGACTTCAACGCTCGAAATAAATGTTTAACGGCAAAACTTCTCCAACAGGGCTATCGGTATCATAAACTTCGAAAAACATTTTCTAAATTTTATCGTAGACACTATGACTTGATTTCCAAATATAATGTTGGGTTAAAGACGCTTTTAAGTGAGGGTCTTTCGGAACCTGAATTTTATGGTGACTTGGTTTACAAATTTAAGAAACTTAAAGGAATTAATGATTTTTCTTTTCAGTTCAGAAAAATCATAACACGTTACAGACGTATAGGTTATAATAAGCGCGATGACTTTGATTTTGATATAGTAAATTTTCCTTTTTTGGACGGTGACGTTCCTCGTCGTGCTTCTTATGGTGTATACATTTCGCAACTTATTAGGTTTGCTAGAGTCTGCAATCATGTTACAGACTTCAACGCTCGAAATAAATGTTTAACGGCAAAACTTCTCCAACAGGGCTATCGGTATCATAAACTTCGAAAAACATTTTCTAAATTTTATCGTAGACACTATGACTTGATTTCCAAATATAATGTTGGGTTAAAGACGCTTTTAAGTGAGCGTCTTTCGGAACCTGAATTTTATGGTGACTTGGTTTACAAATTTAAGAAACTTAAAGGAATTAATGATTTTTCTTTTCAGTTCAGAAAAATCATAACACGTTACAGACGTATAGGTTATAACTTGAATGTTATGCGACAGTCTGCATGCTTAGTTTTTAACCCAATCATGGTTGATAACTATGCTGCCTTCTTTAATTGCACGCCGGTGGGTCGGGCGTCAGACTCTATGATGGCCCCGACATAAAGCTATTCATTTTGGTTGGGGCCGGAGCTTCTTGTCTGTTGCTTGGCCCACCGGGGTCCAACTGGTGTTTTTCTTTAGCTCCGGAGTTAGTAGGTTATTCGGCGCCCAGGGATCTCCATCGTCGGGCAGCTTACTCAGTCTGTGAGTCCTGGTTTTTGATTCATCAGGATGTTTATCATGATTTATTTGTTTGTTCTTGATGATTCATTGACTAGTTAGAGATTCACCACGAGGACCGAATAACTAACTAAATGTTATGAACCACTGCAGAAGCTGAGGGTGAGGTTATGGCCATGTAAAACCGGTTTAAGCCCGCCAGTAACTTTGTGTTACTGATCGTTCCAAGTCGATACTTCTGTGGTGGTTCTTTTTGTTTTATGTCTTGGTGTTTTTAAAACATTTTTCGTGCTGTTGGCGCCTTATGTATGTTTTCATATTTTTAGTTAAGTTAAGGTAACTGAGTGGCCACCTATTGGGAAAATAGCTGCTCATTCGGCTTACGATTTGTTTCATGGTATATGTACCTGATTGTTAGTTTGGCTTTTTCCCACCTCGGTTTTTGGAGTGAGAATCTTTTTCTGATTGCGCCTTTTCCTGATCTTTGCCTACTTGTACCTTTTTCCTTCAAGAGGTAAGCAGTTTTAAAGCACTGTAGAAAGGTACAAGTAGGCAAAGATCAGGAAAAGGCGCAATCAGAAAAAGATTCCCACGCCAAAAACCGAGGTGGGGAAAAAACCAAACTAACAATCAGGTACTTACACCATGAAACATATCGCAAGCCGAATGAGCATTTATTTTCCCAATAGGTGGCCACTCAGTTACCTTGACTTAACTAAAAATATGAAAACATACATAAGGCGCCAACAGCACAAAAAAGAACCACCTCTAACTGAAAGTCGGTTGGCATTTCAACATAGTTCTATTAGTTTTAACGGCACAGAATAACCTTATCTTAGAGCAACTTTTTTACTTTAAAGACCTATTTCCTTGTCTATCGAGGGTCATTAGATAAGGTTTTCTAGTGCCCTGACAATGAGTCAGAATGCAGGTAGGGGCCAATAACAGGATTGCAGAGGGATGCAGTTTTACTGCACATGTTATCAGGGACCATAAAACCTATAAACAGTGGTACTATAGGTATTATCCTTTAAGGGCCTCTTTATGCCCCCTGCAGAGATGTGATAAGTACTTCATTATGACAATCATTTGATCTAAAGGTGATTAACCGAATAAACAGTGGTAGCAATATAGGTTCTCAAGTCTTTAAGGCAATGCCTCACATCGCCTCTTCATTATATTCTAAAGTTAAACCTCTTCTATATTGTGTAGGTTAGGGGAATTACCGGGTCAATTAAGGACGCGCAAAGAATATTAATTTATGCAAGATGATTCTCTTTGCCCACTTAATCCCAAGTCCACAAAGCACATTCTTGATATCAGACGAACGCCTGTCTGTTTCCGCGACTTAAACCTTAAAGAAGAGGTATGTGATATCAATAATAGGAGCTATGTGTGATAATGCTTCTCTGTGCAAGTTTTCGCCCATTATTACAAACGAATCATGGCACAGTATTATTAAAAATGCCAACCCTCGTTTGGCATATTAAAAACACAAAGGTCACTCCATAATGCTAGAGGACATTCTTCTAGCAAAGCTCCTACTAGCAAACATTCTTCTAGCAATGTTCCTTTGTACAAACGTCCTTGAGGAAAATTTGTTTACTTTTAAGTTACACTGATGTGTTCAGATTGAAATTGTTGCAACCACTTTACCATGAAATTCTAAAATACACATTGAATGAGAATCAGGGTATAAATGTGTAAATATTGGCCAAAAAACACAAAATCAGCCGTAGTGTAAAAATAGTTATTTTTCACAAATTACAAATGAAATTACATAAGTTTACCATTGCTCCTGATGCAATCTTTAAAAGTCAAATATAACCTATTTTTGCAAAAAAGAGCTGGGCTTCATCCGTCAAAAGTCTTCATCCGCCAAAAATCTTCTTCTGGGATTCAAAAGTCTCCCCGTACATCATCCATAGTGCAAATTATATGTTCTTTTTGGTCCTTTGAGATCAGCAAGGATATTCTGAGAAATCAGAAATTTATTATCGGTCCCATTTGGATAATACTAGTCTTTGTATCGACTACCCTGTTGAAAGAAGAAAATTTCAGTAATTCTCTTTGGCTCCATGTTACCAAATCTAATGGGTCACTGACGAGACTTTGATAGTCGAAACCGCGGTATGGCCCTTCCCCTTTCTCAATAATGTGTTCACTGCTCTTAAAGGATCTCAGTTTTAATAATTATTCATACAGAAAGCTTCACAAGATCTCGAAGTTTTATCTTAAAAGTAAGTATTTACCCTACCCTCATATGTTACAAAATATATAATTATACAAAATGCTCTTGTTATGCACTTATTGCCAGTGAAGATCGTTCACAAACAGGAAGCGGTGACAGCTAATATATTTCTAAATATTGCATGGCTATATATAATGACTGAACGCAGCTGTAAAAGATTCAGTTATCTTTGAATTACTTTGGGGTCGCGGACTAATGTAGTTAATGCATGAGGAGATGACAATAAACCCTGCCACAGTGGCTATCATAAAGTATGGGTTGGGAATAGGACGATACGAGGTGGCTTTAAAAAGTATTCACAATAATTATTTTGAGCAATACTGTAAAAATACCAAACGTTTTCTGATGTATTTTTTCATTTATTTTTTTTTTGGGGATGAAAAATGCCCTGTATAATGCATGTGCACGTTTTTGTAATGAGTAGAGAGTCGCTTGATTTATGGAAGAGTACAGTATGTTGACAGTCCGATAAAAAATAGTTACATTTAAGCATATAATCTTCGCAATCGTTAAGTAATTTAAGCACAACATGTGAGAATGCGTAGTTAAACACGGAAATGATGCAGGATTTGCGATTAAAAGAAATGACCAGGAGGAACGCATGTCCAAGATGTCTAGATAAAGTTTTTATTTTGTTTGAAAATGACAGGTACATCGGTTCCTGTTTGAAAATATGGATATTATTTAATGTTGTTTTTGCAGTTTCAACGGAATCTATAATTTAATTCAGATAAACAGGCAGACAGGATTTACAACTAACGTAATATTAACGAATACACATTCGTTGAACCCTAGAAATATTTGCATATAGATTGGGATAAACCCATATATGCATCAAAACTGTTAATAAACCATTTCTTTAAATGTTTTAAAATGCAATTGAAAAAGAAAATGCAAACATGCGTTTTTGTTGATAATGCATACTACTTACATGTATTTTTTTGAAAACTAACTTCATGTACATGTACGTAGAAATTAACTCGTTTAAGCCTTGCGCCCGTTTTATGGAACATAGGCAAACAGTATATCCCAAGATGTGACGCCGCAGAACGCGGCGTCCAATCTGGGGCTATTCTGTTTGCTTATATTAACGAAAATTCATCGAAAAATGGGATAAAAAAACAAACAAACAAAAAACCTTACACCCCTAATAATAAAAGTGGACTCTTCCAAATGATAATGATGGGAAAATCCATTCGTCAAATATGGGTTATCGCCGTTCACATGTGAAGAGACAGCGACGCCTTGCATTAGTGCAATTTAACCAGTGTTGCATAAATTTTGAGCTCATATTTTAAGCAGAATTGAGATCAATATGCTATCGTTTTCTGACTAATTCGCAGAGATAATAACGTTTCAAAGAAAACTAACAATAAAGCAAGCGTAATTTGCAGCATAAGAACAAACGATAACTCTGTTTGAACTATTATAATTGCCTTTACCAGGCTTATAATGATGTATCGCTTAATAATGAAACGATTTCTGCAAAGTTGTCATATTGTGCGGTATTACAGGAGCTAAAGCTGATTGCATAACATCAAAATAATTGGTCTAAGAAGTTTGAATTAATGGATTTATCTGTGTCTGTATTTATTCAGCTTTCATGTCAAATCATTATTCAGGACATGTGTGATGCATTTGTTGTTTAACGCCGATCATGAAAAGGATCCCGACAGGAAAAGCAGGGTCGAGATAATTTGTAGTCTTGATCACCATGTGCCAGTTTGCCGTCTTGTATGTGCATCTGAAACGATAGCATATTCACTATCTGCTGAATTTTCAATAACTATCGGACGTGATATTAAAGCATAGCCCACGTTAGACTAGCTACTAGTCGGCTAATAATTGTCTTTTTGTATATATATAACTATATTACATGTCTATAGTTAAATGAAGTACCATCTTTAAGTGTTTCATCCCTTGGCTAGTCTATTATTGTACTTTTATCATGTTGGACTGGCTGAGAATTAGTCTTTAGACTAGCCACAAAGCTTGGAAACTGTTACTTTGAAAATAAAGTCAGAAACATTGATTTCTTAAATTTCTAAGCCTTGGGCAAGGCTAAGCCCACGTCAAAGCAATCAGGAAAACATGTCCGTGAAATGTATTTCCTCCTGAAACCCCACTTTTATATAGCAAAACCGGAGTCTGCAGGGGTATACCTATTTTTCTAATTTTTGCTACAAAACAGAGATTGGCGAGGTGGTTCTAACAAGTATCCACAATCTATGTTTTGAGCAAAAATAAGAAAAAAAAAAGATTTTTCCAACAATTTTTTATTGTTTTTCAACTGAAAAAATCTCTGTATATCGCCTGGGCATTTTTTGTAGCTCACCTGAGCCGTTAGGCTCACAAGGAGAGCTTATAGGATGGCCATGATCCGGCGTCCGTCCGTCCGTCCGTCGTCCGTCCGGCGTCCGTCCGTCCGTCCACAATTTCAAAGATCTTCTTCTCTGAACCCGCTTGGCCAACCAAAGCCAAATTTTATATGAAGCATCTATAGGAAGGGGGAACCAATGTGTATATAAGAAATCCAGGTCACATGACCAAGATGGCCGCCATGCCCATATATGGTAAAAACCCTTCAAAAATCTTCTCCAGAACCGGTAAACTGATTTCAACGAAACTTGGCATGAAGCATTGATGGCTCAAGCACTATAATGTGTATATAAATCATGACCCTGTGATGACCTTGACCTATTTTACGGCAAGGTCAACATAGGTCGCCAATGCATTTGAATGGGGAAAACTTTTAAAATGTCATTTAAAGAGAGTGAAAGTCTTGCAGGAAATGGGCAGTAGGACTGAATATTAATGATTCTGAAAAAAATGGACCCCAGGGGCTCATATGCCCCCACCCCGGGGCAATATACATGTTTATTACCATAATATTCAAACATCATCTTCTCTGAAACCGCTTGGCCAATCAAAGCCAAATTTTATGTGAAGCATCAATAGGAAGGGGTTATCAATGTATATATAAATAATCTAGGTCACATGACCAAGATGGCCGCAATGCCCATATATGGTAAAAACCCTTCAAAAATCTTCTTCTCCAGAACCGGTGGATCGATTTCAAAGAAACTTGGCATTGAGCATCGATGGCTCAAGTACTACAATGTGTATATAAATCATGACCCTGTGATGACCTTGACCTTTTTTTTTACGGCAAGGTCAACATAGGTCGCCAATGCATTTGAATAGGGAAAACTTTTAAAATGTCATTTAAAGTGAAAGTCTTGCAGGAAATGGACAATAGGACTGAATATTAATGATTCTGAAAAAAATGGACCCCAGGGGCTCATCTGCCCCCACCCCGGGGCAATATACATGTATATTACCATAATGTTCATCTTCTCCTCTGAAACCGCTTGGCGAATCAAAGCCAAATTTTATGTGAAGCATCTATGGAATGGGGGAATTAATGTACATGTATATATAAATTATCTAGTTCACAGGACCAAGATGGCTGCCATGCCCATATAAGGTAAAAACCCTTCAAAAATCTTCTTCTCCGAATCTGGTGGACCGATTTCAAAGAAACTTGGCATGAAGCACCAATGGCTGAAGTACTACAATGTGTATATAAATTATGACCCTGTAGTGACCTTGACCTATTTTAGGACAAGGTCAACATAGGTCGCCAATGCATTGGAATGGGGAAAACTTTTAAAAAGTCATTTGAGGTGAAAATGTTGCAGGAAATGGGTAGTAGGACTAAATATAAAAATGATTCTGAAAAAAATGGACCGAAGGGCTCATATGCCCACACCCGGGGGCAATATACATGTATATTACCATAATATTCAAACATCTTCTCCTCTAAAACCACTTGGCCAATTGAAGCCAAATTTTATGTGAAGCATCTATAGGATGGGGGAACCAATGTATATATTAATAATCTAGGTCACATGACCAAGATGGCCGCCATGCCCATATATGGTAAAAACCCTTCAAATATCTTCTCTGAAACCAATAGATTGACTTCAGTGAAACTTGGCGTGAAGCATTCATGGCTATAGTACTACAATGTATATATAAATCATGACCCTGTGATGACCTTGACCAAGTTTATGGCAAGGTCAACATGGGTTGCCCATGCATTTGAATGGGAAAAACTGTTAAAATGTCATTTGAAGGGAAAAGCCAGCAAGAAATTGGCAAATGGACAGAATATTGATTATTCTGAAAAAAGAAAACGGCCCAAGGGCTTCATCTTGCACTGGGGTTAAATACCATAATATTCCAGCATGTGTATTGGTATATGCAGCAGACTCAGGTGAGCGTTTACAGGACCATTGGTCCTCTGGTCGTAATAGCGACCGATCTCCCAGCTTTAATATTTATATTTCTGCGATCACTTTCTTGTTGTTTGTTTTGAAAAGGACATGGCATTAAGATTTTCACATAGTGCATTTTAAACTCCTTATTTATGCTTATTCGACAGCTTTAGTGTCTTCATAGCATATTATGTAAGGATATGATCTAGCAAACTTTGATTGTCATTCGATTACTACATTATACTTCTGTACACTCTTTATATTGAAATGGGTACGAAAAAGAAAAATGTATAGCTATTGTTACATGTATTACACATAACATGCATTAACGTGAACCGTATTATTAAGAGCCATTCCAAAACAGCGTGTGTGTAAAGAAACAGAAGACACGATAAAACCCTCATCTGCATATTCTTGCAAAAAAGGCGTCTGAAGAAGCACTTTAATAGTGCAGAATGCATTATTGTTGTAATTATCTGGAATAAATTCAGACAACAAATCCGCCTAATTGTTCTTTCACATGCAAAGTGGATAGTTTTTGCATTAGATAAAGGGTAACTTGGTGTACTAGGCGAAAGAGCAATCTAACTATATAGCTAGGAAAGTTTTATAACATTACTTTAAAATATTAAATGAAATTTCGAATTAGCGTAAAAATGGAAAACGGCATCAAAATATTTGATTTGTTATTCAGTAGTGCCAAGGAAATTTTTTTAACAAGCAATGATACATCCAAAATTTAAATAAATCCAAAGCGGGGTAGCTATCCCTAAACAAAGATAAGAAACTCGACAGTGTGACAAACATGTTTTTAGGGTCGGATCTTTATTCTGATTTCTTATCCTTTCGTACCTGTAAAATGTTTAAAGCTGGTTTTGTGCCGTGTGGCGGCCCTAAAAAGTCTCCCCGTACATCATCCATAGTGCAGGTTATATTTTCTTTTTGGTCCTTTGAGATCAGCGAGGATATTCTGAGAAATCAGAAATTTCTTATCTGTTAATATTCATTTTCTAACCAATGTTTAACATATTTGGTCCCATTTAGATAATATTAGTCTTTGTATCGACTACCCTGTTGAAAGTTGCAAACTTTCAGTAATTCTCTTTGGCCCTATGTTGCCAAATCTAAAGGGTCACTGACGAGACTTAAACCCGCCAGTAACTTTGTGTATCTGTTCATTCCAAGTCGATACTTCTGTGGTGGTTCTTTTTGTTTTATGTCTTGGTGTTTAAAATATTTTTGTGCTGTTGGCGCCTTATGTATGTTTTCATATTTTTAGTTAAGTTAAGGTAACTGAGTGGCCACCTATTGGGAAAATAGCTGCTCATTCGGCTTACGAAACGTTTTCATGGTATAAGTACCTGATTGTTAGTTTGGTCTTTTCCCACCTCGGTTTTTGGAGTGGGAATCTTTTTCTGATTGCGCCTTTTCCTGATCTTTGCCTACTTGTACCTTTTTTAATAGTCGAAACCGCGGTATCGCCCACCCCTTTCTCTTTAATGTGTTCTCTGCTCTTAAAGGATCTCAGTTTTAATTTTTATTTAATACCGTGCATTTTAGACTCTTGTGCTATATTGTGTACGAATTCCTTTGCTTGGTTGACAGAAGTGGCCCTTAAGGATTGCAATAATTCACGTCGACATCCGATTCCAAGGCCTCGTGATAACAGATTTGTGTCACCGTTTCCTGTTATTTAATCTAGGCACTTTCAAGAATGTCATCATCTCAAACTTGATAATTGTTTGCGTGATCATCTGGGTTAAATCCCTATCAAAGCTTACTTGCAGTAAATGGAACATTGGTGCGTTTCCAATACCATGATCAGAACCTCCAATTCAGCAGTTAAGGTCTTCTGTAAAGCTGACAAAACTTTACACCAAATGATTACTTTTTGGGTACATTGTATATTGATTCGCCAGATATTTAACCTGAAGGGTGTTATCTAAGGTTGAGCAGTGACTTAAAATATCGTATTTTATGTGATTACTGGCTAACTATAGGTCATTGATTGATACGTACGTAGAACATTGTGATTAAATACTTTAAGTAAGTCCTATACCATCACACTTCTGAAGAAAAAGGTCCTCTAGGACATTTCAAGATATATTATAGATGAAATAGGTCAGTTAAACCTAGGATTTAAGTAGATAAATGATAGCACCGTGACAATAAATGTTACCATAACGAAAAATAATTCTTACTTAGGCTCCCAATACATAATGTATTAAACGATTTTGCAAGAGGTCTTGATCAAAGTTCACTTTTTAAAGTGTATGACAAGGACATCGCTATCCCTGGCCCAAGGAGGAATACAAATGACTGGTGCATAATAGGGTCAAAGAACAGAGCGATAATTTTTGAAAATAAAAGTAGTAGTGTACGTAAAATTTCCATGAATAGCTATACTGGCACCAACATGTTAAATGTGAGCATTTCATATGTATCCATTAAAATTTTCTATCTGCAGTTTATACATGGAAAACAAGTTAGGGAACACTTAAACTAATTTTAACGTAATTTTGTCTTGGAGAATTCACGACTTTCTAATTTGAATGTCGGTAAGTACGACCCTCTATAAAGCCATGGGAATGTCAAAAGCTGAATGTGCACATACTAACTGTAGCATAGACACAGTCTGATTTCTGTTATAGCGAGGGTCATTTAAGGTTTGCTTGGTCTATGTTCACGAATGCTGACGATTATGTGCTTATCGTATCGTCCTGTAATTGTTCTAGCTCAAGAAATCACAATTCTAACCTACCATCAGTTTTATGGTTCTGTGCCCATACTTCTAAACAAGAGACAACAGTCTTTGCTATAGCAATACCAATATATTGCAAATAATATTGAGCATGACTACAATTTGCCCCTTGGCATACGGAGCATCGCTTTCTCATTAAAAGCACAAGTTTTGCCAGTTGCACTGATTGTCCGGCATTGATGCTGACTTGTCTGAATGGTCTACGTAATCGACGTAATATAGCGTCTTTACGTCGATTCTCTAGAGACATTAGCGCATTGACGTGAAAAGTTCGGCTGACTTTCATCAATCTAAGATTTTGGCGATTCAGGAGACAAAAATTGACAACTCCATATTAACGTCCGAATTATTTCCGGAATCCTTTCCATACAGCGTGTACAGAAAGGATAGAACCTTAAATGGTGGTGGTGTTATGCTTCTTGTACACAAGGACATCCCACACATGCCCCTCACAGAATTGGACAATGACTCAGAGTCAGTTTGGGTCAAACTTTTTGTAAATAAGAAAACTCACTTTGTGGCTAGCTGGTATCGACCACCTGTCGATGGTCATTTACCAGTTTCGGACAATGGAAATGACTTATTGAATTCCATGGAAAAGTTTGACAATTTATTTAGAGAACAGCTTGACAAAATCAAAAATATTAACAAAGGCAACAAACCCCCCTTAATTCACGTTTTAGGTGATTTTAATTTTAGAGATATTGTATGGCCGGACAGACTCAGCAAATCTGGGTCATCATTGAGTCAGACAGAGGGTCAGATTTTGATAGATATCATGAATGACCATGGTTTGGAACAATTAGTCAATTTCCCCACCAGAGAAAGAAATACTTTGGACTTAATTTTGACCTCTCTTCCTGGTCAGTTTGCAGACATTCATTCCCCGGATAAGCTCAGTGATCATGACATTGTTTCTGGCACATTGAAAATTGCTATTCCCCCTATAAAGAAACCTAGGAGAAAAGTGTATCGTTATCAGAAAGGTGATTATGAATCTATGAGAGCAGAAACACTTAAATTTGCAAAGGAAAGATACTTCAACGGTTACTCAGATACTCGGTCGGTCCAGGAAAATTTCAATCTCATTACATCATTCATACAGGAATCGGCAGATAAACATATCCCCTCAAAAACTAGTCGCTCAGTTTCCTCTGTCCCTTGGATAACACCTGAAATAAGAAGGAAGATTCGCAGAAAAAATGCAACTCATGCAAAAGCTAAAAAGACTGGTAGTGCAAAATTTAGATCTAAATTTGAATCTTTACGGAAAGAGATCAAAGCTGATATCAGGAAGCAGCATGATCTTTACGTGAACAACTTGGTAGGAGATGTTAAGGCTAATCCTAGAGATTTTTACAGGTACATAAACAGTCAGAAAAAAGATACCCAAGGTATTCCCCCGTTGAAAAAGAGAAATGGAAGTGGAATTGCACAATCCGAATTTGAGAAGGCGGAAGAATTTAATGGTCAGTTCTCGGATGTTTTCACTAAAAGTGAATACAAACAGGTCCCTCTTATGGATAGATCTGCCCCATTCATGCATGATATTGTGGTCACAAAGGAAGGGGTGACCAAACTTCTCAAAGGTCTAAACCCGTCTAAAGCCTTAGGGCCTGATGAGCTTCATCCCAGAGTCCTAAAGGAACTGGCTATGGAATTAGGGCCGGTATTCGCCCATCTCTTCCAGCAGTCAATTGATACAGGTGAAATTCCTAAAGAATGGTCTCTTGCTAATATTTGCCCCCTGTTTAAGAAGGGCGACAGGTCACTTGCCCGCAATTACCGCCCTGTTTCTTTGACATGCATTCCTTGTAAGCTTCTTGAACATATTGTATGCTCAAATATTATGGCCCATCTTGATGAACATGAACTCTTGTCGGACAGGCAACACGCATTTAGGAAATGGCATAGCTGTGAAACTCAGTTGACTACAGTGATAAATGACTGGGCCAAAATCTTAGACAAAAAAGGCCAGGTCGACACGTTTATACTCGATTTTGAAAAGGCTTTCGATACTCCTCCCCATGAACTCCTTAAAAGCAAATTGTTTAGCTATGGAATAGGTGGAACAACACTGAATTGGATAAATGCTTTCCTTTGTTTCAGACAACAAAGGGTAGTGGTTAATGGTATTAAATCGGATTGGGCTCCAGTTGTGTCGGGTGTCCCTCAGGGCACCGTTCTCGGCCCCTTGCTGTTTTCCTTGTATATAAATGACATCTCAGCAGACATCGAGTCTGAAATAAGACTCTTTGCTGATGATTGTGTTTGCTATCGTGAAATCAAGAATGAAGAGGATACATTGAAACTTCAGAGAGACATTGATCGTTTAGGCAGTTGGGCTAGGAAATGGGGAATGAGATTTCAACCCGTCAAATGCAACATGATGCAGCTGACAAATAAACGGTCTAGTAAGATACAGGCTAACTACACCCTTGAGGGCACTGTACTGGAAAACGTTGAAAGCATAAAATACCTGGGTGTAACTATCACAAATGATTTGAAATGGAATACTCATATTTCCAATGTTTGTACAAAGGCTAACAGAACTCTCGGATTCTTGAGGAGAAATTTGTATTCTTGTCCCCCAGATGTGAAAGAAGCAGCTTATAAAGGACTGGTGCGGCCGGTCTTGGAATATGGGAGCTCAGTTTGGGACCCTCACACTCATGGCCTCCAGGAAGAACTGGAAAAGGTCCAAAATCGTGCGGCAAGGTTTGTGACGGGAAATTATGTTTTTGAAACTGGGAGCATGACTGGCATTTTAAGTCAACTGAAATGGGAATCTCTTAAGAAAAGGAGGAAGGATAGTAGACTTATATTGCTATACAAAGGTCTAAAGGGTAAAGCCAGAATACCCACAGATGACCTTATCCCAAAGAATAGGCGTTGTAGAAATCAACACTCTTTGGCTTTTCAGATACCTTCAGCTAGCAAAGAAGCATACAAAAGTAGTTTCTTTCCACAGACTATCAGGGACTGGAATGACCTCCCTGATTCACTTATCTCCTCTGCTGAAATGTCTGATGACTGTGTGTCCAAGTTCGCTTCACTCGTGCGTTCAAGGGACTAATCTCTCCCCCATCCGAACCCCCTGGTGAAATAATGTCATTTGGCGTGTCACCAGTAAACTATTCAGATTCAGATTCAGAACCTTTCACTGTCTCAATAGCCTGGGTAGGACCGCTGAGGTGCCGAATAGTTATACCGTGACGTTACATATACGTCATTATTTGTAAAACTCCAATTGTGTCGGATAGTTCATATTCGAAGACCCATAGAATGATCAAAAAAGAGAAAAAACTAAAAACTAAAACTAAAGTGTTTTACATATGGGTTACTAGCTCCATGTGAAATGGCAAAGCATTTTTTTCATGGATTCACAGAAACGTCACATGGCCATTTTTTTTCCTTTGATTATGCCAGTTTCATGTAAAAATAGAAGCAGAATTCATTACCTATTTTGCTTTTTTAACTCCAACAAACCTTTCTTCTCATGATAAGTTTGCTTCATAGCATTTCCAGTTATTCATTTCATGGTCTGTCTTTCCCGGATTCTAAGCTGATTTGTTTGTATCAAATCAAGCATTTTGTGATCTAATTTATTTATTGCTATAGAAACCTCGTTTAACAAAATGTAGACCCGAGTGCTATGTTATTTGTTCAGAAAGGCAAAGAAAGCAAGCCATGCTAAGAAGTTCAAATAATCCACACGCCAAATGATATTATCATCAGGATAACATGTTCGTGAAATATATACCCCCTCATACCTAACTTTTATCTAGAAAAACTAGGGTTTGCAGGGGTATACCTATTTTTCTTATTTTTGCTCCAAATCATAGATTGTGGCCGCCTCGGCATCAAACATTTTCTACGGAAAACTTTTTATTTTACAACTTTAAAAAATCTCTGTATATTACATGGACAAGTTTTCGTAATGTTGGCATGGATACTTGCAAAATCAATAGACATGTACCAACCACCTTCCTATAAGTGCACGTTGTACCGAATAACAATGTTCATCATTTTACATGCATATCTATGTGTCAGGTCGTTGTAACAGCGACTAAACAAATCATACAAGATCACCATTTGACAATCAGCATTTACAACCTATGGATCGGAACGGACGAATTACCTGAATGATGTGAACCACAACAGAGGCTTAGAGAGGTTAGGGGTTTGTAAAACCTGTTAAAGCCACCTAGTTAACTTATATACCTCTGGCATTATGTTTTATTGTCGATTTTTTTAAACTGTCTCTGCCTTCGTTCATGTTATTTAGTTCAGTTCGGGCAACTAAATAATAACTACGTTTGGGCCTCGGTCACACTAGCAATTACGTATAGTTGCGGTTTTGTTTGGTGGTGAGGGTGGGGCTTAGATAAATGCATCCCTATTACCTATGATTGCGGTAAGTTACGGGTACTTAAGGATGGAAACGGCTAACTCGTTATTATAATGTACTTGCATGGTAAGGATAGTTACAGATATATATAATATATTATATGGATATGATACGGATGTTGCCGATTACTTGCGTATACAGACTAAGTTCAGTCACCCTATCACACATGGATGCCTGCGGAAATGTCTTTCGTATCTATATGTAATATCTGTAATGAATCTCAACTGATCAGAAATCGTCCATGCATTGTGTCCGTATGACCTTCAGTAACACGTTATCCATGCCTGAATTAGAATATTTTCAAAAATTGGACGTGCACGTAATTGACCCTGCTGACACGGATGATAAGCATAGCTATGGGTTATTAGGAATTAGATACAAATCGTTACGGATAGATACGAAATTCCTGTCTGCATGTATCCGTATGTACTAGTGTGACTGTACTTTGACAAAAAAGAAGTGATTGCTTACGACGCCATAGCGACCGTCGCTATATATTAAGCGTTATTCGTTTTCATCCTTTAGTACCATCACAGGTAATAGTGATGCATAAATTATTCAAGCCTCGCCCAAAAGGTTCAACAATTCCAACCGAAACTATTAATACGTAATTTCTAGTATGACCGAGGCATTCGGGCAATAACTGCTCGCTCTGCCTATCGAATCAGTACAGTCTTGGAAAGGTCCGTAATATAAAATCACTTGAGGCTTAACCCGATATAGAAAATAAAAAGAAATCAGGGATCAGCGTAAGCAAAGTCATTTTGCTTTTTTCTGGATGCTCATTTTGGGTTTCAGTGGTTTCTGCTTTGACGGTGTAAGGACAGGTCATACAGCTGTACTATTCGTGTCCCTCATGTTTTCCTGTTCTTTATTTATAGTTGAAGTTGGTGTAGTGTTCTATATTTTACGTCGGATATTTGTCTCAGTGCAGCGTCAAAGAATTGTACATTTTAATTAACTGAAGCCAAACGACTGCAACTGAGACAAGATGCAGCAACAATAGGAACACACGAGCCATGTCACTTGAAATCATGGGTTCTGGGTTTCTGACTTGGGATGCCTTCCCACAGACAATAAATAGGCTATAAAAGGTTGAAGATCAAACTACAGGGTGTAGTTGTACTAATGCGCTGATAAGAAAATAAAAGATGCAATAAACCTGGCCAACATCACAGGTCTGTATACGGTGTGTTGTATAAACGTGCATACTGCAGATTTCGGATTTCGTGACTGTCATTAATTATCAAAGGAGAATATTTGCATATAGATTGTATTCAACTCAATATAAGCCTAGCATCCTTTTTATGGGGCATAGGTAAACAGCATAGCCCAAGATGTGACGCTGCAGAACGCGGCGTCCCATATCGGTCTAGTCTGTTTGCTTAGATGATTTTCATAGATTAATGGAATAAAAAATTATAACCACTCCTAATGCCTCTAAAAATGACAACGGACTCATCCAAATGATAATAGTGGGCAAGTCTATACGTCAAATATGGGTTAAGGAAGCGATAGCATGCCAGCAATGCACATTGACTCTTGCACAGTTTCTTAGAACGAATTGTTTCAAAGACTTAAGAAGATCCTTAACTATTGAACAGCAAGAATAGATAGTAAAGCAATCAATAAAGATATTGCATTTTCAACTCCGGGTGGGAAAAAAAGGAAATTCCTAAATATCATAGACCTGACTTGACTTGACTAGACCCCTGATTAAATATAGAAAGCAAATTTATAAATCGTGGTTTATCAAATCGCAATTTAGTTGAAAGCAAAATGCTGTAGCGTACCTGGATAGAGCCCTAGCAGAATGATCACTACTATCACTTCAAGTAGTTGGCGTGACTACTACTACCGCTGTAATACGTTACAATCGTTTAGGATATAACTTAGGCAGGTACTTCATACTTCCGGTCCCGAGCTGAGTAAGTTGAGTTGAGTTGAGATGTGACACTGTACCTTTCCATTGTGTAGATATTCGAGACCGGGAGAATGACGTATAAGCCATAACTTAAATGAGATGCGACAATCTGCATGATTAGTTTTAAACCCAGTACCGCTTGATAACTATGCTTCCTTCTTTAACTGCACGCCGGTGGGTCGGACATCCGACTGCATGGCCCCGACTTAAAGCTATTAATTTTAGTTAGTTTGGACCGGAGCTCCTTGAACAACCAGGGTTCAACTTGTGTTTTGATATTGTTGTTTGACACACAGGAATTTGTTGTCGCCTGGCAGCTTATTGTACAGGTGTCCTTGTTCCTGATTCATCATGATGGTTATCATAATGATAATTGAGCCGTCTCGTGGGAAAACCAACAATGTGGTTTTTAAACAGGTCCGACACAAACTGGGCTGTACAGTCACAGAAGATGGCTAGAAACTTGAAATTTTGGAGTTAAGTAGAGGAGAAATTGTAGTATCCGAGTAGCGAGAACAAAGGCGCTGATCAGCTTCGCGGTAACCTGCGCCTTTGTTTTCGCCTATGCAGATTGTTGGTTTTCCCATGGGGCGGCTCATTTATTTGTTTGTCCTTGATGATCCATTGTCTAGTTTGAGATTCACCGCGAGGACCGAACAACTAACTTAATGTTGTGAACAACTTCAGAAGCTGAGGGTGAGGTTAGGCGCCTCTAAAATCGATCAAAGTCCCCTGGTATTTTACATTTCTGATCTTTTAAGGGTGATACTTCTGTTGTGGTCCTTATTGTTTTATGTTTGGTTGAGCTGTTTTCACATTATGTAGGTTTTCGTACATTTACTTAAGTCCGGGTAACTGAGGGGTCGTCTATTGGCTCATTCGGCTTACTACCTGTTCTCTAAATGTATAAGTACCTGATTGCCAATTTAAGTTTTTCCCACCTCGGTGTTTGGGAGCTGGAACTACTTTCCGATTGCGCCATTTCCTGATCATTGCTTACTTTTACCTTCTTATAAATTTGACGTCTGACTATTTGCACGCATTCCATTACAATGTTTACAACGTATAATGTTTTTCTCTAAGCTGTCCTTCCCATTTATTATTATTATTTTTATAATAAATGAGGAAAACTCTAGACCTTACAGCTGTATTGTCTCACAGTGGCAAATCGTACAAATTGTGCTTGAGACAGTCAATGCCTGGTCATCGACTTCTCTCTTATTGATACCTTTCTTCTAATTATGTTCCTAAACGTCTCATAAGCAGCCAAAACGCATATTGTTGCAAGAACTATGTCTGTTTACAATCGCGATTCCAGCTGCATTATTATGAACCGCGACGAGAGAAAACCGTGCTTCGGTGTTTCCGACCACGTCTGACACAAGTCGGCCTGTACAGCCGAAAAAAGGTTAAAAGCTTGTAATTTCGGATTTAAGTAGAAAAGTAATTATACTATATGTGTAGCGAAAACAAAAGCGCTGATCAGCTGTGCAATAACTGCACAGCTGATCAGCGCCTTTGTTTTTGCAAAGGCAAAAAAACGGTTTTCTCATGGCGCGACTCATTATGAGGCAATTACAATACAATAGACGATAAGCCCTAAAATAGCATACTTTGTGATTAATAGCCAAGAAAATATCTTTCAGACATCATAACAAACGCCATAATGATCTATAAATCTAAAACCATATTTATTAACTCATTTGAGCCTGCGTCCCTTTTATGGGACATAGGCAGACAGAATAGCACCAGCTGTGACGCCGCAGAACGCGGCATTTTACATGTATCTGGGGCTATTCTGTTTGCTTAGAGAATTTTCATCGAAAAAAAATGAATAAAATTTAAAAATCACTCCTGACGCCCCTAAAAATGAAAGTGGACTCGTCCAAATGATAATGATGGGAAAATCCATTCGTCAAATATGGGTTAAGCTTAAGATCAACGACATGATATCATGATAAGCTTCACGTTTGAATATAAAATGTAAACAATAGATCTCAAAAGGGTTTCATGTTGTCGGTACACATATTTGTGATAGTACCCAAAGATTTGAAGATATGTTTTCTGGCCAAATGTACATACGTTTAATAAAATACCATCTACGAAAGTTCTCATTTCGGTTCCAGTTTGTGCTTCTGACCCGTTGATTTTTGTGGTTCTATCCTTTTCATTGACAGGCTTTTGTTTCTGTCTAGTGTGTATTTTTCAGTTGTACAAAAAGTTTTCGAAAGTCCAAGGGACAGTGGTCACTTTAGGGCAATACTTTAAGAGCCTTATAGGAAAATATAACATGCTATTAACTGTTGTTAGGGTGATATTTTTAAACATAAACATTTATGCATTAAAAAATCACTATGGAACCATTGGCTTTTAGAAAACAACTGAAATATTAAAAATGATGCTTACACATACTGGTATAAAACCTTACATGCCCGTGTCTTTGCAAAAAACCTATGTGTGTGCTTATCAGAGAATGCGTGCTAAATAGAACAAAATCAATAAGTTAATTTCTTAAATTCGTCAGCTTTTTTTAAGTTTATTATTGCCAAACTGTACATTTAGCACAATGCAGGTTTGTTCTAAAAGTTAATGAGTCTGGATTTGTCAAGGACTGAAACAAAACAAGTAGAAAATATACCTCACATGAGTCTGGACATGACATTTCTATGTGAAACAAGACGTATTTGTCTTGACATATAGGTTTGTAGGCGTGAGTGAGCAGTTTTGTTGACAAAACTTACTTAAAATACACGCTAAGCAGAGCATGAAGCGGTCATTCTACAAACCAGAGTAGACTAGCCAACACCTCTGAAGTTATCAAAATCGACGTCTAGTAATTTGCTGCATTTAATTAGTTTGACATGTGTCCAGCTGGTGTGCAGGTATATTTTTGCACTGGTTTGGGAATTCCTATGTGTAGACATTCTGCAGTCTTAAGGTACAATTTCAGAAATAATTTTAAAGTCACATTAGATCAGTCAACACCATTCAAATACAAAATCTGCCAGGACTTGCACTTCAAAACAGCTTTTAACCCAATCACGGTTGATAACTATGCTGCCTTCTTTAATTGCACGCCGGTGGGTCGGGCGTCAGTCTCTATGATGGCCCAGACCTAAAGCTATTCATTTTAGTAGGTTGGGGCCGGAGCTTCTTGTCTGTTGCTTGGCCTACCTGGGTCCAACAGGTGTTTTTCTTTTGCTCCGGAGTTAGTAAGTTATTCGGCGCCCAGGGATCTCCATCGTCGGGCAGCTTACTGAATCTGTTGTGTCCTCGTTTTTTTATTCATCAGGATGTTTTTCATCATTTATCTGTTTATTGACTATTAAGAGATTCACCACGAGGACCGAAGAACTAACTAAATGTTATGAGGCACTGCAGAAGCTGAGGGTGAGGTTAGGTACCTGTAAAATCGATTAAAGCCCGCCAGTAATTTTATATTCTTTCGTTCTTTCGTTTTATGTCTTGGTGTTTAAATTTTTGTGCTGTTGGCGCCTTATGTATGTTTTCATACTTTTAGTTAAGTTTAGGTAACTGAGGGGCAACCTGTTGGGAAAATTGCTGCCCATTCGGCTTACGATTGTTTTCATGGTATTAGTACTTGATTGTTAATTTAGTTTTTTACCATCTCGGTTTTTGGAGTGGGAATCTTTTTCTGAATGTGCCTTTTCCTGATCTTTGCCTACTTGTACCTTTTTTCAACAGAGCTTTCTTGCAGAGCAATTAAAGATATCGAAACTACAATGTTTGAAAAATTTACACATTGTTATGTGGTGCATTTTCATAAGACATAAATTTATTATTAGGGGCGGAGTATATAACACACGCGCTAGACACCTCTTTGATCTAGACTAGAAACTTGGCGAAGGAATATGGCAGAGTATTGTTCGTCCGTTAAAATTTGATAGATTTCTCCGGGTCAATATCGTTGGCTTCGAAACGCGTAAATAATTACCATGAGTTGTTCAGTGTAACTTCATTAAAGATGATTAAACTTTAATATCTATATGTTCATGAACTACAGTCATATATTTCAGTGCAAAGGAAACGCTTGTCTCGTAAATAATGCACATGCGGACATTTTCAATAGTATATTCTGTGTTCCTGCACAATAAATAATGATCTACCAATAGTTTGGTTTGGTCGTTCTTTTCTTTATGACATAATGATTACGATATTAGTGTTTCCTACTAAATTGTGTCTAAACAGTTGTGATAAAATCGATTTGAAATAAAGCAAAAACGTATAATGTGATGTTCAGATGTCAAAATAGACGGAAAACACAAATTAAAACGTTAAAGCCATTACTGGATATAATGACGCTCACAGATACACACAAAGATTTCAACTACTTTTTTCAATTGTTGATTTTAACTCAGACATTCATGAGATGATCGTATGCTATAAACAAATCAAATGAAAACTGATTAATGGAATATACTGAAAATACTTTTACAGTGCTGGTTGACCTATGACACAAATGAGATTTGGTTGATCGGACTGCTTAAATAAGTATGTTTTCAATCATTCGACTCTTTGATGACAAACAATATATGACCACGTGGTTCATATAGCACTGAAAAATGTGTAAAACGAATAGGTGCCCTATTCAAGTGCTTACAAAACTTTGTCACGTGAGCTCAGCCGGCACGGTCAATGTATATTTGCACTAGTACTCCGACCTCCGATACATATAATCACGAAAACATGTCCGTGTAATATATACCCCCTTGAACCCCACTTTTATATAGCAAAACTGGGGTATGCAGGGGTATACCTATTTTCTTCTTTTTGCTCAAAAACATATATTGAGGGTACTCGTTAGAACCGCCTCGTCGAGGCGGTTCTAACGTGTACCCACAATCTATAATTTGAGCAAAAATTTAAAAATAACATTTTTTTTTCAGCTGAAAATTTTAAAGCTCAAAAAATCTCTGTTTATGGCATGTGCAAATTTTCGTAATGAAAATAACGAAGCTGTCGCAAAACCTGCGTCATTTGTGTAAACATAACCCAGCAATGCGTAAAGACTTCGTAACTTGAATCCAAATCAAATGTCGTTGTTTCCAATAAAACAAGTTGTATATATTGATTAAAACCCATGTGAATAACAAGACGTCCACCTTGTGACTCCAGTGCTGTTTTCATAAGTCATAATTTATACCTACTGTCTATTCACCATCTTCCAGAAACTGCATTTTTCAAAACCTCACTTTTATGAAAGACCTCAAGAAAAATATGATCATGTCTTCATTTTGCATTCCAAAAGTCTTAAAAAGTGCCACAAAAACTTTGAAAATCGGTTAACAATTAAAAATTATATGCCCGAAAATAATTTTGAATAGGGCTTTTTCCATGTAAAATTTCAGCAAGGGAAGTAACTATTTTCCCGGAAAAAAATCTAAATCTGTAATTTTTCATTTAAAATGCACCAAACCAAAACAAAATTGTATTATATGCATAGCTGAGCGCCAAACTCTTAAATTTATTTCCACAAATTTGCTTGATTTTCAATTTTAAGGTGTTTGGATTACCTCCTTAATGCCTATTCAAAATAATTTTTGGGCATAATTATTTTATTAGTGAACCCATTTTCAAAATTTTTGCAGCACTTTTTAGGACTTTTAGGTTACATAAAAATGACATGGTAATATTTTTCTTGTGGTGTTTCAGAAAAGTGAGATTTTGAAAAATGCAGTTTCTGAAGGGTGGTGCACAGACAGTAATTTATATATCCATAACATGAAATAATAAATCTAGCTCTTTTGCGATCTACAAGGTAAAACCACCTATGACAATATGCTCGCAAAGATGCTAAACTGTCCGTCATTTGCGTGTTATGTATTTTTGTTTCGAATGCGATACTCTACATCACGTACTTTAATAAGCTACAAAAAGGTGGCGAGTTGATAAACACCGCGTCATGTTGAAACGCCCATTTCAAGAATATGTCAGTGCAATATATTCATGTTGAAAATTGAAAAGATTAGTTGATATTTTTTTCCGCAAAACATATACATGTAGATTGTGGATACATGTTGAGGCTGTAACTCTGATGCGTCGTCCTTGTTTCAGATTCACTAGAAAAGAGCCCGCGCAAGCGCGGAATCACATTGCTTGTGCAAGCGCGCAAGCGCCGAAGATGTATTTGTTGATGTTACATGGTCAGTCTGTATTTCTATAAAACAATTTAATATAGAATTTAAAGTAAGATCGCATTCAGATAATACGAATTTTTATCATATTCATGTATATAACCTCACTCGTTTCGGTCATTTTTATTTTCTATATGTATATTGTGTTATTTCTTTAATTACATTTGCATGCCTGACAAAAATAGTGCTTATTTGATAAACTCATAAAACGTTTTCATGCTCTCCATATTGAATCATGCGATTTTTTTTTTTTTTTTTTTTTTTTTTTTTTTTTTTTTTTTTTTTGCGTTGGTAGATTTGCCCTTGTTGTATTTTGTCGGCATTATTTCCTACCTCATGTTGGTAACATTGGTACCATTAGTAAAACCTTGAACGGTATTGGTCTACCAATTGTACAATTTTTACCGATGGTAAGAAGTCCGAAAGCACGCTTTGTGTCGTCTCGTGAGCGCATAAATTTAACCAATCACTATGGGCGTAATATATTATCATAATGACCCGAGCATTTTGATTTGCTGTCAAAACGTACATGATGTTGGGAGAATATAGAGCAGAAAATTTCATTCATATCAAAATATTTAAAAACTTGAAAATAACAAAAAGAAGTTTAGACCGAAATTATCAATGAAGGCAATATATTCACACTTCCATACCAAAAACACGCTGGTCAAATGTACCGTTTCCGACTTTACCCGTCTAATTCGCTCCTTTAGTATCATAGATAACTGTAGTTCAAGATGAGAAATAGCACTGAACTTTAATAATCCCAGTAGCATGTACTGCTGAAAAGTTTACACCTGATTTTGAACCTTTCCAGCCTTTTTGTGGGCATATAAACTATATTCAACAAAGATCAAGTAACTGAGTGATCGCCTTTCGGGAAATAGCTGCTAAATCGTGTTACCGCATGTTTTCTGTGTATAAATAAGTATTTGTCACTGTTGTAATTTCCCATCTTGGTATTTCGGGTGGGACTTTGGTTCTGGTTACACCACTGAGTTCCTAACATTTTGGTGACTGAGTGGCCACCTGTTGGTAAATAGCTGCTCAGTCGACCAACGATATTTTTCTAAGTGTAAGTGTCTAACTGTCAAGTTACATGTAGCTTTTTACCACCTCGGTTTGTGGAGTGGGATTTTCTTTCTGATTGCGCCTACTTGTACCTTATTCTATTTTTTTATTTGGTGAATTAAATTATTTTCCCAATGTTATACATTGATTGCACTTAGCTTTATGTTGTATCTTCTTATCAATGCAAGTATTAATAACATACCTGTTTTTGTTCCGACTTCAAGTACATGCCATGCCATTGCGATAAGTATGGCTTCCAGACGAAGTGAGCCGCATCGTGAGAAAACCGGATGTTTGCCTATGCGAAAACAAAGGCGCAGATCAGTAACTGCGAAGCTGATCAACGCCTTTGTTTTCGCTACACGGATAGTACAATTTCTCTTCTTCTTAAAACCGAAATTTCTTCTAGACTTTTTCCTGAAACTGTACTGGCCGGTTTGTCTCAGACCTGGTCGGAAACCCCGAAGACCGGTTTTCTCGCGTCGCGGCTCGAGTAATATAAATTATTGTAGAACGGGAAGGTGTCCCAAGATCTGCCACTGAAGCCTTGCATTTCTTCATTATCATATCGATATTAATAAGAAGTGTCCCCTCCCTTGAACGGCTTACACTGAAATGGATTGAGGAAATGCACTCTGCTTTGTAGAGTTACGGTCATCTAAGCCCGCAGTCCCATCTAAACAACTAAATTACGAAGATAACTGCAAAAATGACTGCAAGTTCAACGTACTGATTTTCTTAATGTGGTTATGTCACTTCTTCAAAAAACGAGCGCAAGTGCATTCGTTGTTTAAGTTGATGAACAACTTATTTAAATAATTTAAAGGCGCATAAGTGTCAGATTATTGAGACAAATCGTTAGATTATTTGAATTAATTACGGTTTGCGTGTTTGACATTTTCTCACTGCGGCTGCTTAATCTTCCTATAATTGAGAATTATTATTGTCTTGGAAAAAAGAACCATGTTCTCTTTAAGAATGGAATCCGTAAGCTAGTTATTTCATTATTTCATCTCTGTTCGAATGGCTTCCAATAAACCAGAAATAATTGTGTGATGATAGTTGGATAGAAACTGCATGTTTCTTTTGTGTTCAGATATTGAAGAAAGTTAATTTACTCTGGAAAAGGAGCGTTATTAGACCCGAACATTCTTTGATACATAAGGATGTATGGAATAGAGCTAATATCAGAATCAATAAGCACTATCTAAAACATGTTTGATTTAATTTGGACGCTCCCTGAGACTACCATATGAGCCTGTGCATGAGAAAACAAAGAACTTGGGTTTCCGACCAGGTGTGACACAAACCGAGCTGTACAAGCACAGAAGATGGCTAGAGGCTGGAAATTTTGGATTCAGAAAGTAGAGGGATGGTACTATCCGTGTAGCGAAAACAAAGGCGCTGATCAGCTTCGCAGCCACTGCGAAGCTGATCTGCGCCTTTGTTTTCGCCTATGCAGATTGTTGGTTTACCCATGCGGCGGCTCATATAGTTATGGCAATCGCCATCAATACACCGTAACTAGAGGTCGGGATTTTCGAATCCCAAGGGCGCCGAGTGGTGTCAATCTCCAAGACATATGTACAAACCCACAGTCCTAATAAATTACCCAGGAAGCATTCGGGACTTTGTAAAGAAAACATTATATCTTTAATGTAAAAAAGGATAATAAATTTAAAGGGTTTCTCGTGTGTCAGTAGATTTAATAAAACCGTGCAATGCACGACAGTATACAATCGACATGACATTGAAAAACGCCATGGAAACAGATCATCATCATCATCATCATCATCATCATCATCATCATCATCATCATTTTATTGTCCGTTTGTTTTTAGCTAAGTTTATGAAACTGATTGACCACCTTTCGAGAAATAGCTGGACGTTCGTACTTATCCATTGTTTTTCACCTGAGCTTTGGGGATGAAACTTTGTTTTGATTGTACTAGTTCCTAACCATTGTTTTACTTTTGACATTTACGCTACCGAGGTGAACGTTTTGAGGATTTTAGTTTGCAATTTAATCAAACTCTCGCTTAAACATCGAAGATGAGAAACAAAGCACTTCCAGAAAATACTGATACCAAGGATACGATCCAGATCATCCAAAATGCGCAGCTCTTTCTCAAACGGTCGTCATTCTGTTGGAAGTTGAAAGCACCAACCGAAATCGACATCAGAACAAGAAAACAATCCCACAGGAAACGTACCACCTTCTTTCGGTCAGTGATGTGATATGCTCGCTGCTCAAACGTTTTAGCGGGTATCCAACCTTGGTCTCAGTTGTAGCCATTTATTCTCTGTGTGAGTATTGCAGGATTCCGTGAAAAACACGTTCGGCCAACATCTGCCTAGATATGATTGTATGTAGTATTAGTTAAAGTTTTATTCTCCGTGGTCATTGATAGGCTTTGCCTTGCTGAGAGTTAGCCGTGCAAGAGACGTAATCGATTACCTAATAGTAGTTTTATCCTGTAACAACATTGTATCAAACTTGTATCAGAGCGGGACAGTACGTCGCTACATCACGATCTTGTGGGTAAAACATATCGCAGTACGTCACGCAGAACAGTTGTGGGTGAAACGTATCGCGGGATTAACCTTATTTGTTGACTTTGATGGGATGGATTACACGGAATTATGTAAAATATTGGGTAGATAGGATCATAAAAAAGATGCTAAAAACTAAGAGGGAGTTAATTAAATGATGTAAAGATGAAAGAAAATGTTATGACATAATCAGCTTATCTTCTTAATAAAACAGGTAATCAAATTATTTATTTATAACATAGTAAACCATCTGGAGATGTTGTGGTTTTGATCTGTTTTACTGCTTAGAAAAATGTTAATAATTGGACCATAAAGTTTGAAGATATTGGTGAGAGGGAAACTATTCGCGCTATGTAGGTATTTAAGTGTATTACAGTGGTTAGAAAAATAACGTTTAACAATTTTATTTCGGTAATAAGTTTTAAATTATTACATTTGAAATATAAATTATTTCAATACGTACAGTATAATGTTTTTACTTTTCAAAAGCCTAGGGATATAAGGCCTGATTTTGGCCTCAGCTTTTGGTAAAAAAAAATTGAATTTTGAATTGTGATGCGAAAAGTATTGCAAATAGCAGGTATGTGTCCTTGCTTTCACAATCTAGTACACTTTTTCATTCAAATAGTAAACGTTGCCATGGCAATACTCAGAAAACATAGAAATACCACTTTTTGCACTTTATAGGCCTACTTTTACTATTAAAATACATTTTCAGTTGCCGGCCCACGCGGCAAACAATTTCTTAATATGAAATAATTATGAAGTATTGTCCAGACATATTGTATGCACAGTATTTTTTTGTTTGTCGCGTGGGCCGGTAGTAAAAAATTAGAAATTGTGTGCAGAAATGGCCAAAAATGAGTCCAAAAGTGCAAAATGTGCTCTACCTATGGTTTTCTGTGCGTAATCATGGTAAGTAACACTACTAGGGTGAATGAAGAATTTGTTCTGGATTTAAAAGAGGAGGCACGTGGTTGCTTTTAGGAATACTTTTCTCATCTCGATTTCCAAAATTTATTTCTTTTTATCAAAATCTGAGGCCGAAATCAGGCCTTAAAACTCCCTAGGCTTTTGATGTAGACATGGCAGACAGTTCATATTCTGCATTATGACGTTGAATTGAAGGTTATGCATTGCCTACAGAAACGTGCCATTGAAAATAGCTCCGAATCCTGAACAGCTCCGAATCACTTTGTCATAAGACATTTCGTCTCGCTTCAATTTACATTAGACTAAGACATAAATCTTTTGTTTGGGTTTTGCACCAGTGTAATTATCTAATTATCTGATTACTGCAGTTTTCCACACAATGCATTAATCTGAAATACCTTTCCTTTGCAATTTTGGTTTCAACTTGCATAGGAAAATTAATTCAAACACATCCTACCACAAAGAATATTAAAGTTCAATACTAAAATTTACTTATACAGATGGCCTGTCGATTTCTCAGAGATTGAAGCACATATTCAACGTTAGTTGTACTTAGTTAAATTATTGTGACATGATAGCCTCCCTTTGAAAAATACGTTGGTGCAACGTATTAGCGGCATATTGAGTGCTTGTAATATGCAAATTTCAAACTCGAAACTTTGTGAATCGAGTGTTGCATATACAGCGCAGTAAACCATCCTTGGTGGATGAGCATGCTTTTCCACCGACGGTTCGTTACATTTGGTGGCAGGAGCTGCTTGCCCATGTAGTCCCCAGGCCAAGACTCGGGGCGAGTCTTCTTGGAGGGGGAAATAATGTGACGGGATAGCCTCCCTTGGAAAAATACGTTGGTGCAACGTATTAGCGGCATATTGAGTGCTTGTAATATGCAAATTTCAAACTCGAAACTTTGTGAATCGATTAAGTGTTGAGTATATAGCGCAGTAAACCACCCTTGGTGGATGAGCATGTTTTTCCACCGACGGGGTTTCTGTGGCTCGGCTCAGCTGTTCGTTACATTATTTTTGCAAAGTTTCTGGACGTTTGAATGCAATGAAACCCATTTATAGTGCGTATTTTTCGCCTTGGGTTATAGAACATAAAACAATTGCATTAATTAGTATTAGAAATGACACTGGTGATTCAGGGCTGGTAAAATGCCCCGCAACTGGCAAAATGTCGTCTTTTTAAAAGTGATCTAAATGACAATTATAAAAACAAAAAATGAATATCATTATTTAGAATAATGATTCTGCTAATTTCGACTATCGAGGACCGAACATTTAACTAAATGTTGTGAACCACTGCAGAAGATGAGGGTGAGATTAGGGCCCCCAGTAGTTTTATATCCCAATGCGATACTTCTGTTGTGGTTCTGTTTGCTTTATGTTTTGGAGTCGATTTTTGTGCTGTTTGAACCATATGAACCATATGTACGTTTTCATAGTTTTACTTAAGGTCGAGTAAATGAGTGGCCGCTTATTGAAAAATAGCTGCTCACTCGGCTTAGATATGTTCTCTAAGTATAAGAACCTAATTGTCAATTTGGTTTTTTCCCGCCTCGGGTTTTGGAGTGGGAATTTCTTTCCGATTGCGCCTTTTCATGACCATTGCCTACTTGTACCTTTCCGTAAACGACGTTGAAATATAAATGATTCAGATTTATTAAAATTACTGTATTACTTGACTAATTAATACCATGCATACACGTGACCATTCAATTAAGACAAATATAAGCACATATGTAAAAATGCTTTTAATGAAATAAAAGTATTTTCAAGGTAAAGAACAAAAGAAGTGTTGAAAAACCAAGAAAAGCAAACTGTCTATCAATCAAATTTATCGATATGAAATGTGCCTGAAAATTAATGCCAAAAAGTTCGAAACAAAACACTATTTGCCACACACAAAAACAGACAAAATATTCCATGCGTGACTAGTTTATCATTTGCTATTAATGAATATTGAGCCACCTTATGAGAAAACCAGCAATCTGCATATGCGAAAACAAAGGCGCAGAAGCTGATCAGTGCCTTTGTTTTCGCTGCACGTATAGTACAATTCCTCCTCTACTTAACTCCAAAAGTTCAAGCTTCTAGCCTGCTTCTGTAGCTGTACAGGCCGGTTTGTGTCAGACCTGTTCGGAAACCACATTGTTGGTTTGCCCACGAGGTGGCTCATATGTAGCTCACGGTAGACAATCGCATGCCTGTTTTTTTTTTTTTTTTTTTTTTTTGTTTTTTTTTGTTTTTTTTTGTTTTTTTTTTTATACAATATTTAAAGAGGTGTACACTTTTATCAGCTGTAATTTGGGAACATTAAGAATCCTCACTCTGACAAGGCGAACGCAGTGGTATGGTGGTTGAGACTCAAAAAGTCCCGGGTTCGATCCACATAGGTGGCACCGTGTTGTGTCCTTGGGCAAGACACATTAATGGTACAGAGTACTGGTTTATACCCAGGAAGCGGTGGCTCCGTACGACGTGACTGAAAAGTTATTGAGTGGGACGTTAACCCTCAATACAGACGAACAACCAAACCTTATGTACAGATTTGGAGTAGATTCCATGAAAACAAATAAGATTGAAAACATGCCAATTGTAACTGATTTAAAGAGAAAATGATACAGTATTTTACTACTTATCATTCACAGAAAGAAGTTTTCGGAAAAAGAAGATAAAATAAGCAAGTACATGTAAAGGGCCATAAGACCGGTTTAACCCCAAGTAATTCATTACTGACCACACCAAGGCAAAAGTTTTAATGTTGCTGGTTCTGATCCTCTCTATGATGTAATTTTAGTGATTTTTTCATGTAGACCTATTTTATATTCAGTTTAGTTGTGGTTGCCGAGGGGCTACGTTTTGGGAATATCTGCTTGCTGACCGACTCCAAGGCGATATTTTTGGTGTGATTCTAATGTTTTGTTTTTGGTGCTGATCTGTTGGTCTTTTTTATTATTATTATTTTTTTATTATTTTTTTGCACACAGTGTGCGTTTTTATATTTAGTCAAGTCCGGGCGGCTGAGTGGACACCTATTGGGAAACAGCTGATCACTCGGCTACGAAATTTTATCTTTGTTTTGGTGCCTGGTTGTCAATTTAAATTTTCCAACCTCCGTTTTTGATTTGGAATTTCTTTCGGATTGCACCATTTCCTGATCATTGTGAAAAAGAGAAATAAAAGCAAAGAAATATGTCAGGAAATGACTGAAATGCCAAGAGCAACCATTGACCTCAATTTCAGAGAGGATTCTGGGATTTTCCTATTTTAGGTCACACGATTCTCTTTTGTGATCGGGATAACATGTCAATGAAAAGTATATTCCCTAAACCCCACTTTATGCATGTATATACTGCCAAAAAAAACAAAACAAAACAAAAACAAAAACAAAAAAAAAAACAAAAAAACAAAAAAACAACAAAAAAAAAAAAAAAAAAAAAAAAAAAAAAAAAAAAACAACCCCCCCCCCCCCAAAAAAAAAAATAATAAAAATAAATAAAATAAAAAAACCGATAGGTTGAATGAGAAAATTTTGTCATCTTAAATCATGCAAATCAAAGACTTTGGTAATATGAGTCTTCTTTGATTTTGACTACACAGATGTAAATTCTTGAAATTGCAGCAACAATGTCTGGCTTTCGCTGCCAGTTTTTAAAGGGTCACTGATGAGGGTTCAGTACCCGAAATTGTACAATAGACCCATCTTCTCGCTTTGAATGTTTAACTGCTTCCAAAGGATCCAACAATTATTTTTATTTACTCTGCGCATGCACACACTTTTTAACCTCAAAATGATCAAAAATCAATGTCACAACCCTGTTAAAAATTCATGAAAAAGACGTAAAGTTCGACGACAAACAAGCTCATAATTCAAACCACCAAAATCCCTCTGTGTTTAATTGAAAGGGGGGTAATTTCAATTTTATTCATCTTATTTCTTTAACGTTTGAGTTATCTGCTGAGCGGTACATAGTGGTTTTGAATAGGGGTTTATAGCCAATTTAAATCGTACCACTATTTAAACGCTTGTGTATGCGCTATGCACTCCTACACTGAAAAAAAGTTATAAGAGGCCACCTCATATTTTGTCTTCTAGTTCAGAAAGTAAAATACGATCAATTAAAATTCATGATCATATGAATAAACCAATGTCTAACAGTGGCTCTGTGAGTTTCTGCATTCCAAAATGCGTGATACTTCTCACACAGACGAAGCATGTGTAAAGGTACCCTATTTCGAAAAGTCACACTTTATTAACATCAAATTAAATGTCATATTATGACGTTGTGTTTTTACATTTTAATTTATTTGAAAGTGCTACTGACTGCCATGATGCAAGATAAAATTAAGTCAAAAGTGTTGCTGCAATAAGAATCTTCGTTTCTGTTTTGCACATGCAAGAAGACAACAACCTGAATAACAGGAATTCAGCTTTTGTATGCAATTTGCATACCAACTTTGTTCTTCTCCAGTTGCATTATTATCAGCAGCACGGCATTGAAATTTTCAGCGATTATTTAGGTCAAATACTAGACTCTGGTAAACTTTGAAAATTAAAAAAATCGTCCATAAATTTTGTTATTTTGTTCGTTAAAAATTGGCATTGAAACCGGAAGTGTGCGGCAGCCTTGACATGTTGGTCCTCGAAAATGGTCAAAAACAGTTCAGTCGAATTATATCTCTCATTTCCAGGCCTCATCAAGTGAATTTAACAGGGTCAACATGTTTAAGAGGCACATTTATGAATTTTTCAAAAAATCTCAAAATTGGCGATTTTTAAAAATGCATAAAAATTCTACCAGTAGAGAAAATTCGAATGTTTGATGTTTTTCCGAGCCGTAACGACCCCTTTGATGACACCCGTTCCTAATTTCAATAAATGGTGTGCTGTATCCAATTTTTTATTTAAAAACATTGATTTTTGCATTTTTACTCCAAAAACGCCTTTATTAAAAGAAAATTGTTTCTTAACACTTTGGAACTTTACTTACTTGAAAGACACGTCTTTTGGCAAAAAATTGTGCAATTTTGAACTTGGCTTAGAAACAAAAAATGAGTTTGAAAAGTGGCCTCTTTATAACTTTGTTTCAGTGTATATCCATCGCCAAAATATAGCTCCAATGGAGCTGAATGAGCCTGTAATAAATCTCAGAAAATATCTTGTAGCTTTCAGCTTTTATCATCATTATCAGTAGACTGTGAAAAGAGCAATTAACAGTCTCCAGATGTCTGATATCAGATTTCTACAGGTTTCATTCTCTTGGTCCATTTTGTGTTAGAAGCTAGTGGGTACTAATATATAATATGGGTACTCAAAATTTGGGGTATTCAAAATTTGGTAGCACTTTCAAAATTCAAAACTATCCTTTTTATTTTCTTAAATTTTGGGAAGTTGAAATTTTGGTCTTCAAATTTGTTGGTACCCAAAACATGTGGGTACTCAAAAGTGTGGATATAATGAAAATTGGTGGCAAATAATAAGATGTAAATATTTTAGATACGATACTACACAAAAATTAGGTACTTGAATTTTTCAATGAGTCTTCAAGTCTGAATGTATTCAAAATATGTGGGTATTCAAAAGTGCATATCAAAATGTTGGAAACTAATCTTGATTTTACATAAAGCATGGACAAATTATGCAAATTATGTTTGTCTTAACTATAAGAGTGCTCACAAAATTCAAAATTGCATAAAATTGTGGGTATTCAGATTGAGCTGGTTCATGAAATTTCGAGTCAACCCTTGAATCCGTTTGTACAAAATTGTTGTGGTCTTGGGGTACTCGTAAGTTCGTTGATGCTCATTTGTATGTATATATGCATTCGTAAATTGTGGAATTTCACACTGTGGATGGGTTCTCAACATGTGGGTACCTAAAATATTTTGATAAAAATGCAGAAAGTATGCACATGTATATGTATTGAAATTCTCAATATTGAAAAAATAGCCACCTTAAAGTCTTAATAGACTCAGATCAGCGTTTCGTTTAGTCTAATCAGGCACTGCATCCACTGTTTAATTTTGAAACAAAGTTGAAACCAGAGGCAAATGGTATATTTCATCTAATAGGTGGCCATAATCTAAAAGTTTATCTTCTTCTCACTGCTACAAAAGCAATTATCTTCTTTATAAGAATTTATTGTGACAAGCTAAATGATTAGGAAAAAACAGCAAAACCTCTGAAAATTGGCGATGGATGTAGAAGTGTATGTGTGTTTTACTACTTTCATCATGCATGTGGCCGGCATCGAATTACTCAGGAAATACTCATTAAAATGAAAATCGGGTTGTTGCATTTTGACGTCTTATATCTAATGCAGAAAATGCAATAATTTCTGATTATATTATAGTTTGCTCAAAATTTAGTGAAATATAATTGTTGTGTGTTATTTTCATTACGAAAACATGCCCATACGTTATTAAGTGATTTCTTCATTGGAAATTTTGCATATTTTTAATATTTGGGATCAAAATATTGATTGCGGGTACACATTAAAGCCGCCTTGCTGAGGTGGATTTGACGTGAATCCACAATCTACGTGTGTTTTGGATAAAAAACAAACAAACATGAATACCCCTGTAAATCCCTGTTTTACTACGTAAAATTGGAGATCAAGGGGATATACTTTGCTTGTAAATATTTTAAGGATGCTTACATAATTTCTCATGATGATTGCCTATTATCATTTGTATTATGTTTTCGGAAGTATTTTCAAAAAAATTGCGAACGAATGTCATGCGAATGATAAATTTCTACATATACTTACATTAGTCATTGTAATAAAGGACCGATGTATTTATAAAATTTTATTTTTCAAGTTTTAAATAATACTCATAAGACAGAAATCAGATTGTTTTATTTTCAGGTCAAGATCAGGGTTACTATTTGTGTTGCACTTGAGACAAAAAATGAAAAATAACAACATTCACTGTAATTCTATGGTTTTTTCTAAAGAAGAGTAATATAATGTCTTGTTTTGATTAGAAGCACTCTTTTTTCCGAACGTTTCGGCCTTCTACAACCGTCTTTAGAGGAAACGTTTAATGTTTTGCAAACTTTACATACTTCAAGTTTCATCAACCTCAGGTCGCCATATTGAAAATGATCATTATTTAAATATCTTTTTCAATATGGCGACCTGAGTTTGAATGAAAGTATGTAAAGTTTGCAAAAAATAAAAGATTCCTCTGAAGAAGGCTGTAAAAGGCCGAAACGTTAGGAAAAAAGAGTTCTTCTTAAAACATGTTTGTATTTTATTTTTTCTTAGTTTACAGTATAGCAACTTAAGGCCACTCAGGTTTATATTCCAGTGATAATTCTCTTTGTTCTCATGTGATTTCGAAATTCACTATAGTAGGCTATGGAGATAGTCAAGTTGTCTATTAGACATCTGATAATCTCTTGGTATAGATCATTACAGGAGCTTCAACACAGTGTTTTGGACTGCTTAAATGAGATCATATGCAACCTAAATAAGTCAATGTCCCATGTTGCAGTTGATTAAATACAATGCATTATGTGTGGCTACATATGAACATTCTAAAGTGCCTCTTACCATGGGGCTACGGACTCAATACGCCATGCAAAATATATTTGACCCTATCAGCAGTCTTATATACAGTGGAGCCAGAACTTAACTTCACCCCCTTGTGCACATCGTGTGCTCACGATGTGCACGACAATAGAGCGATTTGAGCTATTATGTGCAACCCATGTTCAGAATGAAGTGCACTGGAAGTTTGGTGACCAATCTGAGATCAAAGAGCACGTTCTACATGTATTAATTGATACATGTAAGTCTTACTATAAAAAAGACATGCTATTATACAGATTATATTTAATCATGAAAAAAGATAAATTATCAATTTGTTCATGTGTGTGACAACAAACGCTGTTAACATTATTACATTTAAGAAGATAAAGCCCATTTATTTTACGTATCATAAATATTGAATTTGTATTTTGAGAAAAAAAAAATAATTTGTGTCAAAATTTTACACATGTCATAGATAGAATACCATTGAGTCTGTCACCTGTCATAAATTTAAAATATACGAAAATCTACCATAAAATTAGAATACTCGAGACTGTATTGATTGCAGAGATTTAATGTTTAAACATTTACAAAATTAGCCATTCTCAGATAATTGTGTGTTAATCTCTTACAAACTACATAGCTGTTTTATATTGAAATCGAAATTGAGCGACTGCTGTCAACAGAGTGATCTGAAAAGTTGAATGTTTTTATTAATTCAACTCAAGAAGTTAAAGATTGCACGCAAATTAGAGATAATATATTCATATGCCACTCTAAATGCAGCGAAATTTTAGACCAATGTACACAAGGAGTGCAATTCGTGTGCACATCAGGTTCAGATGTAGCTCAAACCAAAGTGCACTTGTCTCCCAAAGCACGTGCACAAGATGTGCACTTCCTGTAACCTTTAGTTCTACATCCACTGTAATTTCTTGACAAAACATTCAGATATATTTCACTAGTCCTCATAAGACCAAGGATCTCGGAAGAAGAACCATGTTTCCCGCCCAACATTTGAGTGTTTCTGGCGGCTCCTATGTTATTTGTATACAATATTTGTTGCATTCTCCGTAAAATTAAGCATTTGATAAATGCAACAACATGGTGGAAACCTCCTAATGTTACATACCTTCAGCATAAATCTATGTCAAAGGGGGAGGGGTCATATTTTTTCAAAAAAAAAAATATTTTGTCAGAAAACATATTTTTGCCATAGATTATCAAAAGAATACAACAATATGCTGATTGCAACCTAAAATTTTTGGTAGAAACGATTTATGCACCAGGAACAGGTACATCATCTTTGTCAGATTTATAACTATAAACGACACTGTCCGTTACTTATGTAAATACCTTTACCTTAAATATACAATGCAAAATAAATTAAGCAATTTTTACTTTGAGCAGTGACTCCATGTTTTTAGACATTATGGAAGTTCTTCTGACAATAGCTTGCATGTATCAAATTAGGGTGAAACCGATCCTTGTGTGGTGCTGAAGTGACGTTCGATTTGGAGTCCACTGAGGCATATCTCAAATAAAACATAAACCATCAAAATTGATAAACATATTTTCCACAGTATATTTATATGCATTATATAGTGTGTACACTTCTGTATACCTGTTAAAATAGGACAGATAGCCTGTTCGTTCAGGTAGAACATACATATACGGTATATTTCCATAGCCTTGGTGCATTACAAATAATACAGCTGTGCCCATTTGTTGGTTTTGGGGCTTTTTGACAGCCTTCCCCCCCCCTTGCCCAAACATGGCATTTTGATATTATATGTCATTTACAAAAATACAGCTGTGTTCAAAATATTTTGATTGGGCAAGGGGGGGGGACATGGACCTATAAAAAGATTCCTATTTCCTATATGATCCTATATTAAATTCAGAGATTTTGTAAAAATTCAAAAGAAGTCCCTGCTCGTGTTACACAAATCATTACATGTCTAAATACGGTAGAAAATTATGTTATGACTAAACTAAACTGCATTTTAAGGCCTGGAACTCGAGATTTTAAAAATCTTGGGCAGTCTCACAAAAGAAATCTTCCGAGATCCTTTATCATTGTCAGTAGAACTTTCAATTTGAAAATAGGGGCTACGGACTCAACATAAAATAATGATTGATAAAGAAACAAGTCATCTTCATTGAGTGGTAAATTCAACTTTCATTGATTCTAAACTTTCTTTTGTCCTAACAATCAAAAGGTACAAGTAGGCAATGATCAGGAAAAGGCGCAATCAGAAAGAAATCCCCACTCCAAAAACCGAGGTGGGATAAACTAAATTGACAATTAGGTGCTTATACTAAGAACACATATCGTAAGCCGAGAGAGCAGCTATTTCCCAATAGGTGGCCACTCAGTTACCCAAACTTAAATTAAAATATGAAAACATACATAGGGTTCAAACAGTACAAAAATTCAACTCCAAAACATAAAACAAATGGAACCACAACAGAAGTATTGCCTTAAATGCCTAGATACCAAAAATCGTGATTTTTCTAACCACAAACCATGGCTTTAATTTATTTGGCCAACTAAAGACACCAAGAAAAATTGAAAACAAAGTAAAGTTTCACTTCCTATACCATATCTTATTAATGTCAAAATAATATTCCGTAAAAATCTATGTTACTATCTCTGTTTTGATTTCCCTGAAAAAGTATAACACATGGGAAACATGTTCCTTTAATATTACTTGAATATGCAGCTGTAGAACCTTACCTTTGTTTGAACAGAAAAGAAACCAGCTTACAAAACACCCGAATTAAAACATGGGGAAAATAGTGACTTTTGGAAATATATAGCCTTGCTATAGCCAAACATTGCATAAAATATCCGTAAGAAAGCTTATTGCCTATGCGTTATGATAAAATAAAAATGTTTATTCGTGGATAATATCCTACTGAATTACACGCGCATAACATAGCCTAGAGTACAGTCCAGGTTTTTTTTTTCACCAGCCCACCCAGCCCCACGGAGAGGGGGCTGCAAGAAAAAAGATTAATATTTCAATCGCGGAAACACCCCAGTCTGTGGATTTGCGGTGTTTCCGCGGCGGGATATAGAAGCAGAATCGTCGACACTTACCTGTATTTTTGTCGCTTATTTTTCACCGCGACCCCGCGGTGGGATCAAGATGAATTAGGAAAGTGTGCGAGGCTTGTATACAATTTGTCGTTATGCATACATGTAATAAGACACGAGTTTAAAGCTAACTCGACCAATCTATATTTTTAAATAACTGAAAAATAATAAATTGTTATACAGTGTACATTCATATTGTGTAAATGCATTCCTGTAAAGTAAACCTCAGATCTGTTACGTAGGGTTGAAGATTAATTGAATTAATCTCACCAAGTCGATCTTTATTCGATACTGAAAGCTTTGTAAATAATTTAGCACACCTGAGCCTAAGGATGGTCATGCTCCGGCGTCCTTCCGCCCGTCGACTGTCGTCGTCCACAATGTCAAAGATCTTCTTCTCTGAAACCGCTTGGCCGATCAAATTGAAATTTTATGTGGAGCCTCCTTGGGTAGTGGTGATGAAATTTTGCTCGCGATTTATTGGTCACATGAATAAAACCCTTAAAAAATCTTCTTCTCCAGAACCGGTGGGCCGATTTCAACCAAACTTCAAATGTACGAGGTTCATCCAATAATGAATGGGACTTTTCTCTTATTCCATAACCCTATTGACTGACTCAAGTTTACTACTTTCATCTACTAGATACACATCTGATCTCTCTTTTGAGCATATTTTATCAGATTTGCTCAACAACTTTGGTTGCTATGGTTAATTTAGAACTACTCGTGCGGTATCTATGGCCACAATTTGTCCTTTGAAAGAATGAGGTCTATTAAAATAGAACTATGCCACGCATTTTGAAAAAAGATAACTGATTATATTTGAGTATTGTCCGTGTTAAACATCATCTCTGAAAGATTTTCCTACAGTCAATTTGGAGCTAGCGCTAGCGATCGAGAGATGGTTGCCTAGCAACCATTCTACTCTATGAATTTTGACTAAAAGCATTTTTTGAGTTCTGTGGTTGCTAGGCAACATAAATCTAAAAAGTCCTTTGTCTCGTTTGTAATTAATTTGCAATATTTGCATTATAACTGATAATTTCAAGGTGAATAACAATTAATTATGTCATTTATACCCAGGCTATAAAATATTTCCCACCCCTAACCCCATTGTCATTGTACTTTTTCGCAAACAAAACCTGGCTTTTCTCGCAAAAATACTCACCCTGTTTAAAGTTTCAGATGTATATATGTGATATTAGCAGCGCATAAATCCAGTAATGCACTGTATCAACTACAGTTTGTCTTTAGTGGAGTTTTTACCACTAGTTACCATTGCAACCAAATTTAGGTACATATTACCTACGTGGCCATGGACTGTTTACTAACATTCTTTCGTTGCTATGCAACGGCAGGTTGTCTAGATGTCAAATTTTAGCGACAAGTTGAGGTTCCATTATATTGAGCAACAATAATAATTTACTCTCAATAAACACATTTTATTTACGTAGAAATAATTCAAAAAGTCCCAGTCTTTATTGGACCACCCACGTAGCATCGTGGACTCCGGCCCATCATAGTTTGTTCCAATGATGATCCTGGGATGACCTTGACCTATTTACGGTAAGGTCAATTATGGAAATTTAGACTTTTTACATGGGAAAAGGCGAAAATAATATTTTGAAAACTATTCTAGCCAGAGACTTGAAAGTTGCTATATGCAGGCAACTAATGGAGTCAAAGAAGGTATGTAATTAATTAAGATTTATGGTTTTCTCAGAAATCACTGGACAAAAAAGTGAAATTCTATGCGGAATCTCAATGCTTAGGGGGAACAATATTTCATGCGCGAAATCTGGGTCCAATGCTCAACATGGCCGCCATGCATACAAATGCTCAAAAATGCTAAAAAAAATTCTTCAGAACCGGTGGGCCGATTTTCACGAAACTTGGTATGTAGTATTTGGATTTCCAGCCTTAGGCTATCATAGTCTGTAAAAATAATGGCCCTAGGATGACTTGACTTATATTACGGAAAGGTTAGTTTTGGAAAGATAGGTTTCGACAGGTATAATTCTGGTTTCGAAAGGCCCTTACGCAAATTTGAAAATCAATTCATAGTGTCTACGATAAAATTTAGAAAATGTTTTCGAAGCATATGATACCGGTAGCCCTGTTGTAGAAGTTGGGCTGTTAAACAGGTACAAGTAAGCAAAGATCAGGAAAAGGCACAGTCAGAAAAAGATTCCCACTCCGAAAACCGAGGCGGGAAAAAACAAACTAACAATAAGGTACTTATACCATGAAAACTTTTCGTAAGCCGAATGAGCAGCTATTTTCCCAATAGGTGGCCACTCAGTTACTAAACTTTACAAAAAATATGACAACATACATAAGGCGCCAACAGCACAAAAAATTTTAAACACCAAGATATAAACCAATAAGAACCACCACAGAAGTATCGCCTTGGAAGGATCAGTAATATAAAATGATTTTGTAATTCGGCATTAAGCATCATGGACAGGAGCTCTACAAAGTTTATACAAATCATGACCTTGGGTTGACATTGACCTATTTTATGACAAGGCCAACATAGGTTGCCCATGCATTTGAATGGGGAAAATTAGTAAAATGTATTTAAATGGGTTGGGAAACTTGTTGGGAGTATGCAAATGGACAGAAGGTTTATGTTTATGAAAAAAATGTCCTCAGGGTTTTTTTCTGCCCCTGCCCCGGGGCTATATACACGTATATGACCATAATATTCAAACATCTTCTCTGCAATCGCTTGGCCAGTCAAAGCCAAACTTTATGTGGAGCATCGTTAGGAGCGGGGAATGAAAGTTAATATAAATGGTTCAGGTCAAGTGACCAAGATGGCCACCATGGCTATAAATAGCAAAACCCATTATAAATCTTATTCTTCAGAACGGGAAGACCTATCATTTTGAAACTTTGGCTGAAGCATCAGTGAATGGAGCTCTACAAAAGTTTGTATAAATCATGAGCCCGGGGTGACCTTGACCTATTTTATGGCAAGGTCAGCTTAGGTAGCATATCCCAGATCTCAGGTAAGCGTTTATAGGACCACTGGTCCTCTGTTTTAAATAGTTTCGTTCCAGTGTGGTACTTCTGTTGTATGTCTGTATTATGCTTCGGTGTCGGATTTTGTGCGTATTCATATAATTATTTAAGTTCGGGTAACTGAGTAGTCACCATTAGGGAAATAACTGCCCATTCGTCTTACGATGTTTTTTGTATCAGTACCTCTTGTATCAGTACCAATTGTATCAGTACCAATTGTCATTTTTGCTTTTCCGAACTCGGATTTTAGTGTGGGGTTTTGGGTCTGATCGCTACAATTCCTGAGCATTACTTACTTCTATCTTTTCAAAAGTTTAAATTTGGCGTCACTGAAGAAGTAAGATGCAGAAACATTTGTCTTTGAAGTTCGCAGTAGTGTTTATATATACATGTAGCAACCACTGGGGCGATATCGCTGCCGGTGGACAGTGTTTCAATGTTGACTCTGAATCTTTAGGTCCCAAAGAAGAACTTATCTTACCTTATTCTTATTTGGTAACTATTAAACAGGTTCAATAAAGATATGCATCAACTCATTTGAAATTTATATTTGCTATTACAGTAAACTTATGAGTTTTGTTTAAGTTAATAGATTATTAATTTATACAAGGGTCATATTATCATACAATATTCATATAAATATACACATTAATCACAATAAAATGTATCTCAACCCATTCTTTACAGAATCACAAGATACTGCTACATGTACATATGAATATAAAATCTGTCTTTAATATACAGTTGAATACAGAATTTATCATTATACCGTAAGCTATAAACAACTTAAAGCATATAAAAGCATACACACATACTCATAGTATTACATGGTATATAAATATCAAATAGGTTTCCGCAAAAAAACGGGTGCATACAATCAGAATAATAACCACGACAGAATTTGGGAATCACATCACTATTAATAACACAACGTCCAAAATTATATAAACTTACGGAACAAAGTGGCATTTAATTAAAATAAAAGCAGGTGTGCATGCCAAAAATAAGCGAATTATAAAGAAACAAAAGGAGGGTCGTTCCTGCACGCCATTATAGTCTGTTTAGACGGGTTCGAACCAGGTCTGATATATATTGGACCGGTCCAAGTTAGTCCGGAATAAACGTATCTTGCTGTTTACATTGAATTATCTAGATCGGAACAAATGACTCGCAATATTCATTTGTGTCAATTAAGCGCACTAGATATAAGCTCTTAGATTTTTAATACATGTATGGCATGCATATCTCGTATACTAGATCAAAGTATGTCGCGGAAAACGCTCAGCTTTTTGCTACTCCGGCATTATTTAAGCTGTGCATTCTAAACTATATAGACAAATAAATATAGGTGCATAAAATAAACGTGACTGTCTGTAAACAGTTAATAATTTGATTTAATTCCATTGCAAGTATTTTGCATTATATCTTTATGGTACCGGCGTATGTCAGTCGGAAAAATGTGTGAATCTGGACTTTCGCGGGAAAATCTGAGTAAATACACAACCTACATTTGGCACATTTTCATTACTAGCTTATTATCATTATTTTGTGCAAATTTCCAGATTGTTTAAAATAAATACTGATTCTACGTTTGACCGAACCAAAGTGTTTAGACGGAATATTTGTACCGAACCAGGATTGGAATAAATTTGGACCGGATTAGGTCCTACGTTATGTAGCGGGTCAAGTTGGACCGTTCCAAAATTTTGGAGCGAACCAAATGCGTTCGTCTAAACTCTTGGACCGAACCTGGTCCGGTCCTGGTTCGGAACAAATTCGTCGTGTAAACAGCATATTATTAATTAGATACTAGCTTACCGAGGTGTCAGTGTCAGTGACGGGAACATTGGAATTTACGTCCTGCAAAATTACGGTATAACATTAAGCAATTCAGAATTGATTTATCTTCCTAATATTTTACATAATTGCAAAGTTTGAGAGAGTATTAGCCATAAAACAGGGAAAGAAAATTGAGTTTTCCACCATTGACACTATTTCGTAATGATTCTTTATTATTTCGAAGGCATAAATCACCCATACGCTAGAACTTTAAGAGCTGCATTAACCGAACTGCTAACAGTGCAACTTGGTTTAGAGGATCCAAAACCAAGAAGGGCGCCGAACGATTAAGTGATTAACTTATGCGAACCGAACTTTCGAGCGACGACAGAATTGGATGGCTTAAGGATGTTCGCTGCCAATGAAAAAGTATTCAAACTCTTTTTCTAACCACTCTTTTTTGATTCCAAAATACAACACAAGACATTTGAAAACAAAATTAATATAGGGTAGTGTGCATTTTTTCAAGCTACAGGCCTCTGAATGAGACCTCTGAGCACCATGTCTTAAATTTAGTTAAATTAAATTAATTTTTAATTCTTTGAACCATACCTGTCTTGAACAAAAATACATGTAGAATGCTTTCAAAAGTCATAATATTTACGTAACGCAGACTATTTTGGACCAAAAGCATAGAAAAATTTGCAACTTGAAGTGGATGACAAAATTTTACGATTCCTTTTCCAACCCTACCCCCATACTTGAAAAGTCGGAAAAAATCAACATTTTGAAATGTACCAATCCCATATTTGTTGATTCAAACTTTTTCTTGTATTTTCACTAAACATAGAACTTGGTAATATTGTTCGAATAAAAGAAAGAAATATATATGGTAGTGAGCATATAAGAGAGAACCAACAACTTGAAAATCGCCATTTTCAGCCTTTAATCGGCTGTTTTGTTTCTAAAAGCCCATTTCATAAACCCCCTAAAATTTTAAAACCAGCACACCAAAGGCACAAAGACTGACTTAGAAGACCATGTACACATAAACTGCTGCTAAAATAAACACCGAACTAGTGCAATAGATTTGAAGATGTGTAATATTCAAGTTTAATCTACCCTACCCCCTAAATTTTACTGACAATTAAAATTTTCTGAATAATTGCAGAAAATGGGGTGAAAAAATGAAGTTTCTTAGATTGACAATTTTCATGGCTCATTCAATGCACATCATTAATATGTATCCAAATATAAAATATTAGGAAAATATCTTCAACCGTTTATGAGATATTCAAGAAAAGAAAAACCGGAAGTTCCGAAATGTCAAATGTTGGCAGCGAACATCCTTAAACCGCTTTCAACCACCAAATAATTTGTAACTGACCTCACCAAGGTAATACATGTAGCTCTGTTATGGCTCGTCCTGGTTTGCTCTTTGATGCCAGGACATAATTGCATTTGATATTCGGTTCAGTTTAGGAACATGTGTAGCTGAGTGGCCACTTTTAAGAAACAGCTACTCTCTTGAGCTATCATTTGTTCGTATCGTATGTATCTGGCGTAATTGTTGCGTGACTTATTTTTCGTTTGTTTTCATGGAAGCGTACAGTATCGATGAATTTACCAGTTTCTGGTATTAGTTATTTTTTACAATCACAAATCATTCTTATAAAACGAAACACTTGCTTCAATGTTGTTATAAGAGCTATACAATTACTGCTTCGAAATTGTACATGTAACTATATTTTCAATATCTCATAATTACAATGATGTTTATTATCGTGCAAAAATCAAACCGACATGCGTTTTCAAAACTATGGGAAAGTATAAGGACATTTTATGCTTCGATCGACGCTCATTTCGTTAACGTTACGTTGTTAAGCTTATTTTTTCAAAAAAAAGTATAAAAGTAGCCGAAATCTATAACACAAGATGGCCCTCAGCATAGTGGACAAGAACATTATATGCCCGTATTCTCGGTTGGTAAAACTAGGCTGATGTCAACACGGACATGAACAGGGGGGGGGGGGGGGTTGTACTAGCAAGTAGGATAGTTCCAGACTTGTTCAAGTATTTTTCAGTTAAGACCACAGATTCTGAGTGTTGCATAATTTCGGATGTGTTAAATGTTTGAAGTTAAAACATTCAATAAAGTATATTTATGATGGTTACTTATAGACTTGAGACTAACATTCCCCCTAGTTACAACATATTTCGAAAGAAACCAGTGAACCCGAGTCAAAACGGATGCCAATCCATATGCACCGTCTTCATTATTGAGCGAACAGAGCACATTTTTGCAAGTGTTTGAGGCGTGCAATTTCTCTCGACATACCGTGAAATGTCAGCAAATTCAATGATAGATAAAGTTTACTGCCAAGCCGAAACAGTGGATTTCAATCACCAGTATTTTCTGATAAGGTTTTCTCTGACAGATTCCAGCAATACATCATTCCAATTGGTATGCGAAATTTGCATTGGCAAATGATATATAAAACTAATGAACTGCTTATCTACGTCCAAACAAATGATTTGTTTCAATAAAATTAGTTAGCCGGTAGTCTGGTCCTCATAATTGTACCTGGAATATCTTCACCTGAGCCTCGTATTGGGAGAAAGTTTGTCCCTAGAACTTAACATCAACAAGAGAATATTTGTAAAGATAAGACAGAATCATGAAACCCTCAAAAGGAAAAGAGGCCACATAAGAATGTGAACTCTAAGGCACTGCACAAACCGTGCTAAACTGCAGGATAGTTTGTGTGTTTTATTGCTCAGACTTTCGAAATACTGTTTCCTGCCGCGGCTCACCTGAGTTTGTTTGATGTTATTGTTTATTACCGTTGTATCTAACTTTCCTGTTTTCTATTCGCAGCGCTTGACCAGTGAGTGACCCCTCGTAGGATACTCCACAAGAGGATCAAATCAGAGCTGATGAAGTGTCCTAAAGACTGAACGACTTAATTGAACACCAAGGCGAAGACAGAAAGAATTAATTTGCCGAGTCACTAAAGCATTTAATGGAAGTGTTGATTCCAGAGTTTCAACTGGAGTGTTTCAAGGGACAAAAATGATTTTCTTTCTTTTGCTTCATCGGATAAAAACGTGTCGCAGAAATTAAGATTGTAGGCTCAATTTTCTTGAAACATGTGTTGCAAGAATCAAACATAAAAACATGATTTTGAATTATTTATTTTTCCAAGTGACATGTTATGAACAGTAAAGCGGGTCGTTCCTTAATATTGACCAGTTGAAATCGGAGAAAACTTACTTGAAAGATCTTTACTTGTTGAAACATGACTCAAAAGACAGATCATAATAACATTTAAGACGATACTTTGAAGTCACAAACAGAGCTGCATAATAAAATGAAATATGTCACGGCGAATTATTGAATATACGTCGGTATAGCACAACATAAAATTCAAATAAAACGCGATTTTCACAACAGAAATCAAACTTGATTGCTACGAATTTAAGAGAGCGTATTAATTCTATTGAATTTCGATGTAAAATCCCATAGGGATGCAAATGACGCGCAGAAATGAAATCGAGCAGCTGTGCACATTTTTCACTTCTACAAAGATTCTTGAATTGTCCAATAAAAACGAAACTGTGTTAGAAAAAAATAAATAAACTCCACTTTATTTTTTGCATGGATCTTTCATGGTTGTTACAAGTGCTATACGATTGATATCAGTTAGTAGAAAATAACCGGAGATGATGTATGTATCTTAATTCCAGATCTATTTCTCGGCGTGTCAGTAGAAGACGCAGATAATTCAGAAAATTCCATATTAACGTTGTAATGAGTTTCTTATTTGCCAATAACTGTGATTGAATGATCCACTCACACACTCAAGTATTTTACTACATTTTATCATCGGACTGGCGCTGATTGCCGGGTATTATTTTGTGCTAGGTATGAAAAAATAACATGCAAGAATAATGCAGCCGATTGAGGAGGTAGTTTGATGAAGCGATTTTCAGTAAATGCACGAAGGATTAATCTGTTGTCTTTCAACTTGCTAAACGATTTTATAATGAATTGCGAGGTATTTCAATATTTGGACAAAGATATAAAACAGCAAGTGCTACTAGTTTCGTAACATTTACTGCCGGCTTGTGTGGCGATATTCAGAAGAGGCAATTCGCATTAAATGCACGTAGGATTAATTTGTTGTCTTTCATCCTGCTTTAGTGTCACTCGTTTGAATGCTGAAACAATTTCAAAACTGGAGATCGAATTGATTTTAAAATGATTGAATGCTAATGAATTGGAGAATATAAAACTAACAGGAAAGTAATTCAAAGATGAGTGTCCTAGCTATAATAGTCTCATTTGAAATCTAATTTGTAGAAAGAAGAATTTTATTGAGTCGTATAAAATAAATGGGATTTTTATTAGCATCGAACTGAGATTGATTGGATTAGCAGAACCCTCTGCATACACTGATGTGAGAGATAACAAAATAAAACTCGAGTGAAATTGAATGTGAACAGTATTACGAGTTGAACAATAAGACAGCTAATAGTCTGTCTGGAACTCCACGCTCTTGCAACATTTCAACGACGGGATAGTTTCAAAATATATGGACATTTCCTAATCTACATTCGATCCAACAGCATTTCAGTCGCAGGATATTGGACGTTTTCTATACGTAATTCGTCGACCTAACTTAAAAGTGCCATTTCACTCAGTGATGTCAATACTGTTGTTGTTTCTTAAGCTATAATTGAACAAATCAATCATTGATTATCAAACCATGTTGTAATTAAATTATGTGCTTTGGACATTGAATAGAAGCGATTGAGCTGACATGCGTATAAGTACAAACGTTCTATGACAACACATGACCTGATTTATATCATTATTAATCTGGACAAAGCTTCAGGGTTGATCAGTTGTAATGGATTTCCTTAAACATTGCCAAGAAAAGACTTAACTCCTGGACGCGCAACAACAAAAAACTGGTATCATAAATAAACATTTTGCTCTACTGAATTTATTGCGACGCCTGGGTAGAGTTCAATGCTAAGTGTGCACTTGGTGCTAAACTTGGCATGTGAGGAAAGTGTTAAGCGAGAATAGTTATTGCCTATTGCGAAATAACAAGAAAACTGAAACAGAAAAGACAATAGGCAATTTCCCTTATAGCAATAACATTTATGTCTGCAATATTTTGCTCATATTACACAGAAAACAATTACTGCTGCAGACATAACTGCTATAACTTCACAAGAAATGGACGACGTGGTTTCACCTTTCAGACGTTAGCTAGACGCAAGCGATAAACAGGATAAATCACACAAAAATAATGTACATGGAGGAATATAAGATTCCAACTTCCCTCGCCAACTTCACGGTCCAGAACGACAGTCGACTCGGGACCCATCCCCCGGACGAGTCCCCGGTCGTCTTTGTCGTCCTCAAGGCCATTGTCATGGTAACCATCATGACGGGGGCTGTGTTCGGTAATATTCTTGTGATCCTGGCGGTGATCAAGTTTGAGCGACTAAGGGCGATAACTAACTATTTTATCGTTTCCTTAGCATTTGCCGACCTTCTTGTAGCGATTCTAGTGATGCCGTTTAACGCCAGTTTCACAATTTCGGGAAAATGGATATTTGGACGAATCATGTGTGATATTTATAATTCTAATGATGTCTTGTTTAGCACGGCTTCAATTTTACATATATGCTGTATAAGTATGGATCGCTACATAGCGATAATACATCCGCTCCAATACGAGACTAAGATGACCCGTTGTAGGGTTGCTGTGATGTTGACAGTCACGTGGGTGTCCTCGACGCTGATTTCATACATACCCATTCATTCACAACTATACACAACTAAAGACACACTGAGTCAGATGGAACAATCCCCGGATGAATGTTTATTTTTAGTAAATAGATACTATGCCGTTGTTTCATCAAGCGTGTCATTCTGGATCCCGTGCACGATCATGGTATTTGTGTATATTAAGATTTTTATCGAGGCGCGTAAGCAAGAGACACAGATCAAATCTACGGGATACTATACCGCTGACCGGCGCCGAAACTCATACAACAATTGCCTTCAAGTGCCAGAGGACCAGGCTCAACGACGTAACGAACGAAAGCGCATGAAACGAGAACATAAAGCAGCGAAAACTTTAGGAATCATCATGGGGGCCTTTGTCATGTGTTTTCTGCCATTTTTCTCCTGGTATCTGATAACGACGTTGTGCGGTGACTCATGTCCGTATCCCCCGATTGTCGCGTCTATTCTATTCTGGCTGGGTTACTTCAATAGCTGCCTAAATCCAATCATATATGCCTACTTTAACAGAGATTTTCGAGGGGCGTTCAGGAAGTTATTGAGACTAGATCAGTGCCAGAATAGCGATCATAGCGGTACGGCATTCGCAGGGAATAATTCTGAGACGAGAGATTATCGTGACAACCGTAACTATCATATGCTTCACTATAAAACCTCGGCGACGAATGGCTGTACTAGAACATCTTTGTGATATTTTGTTAAGACATAATTAGTTCTTGTTATGTTGTTACATTGTATGTTAGTGTTAGGTTGTTACAAATGATGACAAGCTTCTATATATACGTTAACGCTTAATTTAACTGTAGAGTAAATCAACTGCTGTAAAAAGGACAATTGTTAGAAGAAATATCACAAAATAATTCTTATATCACCCCTCCTCAGAAACTTTGGTCACTCAAATCAATCATGATTTAAACTGTTAAATGAATAAATAAGACTTTTGTTCCATTTTGGACTATTTACAATACAATATATCGACATTTCTTGCGTCAACCGTTCGACAGAATGCAGTGTACGTCTCTTTCACTTATTCACCTAACCCTAACCACAGATGGTCGATAGCTATTAAAATGCAAATGTATATGGATCTGGAAGGTCAGACCAGTATAATGCCTTTTCCATGATTATTTCACCCTGGCACAAACGCAGTACAGAAGCTTCATTTGTGTAGGGGTTAAGCTCCTCGTTTAAGCATGCACAATTTCAGATTATAATTTTAAAACTTACTGTGCTTCTTATGACGTACAACACTGAACAAGAAGAAGAGTATTTCAAGGTTTAAGTAGAGAATAAAATGTAAGCATATTTACACAAGAAGCAGATTAATTCAAAAATATAAAAATACGAAAGGGTTGAAGAGTACGTACGTACAGAATAAGGTACTGACCTGACTTTTTGAGGAGGAGAATATTTGCTATATGTTTATTCGTATGAGAAAACATCGGGAAGGCGCCAAACTATGAGTCCTTCAAGGGACTGATACTGAAAATATAGCGTATTAAATTGTATTAAGTGATACATAATGATGTCAAAACTGCATCAGGAAAACATGCCCATGAAAAGTTTACCTCCTCATACCCCACTTTTATATACTTGGTAGCAAAACTGGGGTGTGCAGTTTCTTATTTTTGCTCCAAAACATAGATTGTGGGTACTCGTTAGAACCGCCTCGGCAAGGCGGTTCCAATGTGTACCCACAATCAATGTTTTGAGAAAACATATTTAAATTATGAAATTTTTTCCAATGAAATTTTCAATTTTAATTAATTTCAATGCTGAAAAGATTCTCTGTATATTGCATGGGCGTGTTTTCGTAATTGTATGTACCGGCAGTACTGTCAGTACAACAGGAAAACATGTCCGTGTATTGAATACCCCCTTTAACCCCACTTTTATATAGTAAAACTGGGGTATGAAGGGGTATACCTATTTTTCTTATTTTTGCTCCTCGACGAAGCGGTTCTAACTTGTACCCACAATCTATGTTTTGAGAATTTTTGCTCCAAAACATAGATTGTGGGTACTCGTTAGAACCGCCTCGACGAGGCGGTTCTAACTTGTACCCACAATCTATGTTTTGAGCAAAAAAAAAAAAAAAAAAAAAAAAAAAAAAAAAAAAAAAATCAAAAAATTTTCAGCTGACTTTTTTTTTTCAATTTTTAAAGCTAAAAAAATCTATGTATATTGCATGGGGATGTTTTCGTAATGTGATGTAACTAACTGATTCATGGCAAAATATAAACCATTAATAAGATCAATTGAGCCTGTGCGTGAGAAAACCAACAAATGTGTTTCGAACAGTCAATTCGAATTATCAGTAGTTACTTTATTTCAGTTAAGCTTCTTACAGACATTCTGCGTAAATTTCATGATTATACATGTATACCTACCGTTTACCCTTACTTTATAATTTCAAAGTTCATAACCCGAAAGAGCAGTTTTCAAGATTTTCGATATTTTCCGTATCCCCTATTGACCGGCATACAGACAAGTCATACTTATCTGAAGGAATAGCAACATCATTCTTTCAAAAGCATATTCTTCGTCATGAACCTGCCATGATTTTTGATTGTGGTTTCCATGTTGTTGAAGTGTTTTGCGTTCTAAACAAACACATACGGGATGATATTTTGCATATTTACGAGATGTTCAAAATATGTGAAAAATGATCTCTCTGGTAATAAAGTTAAACTCCCACAACAATGTTGGGACTATTAGATTTCGTTTTGGCACCTTGGATACGTAAAAGACTGCATCTTGTGAATTTCAGTACGGTTTGCCATAAAAGACTCCCGAAATTGTTGTATCAAAGTTCAATACTCGTATATAAGTTCAATAATTGTTTTGAGATTTTCTCAAATATTCATAAAGTGACCTCGTATGTGCGGAACTCAAAATATGCTTGATGCACGCCAACAGCATGCAACTAAACATAAAATATTATGTCAGGCTCTTGTCTAGACTTGTGCTTTGAAAGAATAATGTCGTTATTGCTATTGTATCCTCGAGATATGTATGACTTGTTTTTATTCTGGTCAACAGAGGATACAAATATAGTGAAATTTCTGGAACATTGAATTTGTGGGTTATGACATTTGACATGATAAAACAATTATAAGTTGTTGGTATATCACCATGAAATTTACATTAAATATACCCTGTAGGTAAGAAGCAAATTCACCGAAATAAAGTCTCAAGTCATAATTTAAATTGGCCTTTTCCAAGTTACATGAGTTGAACCGAGTGCTGCGTTTCTATTGTCTTTCAGTGCACTTCTGACTATTTGAAGATGTTACGGTTTCTGGGAAATTTATGGTTAGAGAAAATTTAGGGCAATTCATTACAAAGCCTTGTCCAAGTCTTTCCGACAGTAGAAATTTAAAACTTCATTGGAAAAAGAAAAGATAATTCCAATATTTTTGTTCAAAGCATTGATTGTGGGAGGCGGCTGTAACGAGTACCCAAATAAAAGTGGGGTATAAGGTGGTTGGTTGGTTGGTTGGTTGATTGGGGTTTAACGTCCCACCAACAGCTATGGCCATACGGAGACGGGACCTCAATTTATAGTCCCATCCGACGGACTGGAGAAACCCAGGATCGAATAAAAATAAACTGAGATCCTTTAAGAGCAGTGAGCATATTAATAAGAAAATGGATGGGCCATACCGCGGTTTCGACTACAAAACTCTCTTCAGTGACCTTCTAGATTTGGCAAAATGGAGCCAAAGAAAAATACTGTAATTTTTCAACTTTCAACAGGCTAGTCGATGCAAAGAATAGTATTATCCAAACAAAGCCAAATATATAAACGTTGGTTAGAAAATGAATCTAAACCGATAATTAATTTCTGATGTCTCAGAATACCCTTGCTGATCTCAAAGGACCGAAAGGAAAATATAATCTGCACTATGGATGATGTACGGGGAGACCCCTAGGTAAAAGGTGGGTATACATAGCGCGGACATGTTAGCGTGATGCCTGATTCAAAATTTTGGTATTCAGTAACTTCGAGGCATTTTTCTAAGATGATTATTCAAACGGTAAAAATGTAAGCAATGACAAGTGCGTGATCATTCCGAAAACACACACAGTGAAAGTTTCAAATATAAAATCTGGATTTTTCAGTTAGAATATTTTGTTTGCCCCCTATGTTTTAGAGAAAAATGTATATTTGTTTTGACACATCACCAGCTGTTGCATGTATTTGACACACCACTAGCTCTAAATCATTTAGATTGATAATTTCTTAGAAGATCTTAATTGGTTGCTTATCTAAAAACAAAAGGCATACGCCTGTCGGAACAAATGATAAGTTGTTATTTGCATCAGTACATATATGTTAAGTCCTATATTGACATTGTAATGTGTTGCAGGTAATACGAGGTGACATCAAACTAATATTTACGAATACATGAACATTTAACCAATATTTCGGTTGATCGAAGGCTACGTGGTTCTTCTTAAGCGTGTTTGCATAAATATGAGCCACCTCGTGGGAAAACCAACAATGTGGGTTCCGAACAGGTCCGACACAAACCGGCCTGTACAAGCACAGAAAATAGCTAGAAGCTTGAAATTTCGGATTTAAGTAGAAGAGGAATTGTACTATCCGAGTAGCGAAAACAAAGGCGCTGATCAGCTTCGCGGTTACCGCGAAGCTGATCTGCGTCTTTGTTTTCGCCCATACAGATTGTTGGTTTTCCCATGAGGCGGCTCATATCTTAGTATCGGTTACATGTAACAGCTCAAAACAATATACACTGAACGAACCAGGGAGCGATACAATAAAATATTAGTACATCTAAGCTACACGAAGGAAGAGGAATCTGTTATTGTAATATACATGTATATTGCCCCGGAGTGGGAGCAGACCAATCCCTGGAGTCCAATTGTTTTTCAGAATCACATATTTTCAGTCCATTTGCACATTTCCTTTTCCTTGCGTTTTTCCTTTCAAATGACATTGCGACAATTTTCCCAATTAAAATGCATGGGCAACCTATGTTGACCTTGCCGTAAAATAGGTCAAGGTCACCCAAAGGTCATAATTTATAACACATTGCAGTACTCCAGTCCCCGATGCTTCATGCCAAGTTTCGTAGAAATCGGTTCAGTGGTTCAAGAGACTGAAGAAGAATTTTAAAGGGTTTTTACCATATATGGGCATGGCGGTCATCTTCATCATGTGACCTGGATTATTTATAAACACTGATTCCCCTTCTCATAGAAGCTTCCTATAAAAGTTGGCTTTGATTGGCCAGGTGGTTTCAGAGAAGAAGATATTTGAATATTATTCTAATATACATGTACATGTATATTGCCTCGGGGTTGAGGCAGACCAACCCCTGGGGTTCAGTTTCTTTTCAGAATCATATATCTTCAAGCCATTTGCCAATTTACTGCAAGTTTTTCCTTTCAAATCACATTTTAACAATTTCCCCCATTCAAATGCATGGGCGACCTCTGTTGACCTTGCCGCAAAATAGGTCAAGGTCATCCAAAGGTCATAAATTATAAACACATTGTAGTACTCCAGTCCCAAATGCTTCATGCTAAGTTTTGTTGAAATCGGTTTATAGGTTCCGGAGAAGAAGACTTTTGAAGGTTTTTTTTACCATATATGGGCATGTCGGTGATCTTGGTCATGTGACCTGGATTAATTATAAATACATTGGTTCCCCTTCCCATAGTTGCTTTAATAAAATTTGGCTTTGATTGGCCAAGCGGTTTCAGAGAAGAAGATCTTTGAAAAGTGTGGACGACGGACGACAGACGGACGGACGGACGGACGGACGCCGGATCATGGCCGTCCTATAAGCTCATCGTGTACAGGTGAGCTTAAAACCCGCCCTTTGAACACCTGGCGGTAAATTAATAGCAATAGAGGATTTCACCAAACATAATAATCCGCATGGTGACTAGCTCTTTTCTATCGGTCACCATCACAAACCAAGCACAACAGAGAGGCAGACGGAATAAACAGACATCCATGATAAAGACAAATAACAATAATGCCGTATTGGAATGGACAATAAAGAAATTACTGTTGTTGACACCTGAACAAAAACTGGCTAGACATGAGCCGCCGCATGAGCAACCAACGTTATGCATATGCGAAAACAAAGGCGCAGATCAGCTTCACTGTAACTGCGAAGCTGATCAGCATAAGCACCTTTGTTTTCGCTACACGGATAATACAATTTCTCTCCTATCTAAAACCAAAGCCATATTCTGTGCTTGTACGGTTCGGTTTGTGTCAGACCTGTTTTGAAACTAAATTGTTGGTTTCCTCGTGTCGCGGCTCACATATATAGTTCAGCCTTTAAAACCACAGTCATGGTAGCTTATTATTTACCAACGGCATGTTTCTATTTGAAATTAGCCATTCGGCAAAACTAAAAAAGGTACAAGTAGGCAAAGATCAGGAAAAGGCGCAATCAGAAAATAGATTCCCACTCCAAAAACCGAGGTGGGAAAAAACCAAACTAACAATCAGGTACTTATACCATGAAACATATCGCAAGCCGAATGAGCAGCTATTTTCCAAATAGGTGGCCACTCAGTTACCTTAAAGTTAACTAAAATATGAAAACATACATAAGGCGCCAACAGCACAAACAATTTTAAACACCAAGACATAAAACAAAAAGAACCACCACAGAAGTATCGCCTTGGAACGATCAGTAACACAAAGTTACTGGCGGGCTTTAACCGGTTTTACATTGCCATAACCTCACCCTCAGCTTCTACAGTGGTTCATAACATTTAGTTAGTTCTTCGGTCCTCGTGATGGATGTCTAACTAGTCAATGAATCATCAAGAACAAACAAATAAATCATGATAAACATCCTGATAAATCAAAAACCAGGACTCACAGATTGAGTAAGCTGCCCGACGATGGAGATCCCTGGGCGCCGAATAACCTACTAACTCCGGAGCAAAAGAAAAACACCAGTTGGACCCCGGTGGGCCAAGCAACAGACAAGAAGCTCCGGCCCCAGCCAACTAAAGTACGTCCGCAGAATTCAACGATATGAATCTTCCTCCCAAAACCAGTATAGGAAATAGCCAAACATGCAGGAGGAAATTACGGCTTACAAAGAAAGTAGCTGTTTATCAAATTTAAAAGTCGACTTTGGCAAAAGAGTTACATGTATGTCATATTCATTTGAGGATATAATTAATTTTGGCATAAGGAGCTTAAGGGTGTGCTTCAAAGTTTAACACTTGAAAGAGATATAAGGTCAAGAAACAGTTGAAATCAGCTTCCCATTTTACGGTATTGAAGTTCTGAACGGAATCCCACTGACAAAATTAATATGTTCACGCATTTCAAACGCATTGCATGGTAACGCATTAAATGAGCAACCTCATGGGGAAACCAACAATCTGCCTAGGCGAAAACAAAGACGCAGATCAGCTTCGCGGTAACCGCGAAGCTGATTAGCGCCTTTGTTTTCGCTACACTGATAGTACAATTCCTCTTCTACTTAAATCCGAAATTTCAAGCTTCTAGCTATTTTCTGTGCTTGTACAGGCCAGTTTGTGTCGGACCTGTTCGGAAACCACATTGTTGGTTTTCCCACGAGACGGCTCAATATTTCAAATTGTGCTCTGATTATATATGCCTGAAGTGTTGAATGTTTTGTATTTACAAACGGTCTAGACTAAATTGTAATTTTGTTAAGAAGGACAACGCTACGTGACACCAAAACGTCTTGTTTGACGTGATAAAATACATGTTTTACAACATCGACCGTGACATTGCTGAACAAGTTGATTTGCTGTCACACTATCGTACCGGTCTCCGACATTGTAACACATGTACAGAAAAATAACAAACAACGGTTTCTTTCCGCGTAGTCTTACAAAGTAAGTAACGTATTGTTATATTAAGCACTGCATTTTGGGCAAATGCAAATTTATTCGAACTGAAAATGTTACACCCATGGGCGGTTTGCCTCTATTATATCAGGGTCGAACCCCACAACTTCTTGATTGCTTAAACGAATACGCTGACCATTATACCACTGCGACTGTACACGCCGCTGTTTTGCTTCATTTCTGCATTTCCGCCATCCCTTTAGTGATTCGTATACTTACTTAATAATTTAGAAGGTACTAATCAAGTTGTAACATGCATTAATACTTCATTTAAACAATTAAACAAATACAGATAATTCAAAGATATGTGGTAATAAGGCTATACCATTTCTCGCACGGGCAAATAAATGTAATCAGTATCGAGGCACTCTAGCATATGGGATAGCGTTTCTCATTGGAATAAGCAAAATATTTAAAAGTTTGTAGTAAATACGTCACACCAGTCAACCCTTGAACGCGGATGAGTCGATTTTATTGTCTACGCGCCAGCGCGTAGACTACTCTAAGGTTTGAGATTGACCTACTTACAAGACAACTCATACACCTCTCTACAACTGCAACTGCACGTTTGAGTCTAGTGGCTTGACCATCGTGTTAGTAGGATTCCGGGTCGTTTCGCCAAGGACCGTGTAAACACCCCCAAACACCCATGCAAACCTCCCTTTGGTTGGTAACATTTGTAACAATGGTGTAGTAGGTACCAAAAATGGGGGCAAATTGTTAAATTCGTGGAACTGGTGCATGATTGCATTCTATCTAAGCAACAACGGAATGAAATGAACCGACGGTATTGTGACGCTATATGGTCAGGTATGAAAGCTTTGACCGCGCCCCACCTGCCGTGTAGCAATTACATTCTATCCAAGCCACAACGGAATGTAATGAACCGACAGTATCGTGACGGTCGATTGTCAGGTATGAATGCATGCGCGGATCCAGAGGGGGGGGGGGGGGGGGTCCGGACCCCCCTGGAATTTGAAAAAAAAAAAAAACCTAAAAAAAAAAGGTAATTTCGGGATTTTTGCGGGGTTGGACCCCCCCCCCCCCCCCTCGTCTGTGACCAAAAAATACTATTTTCGTTGGACCCTTCTGGATCCGCGCATGAAATGTTTTCACCGCACAGCGTTTTATTTCTGTTCAGTCAAATGCACCACGATGAAATGGGAGTACGGTCAGATTCGTTGACAGTCTAGTTTATATATGCGAAGCGTAGACCAAGCTTTTTGTTAAAGCTTATACTTGTTTTGTTTATAACTGTTTCCAAACAACATTTCAGGATCTATAATATCGGAAAAATTATGTTTGCCGCCATTGTATTACTAAATTATATCGTAGAGTTTTAGAAGAAAATTATGCATGTTATGCAAGCATGAGATTTACATGACCGTTTTTACCATTACGAAAACTTGCCCATGCAATAAACAGAGATTTTCTAAGTTGTAAAAAATAAAAAATTTCATTAGAATTTGTTTGATATTTTTCTTAATTTTGCTCAAAACATAGATTGTGGGTACACGTTAGAACCGCCTCGCGGAGGTGGTTCTAACGAGTACCCACAATCTATGTTTTGGAGCAAAAATAAGAAAAATAGGTATACCCCAGCATACCCCAGATTCGCTAAATAAAAGTGGGGTTTGAGGGGGTATTCATTGCACGGACATGTTTTCCTGATGCCTTATTCTTGACTCAGCGGTGTATTCTTAGATAGACTATGAATTGTTTTTGTCTGTCTACAAAGATAGAACGGAAGGCCATTTGTATGTGATTGCAAATTACAATTCAGTATTTTATGCCAATGCTAATTTGCTAAATAATAACTTTGGATTGTCCTTTGTCCAGTGTTCTTTATAGTACTTCGATGTTTCATAGTTCAGTGACATGCCATTGTACTCGATACATATACATCAGGATAACATGTCCGTGTTATGTATACCCCCTTATTTCCCACTTTTATATAGTAAAAATGGGGTGTGAAAGGGTTTACGATTTTTCTTATCTTTATTCCAAAACATAGATTGTGGGTTCTCGTTAGAACCGCCTCGCCAAGGCGGTTCTAACGTGTACCCACCATTAATGTTTTGAGCAATATACAAGAAAAATGTCAAAACAAAAAATAATAGAATAACAATGCACATGTTTGTATATCTAAAACAAAACATCTTTGTATATTGCATGAATGTGTTTTCTAAATGCCATGGCATCAGAAACGTGTAAGATATAACATGACTAGAAGTGCTTTGATCTGCGTCACGAGAAAACCTGTCTTCGAGGTTTCCGACCATGTGTGACACAAACCGTCATAATGCAAAAATATTAGAGGCTTTTAAGTTCCTGACTTTAAAGAAGAATGAAGATTTTACTTTCCGTGACACAAAACAAAGGCAGCACATATAAACGAAAACAAAGTTACTTAATGTACTGCACAGCTGATCTATGTTTTTGTTTTCGCATATATAAAAACATATATCTAATGCTGTAGCTCTTTTAACCAAGTATATTATATCAGGCGACAGCTTGTTTCTCTTAAAAGACAGTACCGGGTGCTGATAACGCGACGTCCTTGGCATTACGAAAACTTGCCCATGCAACAAACAGATATATTTTTAGCTTTAAAAATGGAAAATTTTCAGCGGAAAAAATTTGATATTTTTCTAATTTTTGCTCAAAACATAGATTATGGGTACACGTTAGAACCGCCTCGGCCCCGCCTCGCCGAGGCGGTTCTAACGAGTACCCACAATCTATGTTTTGGAGCACAAATAAGAAAAATAGGTATACCCCCGCATACCCCAGTTTTACTATATAAAAGTGGGGTTTACGGGGGTATTCACTGCACGGACATGTTTTCCTGATGTGGATGATTCATGCTAGGAGATGAATAAAACAATGGTTGTCTTAATTGCTTGCAAGAAACTATCCCAGAAAACATTCAGGAACATGTAGTTTGCATGACTGTCCAATTAATTGTTACTTGAACAAGGTATTTTTGAACTGTATTTAAAAAAAATAAAATAAATAAAATTATATACAAAGTCCAAACCTGAAAATCCAGATTGAAAAAAAAAACACAACAAAATAACAAATAAAAACTGACACAAAAAGACCATTAACGGTTAACAAAGCGGGCAGTTATTTCACAAAAGGTGGCCATCAAATCAGATATGTGAAGACGCAAGTAAAATGCGCATACACTTTGAAACAAATAGAATCACAACACGATTCCCGTCTTGGAACGTCCAGTTTTTTTTAACTTACTGGCAGTGTGCTTAAAATTATCTTGTATGAGGCTTACCTCGCCTTAAGATTGGTTCATAAGTGTCTACATTTTGTGAACCACTTCAAGCTACACATTACCCCCTACCCCCTACCCAGGGGAAATTTTCTACACTGTGGTTTTCTAAAAGTATATTAAAAGCTATCATGCCCTATTTCCTGTCACTTGGAAGTGGAGGAGTTTTCGCTATGTTTTAAAACATAAACTAACCGATCAATATTTTGGGGGTTACATGTAGAAAATTGAACATATTATCATAGACCACTGAACATGGTCTTATTTAAAAGCGTACACTTATAATAGCACTTTCATCTTATGATAAGTAATGCACATATTCTGATTTGCATATTCATAAATATAAAATTAAAAAATAATCCTAAATGGCAACGATCGCTCACCTGAGAGTCAACAAGTACTGTCACTGGACAAAAGAATAGTAGCGTTTTTTACCATATATGGCCATGGCGGTCATCTTGGTCATGTGGCCTGGTTTTTTTATATACATATTGGTCACTTTCTATAAATGCTTCATTTGAATTTGGCTTTGATTCGCCAAGATGTTTGAAAATTATTGTAATATACATGGTATTGTCCCGGGGTTTGGACAGAAGAACCCTGGGGTCCATTTTTTCCGAATCAAACATATCCAGTTTAGTTGCCCATTTCCTGCAAGATTTTCCTTTAAATAACATTTTTCCCGATTCAAATGTATAGGCAACCTATGTTGGCCTTACCGTAAAATAGGTCAAGGACAACACAGGATCATTATTTATATAAATACTGTAGTACTTCAGTCATCAATGCTACATGCTTCGTTGAAATCAATCCACCGGTTCCGGCGAAGACGGTTTGTGAAGGGATTTTACCATATTTGGGCATGTCGGCCATCTTGGCTAGGTGACCTGTCTTTTCATATACACATTGGTTCCCCCTTCATATAGGTTCCAAAAGACATAACTCTCCTTCTATAGGTAAGACGACCTGTCATGATCACCCCTTATAAACAGTTTAGGTTTATACGCTGCATCTCACATCACTGGTTATGGGGCCGTTATACTCTTCCTGGGTTGGGCCATATGAAGCACAATAACCAATATGTACTGATATTTGCCTCTTCTTATCATCATGGAAACATCTCCGTGTGGAACTTAACCCATTCAAACCTAGACTTATATAGTAAATTTCAGGTTTGGCGGGGTCATGAGAAAAAATCAATAATTGTAATTTAAACGTCAAAACTGCTAAATTCTAACAAAAATCAATATAATAAACCATTATTTTATGATAGGCAAGGTAAATATTTGTAAAATTAAAATTTAGTTCATAAATAGATATTTAATGTGTAATTAAAAGAAATTTCCCAAGTAATCATGGAGAAGTTTCCGTAATGGAGAAAATCATGTATCTCCTTGGTTTTCTTACCTATTATTTGCACAGAATCACTAGGGTTTATACAATTCAAATTTTCTCTTCATGCTCACACTCCCAGTTTGCCTCGGACAGATTCGTAGCGATGACTTCAGTATAATTTTATTTTGTGATATATGGTATAGGCGTTTTAAATTTTATTTTCAATTTTACATTTTCTGAATTTCGTTGTTTCCATTAGAAATAAAACCTTCATGTCGATTTAAGTACAAGGTGTGAAACGTTATTGTCAATGTTTGAATCAATAATTGGAATAAAACGGCAGAAAGGAATCACGATATGTCTGTTTTCAATTTAGATTTTAAATCCCCAGGTTGCACAGCGGAGGAATCGTCTTTGCAAACAACTAAACATAGTGATAAAGGCTTTTAGAGCATGACAGAATGACGGATCGTGAAAACATAGCCCTACATTTTAAGAGACTTGCATTTTCATTCAGTGAATTTAATGAATAGTGTTTAGCCTCATCATACACGCATCAATCAATCTTAACCACATGCATAGTGTGAATAATGACATTTTGCTTAAATCAGCCTTTCGAGATGTAACACAACTCGATTCTATCATATTAAGGTAAATTTAATATATGAGCCTGTGCATGAGAAAAACAACAATTTGCATAGGCGAAAACAAAGCCGCAGATCAGATCAGCGCCTTTGTTTTCGCTACATGGATAGTACAATCCCTCTTCTACTTAAATACAAAATTTCCAGCCTCTAACAATGTTCTGTGACTGTACAGCCCGGTTTGTGTGGGACCTGGTCGGAAACCCCGAAGACCGGTTTTCTTGCGTCGCGGCTCATATAATGCAGTGAATGACCGAAACATCTTTATTGCCTTGTCACGCTCTGCATGTTCCTTGTCACGTTGCTGTAACGCTTTCTAAACCGCTGAATCAGATTATTTCTTCCGCTCCGTCTAACAAAGCAGTCTTTGCATATCTGGACTAGGCATATTCAGACACACAGGTTTTATTTTGGAATAACATTTTGCAAGATGAATTGCTGGCCACAGCTGAAAGCTCCATCTACCCTTTGTTAGGTTTTGTTTAGAGACCTGTAAACTCCTTTGAGGACTGTCGACCAAATCTAATGAGTTCCCCATGACCAGCTAGATTTTTGAGTAGAGAACTAGCAAACTCCTAGATGGGTTGTCGTCCGAGGCTAACGAGCCCCATCCGCACCGCATGACAACAGGTAGTTAGCCTGACCAGACCTGACAGAAAAAAATCAGTGTTTTGCAGACAGAAAGGTCATGAAGAAATTTCTTGATGTTCTGAAAACCATGTATGGACCAAATAGTACTGGAGCCACCACATTGCTCAGCTTAGTGCAGAAGGAAGCACTCTTCTCACAGATAAAGAGGCTATCTTAAAAAAAGGTGGGCAGAATATTTCAATAGTGTGCTGAATCGACTATCAAGCATTAATGAGGATGCAATCGAAAGACTTTCACAGATAGAGTGCAAGGTTCTGTTAGATGAATTTCCAACCAAGAAAAGGAGTTCAACAATTGTCATCTGGCAAAGCTCCAGGTACAGATGCAATTCCTGCAGATGTTTATACGGCCGGGGGGGGGGGGGCTCTACCCATGACAGAGAAACTGACAGAGTTGTCTCACTGTATGTGGAGGCAGGAGGCTATTCCGCAAGAATTTAAGGATGAATTCATAATACACCTCTACAAGCAGAAAGGAAATCCACAAGTCTGTGACAACCACATAGGCATCTCCCTCCTATCTATTGCTGGGAAGACACTGGCAAAAGTTCTGTTGAATCGTCTGAATGTTCATCTTGGTCAGAAGGGACTTATCCTAGAAAGTCAATGTGGATTCAGAAAAGACAGAGGGACAATAGACATGATCTTCACAGCAAGACAGCTTCAGGGGAAATGCCAAGAACAGAATGTAGATCTATACATGAATCTATACATGACGTTTGTCGACCTTACCAAAGCTTTTGACACAGTTAGTCGTGATGGACTGTGAAAAATCATGGCCAAGTTTGGCTGTTCACCGAGATTCATAGCAGTGGTGCGGCAATTTCATGATGGCATGCAGGCACGTGTGCAAAATGATGGAGAGTTCCCTTTGAGGTAGCAAATTGGGTCAAACAGGGCTGTGTGATGACACCGACACTGTTCAGCGTGATGTTTTCTGCCATGCTCATAGATGCTTTTCAGGACAGTGACCAGGTACCGTTTTTATGTTAATATATTCATCCTGAGAAGGTTGCAATCCAAAACGAAGGTACAGACTGATGTGCTAGATGACCTCTTCTATGCAGATGGTATGGTTAAGAATGCCAGCTCAGAGGCAAAATTGAAAAGAGCCATGGATCAAGTCTCACAGTCATGTGATATCTATGCTCTCACAATCAGCACAAAAAGACAGAAATTCTACACCAACCAGCACCTGGAAAACCGTACAATGAACCAATCGCCACTGTGAATGGACAAAAAATGAATATTGTTATTAAATTCACCTACATGGGAAGCACTCTCTCCACATCAGTGCACATTGATGATGAGGTCACTGCCGGAATTGCAAAAGCAAGTGTGGCATTCGGAAGACTCCGTGCAAATGTCCGGGTGCGAAATGGAATCACGCTTGACACCAAGCTGAAAGTCTACAAGGCTGTGGTACTGCCAGCCCTCTTGTATGTATGTGAGACTTGGACAGTATACCAGCGCCATGCAAAGAGACTTAATCATTTCCACCTAAGTGTTAAAAATCAAGTGGCAAGACAAGTTTCCAGACACGGAGGTCCTTAAGAAAGCAGGGATGCTAAGCATATATACTGTCTTAAAGCTAGCACAGCTAAGGCGGACTGGCCATGTTATAAGAATGCCTAATGAGCGACTTCCAAAGAAAGTCTTCTATGGAAAACTACAGAAAGGAAAGTGCTCTCACGGTGGCCAGAAGAAACACTACAAAGACACATTCAAAGCATTTCTGAAAGAGTTCGACATACCAGTGGGGACTTGGGAACAGACTGCACAGGGACGATCAAAGTGACGAGATCTCATCAACAAAGGAGCAGCTGAAAGGAAGCAGAGTACGCAAAGCCAATACCAATGGGCCACCAGCTGATTCCATAACATCGACTTGCTCTACTTGTAACCGACAGTTTAGAGCTAGAAAATGCCTAGAAAGCCATCTCAGAACTCACCAACACACACGAACCTATTCAAGAAATGAAGATGGTCTTTCGCATTAGTCTTTATCATTAGTGAGAGACGAACAACCAATTCATAATACTCGGAATTATTGAAATGTAAGTAAGTAAGTAAGTAAGTAAGTAAGTAAGTAAGTAAGTAATTTTTATGATAGTGACATATGCTAACCAAAATACATGTATATACATGTAATGACAAAGTACATAAGCGCCCGACCCAATGGGTCTACAAGTCACTAGCAACTATCAAAAGTAATAATAAATGCGGAAAATAATATATTTACAGATAGTACATTTGTGTTTCAACAATTAGATTAATTGGATTATTTGTATCTGGTTTCATCAGGAAAACATGTCCGTGCAATGAATACTCCCTTAAACCCCACTTTTACATAGTAAAACTGGGGTATGCAGGGGTATACCTATTTTTCTAATTTTTGCTCCAAAACATAGATTGTGGGTACTCGTTAGAACCGCCTCGGCGAGGCGGTTCTAACGTGTACCCACAATCTATGTTTTGAGCAAAAATAAGAAAAATAAAAAAAGAAATTCTGCTGAAAATTTTCAATTTTTAAAGCTCAAAAAATCCATATGTATTGTATGGGCAAGTTTTCGTAATGTGGTATATCCGACCTAGTCGTACAAGGAATGCCTTTAGAAGAAATTTAGCAATCTTTGTAGGATTATTGTTCAAAAACGAAGTAAGTTTCTCATCTTCAGTTAGTTGTCTGCAATCATCATTGTTCATTATATCTCCCAAATAAGTGTCTCTAAGAGCAGAATTAGAAGGACAAATGAGTAAAAATATTTCTCGTCCTCGACCGTGTTCAAATTACAAAATCGACCACCTTCTCCGACAAACCGCCCTGTTTCCATGCGTAAGGACAGGACGCCACACCGGAACAGCACCATGACCGACCTTTCACTGCGAGTCAGGTTTATGGTTTAATATATTTCTCCGTTTCAAAAGACTGTTTAAACAGAATAATTAATAAATGTGTAATTCTTAAAACTTTTACCTTTAATCAAATCACTATATCAATTACTGTAAGTGGTGAAACTTAAATACATTATAAAATAGTTGTAGGGTTGGCCAGAAAGAATTAATTCGACTCTTGTGTGGTCGCGATAAACAGAGAAAATGTTCACATCAAAGTTTCGGGGGCCCCGAATCGTATGTTTGTGTAATATTCTGCTCAATGTTACAACAGCTATGGTTATGTCGTGGCGTCGCCTCTTTTAATGGGACCTGCCCAGGTTGAGATATATATAATGTATCGAAGCATCAAAGTTTCGGGGGCCCCGAATCGTATGTTTGTGTAATATTCTGCTCAATGTTACAACAGCTATGGTTATGTCGTGGCGTCGCCTCTTTTAATGGGACCTGCCCAGGTTGAGATATATATAATGTATCGAAGCATCGATGGACATGTACATTTGCTTAGGGAAACAGAAATGTCGATAATATAAAAAGGTACAAGTAGGCAAAGATCAGGAAAAGGAGCAATCAGAAAAAGATTCCAACTCCAAAAACCGAGGTGGGAAAAAACCAAACTAACAATCAGGTACTTACACCATGAAACATATCGTAAGCCGAATGAGCAGCTATTTTCCCAATAGGTGGCCACTCAGTTACCTTAACTTAACTAAAAATATGAAAACATACATAAGGCTCCAACAGCACAAAAAATTTAAACGCCAAGACATAAAACAAAAAGAACCACCACAGAAGTATCGACTTGGAAGACCAGTTTTATTAAAAAATGTAAAACGAAAACACAATGTACGGAATATGCAAGTTCAAACTTGAATGTATTAGTCTTGTGTATAATCTGATGAATTTGCTCTCCTTTTCGCACACAAACAGTTGGTATTTAGTCTAGCCGTGCGTCACAGAGTTCCTTCTGTGGCATTCCATCTGGTGCTATTCTGTTTGCGAAGAGGTACTTCACTGGAAAATGGAAAACAAAAATGAAATCACTCATGATTCCTACAAGTTAAAAGTTTTTCGTTTGGGCCTTTGAGATCAGTGAGCATATTTTGAGAAGTGTGAAATTCATTATCGGTTAAGGTGCATTTTCGAACCATCGATTAATGTTTTTGTCACATTTGGTTACAACTAGTCGATGCATCTACTTGCAAAATAACAGTAATTCTCATGTCGGGACATCACCTTTATTTAATAAGATACATGTACAAGTAGGCAACGATCAGGAAAATGCTCAATCAGACAAAGTTTCCACTCCAAAAACCGAGGTGGGAAAAACTAAATTAGCAATCAGGTACTTATACCATGAAACATATCGTAAGACGAATGAGCAGCTATTTTCCCAATAGGCAGCCACTCAGCCACCCAAACTGAACTAAAAATTTTGAAAACGCACATAAGGTGCTAACAGCAGCAAGAGTTGAATTGGCCCCAGTTCTATTTAATGAGCTTCAATTGTACAATCGATGTTAAACTAAGAAATTTCCGATATAAATACCTCATGAGAATAATACCAAACAATAAATATTTATTTAAATGTAAATTAACTCCATCAGTATTATGTGACTTTTGCTCTATGCAGGAAGAAACCAACTACCATTTGTTTTGGCATTGTTGGTACATACAGGCATTATGGTCTAAAATTCAAGAAATTCTGACATTCAATAACATAGATATTCAGCTGAACTACTTTAATATAAGTTTCGGAACAAGTTTCAAAAACAAAATTAAAAATTCAGTCTTTAATTTCATAATACTTTTAGTAAAACAATATATCTTTTCCTCAAAATATAAATCGGAAATACCAAATATAAATGGTTTTCTATGTTTATTGCAGCAAACACGAGAATTAGAAGAATATATTGCTCTTTCAAAAGATAAAGTAGAAGTTCATCAGAGAAAATGGCAATAAATACGCATTGCTAACTAACAACAATTCAATAAAAAGCGTTTTGAATTACTTAAAATAATAATAAAAAAAGAATAAAATAAACCATACGAGCCGTAATTCTGACCAGTCTCTGGACGACAAAAGGACGAAAATAGGCATTTGTGCCACCTACAACTTAAAAGGTGCGCCATGGATAACAGACTTTTCCCCCCTTTTTTATTTTTTCCTATTGTTAGAATATTCAGTGTTAAGTCTCCCAGTCCAATGGGTTTTTCATTACTCCTTGAAATCGTATTATAACGAGCGTAATTGCGTGCACATCTTCGTAGAAAATTAACACATGTACTTGCAATGAAAAGGTAGTTATATCAACAGCATTAATGTTTAGTCATATCTACTGAAATAGCAAGATTGTTCCACAGAGAAGTGAATAAATAACAGCATTTTGTTTATGTAATATGGAAAAGAACTAAAGTTTATTCCCCAACTCGAGCTAACGAAGTGCAAAGCATAAACTATTTATGCATCGATGTTCACGCAATGCAATATATATAAATTTCATATATTTGTATAATATCATGTACTGTATGATTGGAAGACTTGATAAAGAATAAATGACAAAAAAGGTGCTAACAGCACAAAAATTAAACACCAAGACTAAATGAACCACCACAGAAGTATCGCCTTGGAACGATCAGTAATATAAAAATACTGACGGACTTAAATCGACCAATATTTCCTTCTGCGTTGTCACATCTGGGACTATTTTGGATTGTCAGAAGAACTTCATCAACTAGTGAAATCACTCATGACTCCCTTAAATATTTTTTTCTTCACAAATGGGCTCAAACTTGTTGATATGTAAATCACTGCGTGAGTAATTGTATTAAAATATTTAAACGCATAACATTTCCCGGAACACTCCTTCGCGTCCTAGTTCCAAAGATGCATTAAATAGATTTAAAATTCATTCATTCTACTTTAATTTAATCTCAAATGCATCTAGTCTACTAACATTGGGTTCTAGATCCCAAATTGATTTAATTTTCATTTTATGAGCTTACTTGGAATTCAAATATGAGCCGCCTCGTGGGAAAACCAACAATTTGCATAGGCGAAAACAAAGACGCAGATCAGCTTCGCGGTAACCGCGAAGCTGATCAGCGCCTTTGTTTTCGCTACTCGGATAGTACAATTCCTCTTCTACTTAAATCAGAAATTTCAAGCTTCTAGCTCTTTTCTGTGCTTGTACAGGCCGGTTTGTGTCGGACCTGTTCGGAAACCACATTGTTGGTTTTCCCACGAGGCGGCTCATATAATATAGACAGTCTGTCTGAAAGTGCTTTGCAGTCGCATTGAACTGAAATGGTAGTATTCTGTTGATTAAACAGTCTTGGTGATGGATTTTATGGCTTACTCAATATAACACGATGAACAAAATTGCATTACGAAAACACGCCCATGCTATATAAAGAGATATTGAAAGGTGTAAAAAGTGAAAATTTTCAGTAGAAGAAAATATTTGCTCAAAACATAGATATTGGGTACACGCTAGAACCGCTTTGGAGCAAAAATAAGACCAGAGGACCAATGGTCCTGTAAACGCTCACCTGAAACCCGAGATATATACCAATAAACTTGTTATATACATGTACATAACCCCATGTATATAACCCCAGGGCTGGGTCAGAGCAACCCCTTCAGTCAATTTCTTTTTGTAAACATAAAACTGCAGTCCATTTGCCAATTTACTGCAAGTTTTGCCCTTCAAATGATATTTTAACAATTTTCCCCGATCAAATGCATGGACGACCTAAGTTGACCTTGCCGTAAAATAGGTCAAGATTATCCAAGGGTCATGATTTATATAAACAATATAGGGCTCCATTGCCTGGTGCTTCATGCCAAGTTTCAATATCATAGGCCTTCTGGTTCTGAAGAAAAAGATTTTTAAAGGTTTTTGCTATTTATAGCCATGGCAGCCATCTTGGTCATGTGACCTTGACCATTTATATATACTTTCATTCCCACTTCCTAACAATGCTCCTCATAAAGTTTGGCTTTGATTGGCCAAGCAGTTTCAGAGAAGAACATGTTTGAATATCACTGTAATATACATGTATATTTCCCCGGTGTTGGGGCAGACAGACCCCTGGGGTCCAAATTTTTTCAGAATCATCAATCTTAAGTCCATTTGCCCATTTCCTGCAAGTTTTTCCCTACAAATGACATTTTAACACTTTTCCCCATTCAAATGCATGAGCGACCTATGTTGACCTTGCCGTAAAATAGGCCAAGGTCATCCCAGAGTCATGATTTATATAAACTTTGTAGAGCTCCAGTCACTCATGCTTCACACCAAGTTTCCAAATCATTGGCCTTCTGGTTCTGGAGGAGAAGATTTTTAAAGGTTTTTTCTATTTATAGCCATGGCGGCCATCTTTGTCATGTGACCATGACCATTTATATAAACTTGCTTTCCCCCTTCCCAAGGATGCTTCATATGAAGTTTGGCTTTGATTGGCCAAGCGGTTTAAAGGGAGAAGATGTTTTATTATTTTGGAATTATACGTGTATATAGCCCCGGGGCAGGGGCAGACAACCCCCGAGGGGCTGAAATTTTTCATTAACGTTAATCTTCCGTCCATTTGCCTATTCCCAGTAAGTTTTACCCATTAAATAGCATTTTACCATTTTTTCCCATTCAAATGCATCGGCGACCTAAGTTGACCTTGCCGTAAAGTAGGTCAAGGTCATCCTAAAGTCATGATTTATGTAAACTATGATGGGCCTACATCCCCAATGCTACATACCAAGTATCATGGAAATCGGCCCACTGGTTCTTGAGAAGAAGATTTTTAAAGGTTTTTGCTATTTATAGCCATGGCGGCCATCTTGGTCATGTGACCTGGACCATTTATATAAACTTTCGTTCCCCCTTCCTAAGGATGCTCCACATGAAGTTGGGCTTTGATTGGCCAAGCGGTTTCAGAGGAGAAGATCTTTGAAATTGTGGACGACGGACGGACGACGACGGACGGACGCCGGAGCATGGGTATACTATAAGCTCACCTGTGAGCCTTCGGCTCAGGTGAGCTAAAAAAGGTATACCCCTGCAAACTCCAGCTTTTCTAAATAAAAGTGGGGTTCAAGGGAGTATACTTTTCATGGACATGTTTTCCTGATGGTACCAAAACATCATCCTCTTGTGAGCAACATTTTCGAAATACATTTCTATGTTTTCACACAGGAGTATGCATAAAACATAATCAATAACCAAACACCACCAATCTGTATAACAACCGCTGAAGTATTGAACTTCATCCAGTGTATCGCTCTACGTAACTGTTATGCAATTAAAAAGCAAGGACAAAGCCTAAGCCCATAGTAGAAAATGTCTTGTATAAACTAAACGCATTTGTCTGTCGCTTCACGTTCATACTTTCACAGTTTCTTTTCTTCAAAAATGCATATTCAAGCGTATTCCTGTCTTGAATCTAGCGTTTACAGTGCTACTGTTCATTTAACTTCACACGAGCTGTTATCATTTGGTAGTTGGCGCCTTATGTATGTCTGCATATTTTTAGTAAAGTTAAGGTAACTGAGTGGCCACCTATTGGGAAAATAGCTGCTCATTCGGCTTACGAAATGTTTTCATGGTATAAGTACCTGATTGTTAGTTTGGTTTTTTCCCACCTTGGTTTTTGGAGTGGGAGTCTTTTTCTGATTGCGCCTTTTCCTGATCTTTGCCTACTTGTACTTTTTTCCCTTTAATTAAACAAATCATCCATAAATGTGACCTCGTATCCGGTTGTGCTAGTGCAATGTTCTGAATGAAGGTACATTTTAATGACTTATGTTACACTATTATAATCAGGTTGGCCCATCGGCAACACATGTCTGTATCGTTTAGATTTTATCCTCATATAAATAGGTGGGATTACTTAACAACCGTCTTGCAGTGTAGAACCACATCACAGATTTACCGTTTGTAAACAACCGCAGATCGCTTTACTCAAAGTGATTTATTTACGAGGGTGTGCCAGGTGGTTTTTTCTCGGGGTTCTCCCGTTTTCGATCACCCCACTGATTGGCCCATCTCATGGGCTGAAATAGTCTTGAAAGGGACGTAAAATGAATTAAAAAAAATGAAGCATTCTTACATTTTCAGGAGAAAGTTCGAAACAGTGCCCTTTTATGTATCAACGTCTGTGTACATACATGTATATATTTAATTTCTATTTTTATTGTAGGCGCCATTACGTGCGTTACGTGGCCACCTAAGTGAAATTGCCGCTTACTTAGCTTACAATATGTTCTTTTTGTATCAGTACCTGATTGTCAGTTTAGTTTTCGCACTCCGGTTTTTGGATTGGGACTTCTGTTCTGATTGCACGAGTTCATTATCTAATCATTCCTTACTTTAACTTATTCTACGTACTCGTAATATGGCAGTTACAATGTAGTAATTTAAACACGAGTCATCATCTTCATTTAAACCTTGTTCCCGGTGCGAAGGCTGTAATAATGCTTGGTGTTTCTGACAAAATATAATACACTATTCGTTAAAGCTTTTAAGTGTAAATGGATCTCGTTGCGAAGTGTTGTAATATCACAGTTTGAATCCATGTTATTGAAACCGCCTGATTGCACATGACATTACTAAGATTAATTAAAATCAAAAGTGTTAATTCATTGAGAGACCCGTGACGATCCAGTCCAATGAAAAGAGGTGTGATGTAAAAATCTATGTCTGTCCCAGCTGTTGGAACTTACAATTTTCCCCTCCGCTTCGATTGGGTATATTACATTGAGTAATGGGCTACATTTTAATCTCCTGGATATATTTCACCATATACATTCTACTCCTCATTTTTTTCTATTTTCTACAGATCATGGCGAAAATTGATAACTTAAAATGTTTGGCATATTTTGATATATTTGTTATCCATTTCATTTTCTGCCGATTGTCCCCTTATGTCAGCACTTATCATTTTCCGTTATCGATGGTCTTTTTGGCTTTGCGTGTGCCACTTTTTACCATTGGCGCTCGACGACTGGACCGTGTTTTTTCACCCGTTTGAAGATCCCAACGAAACGTCCATTCCATTAGTTATTATTACAACCCCATTTATCGATCGCCCACCATCGGGTTAGGGGTAACGATACAGATAAGGCGGGAAACGCGCTGTCCTAGTTTCACTGGCTAGACTGGGTTCACCGGTGCTGTGTATCGTTATTTCAATGCTGCTTGCCTACTCAAGAGAGTCATAGGAAACTGTCAGACTTACTAACTTGCTGTCCTTTTAAGTTTCCATTCCTGAATAAGGAACACACACTCAATATTTCGAAGATTTGACGGGATCCTGAATGTTTTTTGGTAAACATGCCCTGTCTTACTATAAAAAACACATGTTAAGTGACAGAACACGTCAGCGCGTGATTCATGTTACTTTGGTTTCCATTAATTGTTTTCCCTCCTCGGTTTATTGAGTGGGAATTACTTTCTGCTTGTGACATTTCCTGAGCATTGCTTATTTTTACCTTCATGAATATAACTCACAATCATTGTTGTTAGCATGTGCAATAAAGTATATCTTTACGCCTATGAAATTTAGACCCCTCGAACCTTAGTTTAAAAATGTAAAAAATGGACCACGGGGCTATATGATTTACTCTGATTTTACATTTTAGATACAAAGTTGGTACATTGTGGCCTGGATTTATATGGTTCAAGAGATTTCGAGTACTCGATGAACACGTTTTATGCTTTAAGTACAAACAAAGGGTTATTTTTTAATGGTTGCTGCTTTACAGCCTGAAAACATTTGCATATTAGTACATAGTCGTAGTAATGTAATTTAACCTCATGGTTACAAATCGTCATCGAGCGCCATGGCAACGTCCTGACTTTTAGCATCCAATCCACGTTAAACTAACAAACAGCATATTGATGACATTCGGTTAAGTTCTCGAAGCTAGACGTCAGAACAGTTTCGGGATCACCCCCAACTAGACAGATAACGTTACAAAATGTGAGATTACAGGCAAGGGTGCTAAGTTTTGATCAATGCAATGGGTGAGACCTTTTACTGAGGCATTCGTGAGTAGAAATAACGATACATGTTTAGATATGAGTTCGAGCGCCGGGGAACTAGGTCAGCACGTTCCCGGCCCTGTCTATATTGTTACCCCTAACACGAGGGTGGGTGACTTATAAATGTGGTTGTAATAAAACCTAATGGCGTGAACGTTTGCTAGGGTCCTCAGACGGGTGAAAATGCATATTAAGACAAACAGAAAGAAAAAAAAAACACGATCCAGTCGTCGAGCGACTGAGTGTGCGTTTCACAAGAGTCGTAGCTTTTGTTTTGCAAAAGAAACGAGTTTTGCTGAAAACAAGATTATTCACAGTAACGTCGTCAATGTCAATGCACTTTCTGCAAAAGAAGAACTATATAGAAGGAATTGTAGGCTAATATGTGTTAATCTGTCAATTATGTCTGACATGCCACTCGTACACAGATAATTGTCTATTTCTGAATGTCAGTCCGTGTCTGAAGTGAACAAAAAGGTACAAGTAGGCAAAGATCAGGAAAAGGCGCAATCAGAAAAAGATTCCCACTACAAAAACCGAGGTGGGAAAAACCAAACCAACAATCAGGTACTTATACCATGAAAACATTTCGTAAGCCGAATGAGCAGCTATTTTCCCAATAGGTGGCCACTCAGTTACCTTATTTTAGTTAAGTATTCTTAGAGGGACATTTTATCGATGATGATGTTCGTTCGTAACATATTGCGTCGATAAATGATAAAATGTTAATCAGAACAATATTTTTCCCTACAACATGTACAACAAGAGGTATGAAAAGAGCCGAAATAAAAATTCGTGCTGATTCAAAGAGAAAATCATTACAGCGACCACTTAGTAACCGACACATGTTAAATACACAAATGAAAACACACACCAAATATCTTAAACAGCTCAAAATTGACACAAAGAATAAAACATATTATCAGTCAATGCTCGAGCGTCAGACATTTGCGCTACCCTACATTTAATTTGGAAATCAAATCATAGTGTCGGAAAATAAAATGAGAAAAATTTATTATAAACCTTTCGAAGTAAATAACGCCACAAAACAACACAGCACCTTAGGCTAATGTAGATTTGGATAGATATAATCTAGAAAAGGCAATACAACATAGAAACAAAAAGAAAATAAAAGTACCACAAAATGTTAAGATTTGGTCTGGTTTCTCCTTCAAGCAATTATGCAAATTGTCTTTCAGTCTGACAGTTCTGTCTGCAATGCCTCTCACTTGTAAATGCATTTTAGTATCTGTGTGGCATGTGTTGACATGGGGGAGAAATTAAATGGATTAGCTTTAAAGGATTTAGTTTCGTTGATGAAAAAGGAGCACCGATCAAGAAATGTAGCAATCAGAACGAAAGGCGTACTCCTATAATTGAGGTGAGAAAATATAAATATACTAATAGGTACTCATATGTGGAGACCATATCGGTGATAAGTGGGCAGCTATTTGAGCCTGTGCATGAGAAAACCAACAATTTGCATATGCGAAAACAAAGACGCAGATCAGCTTCGCGGTAACCGCGAAGCTGATCAGCGCCTTTGTTTTCGCTACACGGATAGTACAATCTCTCTTCTTCTTATATCCGAAATTTCAAGCTTCTAGCCTGTTTCTGTGACTGTACAGCCTGGTTTGTGTCGGACCTGTCAGAAACCCAAATTGTTGGTTTTCTCATGCACAGGCTCATTTCACGATAGGTGGTTTTCATTTGGCTTTCATGTACGGTTTCATATATTCATTTGAGCCTTTGCATGAGAAAAACAACAATTTGGAAACTTCAAATAAAAATTGGTTTTGGTCAATAAAAATTCTGGCAACGTGCTCTGTATTGAAGTGTACAGCGTTCCGTGCGACGTGCTTGTCCACATATATTTTATCTTTTACTTTTACGTACGGGCCTTCGGAACCTTCGGAACCAGAGTGTTATGGTGACTTAGTTTACAAATTAAAACTTGTAGGAAGGAATGGTTTTTCTTGTCAGTTCAGAAAAAAATCATTATACGTTACAGACGTTACAGACGTAAAGGATATAACTGACAGTCTGCATGCTTACATTTTGACCCAGTCATGGTTGATAACTATGCTGCCTTTTTTAATTGTACGCCGGTGGGTCGGGCGTCAGATTCTATGATGGCTCCGACATAAAGATATTATTCATTTTAGTTGGTTGGAGCGGGAGCGTCTTGTTTGTTGCTTGGCCCACCAGGGTTCAAGTGGTGTAACGGATTTTCAGTAAGTTATTCGGCGCCCAGGGATCTTCATCGTCGGGCAGCTAACTGAATCTGTGAGTCCTCTTTTTTGATTCATCATGGTGGTTATCATGATTTATTTGTTTGTCATTGATGGTTCATTGACTTGTTAGAGATTCACATCACAAGGACTGAACAACTAATTAAATGTTGTGAACCACTGCAGAAGCTGAGTGTGAGGTTATTGCCATGTAAAATCGATTTAAGCCCGCCACTAATTTTATATTACTGATCGTTCCAAGGCGACACTCCTGTGATGGTTCTTATTGTTTAATGTCTTGGTGTTGAATTTTGTGCTGTTGGAACCTGATGTGCGTTTTCATAATTTCATGCAAGTTTGTGTAACTAAGTGGCAACCTATTGGGAAAATATCTGCTCACTCGGCTTACAGTATATTTTCTTAGTATAAGTACCTGATTGTTGGTTAAGTTTTTGCCAACCTCGGTTTTTTGAGAGGGAATTTGTTTCTGATTGCACCATTTCCTGATCATTGCTTACTTTTACCTTTATTATTTTAGTGTACCTGGGTGACCATATTTAAGAAATAGCTGCTCACTCAGCTTATGATACCCCGGTATGATATTTTTGTATCAGTAACTCGTTGTCAATTTAAAAAATACCCACCTTGGTTTTAGGAAGTGACGTTAGCTCTAAAAGCACCAGTTCGTGGGCATCGTCATCCTAAAATTTTCCTTCCCATATCTACTGCACCGATTGGTGTTAGATTTAATTTAACCTTTCACCTTAATGCAGATCTAACTTAAACAAAAACAGGTACAAGTAGGCCAAGATCAGGAAAAGGCGCAATCAGAAAAAGATTCCCACTCCAAAAATCGAGATGGGAAAAAACCAAATTAACAATCAGGTACTTATACCATGAAAACATATCGTAAGACGAATGGGCAGCTATTTTCCCAATAGGTGGCCACTCAGTTACCTAAACTTAACTTAAAACATGATAACATACATAAGGCACCAACAGCACAAAAATTATTAAACACCAAGACATAAAACGAAAGAACCACCACAGAAGTATCGCCTTGAAACGATCAGTAATATAAAATTACTGGCGGGCTTAAATCGATCTTACAGGTGCCTAACCTCACCCTCAGCTTCTGCAGTGGTTCATAACATTTAGTTAGTTCTTCGGTCCACGTGGTGAATCTCTAACTAGTCAATGAATCATCAAGAACAAACAGATAAATCATGATAAACATCCTGATAATTCAAAAGCGAGACTCAACAGATTTAGTTAGCTGCCCGACGATTGAGATCCCTGGGCGCCGAAAAACTTACTTACTCCGGAGCAAAAGAAAAACACCAGTTGGACCCCGGTAGGCCAAGCAACGGATAAGAAGCTCCGGACCCAACCAACTAAAAGCTTTAAGTCGGGGCCAGCATAGAGTCTGACGCCCGACCCACCGACGTGCAATTAAAGAAGGCAGCATAGTTATCAACCATGACTGGGTTAAAAACTAAGCATGCAGGCTGTCGCATGACATTCAAGTTATAATCTATACGTCTATAAAGTGTAATATTTTTTCTGAACTGAGAAGAAAAAACATTCCTTCCTATAAATTTCTTAAATTTGTAAATCAAGTCACCATAAAATTCTGGTCCCGAAAGGCTCTCACTTAAAAGCATCTTTAACCCAACATTATATTTGGAAATCAATTTATAGTGTCTACGATAAAATTTAGAAAATGTTTTACGAAGTTTATGATACCGATAACTATATTGGAGAAGTTTGGCCGTTAAACATTTATTTCGAGCGTTGAAGTCCGTCACCTGATTGCAGACTCTAGCAAACCTAATAAAGTGATAAATGTATACGCCATAAGACGCACGACGAGGAACGGCACCATCCAAAAACGGAAAATTGACTATATCGAAATAAAAGTCATCGCGCTTATCATGAATTTTAGAAGAAACAAATCCATTTGCAACAGAAAGATGTTAATCTAAAAAGGGGGTTTTGGTATCAGAAATATTGGCTTTGGTCAACTTTAGTTCAGGTGGATAAATTTCAAAAAAAGAGTTGTCAATGTTCAAAAGGTCATCGAGGTACCTGGAGGTCGAATTAAAAGCCTCGATACCATCAGCTGATTATCCTGGTTAAGAGAATCCATGAAATCTGTTTCGTAGCAGTATAAGAATAAATCAGCTACGAGAGGTGCACAATTTGTACCCATCGGTATTCCAACAATTTGTCTGCATAACTTGGTCCCAAATTAATATAAATATTATCCAGGAGATAGGATAAGGCGTCGCACACATTCTGAAATGACCAAAGTGTATACCGATGTATTCAGACATATATAGATGGAGATCCTCCGACGCAAACATCAACCCCGAGTTTGAGGCACATTTAAGTCGATATGTCTAGATTTAAATTACATTTTTATCAAAGTCATAGAAAAAATGGGTTTTACACACATTCCCGGCCCCCTTTACCCCTAAATTGCTCTTTAAGTTAATATTTCTTAAAATAGATGTTTGCATTTATTTTTATACTGTGAATGTCGTCCGGTCTGTCACATGACGAATGCATCGTAGGTCACATTATAGCCTTATTTGGAAGTATCTGTAAAGAGTCTACCTTACGTGATAGAACCAGAGGTTTAGTGGCACTGGACGCGAGAAATGGCAGTGGAATTCTGATCACTCATGCAGAAGAGGAAAAATTGGTTGGACACATCAAGGACATGACGGATACAGGCAACAAATCGGTCGTACAGTTCATGGCCAAATATTACGCTCAGTCTCATTTAAAGGATGTTAAGCCGTCTTTCGATTTTCTAAGTACTTGTTGTTTTTATGGATTTATGGGACGAAGACCAGATTTGAAAATCGTCAAGTCATAGACGTTGGCTATATCCAGAACAAAGTCATTATCTCGTGAGGTCATCAGTCCACTAAATATTATCAAGTGCTTAGCACAATAATGACAACCAATAACCTGACAAACAAACCCAATCGGATATATAACATTGATGAAACCGGGATATCTACAGAACATACGCCCACAATATTGTTTGTTATAAGAACTAATCCCCAATCAATTACATCACCATGGAGCTCATTGACCACATTGATAGCAGCAAGAAATGCGCTTCGAAACGGTATTCCATTTTACAACGTATTTCCAAGAATGATGAATTACTGCCAGGGGCGAGTGTGGTGCTGTAGGTGAAATGTCCAAGAAAGGGTGGTTTTCCTCTGATGTATTCAGAAAGTAGAAAAAGCATTTCGCATCATTTGCGAATGTTGGCAGTCGAACAGATTTAACATTAATACTGTTTGATGGACATCGGTCCCATATTTCCCTTACACTCGCGGACTGTGCCAGGGCGAACAATGTCATCCTTTTCGTATTACCACCCATACTAGTAATCTAACTCAGCCGCTGGATGTTGGAATAGTCGGTCCTTTTAAGGCCATGTATAACAAGAATTACCAAACACATATGAAATACAATCTCGGCATAACCATTACGAAATACCAAGTTGCAGAACTTACGGCAAGACCGTACATCAAAGTGCTGACTCCGGAGAGTTTGACATCTGCTTTTAAGAAGTCAGGCATTCATCCTTTCAAAATTTCCGTCATATCTGATTCTCAGGTCGCTCCTGTCGTTATATACCCGGAAGAGCAAGAAAAGGTCCTTGTTGATCCAAATCCACAAGGATCACTTGAGAGCCTTGCTGATCCAAATCCACAAGAATCGCGTGAGGATCCAAATTCAGATGGATATGAGGAAAGACTTGATGATATAAATGAAGAAGACTTCAGAAAGACAGAAACGATTGTCACTCCTGTTGCTCCAGCAACTTTCTTCCAAAAGGGGACAATTGTTAAAGTTGTGACCAACAGGCGAAAACATAAATTTGTCTCCCCTTTACTGGCTGGTTACATAATGAAACATTCTATTATGGATGAACTGGTGAAATCGGCTGACGGATAAAATAAGAAGAGTTCTAAAATGGTCATGAAAAACGGTGAAAGGGTCAACAAAAACAGAAACAAAAAGAATCATGCTGCAAAATCCGGAGAAAAAGTTAAAGAACCATCAAAGACTAAGCAAGCAAGGTCAGTAACAATAAAAACTGAAACCATAGTTGTAGATGAATACATGCGCGGCATAGAGGAAGATGATAATGCCCAATGCTGTGTTTTGGTTGGAGCTCAGCCGCTTTTTGTACAGCAATATCACTCGCTGATTATCTCAAAATGGGTCAAATGTGACTTCTGTCCACATTGTACCCACCTGATTTACTGTACTTCTGTTATAGTCATAAGGAGAGGGGATGGATTCCGTTGCCCTCATTGCACTGGTCGATGTTAATGAAACTATGAAAAGTCCAAACATGAAAATGTCTATGTTGCTTAACTCATTTAAATACTTTGGGTGATGTTGACGACGTTGATTGTTGTTTGAAACTATCTGTTCTTTTAATCAATAAATCTGAGATTGTTATGACTTCTCAAATTGGTCAGTTTTCCAGAGACAGATACTTATGAAATGTCTGTAGTAAATGCTCACTTAAACGATTTACCTGTTAAAAAGGTACAAGTAGGCAAAGATCAGGAAAAGGCGCAATCAGAAAAAGATTCCCACTCCAAAAACCGAGGTGGGAAAAAACCAAACTAACAATCAGGTACTTATACCATGAAACATATCGTAAGCCGAATGAGCAGCTATTTTCCCAATAGGTGGCCACTCAGTTACCTTAACTTAACTAAAAATATGAAAACATACATAAGGCGCCAACAGCACAAAAAATTTTAAACACCAAGACATAAAACAAAAAGAACCACCACAGTTTTCTGTTTGTGTCAATAAAGGGCAAGACAAACTTCCTACGATGTATTGGTTACCTAAGCTTCACAAAAGACCATACAAAGCTAGATTTATTGCAAATTCTAGCTCTTGTACTACTACTGACTTTTCTAAATTATTAACTGTTGTCTTACTGCTATCAAATCTCATATTATGAGATACTCTGAGACAGTGTATGAAAATTGGTTTTGGTCAATAAAAAATTCTGGTGAGGTGCTCAGTAAATTGAAGTGTAGAGGGTTCCGTGCGACGTGCTTGTCCACATATGATTTTTTCTGCTTTGTATACAACATTACCACATAATCTTATTAAAGAAAAACTTCTGGATTTGATAGAGTGGACCTTCAAAAGGACATTAAAAAACTATGGTTCACTTTATTTGGCATGTAATGACAGTAAGGCTTTTTTCACTTCCTCTGACCAAAGTCGGTATACACTTTGGTCATGTCAGAATGTGTGCGACGCCTTATCCAATCTCCTGGATAATATTAATATTAGATTTTTGACCAAGTTATACAGACAAATTGTTAGAATTCCGATTTTTATACTGCTACGAAAGAGATTTCATGGATTCTTTTAACCATGATAATCAAGCTGATGTTATCGAGGCTTTTAATTCTACTTCTAGATGCCTCGATGATCTTTTGAACATTGACAACCCTTATTTTGAAGGTATGGTCAATCAAATTTATCCGCCTGAACTACAGTTGAACAAAGCCAATATCTCGGATACTGAAGCCCCCTTTTTAGATCTACATCTTTCTGTTGAAAATGTATTTGTTTCTTCTAAAATTTATGATGAGCGCAATGACTTTGATATAGTAAATTTTCAGTTTTTTGGATGGTGATGTTCCTCGTCGTGCTTCTTATGGTGTATACAATTCGCAACTTACTAGGTTTGCTAGAGTCTGCAATCATGATACAGACTTCAACGCTCGAAATAAATGTTTAACGGCCAAACTTCTCCAACAGGGCTATCGGTATCATAAACTTCGAAAAAACCTTTTCTAAATTTTATCGTAGACACTATGAATTGATTTCCAAATATAATGTTGGGTTAAAGACGCATTCAAATGAGGGCCTTTCGGAACCAGAATTTTATGGTGACTTGGTTTACAAATTTAAGAAACTTATAGGAAGTAATGATTTTTTTCTTTTCAGTTTAGAAAAATCATAACACGTTACAGACGTATAGGTTATAACTTGAATGTTATGCGACAGTCTGCATGCTTAGTTTTTAACCCAATCATGGTTGATAACTATGCTGTCTTCTTTAATTGGAAGCCGGTGGGTCGGGCGTTAGACTCTATGATGGCCCCGACCTAAAGCTATTCATTTTAATTGGTAGGGACCGGAGCTTCTTGTCTGTTGCTTGGCCCACCGGTGTGCAACTGATGTTTTACTTTTGCTCCCGAGTTAGTAAGTTAATCGGCGCCCAGGGATCTCCATCGTCGGGCAGCTTACTGAATCTGTGAGTCCTGTTTTTTATTCATCCGGATGTTTATCTTGATTTATTTGTTTGTTCTTGATGATTCATTGACTAGTTAGAGATTCACCACGAGGACCGAAGAACTAGCTCAATGTTTTGAACCACTGCAGAAGCTGAGGGTGAGGTTATGGCCATGTAAAATCGATTTAAGCCCGCCAGTAACTGTGTGTTACTGATCGCTTCAAGTCGATACTTCTGTGGTGGTTCTTTTTGTTTAATGTCTTGGTGATTGTAATTTTTGTGCTGTTGGCGCCTTATGTGTGGTTTTTCATATTTTTAGTTAAGTTAAGGCAACTGAGTGGCCACCTATTGGGAAATTAGCTGCTCATTCGGCTTACGAAATGTTTTCTTGGTATCAGTACCTGATTGTTGGTTTGGTTTTTTTCCCACCTCGGTTTTTTGGAGTGGGAATCTTTTTCTGATTGCACCTCCTCCTACTTGTACCTTTTTCCATTAAGATGAACACCGCGGTGATACAGGAAACAAAATTTGACTGACCTTGAACAACATGGCGACAATAAGCACGGTTTTGCACAAAAGAAACGAATGAAAATTTCATTTTGTTTTCTATTTAGAAAAAAATAGCAAGTATTGATAAAAATGTAACCGGGTGAGAGCAAACGGTAGGTTATTTTGTTTGTTTTTAGTGAGCTATAGAATCATTAGTACCGCGGTAAGCTCGTAAACCAATATACCTGGGTGGTCACGGTTTGGAAAATATAGTTGCTCACTTAACTTACAGTATGTTCTTGTTATATTTATCGTTCTGTATGTTTGTCAGTTTTTGTCATGCTTTAGAAAATACTCTACCGACAAACGTTTTTTATGCCCCCAACTTCGACTTATTGGTTTGGCTCTGTCCGTGCGTGCAGTGCAGTGCGTGAGTAACGCTTACATGTAGTACTCGGTCAGGAACCGATAGAGCTAGGATCTTGAAATTTGGTATGTAGTTTGTATATGAAAATTAAGAGGATCCGTATTTTTTCTTTCAAGTAAATTTAAGGGCGCAGGGACCCATTCTGTGAGAGTTATTTCCCTTTTTAATTCTTGATAAAGTTAATAGATAGTGGGTACCTTGTGTGCGCAATTCCTCCTACAGTTTCATATCGATTCTCTTGAAACTTAATAGATGTTGTGACCATGCTTTGAAGAAGTGGTTTGGATATAATCCTCAGATTAATTTTTGTTACTTTTTTCGTAATTTAAACTTTGTCATTTTTCGGGCATTTTGACAATGAAAGCGAATGGACTGTGTGTACATGTACATTGTGTGTGCAACTGCTCCTACGGTTTCATGCCAATTGCTTTAAAACTATACTCGTGCTATGGGCATGGTCTGAAGGTATGCATGTGGTTTGGATATAATCCTCGAACAAGTTTTTGTCATTTTTTTCACAATTTGAACTTAGTCATATTTTTCGGGCATTTTAGTGAATGGATAGAGGGTACCTTGTGTGCGCAACTCCTCCTCCTGTTACTTTTGAATTTTAACAGACATTGTGACCATGCTTTGAAGATATGTATGTGGTTGGGATATACTCATCAGGTTAATTTTTGTCACTTTCTTTTGCAATTTGAACTTATATATTTTTCGGACATTTCACATCTTGAAAGTGAGGTACCAGTTGGGGGTATAGTGTTTCATAAGCACATTTTCCTTTTTTTTCATACATGAAATGCATCATCGCAAGTGTGTCATTCATGTATCAGCTCTTGAATCAGTAAGATATTCTTAATTGAACATATATTCATTCAAAGTTCTTACGCATCCATACAGTTGAATTCCTAGTAACATTATCATGCTGATGGGCAATTTGCCTTTATTAAGTCATGATGAACTGATTAGTCATCGATGTGGCAGGCATGAACCGATCGGGGATCAAATTCCTCCTAATTCCTCATAACCCTTTGATTGCAAAGCGAAGACGCTATATATTATACAACCTTTTTGTATCTATAGTTTTGGCAGGGCTTGTCTCACCCAAGTCGAAAGTTATATTAAATTAACTCAGTTGTCAGATTATTGCAGATGTATGATATATTGTATATTGTCTGTATCCAGACAAGTGAATAATTGAATTTCAGAGCTCTGTATTGAAACAAAAATAATTGGCTAACATCTTTACTTCCCGCATAGTTTTGAAATGTAGATAAAAATATACTCATGTCCAATGTAAACGTACCACTCTTCTGATGGTCTGAATTGCGGGATATCAAAAACCTTGTTAAAGCAATTTTCTATGTCAAACTTTAATTCCCCCCTTTATGCGCGACGTTTCGTCAGACTACAAAAGACGTTCATTCAATTTTACGTAATTTATGACTGAGTCAGGAATCCCAGAAATGTGTTTCCGGTATGCGAGAAGGTCAAAATACTATACCATTACATCGCATCAGATGACGCGGTAACAAAATGCTTTACGTGTCACTATGCACGCATCAAAAACATATTAAGGTGTTCCAAAGTAGGACAAAAAACGTTCACCAATAATTTCTTTCACACAATTATTCCAACATTAGTTTATTCTGGGAATACGAATCTAAACATAATTATGCAAAACGTCAACGCAATACTTTTCAAGAATGACATTCGATAACTGACGTCAGTTCTATGCTCCTTTCCAGCCGCTTTCGAAAACACTGTCGAGTCGTAATTTCTGAAAATCGTGTTCGTCTGTCAAAATGAATATTACCGTACAATAAAGGGTGAACAGATCATCAAGGTTCCACACGTATACGATTTTATCGCTTCGCGTTAGCCATTTAACGTCAAAACCCACAACTTTTTTGTGTAATGGGCAAGATTTCTGGACAAAACGACCCGCTTCGGTGATTTCATCGCAATTTCACCTAAAAAATTTGGTTGCGTTTTGAATGTGAGATTGAAAAATTCTGCTCATCTGGCACATTCGAATACCTGTTTTGTGACTTTCTTTTTGACGGTTAACGTCTTGGTTGGCTTTTCCTCGGAACATCACTTATCAGACAGATTTGCAAACGTGTCATTAGTTGAACATGTTATCATAGTACTGTAATATCATAAAACGAAATTGAAATATTCAGTCAAAAGCAGAATATTTGCACTTTTGTAGGTCGTACGTTTTCATTGGACTTTAGTATAAACGAATTCCAGTGTGTTTTTACTTGACTGAGATTATTACTTCCCGCAAAGTTTTAAAACGAAAATAAAAACATCCAAATTGCCTGATATTTTTCGACAATTAATTTTACTCTGAGATTCCAGCGTTACTGTTGAGTCCTCGTTTCTGCATCATAATGTGATGCTTCATTATCGAGCTAGGAATAGGTACAATTATATGGTGGTGGTTCGTATTGTTTTATGTCTTGGTGTTTAAAATGTTTTGTGCTGTTGGCGCCTTATGTATGTTATCATATTTTAAGTTAAGTTTAGGTAACTGAGTGACCACCTATTGGGAAAATAGCTGCTTATTCGGCTAACTACATGTTTTCATGGTATAAGTACCTGATTGAAATTTAGTTTTTCCCAACCTAGGTTTTTTGAATGAGGATCGCTTTCTGATTGCGCCTTTTCCTGATCGTTGCCTACCTGTACCTTTTTGAAACCGGACAATATATAATCTTATCGTTGTTGAATCTCATTAATCTAAGGATGAGAATTCTGCTGTCACCATGAATGTATATGCCCAAACATAAACGACCTTTATTCAGTCTTCAGACCTTCTAATGAATCAACGGTCTATGTAAGGGCATTGCATCGTAAATTCTGAACTACCTTCTGACTCTTTGTGCTAGCTTTAGATTTATATATATCAAGGCAGGTAACTCCAGCTTCTATCAGAATATCAAGATAGATCCATTTGTCTAAAAAATCTATGAGGATTTGAAGACCACAGTGGTCTTTTGAAGCAAATGATGATTCTCATCAAAATATTTTTGTCATGTTTCAAATTTCAGAATCTGGAATCTTGAAAGGAGCGTAAAACTGAATAAAAAATCCTTACTTCACCTCTTGTTCCCGGTGCAAAGGTTGTAATAATGTTTGTGTTCCTTAGCGAGGATGATAGTCCTGCAGATATCCAGCTTGACCCGGAAATGCGGTTCAAACTTTTTTTCTTGGCTGATTCTTGTTGCTTAGATGTTACCATTATAGAATCTGACTGATGTCGCCTTGACATCATTGAGCATTTTGAGAAAAACAAGATGGCGTCCAAGATGGCGGCTCAATATGGAATGGGCATAATAAAGCTTCTATTTGCACTCCGGGCATATTTTATTTACAAATATTTGACACAATTTTATAAATTGAATGTCAAAGACTATTTCCTGCTAGCATTGTCCTTTATATCAAGAATGCTTCCAAGAAGGCTGCCAGAATGCATTATTAAATGACAATAATCAGCGTTATCTCAAATTGGTTTTCTTTAAATACAGAAAATATTACATTTATATGTATAGCAGGTGACTAAAAATATTATATTTATCTGTATAGTAGGTGATGTTGATTAGAAGTTGTTTTCTGTTATATTTTTGGAATACAAGATGGCGTCAAAGATGGCTGTCAGCTTCAAATTTGTCGCAAAGAAGTTTATTTCTTTTGCAAAGCCTTTAGTCCATTTACCATCAGCATAACCTGAAAGATGGCACCGCATGAAATTTTATCGTGAAATCCAATTCACTAGGCCATGCTTGTTCAGAAACTGCATGGTGCCACCCTGGCATCATTGAACATTCTGGAAAAAAATCATGACGGCGTTCGAGATGGTCGCCATAAGCAAGAATATAGAACCCCAGAGTTGAATATACCCGCTGCTTTGTGTTTAATGCTCCTTTTAAGTTGTTAACACCATAATAAAGATTGTTCTAAGTTTTGACACCCACATAATACATGTATAATAATAATTATGAAAGATAGTGAACGAGATGGCTGCCATCATCATAATATAAGCGGTATTCTCTTATTAAAAACACATTCAGTTGCTGCATATAACTAGTGTATTGTGATTGAAATGTCCATTTCTTGTTGTTCACATAATAGTGAAGTCATTTGGTTTTAGTTATGACCCCACATCATACAAACGAAGAAAGATGACGTCCAAGATTGCCGCCAAAATTATGATTTAAAAGAACATGTTCTCTGATTAAAATACTGTTCATGTGCTGCATATATCAACATGTCATGTATTTGAAATGCTCATATAATATATAATGCTGTGAGCAGCATGAATAAGTGTTTATTCTCACATAAAAACAATGTGCCAAGATGGTGGCAAAGATGGCCGCCATAATCTTACTATTATCAGGACACAAGCATTAGCTTTTACAAAAGCTAGCGGTCGTTAAGCCCTATATTATGGGATGAAAAGTGTATTTCTCCAGGGTATCTGGTCGAACCACAACAGAGGACACCTTTCTTTGAACTTGAACCGGATCTATAAATACGCTTGAACACGGCAGCATATGGGTGAAAGAACACGCCTTCGGGCGAAACTCCACACCACTTCATGTTCGCAAGACAGACATACTTTAACTTGGATGATCTAGCGGTCTCATTTTGTCCAATCTGTCCTCTGGAGGCTCTGTCGATAGAGGGCATGATAGATCGCGTTAGACGTGCCTTTGCTTCTGATATCAAACGGTAATAAGTTCCTAATGATTACCTCTCAGTTTATGCAGTAATGTTTCCTGGGGACGTGGGCCCGGGAGATCCACAATTTCAGCATTCCGTTATGATCTAACTAATTTCTTATCATGCAGAAGCAGTCAGCACATGAGGTCAGCAGACTTACATGCGGTCCTCTATTAGGATTAGTTTGCTCGCTTTTCACCAGCTAATGATTACTGTTGATGCAGGGGCAACAACCGGTTCTAAATCTGAATTAATCAACTCCTATATATGCGGTCATTCGTGATCTACCACAGGTACCACATAGGCAACTAATTTACAAACTAAACTACTACATGATTAGAGGATCTACTCACAAGTGGATCGCTTCATGGCTATCAAAAAGTGGTGTTAGATGATCAAACCTCAGATCCAGTACCGTCTTATATCATGTCACTCAAGGATCGGTCTTGGGAATGGTCATGTTCTTGATTTTCATTTATTATCTTCCGGACAATATCAGGTCATCTGATCACCTGTTTGCGACCGATTGTGTTTTGTATAGAAATATTAATTCACTCACAGATTGCCAGATTCTACAAGATGACATGAATAGCCTTGCAAATAAGAGCCAGATAGGCAAATGAAATTTTACTCACCAAATGGTATCAATGAGAAGAGAAGTTTAATTGAAAAATAATTTACTCTATCATTCAATAGAGCTATAAAATGCTTGGTCTTGGTCTATATGCATAAACAGTAACTCAAGAAAGAATGCTTATATGTACCAGATAAGGTCAAACTGATGAAAAGCACACGCACTGATCAGGTTCAGATCCACACCTTGTGTAACAGTAGCAAACTAATACGAAAGACATTTCAAGCAGAAAAGAAAATGTGTAATCCTCATATACATACGTCTTTGCATTGCTCATGATAAAATTTCAAAAGTCAATGTAAACTGAAATGCAGCCGCTTTATAAAGGGACATCAGAGGCGGGAACAACTGTAAATATGTTGGGTTAGATGGTAAAACGTCTGAATGAGTCTCCTTCCTTCTTTTGTCCTTGCTGTTTCTGCCAGGATGTGATACAGTAACCTATTGTTGTTGGTGCATAGGAAAGGGGGCAGTCTGAAAACACTTTCAAAGGGTTTCGTACCTGACAAGCTTGGTGAACTGAGTTAGCCTTTACCAGATAATATCAAGAAAACGACCGCTTTGGATGATGTTTAATATAACCAAGATATGTGCACATTCAAAAAAATACCACTGCCATAGGGAAACATTCGTCTTTCTGTATTCGGTGGTTAATTTTTGTTTTATACTCCAATCAACAGCTAAGGTCATGTGGAGCCGAGACCTTAGTTTAAAGTCTCATTCAAAAGACTGGAAAAGCCAAGGCCTGAACCCAAGATCCCTGGCATACATGTCGATAGCTTATTCACAACACCACAAAAACTTATAGCTGTGGATCCGGCTTTTGATACGGTCTAGAAATACCTTAAATTAATAGCAAATACGTACGCCAGCCAAGCACATAAGGCTGTTGCCATACAGAAACAGCCATCTTGGATGACATGTCAGGTTCAGAGTGTTCTAATAATGGTCTTAAGTTATATCTGCACATGACAATACAATATAAGATTAACTTACAGAATAAAATGAAGGATAAATGGTGTTCTAGTCAGTGAAAAAATTTGAGGGACCCAGTCTCTATGGTAATTTCTTGCCTTCTTGGGCTTGTGTTTGATAACCCAGTCTATAACCCGTCCAGCACTCTGCACCACATTACATTTGTCACTCTGACACCCTGTCTATTTTTTCTCCACTCTATGACATGGGTTATTAGAGGCCCGTGTTTGGATCGCAGATGTACCCATGATGTTTATTTGTATATCATTTCATCTGGAATGATCATGAAAGGTGTATGATATGGACAATATTGACATATTTATTGTCCGTCAGAGGAAGTCTCGAAGTCATTAGGTGGTCATTGATGCCTTATGACAATCCTGACAGCTTACAATCAATTTCTGTTTCAATGGCAAAGCCAACTTCTCCTTTATGGCTCTTCTCACTTTTGCCTCCACACTAGAAGAAAGTACAGCCAGCACCAACTCTTTTTCCATAGCCTCTAAAAACTAAGTAACACTATATATCTGCGAAACAGTGACTAACAAGTGACTGTTCTATGCTGTTCTCCAGCCGACCCAGGATCACCCATTAAGGGGCGAACATTCCTTTGCCAATCTTCAATGGTATCACTATCATCTCTGTATTTGGGAGACAATATTGACTGCTTAATAAAGGTGATTTACATAAATCCATGTTAAATATTATGTTTTCATACAATTATACTACTATAATTAAAAATAAAAAGAAATATCAGCTGTTCAACTTTAAAAGATCAGTCGAGTATATAATGAATATTTGTAATGGTTAAATCATCTTTTATATTGTGTCTTTTCAAACAGGGGCCTGTGTCTTTTCAAACAGGAGCCTGTAACGATCCATATGAATGTGTACTTGTTGAGTGATGCTTAAATTATGGCAATTTACCGTAATATATTTTCATAAAAGCAGTTTTATGGCATTGTTGGCCCTGATGATGAGTTCCAGAGCAATGGTTTAAGCAATGACCATCAGTAGTGCAATAAAATCCACCCATTTACTTATTCAAGTAGTATAATTTGTCGATCGTAAAATATGATGATTTTAACGGCCATCTTGAAAATTGCGTTAGCCATCTTGAAAATGAAAAAATTTGAGATGGCTAACGAGAAAATATTAATTTGAAAGGATTGAAGAACATATTCTGAAAGTCTCATACTTGTATCCGGAAGTGCAGGATTGTCTCAAAATCCTGACATTTCCATCTCCACTACTATATACGTACATGTATATTTAAATTATAATTCGGCATTTTTCTATCTCTTACAGATCATTTAGAACAAAAATAGTACATATTGTGATATATTTTGTTATCCAATGAATCGTTGACATAATGTCCAACCGATTGTCTCCGTACATCAATAATTATACTGAAAATAAAAAATCTTGCACCACCCTGTTTTTGTTATTTTTTATGATGAAGTAGAATTAGTTTTATTTCTAACATTATTTTTGGATAATTTCAATATCAAAACTTTGACTTTGCAGCAAATTTAATAATGTAAATGATAATGCAAAATTTGGGGACAAAAAGTGTAAAATTGCAATTCTTGCGAAAAATTGATTACCAATGAAAATTTTCACTGAGTTTTCATTGTACATGTTATCTGCATCATGACAGTAGCAGAAAAGCAACACGGCATTGTTGTAGTTGTATGAGGGCTCCAGCCTGGTTAGGCTCAACAGCTCGAGAGCTGATTTGTAGAATTGGGCCTAAAACCACGTTAAAACATAAGCGTATTAAAAGTTCATATTAAAGTTCATATAGTAGACATACAACGAAAGTTAAGAATTTTCCACATCTCCACGGTTAAAATTCTCGGAACTGTCAATACAGAATTTATTCTCCTCCACGCACATATAATCCAATTCACAATATAGCTAAACCTCATATCACTCGCAACAATCCATATCACAGGGGATTAAGATTATTTGATTTTAAAAGTTAATGATTTTACTTAAAAATTATTATCTTACTGATAGCGAGCTTAATACTGTTGAGGATTGAGGTATCTTAAGCCCGTCTCACACAGAACACACGGTTTACACGGTTGGCTACCCGTGTAAACCGTACATACAACCGAATAAACCGTGGCCTTATCCGACTTACACTCGGGCCATTCGAGTGTATCCGTGTAAGCCGTGTATGATTTTTAAAACTTAAAAAAAAAAAACTGGCACGGGTACGATGTCCGTGTATAATCGTATAAGAGATCGTACCAGACCGTGAGAGACCGTGTGAGCCCGTACGAGACCGTATATACAACCGTACATGCCAAAATTCAGCCAAAATTATCTCAATGTTTATCAGTCTTATCATGATTTCTAATTCTCTTAGTCTGTCAGCTGCCATTTTGTAATAATGCTCCACTGAAAGTTCGAAAATTTATGAAGCCAAGCCATCAAAACGAGCCAATTTATATCAAACCATACACGAATGTGTGATAATTCGAGCATAACTCGAACAAAAGTCGATGGGACCGTATATAAACCCTGTAAATGTCCAGTAAATCGTGTAAACGTCGTGTTTAATCGTACTAGGCCGTAACAGACCGAACTAGACCGTACTTGAAACCGTAAAACAATCGTATGAAAATCGTTTGCAACTCGTGTTCAAACCGTGACAAACATTGCTTGATTGGGTATATCCGTGCTTTGTTCGTACTCACTCTTGTTACATTCGAGTCTAAATCGTACCAACTCATCCTCAGGCACGGTTGGAGCTCAATACTCGTACCAGTCAATTCGTGTATAACCGAGTAAACCGTATTGGAACCGTGTGCCCAACCGTGTTCTGTGTGAGACGGCCTTAAATTTTTAAGCTGTCATTAGTAAGGTTGTTAACAGTAAAATTTATACACCATACAGGTATATACTATACACTATCTCTAACCATATGCACCACAAGCAACAAGCAAAGCTACAACACTTAGTTGCATACTAGTAAGAAAGTTATCAGTCTTCGCCACTCAACTGTAAGCAAATAAACAAGCAACCACCGCCCCTACCTGCTGTACGGGCATTTTGAATTAAAGGGAATTTGGAGTTGTTACAAAATTTTGAAAATTGGCATTTTCGAACAACTAACCGGTGGTTTTGAAAATTTCCTTTGAACAGCAAGGAATACAAACAAAAATGCATTCTTAGGCTATGACAGGTAAGCACATGCCCCACTTGCAAACAAACCGTCCCAGCAAAGCAGCGTAAAGTTGGTGCTTTATTTGGATCAGTTTCAAACCAAAAGTATAGCGCACCAAATAAAGCACTAACTTTACGCTGCTATCCGGCGACAGTTTCCTTTGTTCCTATCAATTTACTGTTATGGACAATTTTTTCTATCCTAACTCATTACAATGGCACATATTTTTTTAAAAAAATAATAAGATAATGGTAGTTGTAAAATCAAAATTAAAAGTTCTTGCATATAGACCGGAAATACAGCAAATACCTATGACTTCTGTTTATGTAACTCGTCAAAAGAGTCATGTGGGACATGTGCTTATCTGCCATATCCTTAGAATGCATTTTTGTTTGTTTCTTTTGCTGTTTAAAGGAAATGTTTAAAACCACCGGTTTTCCGAAAATGCTAATTTTCCAAATTTTGTAACAACTCCAAAGTCCCTTAAATTCAAAATGTTTGATGCTTTTCTGCTACTGTCATGATGCATATCACATGTACAATGAAAACTCATTTAACATTTTCATTGATGATAATTTTTTCCCCAAAATTGCATTTTTTTACATTTTGCACCAACAATTTTGCATTATCTTCCACATTATTAAATTTGCTTTAATGTTAAAGATATTTGTTATTGGAATTAACCAAAAAGAATGTTATAAATAAAAAACAATTCTACTTAATCATAAAAAATAATAAAAACAGGGTGATGCAGGATTTTTGATTTTAAGTATATTATTTTTCATAATTTCTTTTGGGCGGGAATGGGCTCTGCTTGCGCCAGTTCCCGCTTACTGTAATGTTTTACTTTCGCTACAATAAATATTTCACAAAACAAATTAATAAAAAATCACAGTAACATCGTAAAACAGTAAAAGTAGGCAATGATCGGGAAATGGCACAACCAAAAAAAATCCCTCACCAAATTTACACAAAGGATCTTTGACAGTGGTAAGTGGGAGTCACAATGTATAACAGCCCTGTATTTCGAAAAATGTAAAGGTTGGTAAAATGCTTCAACCAGCACACATTAGTTCACTGTCAGTCCATATTTTAGCATATTGGACTTTGGTCCCCATTTCGATACATGTATAGCTTTATTTTTGGGCTAAAACAACTATTTCTGTATTGAACATATAGGAAAACAGAAAACTATTTTTTGAACATTGTTCCCCACCGATTACCAACAAATCATTTTGCATGGTGATAGGTCATCATAAAATACATATTATATTTGAATGGCTTGTTGGTAATCTGGGGGGAACAATGTTGCCCAGTCAAACATGTAACCCCAAAACTATGTACATGTATATAAAATAGTTATAAGTACTTAATACAGTGAGAATGGTAGAATTTAGGTTCTTTCTTATCAAGTGCAATTAAGCGAGACATACATGTACTAGTTTTGTCATCTGATACAAGAAAATAATTGATTTTTAACCATTTTTCTTTTTTTTTGATTCATTCACAAAATAGAGAAATAACAGTTCATGGAAATAACTTTTGCACCAGTCTATACTACAAGTTAAAACATACACGCCCCCTAATCTTTCAAAGCACATGACTGAATTCAACAAGTGGAGAGATCGGTCTTGATTAAAGGACAAATAACGGGGCATTTGTCCCTCAATGCACTTAGACTATACATTGGAAAGTTGTCAGTATTAAAATTGTGTAATGGATGATCTCTAAGTACATGTTATTTGACATCATGACATGAAGATTTTGACTACTTCAGGCATTCGCTTTATTAAACTTCTTAATCCATGATTACAGGGAATTAAGGTCTGTGCATCTAGCCAAACACTTCATTAGATGCATCATCTTGGTTTACTCTTGACAGTATGTCTTGACTCATTTAGACTAACAATGTTTCACTGAAGTACATGTACTTCTTTCTCTATACATTTCATTGATGTGTGTTATGAAAGAGGTAGCAGGGCGTGTTATAGCTATACAAGTGCATGTATTCCAGGTGTATATGCCATAGTTTAACATTGAAAAATATTTGATCACTGTAGGAACGTTTTAACAACCGAAATCATTTAGATTTCATATGTATCTAATTTGAACGGCGGCATGCATGCAGTCATTCATTACGGACTTGCAAATAAATTCTTCTGTGTCGTTTCATGTTTATGAAAATCATACAGTAATTGAGGCATCCATGAGAAAATGTGTAGATACATGTACCAAGCTTAAAGTACAGATCAGCAGTGTGGTAGTCGCCAATGGCATGGACATTTTGCTTCCTCTGTATTTTAAACCCCGATTTGTGAAGTGTTTTTTCATCTTCTTTGGCTACATAACTTTGATTTATGTTCTACCTGTTTAGAAACTAATGACATATTTTCTCATGACTTTGCTCAATACTTGTCATTGTTAGCAATGATATACAGGTAACTCCCAAAATAATTTATGAAAATAATGTCGCTTATTAATCATCAAATATTTGAGATGAATTTTAGGGTGTCTACGACCCTTATCACTGACCTACATGATTAAAAATCACAACAATGGAGGAAGTGAATACAGACATGCATCAAAAAATGATTTTTATTCCAATTTATATTTTCAAATTTTTGACCCCTATCCCTGCTTCCCTAGCCATTTCTACAGTATGTGGAGGAATGCTTCATACCTTATAGCATTTATCCGTTCTTAAGACATCATACTACCTTTCTAATTGCAAAGTTGTAGTAGAAATTGCTTTAAAACGTAGTTTTGGGCTTTCGAAAACAGGGCATATTCTACAGGAAAGGGTCAATGGTTCTTTTAAATCAACATATTATATTTAAACATGACCATTAATGATCAAACCCTGTTTGGCAACGAATGGAACACTTGAATTAATTATTATTGAAATTTTTGACATAGTTGCTACAGCAGTTTATGTGTGGTTTTGGTCCATAGTGTGCGCTAATTAGGACGATGTTTAGTTTTAAAGGTACAAGTAGGTAAAGATCAGGAAAAGGCGCAATCAGAAAAAAAGATTACCACTCAAAAACCGAGGTGGGGAAAACTAAATTAACAATTAAGTACTTATAATGAAGAAACATATTATAAGCCAAATAGGCAGCTATTTTCCAAAAAGATGGCCACTCAGTTACCCTAACGTAACTAAAAATATGAAAACAAAGCAACAAATTCAACACTAAGACATAAAAAATAAGAACCGCCACAGAAGTATCAACTCGGAACGATCAGCAATATAAAATTACTGGCGGGCTTAAAGGCCTAAGTGGACTATAAAATGCAAAATTAGGTAGCTTATCTCAGTATTTGTCTAGACACCATAGGGTGAACATCTCCAGCAGCTCCTAAAATTCAATTTGATTGGCTGTGGCTGCTACCTGAATGACTGATATATGCTCGCTTGTAAAATAGATCACCATAAATACACTGAAACAAAGTTATAAAGAGGCCACTTTTCAAACCAATTTTTTGTTTCTAAGCCAAGTTCAAAATTGCACAATTTTTTGCCAAAAGACATGTCTTTCAAATAAGTAAAGTTCCAAAGTGTTAAGAAATAATTTTCTTTTACTCAAGGCGTTTTTGGAGTAAAAATGCAAAAATCAATGTTTTTAAATAAAAATTGGATACAGCACACCATTTATTGAAATTAGGAACGGGTGTCATCAAAGGGGTCGTTACGGCTCGGAAAAACATCAAACATTCGAATTTTCTCAACTGGTAGAATTTTTATGCATTTTTAAAAATCGCCAATTTTGAGATTTTTTGAAAAATTCATAAATGTGCCTCTTAAACATGTTGACCCCTGTTAAATTCACTTGATGAGGCCTGGAAATGAGAGATATAATTCGACTGAACTGTTTTTGACCATTTTCGAGGACCAACATGTCAAGGCTGTCGCACACTTCCGGTTTCAATGCCAATTTTTAACGAACAAAATAACAAAATTTGTGGACGATTTTTTTAATTTTCAAAGTTTATCAGAGTCTAGTATTTGACCTAAATAATCGCTGAAAATTTCAATGCCGTGCTGCTGATAATAATGCAACTGGAGAAGAACAAAGTTGGTATGCAAATTGCATACAAAAGCTGAATTCCTGTTATTCAGGTTGTTGTCTTCTTGCATGTGCAAAACAGAAACGAAGATTCTTATTGCAGCAACACTTTTGACTTAATTTTATCTTGCATCATGGCAGTCAGTAGCACTTTCAAATAAATTAAAATGTAAAAACACAACGTCATAATATGACATTTAATTTGATGTTAATAAAGTGTGACTTTTTGAAATAGGGTACCTTTACAAATGCTTCGTCTGTGTGAGAAGTATCACGCATTTTGGAATGCAGAAACTCACAGAGCCACTGTTAGACATTGGTTTATTCATATGATCATGAATTTTAATTGATCGTATTTTACTTTCTGAACTAGAAGACAAAATATGAGGTGGCCTCTTATAACTTTTTTTCAGTGTACAGATACCCATACCTGATTAATTTTATTGCACTTTATTCAAACACGTAGTGTCTTGGGGATTATCAATAGGACAATAAATATGACAGTAGCTGCACAGTAGCAACTCTACCTGTATTACCTGTCAATAAAGGTATTAATCTCCTGCCACCCGGCGGCTGACTTAGGCCTTTAAAAAGGTACAAGTAGGCAAAGATCAGGAAAAGGCGCAATCAGAAAAAGATTCCCACTCCAAAAACCGAGGTGGGAGAAAACCAAACTAACAATCAGGCACTGATACCATGAAACATATCGTAAGCCGAATGAGCAGCTACTTTCCCAATAGGTGGCCACTCAGTTACCTTAACTTAATTAAAAATATGAAAACATACATAAGGCGCCAACAGCACAAAAAAATTAAACACAAAGACATAAAACAAAAAGAACCACCACAGAAGTATCGCCTTGGAACGATCAGTAACACAAAGTTACTGGCGGGCTTAAACCGGTTTTACAGGATCCTAACCTCACCCTCAGCTTCTGCAGTGGTTCATAACAAGTGGTTAAGTCGATTTTACATGGCCATAACTTCACCTTTAGCTTCTGCAGTGGTTCGCAACGTCGTAACGTGGTAAACACTCCAATGCGACATAGTATGAATTGTAGGCTAATATGTGTTAATCTATCAATTCTGTCTGACATGCCACTCGTATAAAGATAATATACTATTTCTGAATGACAGTCCGTGTCTGAAGTGAATTAAGTATTCTCAAAGGGACTTTTTATCGGATGATGATGTTCTTTTGTAGCATATTTGCGACGATAAATGATATAATGTTAAAAGGTAAACGATGATCGGCAACTGAAGCAATTAGATCAAAAGTTCCACCTGAAATCTAACGTTAAGATAATTAAAATAATTACTAATTCGTACTGATCCAAAGAGGACATCATTACGGCGACGAATAAGACACATAAGAAATGATAAATAACAATAATGAATAAATAATACAATATACCGCATGGCAATCAGTTTTTTAGAAGCCTAACAACGCCGAAAATCTGCAGCAAGATTTGAAACGGGGTCATCATAGAATCTGATACCCAACCGACCAGCAAGCAATTAAATAAGGAAGCATAATAATTAACCGTGATTGGGTTAAACGTTAGCATGCGGATTGTCGCATTTAAGTTGTGTTCTAACCACACAGGCAACTGTCAAAAAAAGCCCAGACTCGAACTACCTTAAAATAATAGCTTTTTATCAGGGGTATCTAAGTGTGCTGATAACTTAGAATGCAGACTTTCGTATTACACAGAATCTGTGGCACACAGTCATGTTGATTTTTCTAAGTCTAATAGTATTCTGGCTGCGAAAGCAGCTGGCACAACAGGATCTTCTGTCTAATGTCTAATTCGTGATTCGAATTGGAAAGGTCCTCAGTCACTACTACTGTATTCAGGTTAAATGCAGTAAATTATGAGCTGGTTCTATTTATTTTACATCTAAATTGGCCATCCCTAGTAGTCTTTTCGATAAACAAAAAAGTACAAGTAGGCAAAGATCAAGAAAATGCGCAATCAGAAAAAGACTCCCACTCCAAAAACCAAGGTGGGAAAAAACCAAACTAACAATCAGGTACTTATACCATGAAAACATTTCGTAAGCCGAATGAGCAGCTATTTTCCCAATAGGTGGCCACTCAGTTACCTTAACTTAACTAAAAATTTGCAAACATACATAAGGCGCCAACAGCACAAAAATATTTTAAACACCAAGACATAAAACAAAAAGAACCACCACAGAAGTATCGACTTGGAACGATCAGTAACACAAAGTTACTGGCGGGTTTAAATCGATTTTACACGGCCGTAACCTCACCCTCAGCTTCTGCAGTGGTTCATAACATTTAGTTAGTTCTTCGGTCCTCGTGGTGAATCTCTAACTAGTAAATGAATCATCAAGAACAAACAAATAAATCATGATAAACATCCTGATGAATCAAAAACCAGGACTCACAGATTCAGTAAGCTGCCCGACGATGGAGATCCCTGGGCGCCAAATAACTTACTAACTCCGGAGCTAAAGAAAAACATCAGTTGGACCCCGGTGGGCCAAGAAACAGACAAGAAGCTCCGGCCCCAACCAACTAAAATAGCTTTAAGTCGGGGCCATCATAGAGTCTGACGCCCGACCCACCGGCGTGCAATTAAAGAAGGCAGCATAGTTATCAACCGTGATTGGGTTAAAAACTAAGCATGCAGACTGTCGCATAACATTCAAGTTATAACCTATACGTCTGTAACGTGTTATGATTTTTCTAAACTGAAAAGAAAAATCATTACTTCCTATAAGTTTCTTAAATTTGTAAACCAAGTCACCATAAAATTCTGGTTCCTAAAGACTCTCACTTAAAAGCGTCTTTAACCCAACATTATATTTGGAAATCAATTCATAGTGTCTACGATAAAATTTAGAAAAGGTTTTTCGAAGTTTATGATACCAATAGCCCTGTTGGAGAAGTTTGGCCGTTAAAAATTTATTTCGAGCGTTGAAGTTGTAACATGATTGCAGACTCTAGCAAACCTAATAAGTTGCGAAATGTATACACCATAAGAAGCACGACGAGGAACTTCACCATCCAAAAACGGAAAATTTACTATATCAAAATCAAAGTCATCGCGCTTATCATTGATTTTAGAAGAAATCCATTTGCAACAGAAAGATGTAGATCTAAAAAGGGGGCTTCGGTATCCGAGATATTGGCTTTAATCAACTGTAGTTCAGATGGATAAATTTGATTGATAAAGTTGTCAGCCTTATAAAGACTGGATTCAAGGGAATAGGATCGTAGCAAAGCCGGATTATGTAATTTTGGTTTATATATAAAATTGAAAAATTATCGGAAATTTTCTTTTGAAAAATCAGATGTATATGTTCTGCGCTAAGTAGGAATCGGTGCAATTCCGGAATTGCACCTGCGCAAAGTATGAATTCCTTCTTTGTCCGCCAATTCTAGAATTGTCCAGTCCGCCAATTCTAGAATTGTCCAGTCCGCCAATTCTAGAATTGTACTGGACAATTCTAGAATTGTACAAGGGAAATATATTAGCTGATATACTCTGTGCGCAAAGTAGGAATCGATTTGGACAAAGTAGGAATTCCTACTTTGCGCAAGAAATCAACGGGACAATTTCACAGATACTTACTTAGGAATGGACAAAAAGTACAACAATAGGCATATAAAGAGGGGAAAAGGGAAAAAATGTTTGAAAAAGACACTATTTTGAAGCATTCGTGTATGAGGAAGATAGAGATATTATACTCTCTTTATTTTTTTCTCCATAAGGAAAAGGTTACCTTTTGATGCTGCACTTTGTCATAGTTTTATGTTTTGTCTTATATTGACCAGATAGATCATTACATTTTATTTATTTATTTATTTATTTATTTATTTATTTATTTAGAGAGAGAGAGAGAGAGAGAGAGAAAGAGAGAGAGAGAGATCAAATGCTGCGGGCCGCTCCATAAAATCGGATGCAATTCTTAATGTCAGTGCCAAGTAGATGAATAGGACTTCATAGGCTTTTGGTGACACTTATCTCTGTGTTTCAGATTATTTATCGAGAAACTGGCGTGTTTAAGTACAAAATGAGTATTAATGAGGCTTGTATAGGGTATTTTGGGACACGGGATTTTGGCCTATTTTTTAAGGGATACTGGGATATTTGTGTGTTTTTTTTTTATTTTGGGATATGGGATATTCAGGAATTTTGGGATATGGGATATTGGAATTTATTTTGGGATACGAGTTGAATCAATTTTGGGATATGGGATATTTTGGACGGTTTATTTTGGGATATGGGATATTGCCTACCCCCCTAACCAAGTCTCATTAATGAAGTAGCAAATCTCTTCCTTCGACTCTGAAGATGCACTGACTTGCGCACGGTCAGACACACCTGAACTAAATGAAACTTCAGTGATAACGAGCAGCATTTCTACTACCTCGATCAGTTCCATCATTGATCTACTTCGATTGTTATCAAACTGTTTGTTTTGTAAATCTGAAGTAGGTACGATAGAAAGAAAGAAGGAGAAAACAAAAGGAAAACGGAAAGATGATGTGATAACCGAACACAAAATGATAAAATAATCTTTTAAGACTTAATTGTCAAATATAGAAATATAGAAAGGCAGTTGAATTAAACTATGAATAAATTGTGCCACAATGTATGTTATGAGCAAAATTAAGAAAAAAAAATATCAATAACATTCTACTGGAAATTTTCAATTTTTACAACTTAGGAAAAATCTGAATATTGCATGGGCGTCTTTTCGTAATGGATTGGGCGACAACATACAGCGAAGCAATGTCAATTTGCGTCAGTTGTTTAAAAATCAAGAGGAAGGGTGTATTTTATGGGGCGTTAGTCAGCTTCACAGTTACCATCATGGCTTCTGTTCTCGCATACAGTGCGACATTACGTTCGTATTACTTCTTATGACGCGACCCAAGTGTCATAAATCCTAGAATACCCCTAACATGTTTTAGGCGTATGCACCTCGCATTACAAAAACACGCCCATGCAATGCACAAAGATTTTCAAAGTTGTAAAAAATGAAGATTTTTGGTGGAAAAAATTTGATAGTTTTCTTATGTTTGCTGAAAAGGCGGTTCTAACGAGTACCAACAATCTATGAATCTATAAATAAGAAAAAAAGATATACCACTGCATGCCCCAGTTTTGCTAGCGTAAAGGGACCAGTGATCGATCAAAAATAGCCATGTTTGATAAATTTGCGGATTAGACATGCAGTGGAGAATGTATGTGTACATACCATATGCAAGCTTGAACCTTCGCCATGTTTTCCAATATGTCAATTTATGACGTCATCACATCACGTTCTCAGTGACGTCATTTTAACACACCCACCATCATGCAGCCTTAATCAGGGTCAGGTGGACCAGTGATCGATCACCTTCTTTTTCTCTCCAAAACCGCGGCTAACTTGGAAGGTATGTACATTTTTAGAAAGAATAATTATTGTTTACCTCTAGCCACGAAACACAGTTTGGAAATTTTCAGTGAGGTAAAAGAAATAAGGCAGAGAAATGAGGTGGTCGAAAAGTATAAACGTCCATAGAAACAATGGAAAACTGTTGAAAAAATAGCTCGAAAATCATAGAGTCCATTAATCGCAGTGTTATCCTATACAATTTGGAATGTGGATCAGATTTGTTTAGTATGCAGTAAGGTTAAAACATTTAGCCAGTCGGAACGAATGCAAGTTGTTTCATCTTGAAGAATTCATTGAACAATCACCGCTTTTAAGCAGTACAACTAAGACCCCCTCTTCGTAAAGTGAAAGAAAATCCAAGATAGAAAAGCTTTCCAAAATAAATCTAAATCAGTGTTTGTAAGGTAATATAATGCGCTTTAAGTTGAGACTTGCATAAGATTTACTTCAGGTATCTTTTGAGAATTAATAGCCGATAATCACTAGTTGATCGATCACTGGTCCCTGATCGATCACTGGTCGTCTTACGCTATATAAAAGTGGGGTTCAAGGGGGCATACATAACACGGACATGTTCAATTTGGTGAATATCTCGTTTTCCAAAACACCATGATCAAACCTGATATGCAGAACACAAAGTCAATCTTTTGATAAAGCGCGACATGTTTAATGGACAACATCTTTCTTTCTTTATTTCTCTCTTTCTTTCTTGGGTAGAAATCCAAACATATTAATCCAAGATAAAATGAAGGAAACGTCCCGTCATTACCTTCAAACTAATAAACGATGTATTTCTATAAAATGATGCTCATTTCTATTTTCTATTTCACGATTTACTTTCTTTCTTTCTTTTTATTTTTTTAGTGAAACGACATTTAATGTGTACTTGTATACAATATAGAATATTGACATTGTTTAACCAATACCCACATTATTAAACCAATCCGTTTCTTCCTGCACACAAGGCCGGCACATATTGTAACAACGCTCGGCAACGCCCTAGCGTCCCAATTGTTTGTTTGTGTCTTTCCTTCTTTCTTCATTTTGTGTATGAGGTTTACGTCAAAGTCAACATTTTTTTCAGTCATGTCGGGAGAGAAGCACTGCTTCATGGGATTCTAAGCGCTTTAGAATCACACTGAATTTCAAGTTTGATGAGCTTATAAATTATAATTCTTGCATAGATGTCTCTGCGCATAGTTGTTTGAAGCCGTTTTCGATTGGTCGAAAGCCGTGTTCAAACAGCAAAACCCATGTTCAAATAATGAAATTCACGTGCCGTTTGAACATGGGTTTTGGCCGACGTCATTGGTCAATGCGACGTGGCGTCATGTGTTTCGTAGAAACAAAATGACCGACGTTGAAGAAGCTCCACGGTTTTCGGTCAGTTTTTACGTTGTTAATGTTATTTTCATGAGACTTAAAGTGGATTAGAGTGAAAATGCAAGAATAGCGATCAACCATGGTTCGTTTCATTGTTCAAACATTCGCTTGATCACTCGGAAGGTGTTTGAACACGCGGCCTTCGGCCTTGTGTTCAAACACCTCCCTCGTGATCCATCGAATGTTTGTACACTGAAAACCATGGTTGATCCCTATAATCTTGACCGTAAAGGAGGTTGCCAAGTTTATTTTTCTGCATTTATTATTATTATTATTTTATTTATCTATTTTTTTATTCTTTTTATGACGGAAATTGTTGTCTCTTGTCACTGCAAGTGATGTATGACTGGAGATAGCCAGTCAACGATTTGTTTGCTTGTATATGACTGTTTACAGCATTCTTCCAAAAATTAAATTCTGCAGTCAGAACAAAAAATATGCAATGGTCGGCAATACTCAAAAACAAAACAATTAAATGACAACGGAGAAATCGGAACAAAAGTTTGGATAAGCTTGATTTGGTTATTGTAACTTAAAACACTCAGAGGAGATAATATTCCTACTTTGTCCCAAAATTCCTACTTTACGCAAGGAAAATAATAGATTCTTACTTTGTCCCGATTCCTACTTTGCGCACGGTACGGACAATTCATCTTCGTGTGGCGGCCCTAAAACGTGTCCCCGTACATCACCCATAGTGCAGATTATATTTTACTTTTGATCCTTTGGGATGAGTGGATATATTTGGAGTAGTTCAAATATATTGTACGTTAAGAATCATCTTCTTGACAGTGTTTTATTATTTGGCCCCTTTGGGAACATGAGTCTTTGATTTAGATAACTCAGATGGAAATTCTTGAAATTGCAGCAAAAATGTCTGGCTTTCGCTGCCGGCTTTGTAAAGGGTCACTGATGAAGGTTCATTACCCGAAATTGTACAATATGGCCCATCTTCTCGCTTTAAATGTTTTACTGCTTCCAAAGGATCTAACAATTATTTTTATATCCAGAATCGAACCGCAACCTATGGAAACGGTGTATTAGAAAAACGGTGAATCAACGGGGGTTAATCGGAAAAATGTGAAGCATCGGGCGATGTGTCGGTGAGACATCGGGATTTGCACTAGATAAAAGGTATGTTGTTTGTTTACTTCTATTTTGAAGCGAAAGCTAAAAATACTGCAGAAAATAAAAACAAATCGAACACTTGCACATGGCGTACACATGTCTTATTGTTTTGGACCCCTAGATACCTTTCACTCTGCCTGAGATGAAAGGTATCTCGGGTACAGATAGTGCAAATTATAAGGTAATAAAATAATTAGCTCCCCCAGTGCTACTGCGGTCATTATGCACATTTTCGTATGGTTATCTCGTGATTAATTATCTGTTGATAATTGATATATCTATATAAAAATCAAAATATTTAATTGTACATTTTAGACAAAAACAAAGTAAAAATTCATAATAATCAGAATCTTTTGAATAACATAGCAATTTTAATCCGTTTTCTACATGAAATATTAACGATTTTGCACCTTGATGAAAATATTTTTGTGTCTGACATGATCAGCTAATTACACACCCCCTGCAGTGAGCTGCAGCATCAGGAACACTTTATTGCCCAGTTTTATAGTTGAAACCATATGCCAGATTCATGGTTCAGTGAAGAAAAAATGCACAAAAATTTTATAAGAGATGTGTACGCTATGCAGGAGCTGTAAGGGTCTTTGATGCAGCCCCGGAAACCCTAAAATTGTTGAAAATGTATTTTGTTTAATCGCCACAGTGCGCCCCATTTTACTACTCAAACATTTCAGTTGACTTTCGGTTGTATTTTTTGTTTATTTTTTATGCTTACATCGAATTACGAATGTAAACAACCTTAATTCAGATTGGTGAATATAGAAAAGTAAGCTCCTGATTATCAACCTTCAGAAAATTTGTAAAAAAGACTGGGAAAATCGAGATTCAGCCGGGTGATTAATTATTTGGTGAGTCTCCGGGCAAGTTGTGTGTGTCGCCGGGGAGCAACCAAATTTAGATGGAATAAAACTTTATTTTCTTAATTCTAGCCAGTACATGATTGTTTTTTTTTTTAACTTTTAGTTTGAGTGGGATCATATCTATCCCAATTACGGATGCCATAAACACACGTTAATCACCGGCAGTGATGAGAACTCGGACGTTCCTCGTTCCGCAGGGTTTTTTTTCGCTTGTTAAATGAAGCTGAAGCAAATGAAAACGTGTAAGAAATAATTGAAAAAGATACTGTCTCCAAATCTTAAATTTCTTCGGTTGCCGATTTGAAGACTGGGAAAATTATAACAGTAAACGCAGGTCCAATCTTTGGAAATAACATGGAATAGTATCTATTGGGGTAGCTTCTTTCCCAAAATTATCAGGGCCTGAAATGCCCCCTCTGATGTCTACCGCTGAGGTGCCAGATGATTGCGTTCTTGTGAGATCTAGGGACAAAGATACCAGTCACAGCCCCCGCTAGTAGAGCGCGGTAGCTGAAGCGGTAGAGCGTCAGACTGTCACTCTGGAGCGAGAGGTCCATTTTTAAAGAGGTTCATTGTCACATTTTTAAACAACAAATCACTGCCAGCACGAATTAACAGAATTCGAGGCTAACGCACAAGCAGGCTGAAAAAAACAAACAAACAGATCCACTGTTGATACGAATAACATAGAATGCAGAAATGCGTATCAGTCAGAAGGTTTATTTTCATAAATTTAAAGTAGTTCCCCTGGGGGTGTTACTACCCAAGCTCTGGGCCTATAAACGAGGACATATAAGACAGTATATAAAGTTTCAGGTGAGCGCTCTCATGGTCATTGGTCCTCTAGAATATACCTGGTAAACTGAGGCTATGTGGTAGCGCGTCGGACTCCAGAGCGAGAAGTCAGGAATTCGAACACCATGATCATCTTGTAGTGTCCTTGGACGTGACACTTAATCCCCCCCAAAGTATATGCCAACTACCCCGGAAGCGGTGGCAATGAAAAATTATTGACTAGGACGTTACACAACAACACCATTCAATCTCGATATTCGCAATTCTACGTCAAAACATGGTTATGACTTGAACCACTTTCAGATCATGGAACAACTTTGAGTTCTGGAGAATATTTTTAAAGGATTTTACCAATATATGGACGTGGCGGCCGCCTTTGGCATGGGCCGTTTATATACATGCCAATGAGGCTTCATATTTTTTCTGAAATATGAGTGATGTTTGAAAAACTGCAATTTGTAGTTTCACGGCAATCACTAATATTTCCTTAGAAGCCTCCGTGGCCTGGTGGCCAAGCTACTGGCCTTGTAAATCAGTTGTCGTGTGTTCGATCCCGGGCTTCTCAAGTCTTTCGGGTGAGACTTTAAACCGAGGCCCCTTCTCCATATGACCTGACAGCTGTTGAGTGGGAAGTAAAACACCAATCAAACAAAGAAACAAACTAATATTTCCGAAAATATTTCCAGATGTCGTTAGCAGCTAACGGACGGCTCATCGGAACTAAAATTGCAATTTGGTGATGACGCTATGTAATTGCTCAAAATATTACTGGACTTTATAAAATTACTACAGTTGGGGTTGAGTTTAAAATGAATATATATGCATGTACATATTTTAAACAACAAACGGTAATCCGTTTGGGAACGATTTTCACACAAGTGCGTCTGGCACTGGCAATGATTCAGGTGAACGCTAGCGTTTTACACTTGTCGGTCTAGCACTTTAATTTCCCAACAAGAAAGGGTCGAAGATGATGCGGAATATGAAATTACCGGGTCGAAGATGACACGGAATATGAAATTACCTTGATCAAAAATAGCTCTAGAGTGTTTATAATCGGAAATTAATGCAATAAGTTTTGATTGCCCGATGACTCACAAAATTCGCCCCGTTGTCTCACACAACTTGCCCGATGCCTCACATTATGTAAATGCACATAGCATTAAATCCCTTTGCAATGCTTGGCGAGATTTTATTTTTTGTGGGAATTTTCCAGTGTACTATTATTCATATGCAAATACCAACGTGACCTTCTTGGTCCATTTCTTTTACCAGAAAATCAAACGAAAATGTGTTTCCGTGGCCTTGAAAGGTATGCCCTCTAAAATGGGGCGCACAATCACGCGTTTCTTGGAATATTTATTTACAAACTATTTACATAATAAAGAACAATAATGATTTCTACAGCTCCTGCAGCAAACAGAATTTTGACATGCAACGTCACCCAGCCATGTCGTAATAAAACAAAAAGAAGATTAAAACTACGTACCGTGTCGCCATTGTAAATCCCGATGTCTCACCGACACATCGCCCGATGCTTCACATTTTTCCTATTAACCCCCGTTGATTCACCGTTTTTCTAATACACCGTTTCCATAGGTTGAACCGGGCAATGTAGGAATTCTTACTTTGTCCGACAAAGTGAGAATTCCTACTTTGCGCAGGTGCAATTCCGGAATTGTACCGATTCCTACTTTGCGCAGAACATATACACACGATAGCAGGAATAGAACAGATGATAATACTCCTATACGGCGTCACAGACTGATCTGTAATTTTGTGTTCCGAATTGGTAAACTGAACATTTTCTCATGACAAATGTTATACTTTCTTTATGTAGACAAAAGTATAATGGAATTTTGTTTGTAACTTCAGACCAGAACGTTGTTTTCTATCTCCAAAATAAGCAAATAAATCAAGTTAGTCGCTCTGACAACTTTATTTAGTTTCACTTTATGATATATACTTTTATTTTGCAATTTATGCATTATATCATGAAGACAAAATGTGGTCTTGTTTTTAAACGTCGGTACGTGAATACCGCTTTACACCGTAATAGCCTTTACAAAAAGTACAAATAGGCAATGATCAGGAAATGGCCCAATTAGAAAGAAATTCCCACTCCATAAACCGAGGGGTGGGAAAAAACTAAAATGACACTTAAGTACTTATACCATGAAAACATGTCGTAAGCCGAGTGAGCAGCTATTCCCTAATAGGCTGCCACTCAGTTACCCGCCCTGAACAAAAATAAATATGAAAACGAACATAAGGCTAAAACAGCACAAAAATTCGACTCCAAAACACAAAACAATTAGAACCACAACAGAAGTATCGCCTTGGAACGATCAGTAATATAAAATTACTGTTTTACAGGCGCCTAACCTCACCCTCATCTTCTGCTTTGGTTCACAACATTTAGTTAGTTGTTCGGTCTTCGTGGTGAATCTTTAACTAGTCAATGCATCATCAAGGACAAACGAATGGAGATCCCTGGGCGCGGAATAACTTACTGAAACCCGGAGCAAAAGAAGAACACCAGTTGAACCCCGGTTGGCCAAGCAACAGACAAGAAGCTCCGGCCCCAACCAACTTAAATGGATAGCTTTAAGTCGAGGCCATCATAGAGTCTGACGCCCGATCCACCGGCGTGCAATTAAAGAAGGCAGCATAGTTATCAACTATGATTGGGTTAAAAACTTGTAGCCCTAAGAATATTCAGAGTATTAAAACCGTACATTTAGAAGCATCTTCTAAACAATGTTTTAATTTTTGACCCCGCTTGGGAATGTGTCTTTGATGTTGAATTTCCTAGTCATTGTTTGGTAATTGAATAAAATAATTGTTAGATCCTTTGGAAGCAGTAAAACATTCAAAGCGAGAAGATAGGCCATATTGTACAATTTCGGGTAATAAACCTTCATCAGTGACCCTTTACAAAACTGGCAGTGAACTGAAAGCCATACATTTGTGCTGCGATTTCAAGAATTTACATCTGTGTAGTCTAAATCAAAGACTCATATTCCCAAAGGGGCCAAATAATCAAAATACTGTTAAGAAAATAATTCTTAACATACAATATATTTAAAATACTCCAAATATATTCACTGATCGCAAAGGATCAAAAGGAAAATATAATCTGCACTGTGGATGATGTACGGGGAGACTTTTTAGGTGTAAGTATATTTATCTGGCTAAGGGGTCACTTATTAGGGTTCCTTACCCGAAATTGCGTAATATGGTATATACTATCTCCATTTGAACGTTTTTACTGCTCCCAGAGGATCTTTTATATTTTATTCATCATTTTTTGCTTCCCTTAAATGGAACCAACATTACTTCTTTTAGTACATTGAGAAGCAATAAAAATCATCACCATAAATGTTTAAGTTTGAATAACTGACGTATCCACATATACTGCATTGCATTAATAATAAACATGACAAAAAAAAGAAAAGAAAAAAAGAAAAGAAAGAAAGAAACGCAATGGTCATAAATTTGATTTTTTTTTTTTTTTTTTTCAGAAAAACTACATATGATATACTGTATGCACGCTTATCTTATGCAAAATGGTGGCTATAATCTAGACGTAAATATCTGACAAAACATGGGGTTTGTTGGTCCAAGTAATCCATCAATAAAACATCCAAAAATAAACGTGCTAAATATTACCATGAATCATTTTCTTATCGTTCTTTGATTTCCGAGAAGGAAATGTTTAATAGTGTCTGTGATTGGTATACATGCAAATCGATAAACATGTGCATTATAGCAAGCTGTCCATGAAAGTGTTAATTGTAGTAGACTTGTCTGTATGACTTTATAAATGGAAAAATATGTGTCAACATGGACACAGAATTTCGATTAATTAAAGGCCTAAGTCAGACGCCGGGTGGCAGGAGATTAATATCTTTATTGAAACAGGTAATACAGGTAGAGATGTGCTACTGTGCAGTTACTGTGATATTTATTATATTATTGATAGTCCCCAAGGCAATACCTGTTTGAATAATGCGCAATAAAATTAATCACAGGTATGGGCACTAGTTATCTATTTTACAAGCGAGCATATATCAGTTATTCTACAGGTAGCAGTCACAGCCAATCAGATTGACTATTGGAATTTAGGTGCTGCTCGAGATGTTAAAGCCCAGTCTGCTGTAGGACCTACAGTAACATTTTGAGGCGGGGAAACCTTAAAATTAATGGTGTCTGCTAGGTCAAAGTCCGGTCAGCATCAGATGTAAACAAAATATGCACATGTGCTTATCAGCTGATTTTGAGTCAGCTGATTCAACAGGCTACATTGTTAGAATCATTTTTTACACTTTTTCCTGTTTAGTTTGTTCCTTTCTTCCTCTTAAAGGCGTAGAAATGATTCATTATTTGGTTCATTATTAGCCATCATGAATATAAGGTAACAAATTAATTAACGTTCAATGCAAATGAAGCATTTAAGTGAGTTGTGAAAGGTACTACTAATAAAAGTCTTTCAGGAAGGTCATAGTGCCCGGTGAATGGCCCCTCTGACAGTCTGGTGAAAAGGTTATCAAAGGGAACACATTAAGTAAAGATTGAACCAAGTTGTTTTTTCTCCATTCTAAGATGTTGGTTTTTGTTTATTATTCTTTATTCCATAAATGAAAGTTGTATAATTAGAGGGTGTTTGAATAATAACGATATAAGATGTCATTACTATTTATGCTGCATACAAAGTGAACATTTTGGCCCTGTTGAGAGCCCTGTTTTCTTTGTGTTGACCTTGTCAAAAAATTCCGCCAAATCTCCAGTTGTCCCCAAGAACTAACCATGGCTGAAGAACCAGTAAAATATTTTACATTGAAATTGAATTATCTGCAATTTGAAACTGTGCGGAATTTGTTTATACATTCTGGATGGGACTTTGAGGATTGTGTTATTGGTCCAAATAAATCATTTGAAACAAATGTCACAAATGACACTTTGCAAGAAAATGAAATCAGTGAGCCAACAAATCATCAACTGAGCGGTGGCCATGATGGATCTGGTGATGGTGATGATGATGGCGGTGATGATGATGGAGATAATTCTGGAGATGATGTGGGCCAGGACGGTGAATGTGGACATTGTTTTTTATCTCCATGCGTGACTGAAAATCGGCAACTATGGCTTGCTGAGCAACCACTAGCTCCACACATTAGGAATTCGGGACTACGCAAAACAAAGTATAAGAACTTTTGGACAATGATGGATAGACGAGGTGCGTGGAAATTAGAAAAATACCTTCAAAAGAAGTCAAGACTATTGGGCAATGACACTTATGTATGGACTCTTAGAGAAGTTATGCCATCCTGCATTGTAAATTTAGTGCGATCTTTGTATCCGAATCCCCATTGCCAACCATATATGGGGCATAAATGGGCTTAAAAATAAATAACACATAAAATTGCATTCAAATTAAATTGAATTAATAAACTTTTTATAAAAGACTATATAAAAATCAACAACAATAATTATTATTAATAATAATAATTAACAATTATTGTCTACTATCAAAATGGTGAACTAGTTTGTCTGAATAATAAGTGTGGTGTGTAATATACTTTTATTTATGATAATATTATTTTTGTGCATTGGATATTTAATGTTTATGGATTAATTTAAAGTGATGACAGATTTCATAATTCACAAATGGTGAGCTTGGCATGTTTTGTTGCTATGCATTCTCCCAGCATGTTTCATAGGAGTCCAATGCAAATTTACCATGTGCTTTTCTATTTATAGTTTATTTGTATCATGTGACTGGGGTCAAGGGTGAAATTTCAAATTGAGCTGTCAGTTACCAGCAGAAAGTATGAAAATTTTGAACATAAATTGATTTAATTCATGCTCAGTGGATCATATTTGAAAAAATCATGTACATGACTTTGTAAATGGAACAGTTATGAGCTACTGTAATTTTTTTCTGGAGTCAAAATGATGCTGGAAGGCAGAATTATTGATTTTTTACCCCTGAAGTGTAAAATGTTTGAATTTGCCACCTCCATTAATTTGGGGGCGGAGCTTCCCCTTTTATAGCAGGGGCTGGGGTTTAACCCTTTGGTGTCTGGACAAATACTGAGAAGGTACAAGTAGGCAAAGATCAGGAAAGGCGCAATCAGAAAAAGATTCCCACTCGAAAAACCGAGGTGGGAAAAATACTAAATTAACAATCAGGTACTCATACCATGAAAACATATCGTAAGCCGAATGAGCAGCTATTTTCCCAATAGGTGGCCACTCAGTTACCTAAACTTAACTAAAAATATGAAAACATACATAAGGCGCCAACAGCACAAAAATTTTAACCACCAAGACATAAAACGAAAGAGCTACCACAGAAGTATCGCCTTGGAACGATCAGTAATATAAAATTACTGGTTTACATGGCCATAATCTCACCCTCAACTTCTGCAGTGGTTCATAACATTTAGTTAGTTCTTTGGTCCTCGTGGTGAGATGGCTGCCTATTTTGCCTTTTATAGAACACTTAGGCCTTTAAAGTAAAACTGTATCCATTCATAAAAGCACTTCGCCCGCAAATAATTTATAGTATGCATTATTGATATTTGCATGAAATGTTTGCATCATAATTTCCGATGTATACATTCATTTCTACAATGCTACATCCTTACTCAACCCATGTTCCCGGTGCGAATGTTGTAATAATGCTTCGTGTTACTGAGCAAGGATAATACGGCGTTCGTGTAAATGGACTGTGTTGTGACATGTTGTAAGATCACAGTTTGAATCCATGTCATTGAAACCGTCTGATTGCTCTTGACATTCCAAAGATTAATTGAGCCACTGCATGGGAAAATAACAAAATGCTTGGGCGAAAACAAAGGCGCAGATCAGCTTCGCGGTAACCGCGAAGCTGATCAGCGCCTTTGTTTTCGCTAAATGGATAGAGCAATCCCTCTTCTACTTAAATACAAAATTTCAAGCCTCTAACAACCTTCTGTGACTTTACAGTCCGGTTTGTGTTGGACCTGGTCGGAATCCAAATTGTATGTTTTCTCACGCACAGGCTCAATTAAAATCAAAACATGATCTTTGACTGCCATATCATATAAGCCCGTGCGTGAGAAAACCAACAATTTGGGTTCTGACCAGATCCGACTCAAATCGGGCTGTACAGTCACAGAAGATCGTAAGAGGCTTGAAATTTTGGATTTAGAAAGTAGAGAAATTGTACGATCCGTGTATCGAAAACAAAGGCGCTGATCAGCTTCTCAGTTACTGCAAAGCACTGATCTGCGCCTTTGTTTTCGCCTATGCATATTGTTGGTTTTCCCAGGCGGTGGATCATATGACAATGATAAATAGTAAAAGAGCAGGGAAAACATTAATGAGAAAGGGGATGGGCCATACCGCGGTTTCGGTTACTCAAGCCTCATCAGTGACTCTATGAATCTGACAACATGGAGCCAGAGACAATTACTGCAGTGTTATAAATTTTAACTGGCATGTCAATACATAGGGACGTCAATCTAAATGGAAACAGATGAATGTATCTAAACTGAGCATAATTGTTTTATTTTTTCAGAATATCATCCAATCACTGATCTCAAAGGACCAAAACGAAAATATAAACTGCACTATGGAATATGTGATATATTTTAGGGCCGCCACACGGCACAACACCAGCTGCGGTAAAAGCAAATGAAGATTAAAACAGAGTAGGAATTTCGTTTTGATTGCGCAATTTCCTTTTCACTGCCTACTTTTACCATTGAGAGTAGTGCACATATTAATGAGAAAAGGGATGGGCCATACCGTGGTTTCGGCTACTAAGCCTCGTTAGTGACCCTTTAGATTTGACAACATGGCGCCAAAGAGACCTACTGTTACATTCCACTTTTCAACAGGGTAGACGATGCAAAGACTACTGCCCATACATCATCTTTCAGAAACTGCATTTTTCAAAATCTCACTTTTCTGAAACACCTCAAGAAAAATGTGACAGTAACATCCTTTTGCAACCCAAAAGTCTTACAAAAGTGAAGTAAAAATTTTGAAAATCGGTTCACTAATATATATATATATATATACAAAAAAAAAAAAAAAAAAAAAAAAAAAAAAAAAAAAAAAACATGCCCAAGTTTTAGTTTCAATAGGACTTTTGCATTGGCAAGGGAGGTAATTCAAACACCTTAAATTGAAAAACCAGCAAACCTATGGAATAATGTCAAGAATTGGCACTCAATTAAGTATACATAATATGAGGTATCTAGTTAGTTAGTTAGTTAGTTAGTTAGACAATGTATCTTAACCGATAATAATTTTCTGATTTCCCAGAATACCCTCGACGATCTCAAAGGACCGAAAAGAAAATATAGCCTGTTTGTTAAATAAAAGCTCGAACTAAAAAGTAGTAGACCAGGATACCAGGGCTCCTTTTTGTATTCCATATATTTCATACAGTGGAGCCCCGGCTGTAAATGGCGACAAAATTCATGAAATTCTCCTTGTTTCAGAGCGTCACTTTCAAATGTTGATTTACCTTGATTCCCGAGTCTATCTGTCCAGCCAACATGCTGTTTGTAAGCATTGATCATTTATCTACAACTATGTCTAAATCAATAAATTGAAATCTAATTATGGTAGCACGTATGTCTCCAATAAATCTTAAACTGTCAAAATTCTGCCACCCTCTGTTTCGACCACGCGATTGAGTGAAGGTAAATATCCGAGGTCATCGATTGTTGTTGTTGTCGTGGGATTTTCCGCTGCGCGCGCTTCTCAAGTTTCGGCTTTTCCAAAAATAGAAGGGAAAAATACATGCAGATTATAAGATCGGAAAAAAGGTCTCTTTTACAAGAAATGAAGTTCAGACAACTTGAAATTGAGGGAATCAAAGTTTCGTCGACAATAAAGAACTCACTTTGACACATGGGGCTCCAAAATTCGCTTCTGTTATCGTAATAAATGATTATTATCGACTTCATCGAAACACGTGTTGACAGCCGAGCAAAACATGGCGGCTGACGTCATCGCCGCATCATCGGTTTTGGGCGATACCATTCGAAACATGGAGAAGTAATAGAATAGAATTGAATAGAATCAAGGAAACTGTTTACAGAATCACGGTCAGAATTTGAATAGAACAATACTGGAATATTATCAGATTATCGGAGTTCCTCCTCCTGATTTGTAACTTCGACCCTAGCGTATTTCTATAGGACAAACTAATCACAGGACATTGACGTTTAATGTCTACAATCAAAATAAAAGGCCCAAAGTGCCCTAGAAGCCCCATTACTGTATCGCTGAGCGTAGCTCAGCGATTCAGAAAAAGGGGGTTTTAGGGCACTTTGCAAGCTTTGGACCCTTTAGTTTGCTTGTAGACATTAAACGTCAATGTCCTGTGAACTAATAGTGAAGTTAGGGACACCTAGGTCCATATAGCTCTACGTATCTGTTCACAAGACACTGCATGGGTGTGAGATCTCCTCAGAAGATTATTTATAATATTTATTTATTTATTTATTTAAATAATCTCTTCACACGAATGTGAAGTGAGGGCACGAAGTGTATCCGCTACAAAAACTCTTGACAACACATTCTGCTATAAATACATGTAAATAGAAGATACAGACTTCGAAAAAAAATAGATCTAGGTTGAAAGATACTTTTTCTGAATTTTTAAGTGATGCATTCCAATGATTGGTAGACTGTGAGAATCAAGTGGGTCTCACAGATTGTGATTCAAAACACTCTAAATCTATATTACATAATGGCGGTCGTTTGTCGACATATGATGGGTATGACCCAGTGCTGGCCCTATAATATGAACGGCAAGCAAGTGACGCGGCCCGGGTTCGAATCCACGACCTCCCGCCTCGAAGCTAACGCTAACATTTTATCTAAATCAGTACGGAAAAGCCACACTAACAGAAACTTGCAGAAAATTCGCTGCACGGCGTAGTTTTGTCGGCAGTGCGTTCCATCTGCATGGTAGCGGTTAAGGCTCATGAGACCTCCCCTCCCTTCTCCCCCCAGTCCCCAGCTGAGAGAGAGAGAGAGAGAGAGAGAGAGAGAGAGAGAGAGAGAGAGAAAATTACTGCTGTATGTCCTCGCATGTCATATGACTTTGAGACTAAAGATATTTTGACTTGACTGACTTTGGCTAATAATCGCCTCACTCTTTCAATACGTGGATTGAATGTTCTATCCGAAAACGTGGCTGATAATTAATTACCGTGCCTAACCATTCGGTGTGTCTAGTGTGGGTCCGAGCACCACACGGAGCACATGTGACCAAGGACACTCTATCTCGATAGAGTGTCCTTGATGTGACGCACGCCGCCAAAAGCCATGCTTTTTTTTCTTTTTTTTTTCGGGGTTCTCTCGATTTCGTCCCACTGCCTACCGATTGAGCTGAAATATATAATCTAGAAACAGAAAGAATGCAAAACTGAATATATAAAAACATATCTAATATGCCACCTCTGTGACAAGTTCGGCATCGTCCATAAAAGTAATTACGATACCCGTAAGCGGCAATGTTCACATGTTCTACAGATTACATGCATCGTCCCGTTATTAAAATGCAGAACCAAAATCACATTTGAAACGACATCTTAGCATTTTTTTCGTTGAAACAAACATAAACATTTCAGTATTTTGTCCGCCAAAATCACGGACTGCAATTGTCTGGAAGGCGGAAAAATGTCTTACGTCTCACGCGCGGATCCAGAAAATTTTCTCCCGGGGGGGGGGGGGGAGGGGGGGGGTCCAAATTCCCAGAAGGGGTCTGACGGAAAATTTCAACAAGGCAAAAACTAATAATCTGGCAATTCTAGATCCGCCCATGCTACTCAATTAACCAGTTTTCCTGGGTAGGCTTATACGTAGAAGTAAACCAGCGAATCTGATGGCTTTAAACTTTTCCTAAACCTTGGTTGAATCAATGTCACATAGAAAAGTCATTCTACTAAAACATATACTAATGCAAAAGCTCGAAAATTATCACGAAAATGTGCCGGAATTGCAGGATCGCCGACCCGTTAATATTAGATAAAGACAAATCGAGGCAATTTTTTTATTACGACTTCGTAATCTTTCCATTATTTTGATGAACTCTCGACAAGATTAACCAGTTTCATTATCGTCTTTGGCATTGCTGAATAACGTTTCCTTTGATCCAAATCTCCGCCCCACCCCCTTCGAGATATCTGAATCGAGAGGTGTTGAGTTCGATCCCCTACGCAGGGCGCAAGGTATTGTGCCCATGGGCAGGACAAACTTACCCCACTGTCACAGTACTGGTTAACACATAGGAAGCCGTGGTTTCGTCCCTACATACCTGAAAAATTGTTGACTGGGACGCTTTAATAAACTTTAATACAAACACAAATTAAAACAAAGAGCACGAGTCATGAAAAAGAGGATCATGCAGAGACGTCACTTTTCTGCAACATTTTCCTCGTGATTCTTTCATAATTATCGTGTATAGTAGGGCCTATTTATTTATCTATCTTATCATTTTTAATTAAATTAAGAATTTCTTATTTCATTTATTTTTTTCAATGTCAAAGCCTCCATAAAATCAATGCAGTTGAAAAGAAATGTTACTTTTTCACAAAGGTCAATCACCCTAAAGAAGTTTGAAATATATCCAAGATTTCTTTTTATGAAAGGGGTGTAATCATGAAAATGCTACAATTTGTTACCTTGTACTGAGTGAAATGTATTAATTTTACGTTTTTTCTTTAGCTCACCTGAGCCGAAGGCTCACAGGTGAGCTTATAGTATAGTAGTCGAGCCGGCGTTCGTCCGTGCGCCCGTCCGGCCGTGCGTCTACATTTTCAAACTTGAATATTTCTAAGACAACAAGTCCAATCGCGATCAAATTTTATCTAAAGCATCATTGAGGAGGGGGGAAGGTTGCATCTGGTTTTAGGCCAGGTCGGATCAGAACTCTGGTTTCCATGGCAACAGATAGCTCCCATTGAGTTATAATGGGGAGAATGTTGTGGCCACTCTAGCAACTTCATTTTTGACTGGATCTTCTTCATTCTTGGGAATAACAAGGACAACCATAACATCTCGGATAAGTTCGAATTTCGGCTAGGTTCGATCACAAATTGCAGAGTTAGCTGCCCTTGAGCGTCTGGAAAAATCCCCATAGACTTATAATGGGGAAATGTTGTGGCCACTCTAGCGCCATTATTTTTCAGTGGATCTTCTTCATTCTTGCAACAAGAACAATTATAATATCTCGAATGGGTTCGAATTTCAGCTAGATCCGACCTCTGACTGTGGAGTTAGCTGCCCTTGAGTGTTTGAAAAATCATTATTTTGTGTTGTGGCCACTCTATCGCCTTCAATTTTGATCGGATCTTTTTCATACTTGGAAGTAACAAGGATAACCATAACATCTCGGATGAGTTGGAATTTAAGCCAGATCCGACCCTTGACTGCAGAGTTATCTGCCCTTGACTGTGTGAAAAATCAATATTTAGTGTTGTGGCCACTCTAGCATCTTTGTTTTTTCGGTGGATCTTCTTCATTCTTGCAGGTAACAAGGATAACTAACATATCTCGGATGAGTTCGAATTTAGGCCAGATCCGACTTCTGACTGCGGAGTTAGCTGCCCTTTAGTGTTTGAAAAATCAATATTTTGTATTGTGGCCACTCTAGCGCCTTCAATTTTGATCGGATCTTCATTCTTGGAAGTAACAAGGCTAACCATAACATCTGGAATGAGTTCGAATTTGAGCCAGATTCGACCCTGGACTGCGGAGTTAGCTGCCATTGAATGTTTGAAAAACCAATTTTTAGTGTTGTGGCCACTCAAGCGTCTTCAATTTTGATCAGATCTTAAAAAAAAGTCCAGTGACTGTACTTGTTGACTCTCAGGTGAGCGATCGTTGCCCTTGGGCTAATTTTTTTTTAATCAGTTTCGCGTCCCTTTCAAGGTTATTTCAGCTCATATGTGACGGGCCAATCAGTTAGTGGGGAGAAAATGGGAGAACCCCGAGAAAAACCATCTGGCACACCCGCAAGCAGAGCTTAGCTTGTCTCACATGTGGCCAGAGCGGGGCTCGAACCCACACCAGACACAGCGGTGAGATGATCGGGTGATTAAGAAACAGCGCTCTTAACCGTTCGACCACGGGGGCCGCCCACGTGTTTGTTTGATTGATACTATCAGAACACAACAGTAATTTATTTCCTTTATTTTTTTCTCTCGCGAATATGCAGTTTGTAAACTAAGAAAGAACAAATAAAGTTTGTCAAGTTGGAAAGAACGATTAAGGCTGCATATTATTTGGATCCCACCAGGAGTTTTAAGGGTCTGAGGAGAAAGGGCATTATTTACATGGAGCTCGGGAGTAAACATTTTGGGGTTTTAGGGTGGATGTATTTGAAAAAAAAAAAAAACATTTTAGGGAGGTTGGGAGAATGATCATTTTTCTTCGAGGCGGAGGACCCCCGCTCCTGATTCTGTTAGGGCCTCATTATTATACAAAGTCACTTATATACCATTGCATTTTTACTCATACCATACCTATTCTTACACAACACTACAACACCCCACGCCACCCGGTGCCATCTTACCCATTAAATTCCACCCCACCGTACCTTATACCTACATATCCTATTCCACCCACCGACACCACCCTTCTCTACCATTTATTTATTTATTCTGTTTGTCTATCTTATTAAAATAACTTCTCATTTGTCTATCTTCAAGAAAAATTGTCTGAGACTGATTAAAGAAACGTGAAGACTAATATGAACAAAATGAATGCCTATGTTACATTTGCCCAAATCGCCGTATGACTGCTTGGTCTGCGATTTTCCCAACCGTCTGTTAGACACCGTAGGTGACCATGGGCTATGACCTCTGTGGTTACAGTACATACAGGCGTCGTACGATTTCTTAATCCGACTTTCGTCGACCTTCTGAGTCAAAAACGCGCTTGGAGATCGTACGGAAGTCGCAGCGTCTCCGCAGGCTTTAAGTGGAGATCGTTCGGGGTCAGTGCGATGTCCGTACGGCGTCCCTAGAACTTCTAACTGAGCCTTTGCGGTCTCCCTACGACCGCCGAACGATTTTGTTCGGAGTCATTGCGATGTCCGTACGGCGTACTAGAACTTCTAACTAAACCCTATCAGTCTCCCTACGATCGCCGTACGATTTTGTTTCACCAAATTATCATACAAAAATCGTGCGGCGACCGCACGATCAGCGCACCTGGTGATCATGGGCTCATGACCATAGGCTACGGCTTTCGTCGACGTTTTGAGTCAAAAACGCACTAGGAGATCGTACGGAAGTCGCAGGGTATCCGCAGACTTCAAGTGGAGATCGTACGGAGTCAGTGCGATGTCCGTACGGCGTCCCTAGAACTTCTAACCGGGCCTTTGCGGTCTCCCTACGATCGCCGTACGATTTTGTCACCAAATTATGATACAAAAATCGTGCGGCGATCGCAAGATCAGCACACCTTGTCTTAGTACGGCGCACGTGCCATGACGACGTGCACTCTACGTGCTACACACACACACACAAAGGATAAAAAAAAGAATAAAAAAACCCAGACTATTACAAATCGTACAGGCTATGGAGACCGCCGCGTAGAATCCTAGGTAAATCGAAGGATCACCCTGCGGCGACCACATGAAAATGCCAAAAAATGACATCATACGATAATTACAAGCTAGTGTAGACCAAAAGTAACCGAGGCATAAGTAATGAAATATATTTATGAGAGTTAAGACTAGGGATGAGATAAACATGTAATTGGGACCGATTTCTTTGGTATGAGAGACGAAACAACTACGGTGTAAATGAAAGGTGAAACCGGACGAGGGAAAAACGAATTGAAACGTCATGGGTGCGAAACGTCTAGTTTCTTTTCTGATTTCCCCTTTTCCGATAATGGTTTCTTCCGCGCCATTCACACACCCGGTTAACAAGGTATATATGGGAGGCGAGAATTTACGGCTATCGGTCAATTGCCTTTACGGCTACGTCCTGGAGAATTTCGAACTAAGTCATAGATAATTTACAAATAGTATGTGTTCCTTTACGCTGTTTAAAGGTTGCAGCTGGACTGGGTTGCACTGAAAGTGTTTGGTCTAGCTTTTCCAGACATCTATTCCAGAAAAATTGTATAGTGCAAGATAGTGATCATGTATTTTGTTTGCAACTTCAGAAAAATATGTTTCATGTAATATGAACTTTATTTAAATAGTAATATGTTTAAATGCCTTCTCATGGAATTCTGGGGAAAAATATATTCACAAACATTTGTGAGAAACATTGTTCTAGAATGTAATCATTTTCTGAGAAAAAAAAATCGACATTTTTCGGAAGAATATTTCCTTTTTAGCAGCCCCCAAATTTTGGACAAGTATATGTTACTTGTGGACTATGTCTTGGTGACATTACGGCCACCAAATTGACCGCGATAGATAATTTACGACTATTGTCTTGGCGAATTTACGGCTATATGTTTGTTTTAAGCATATCCTGATTATTAAAAGGTCACTGTTTTGAACGATTATGATCGCTCGGCTTACCAGTTGCCCTCTTTGCATTAGTAACTGAATATTATTTTAAATAGCAGTCATACATTAGCGTATAAGCCAAACGCGCTTTGGGGTGTTGACAAAAACGTAAAATCCAACATACTTCAGGGGCACAGTTACGTTTGGGCTCAAAAGATTTGTAAGCATGCTCAAATATTTTCTAGAAGCTTGACGTGTCTCGAACGTGTGTCTTATACGTTTTGACAAGGTTCCACGCACGTTATAGGTGCATTGAATACGCTTTGAACATGTTTGGTGCACGTTTTATGCACGCCAGTGTACGCTACATGTACATGTGCGTTCCGATTTTACAAGATATTGCTTCAGTAACGTGTCCCAAGCGTGTATGAGACATGCGTTGATGCACACCTATAGCGCATGCGTATCGCGTCTGTGACGTTAAACAAACGAACTTCAAAATTTTCAGCCTACTGAGATTTTTATACATCCGGCACATGCCTCAGTCACACGCTATTAAATGTGTGACTGCTAAAACGAGTTTAAGAAACTTAGTAATTTCTATAGTGGAAAATCTTAGGCATTTAGAGATTTTTCATATACCCGAATGCCCTTTTAGTTTTGTTTTCACCTCAATTTTTGGATTCGGATTTTTGTTCTGATTGCGCCACTTACTTATCGCTGCCGTTACTTTTACATTTTTTACCGTCTATCAACTTACACCGGCTGTAGCGATTTTCAGTCAACTAGCACAGTTTTGTTACACAACAATAAAATGTATCTAAAGTGACATTTCACATTTACCGCATTGCACATTTTCCTCGTTTCCCTCACGCGACAGAGAAATCGTTGAATCCGGTGTACCTAATACATATTAGATGGTGAACCTGTGTATCCAGACGCGCTTATTACTGCATTCTAACTACTTTGTAATGTCACACAATGACTTCACACTAGTTTCAATTTTTATTCATAATGCCCTCTATCAGACTACGACAAGACGACACACGAATCGTCACGAATTTACAAAGTTTTTGAATTCGTAGCTGAAACGTAATCGATTCGTGAAGATCTTAACTAATTCTTACAGTTCAAAGTACAAAACCACAAAAGCACGTACTTGTAACTGTTATGCGGCTTTCACGCTAGAGCACGATCTGTTACGAATACCACGATTGACAAATCGCAGCTAATCGGGACATTTTGCCAAAATTTGACGTTCTGATACGAGTCGTTGCGTTTGGATACGATCTGTTGCGATCTGATACGATAGGGTGGCGATCGGTCAAAATCTAGTGACAAGATATTGGTCCCGTGACATCGTAACTGGATCTTATTTTATTCGGATGCATTCGTAACTCTTTCGGGAATTCCGGAGGTTGTCACCCAACTACGAATGAACCACGAATCCGTTACGAATGTCATGAATACATGCCGAAGCAAATACGAAATTATTTAGACTAATCTAAAGCCGTGTTCATGTGCAAAATTTTCACCTGGTGTATTTTTTGCACCCCGGGTGTAAATTTGCATCCGGTGTACGTATTTTATGCTATGAGAACGGTGTTTTAAGAAAGTAAACCCAGTGCAGAAAATACATCCGGGTGCAAATTTGCCCCTACTTTCGAGATGGAGCAAATTGAAATTGAACCCGGGTCACGGTTCTTTTGCACCCGGGTGTATTTTGTGCATATGAACGCAAAACGCTTAATCGGTATGCATTTTCTGTGTGTTTGAATTGATGCTTTATGTCACAGTCAACAGCTAAGGTCATGTCGGGATGTTGCCTCAATTTAATGGGACTTTTACCCAAAAATAGAGTATCATGGCATCCAGAAGTGCTTAAAATATAACCACCGTGGTTATACGGACCTTTTTCAAAGAATGTGCAGTTTTCTGTCCGTGATGATTTTTTTCATACATCATTCTGCTTTTTAGCTCGACTGCACTTAGTGCATAGAGCTATTGCAGTCACCCCGATCGTCCACGTTCCCGTTCCCGTGCGCGTGCGCGTCACACTTGCGTTAAAGCCAGATGTACGTAATTGACCTCACGGTAGATTTTTTTTATTTTTTGCATGTGAGTGTATTTTGATGTCCTACATACGAAAATGAAAAGAAATCGATACTGTTCCGAGCTTGTGTTCAAGATATCGGCCTTCAAAATCGTCGAATTTGAGAGCGAAAATACATTGACGTCAACGTAAAATGCGATTTTTAGACCCCCCCCCCCTTTTTTTTTGTTAATGTTCTTGATATATTTCAAAAGATCCACGGTAGGATTTTTTTTAAAAAAACTGATATGAATTAGAGAAATTTCTGAACTAAATATAGATAACGAGAAAGACCTTAGTTACCGGATTCGTTTTCCTGCTATAGGCATGCAAAGAGAGGTAGTCGTTGCTGAATTCAGTATATTTTACGCGCGACGTCGATTTTGCGCCAAAATTTCCGACACTGTTTAGTATTCAATATTGCTAACTGTCGCGGAAATGTTGTTTTCTTCGGGATAACATGTCCACAATCTATATTTTGAGCAAAAATAATAAAAAATTATCAAACTTTCTACATTTCTGAAGTCCTCTGCATAATTGTATGGATATAGTTTCGTATTCCGAAGGTAAACTGACGCTAGAAATGACGTTTCGAGCGAAAACTGACGTTACGAATGTGGCGTAAAAATGACGTTTCGACCCTTAGATACGCACGTTCCTTTGAGCGCCTTCAATTACGTACATCTGTCTTTAAAGTTTTCTAGAAGTCCATATCTTGACAACCACTCATCAGAAAGCATTCATACTTGGACCATAGATACCCTGTAGGGTAAGCTTTCATTCCATGGCATCGGGCCCCTGGGTCCAGGCCGGGGGGTGGGGCTGGAGGTTAAAATCTAGAACACCTTCATAAATAGCTGTTATTGTGTTAAAGTTTTCTAGAAGTCCATATCTTGACAACCACTCATCAGAAAGCATTGATACTTGGGCCATTGACACCCTGTAGGGTCGGCTTTCATTCCATGGCATCAGATCACTGGGTCCATGCCAAGGGGTGGCGCTAGAGGTTAAAATCTAGAACACCATTAATAATAATGGCTTTTCTGTGATATAGTATTCTAGAAGTCTGTATTTTGAAAACCTTTTATCAGAGGGCTTTCATACTCGGACCATAGGTAGATGGTTGGTCTTTGTGACACAGACTTGTGTGTCATAATGACGGTAAGGCTCGGTTGACCTACTTTCCATGGTTCAGTGATTTTGCCTTATATCTTGACACTCAATTAGTATATTTTCTTACTTCTTTCAGATTATGAGTGAGTACGACCAGGCCTTTGACCCCAATATACTTATAGGTCACTGTGACCTAATTTCACGGTTCAGTGATTTTGCCTTATATCTTGACACTCAATTAGTATATTTTCATACTTTTTTCAGATTATGAGTGAGTATGACCAGACCTTTGACCCCAATATACTTATAGGTTACATGGTTCATTGATTTTGCTTTATATCTCAACACTGAATAGGTATATGATCATATTTCTTTCACATTACTAGACTTTTGACCCTGAAATACTTATAGGTCAGTGTGACCTTATTTCACGGTTCAGTGATTTTGCCTTGTATCTTGGCACTCAGTTGGTATATGAACACACTTCTTTCACAATATGAGTGAGACCTTTAAATCTTAGGTAGTTATAATTAAATTCCATGGTTCAGTGATTTTGCCTTATTACATCAAGGCAAAAAGATGTATGAGCATAATGCTTTGGGTTACTCTTGGGGTTTGGCCTTATATTTGACAAAGGTCAGAAGCAGTCGAGCACGCTGTCCTGCGACAGCTCTTATTAGATTATTTCTTTTACAAATTATTTTCAAGCATGTCCATAACTGCTTTATGATTTTTTCTTGGCTTAAGTGCTTGTCCCATGAGTGCTTGTCGTGTCAATGTTGTTACTGCTTTATAAATCGTTTCCTTGTTGAGTACACAAATATTAATATCTGTATATTTTCTGTCTTTATATTTATATTCTTATGGTTACACACCATGGCGTTTTAATGCTTTTTTACACGTTAGTTGAAACACCTCCATATAATTACCATGATAAAAACGTGCTGACTCCCACAAAAGCATCTATGCCTTAGTTTTCGAATATTATAATTTGGCTGCTTGGTATGTGATCGGTAAGTATGTCAAATGTTGTTACTCATTAAAAACTTCTTAACTTATCAAATGTTCAAATACTGGTCACTTTAGGGTAAACACACATTAAAGTTTTCATTGTGCTTAAACATCCATCCAGATTCCCTAGTTTTGACGATTTGTCAAATTTTGTCAATGCTGTTACTGTCAATGGTGTTACTCATTGTGTGGTAACAACATTGACAAATATGACTTTTTTTCACATGCTGGAAGCACGAAAGTTAAAAATTGCGAAAAAGTAGCTTAATGTGTGACAAATGTATACATTTTAACAATGCATATTTTAATAGATAACGTTCTATCATAGTTTTGAAGTTTTCTCACAAAACTTGAACAAAGTAACAACATTGACCAGCATAGTATCAACATTGACCAGCATAGTAACAACATTGACCAGCATAGCAACAAAGTTTATGTGGGTATTTTCTATTTCATGCAGATGAATAATTATGAGAAAAGAGAACTATGATGTAGTGTTAGTGTCGTAAAATAACCAGGCAAAAATTTAATCAATACTTAGTTTTGAAATGTCAATGTTGTTATCATTAATATCAATGTTGTTACAAAATGTCAATGTTGTTACCAATGGCATTGATGTTACATACATTTATAGTAAACCTGGTGAGTTAAGGTCGAAAATATTGGATTAAGTCGACTTGATCATGGCTAAAATACTTATTTAGGTTTCGTGATAAGATTAAAAATCCATTTAGATGGAAGCTTGTTTTAGTGGTCACAACATTGACATTTCTTTGAAATAACCCTAGTTTTTGGTAAAATTTGACTTTAAGAAGAGAGATTAAACTTGCATATGGCTTTTTCTGAGTTCGTATATACCACTGGGTGCTTCCTTCGTTCCGATATAAAAAGGTTTTGTTTGACTTTTCGGTAACGGATTTTGTTCTACTTCTTTAATACAGTAAATCTCCACAAAACAGAGTTGACAATAACATAAATTGCTTAATTTATATCACTTCTTAACGAATCAACTTAAATGTTACTATAAAATTGCATTCAAAACGCTATATTATGACTTGAAATTCTTTCAGTGACGTCATAAATTAGAATCAAATCAAATCTTTGACCAAATTCTAGGAATTATTGTAGAAAAAAATCTGGTACCTGAATCAAACAAAACCAAATCCTATCGGGACCTACATCTGTATAGTAAAAGTCAAACAAAACCTTTTTATATCGGGACGAAGGAAGCACCCAGTGATATACACTTCTGACGTAATAAACGCAACATATTAAGATGAAACGCAAATACTAACTTTTTTGAAAAAAATCCAACCCCAAATGGGCACATTTTTTGAAAATGACCCACACTAAGCCAATAATGCTTGTAGTCATGGAACCGACCAAGACTTCCACGAATGGTTTATGATTCAGCTGTTTTTGAAATCAAAGCAATGTTACATGCAATTTTATGTCATTAGTGTATTTTCGCGGGAAAACATCACGAATTGTTGAGTAATTCATTGGTACAATATGGGTAATAAGAAAGATGCAGGCAAGGGCAAACGAAGGGGTAAGGGGAGAGTATCCGTACCCGACTTTGCAAATTTAGAACCACGGTCTCTGACTGACAAGCAGGAAAGCATGTACGTGGCTTTTCATGCATGCATATGGCGCGAAACGCCACAGATACAGTCATGTATCTATCCTGACAAATAAAAATCAAGAATCCCCAAGAATGTTCTTTTATACGTACGTGCATGATTCGTATATAGCTACTGGCACATTTCTTCATATCTTATTCTCCAAACTTTCGTGCCGTATTTCCCCTTTTCAATCGTGTTATCGTAATGAAATCTTAATGAAATCTTGCAAGTACTCGTGCGATTCCAGCCGATTATGCCGAATCTCTTGTTTCTCTACCAGTCAGTTGTATCCCCGGCACCCGTTGGGCCGGGGAATAGCGGGGCTTTTAACTTTTCAAATTTTAAAGCCCTGGTAAAAGCTCCGCCCTGCGGGGAGAAAAGTTTGGTAAAATTCCTGTTTAAAGCCCCGGTCCCCCGGGGACAAATGACCTAAGCTTTTTGAATAATCTTTACTCGCCTTTACCATGACGGTGAGAATAGGCACTGCCGGGAAGTAAAATCTCGGCATTTCAGCCCCGCTATGTCCCTGCTATTTCCAACCCTAGGGGCCCCGGAGATATAAATGACTGGTGCATTACAGATTCGTAAAACAATTACGGACAGACAAGAAAATTTATGAAACTGCATGAAACGTCATGAATCAAAATTTCATCAATTCCTGACGATTCATGAGACTGATCATGAGGGACATAACAAAGATAAAACTAAAATATTACCTTCCAAGTTCAATTGGTAAATCCTGGAAACTTTCTTCAAAAGTTACACCAGATACCTCTTCCACTATGCAGTCGGTTTCGCCACAATGTCCGAAAGGAACATATACAGAAAGTCGAAATGTAACATATACGTAGTACGCAAGTCACCAATACATTTTTACATAGACCGTAAAGGAACATTGACAAAACAAACAAACTGTGACATTTCACTTGCATTGTGAATATAACATTCGCAATCACTCTTGCCATACACATTTCGACATCATTCAAATTCCAAAGGTTCATCAAAGCCATAAATAATAAATTTATGAACCTGAAAGTACAAAAATAATTAATTTCAAAGCTTTTAACACCGGACTCCAGAACAGGATCTGCCTTTGGGTCAAACTTCATATAAATATTCAGAGTATGCACAAATTTATTTCAGACGCAAATGTTAGAAACAAATTACCTCATTTTTGTGCTCTCTCTCTCTTGCAACCACACACCTTATTCCTATTCTTATGATTCTTATTGTGTAAACACACTGAATGTGATAGTGTATTGTCCGAATGTCTCTAATACCCTGCGTAAATTCTCTATGACTTAGTAGGAAATTATCTATGACTTAGTCGTAAAGGCAATTGACTGATTGCCGTAAATTAACGCCTCCCATATATACCTTGTTAACCGGGTGTGATTCAGCATCCGGCGAGTAACCAAGCAACCGGTCCATCACCATTTACGATCAGCTGTTTCCGAAGCTAAAGAAAGCAGGTTAGACTCTGACCGTCAACTTCTATCGCATGTACCCGTGACGCACAATTAATTAGCAGATTGCTAGGGGTGATTAATTGGCCACGTGCTTTTAATCGACAACGTAGCAACTCCATTGAAAATGGCCGCTCTAGGCGCCTTTTTCAACGAGTCGAACAAATGCAACAATTACAATGGTCAGGAGATTTTATAGATTTTCAAGGTAAGGCAGCAAGAAAGATAATATATTTTTTAACAAAACGGCTAAATAGCATGGCGATTGTGCAACGGACGAAAATACCATGATTATTTTTGCAAGACCGGGCAAGACCGATTGGGGATTCCCCTGATCGGTTTTGTGTTTGCAAGACTATAAAAAGTAGTAACTTGCAGTTGCTTAATCCAGCTTACCAGGAACTGAAAACTGTCCTTGTGGACAAATTTTCTTAAGATGCATGTTGAAGTTGACAATATAATAGAAACAATAAGTTGACAATAATAGAAAATGTTCTAGACAATATTATATAATATGATCGCGGAAGACAAATCATACTGGAAAGTAATAAAACGATAGATCTTTCTCGTATTATGTTTTATGTCTCAAGCCGAAGAAAACTAGTTTCCATTCTTCATGTAAACATCAATTAAATTTGGTAAGAAATATATCATTTAGTCACAAATTACCTACAAGAATAAAAATAAGTCATTATAATAATTGCTATGTAATATGACTGCAGAAAGTCACATTTTGCACGAAAAAAAAAGAAGTGAGTAGTATATACCTAGGCTGATAAGTAAGTGGTTTAATCTACTGGAAATGTAAACATGAATAGTCTAGAAAACAATACAATAACGAAATAAAAAGAACATCAAAGTCATATAGAGATGTTTTAATTTGGTCTGGTCCATGCTTCAAGCTGTAGCGTAAATGTCATTCAGTCTGTCAGTTCTGTCTGCAGTGCCTCTCACTTGTAGATAAGTGTCTGTATCTATGTGGCTTGAGCTGTCACGATCATATAGAAATTTAAATGGATTAGCTAATAATGGTTTCATTTCATAGAAGAATGGTGAAATAGCATTTCATAGTGGTCTAAGATGGAATTATGGACAATTCGGACCTTGGCTAATTCGGCCCTAGTCAATTCGGACCCTAAAAAATTCGGCCCTAGTCAATTCGGACCTCGACCACTGGTCAATTCGGACCTCGACCACTGGTCAATTCAGACCTTTTTTTTATTGGTCAATTAAGACCTCAAAAATAAAAATTCTTTGGTCACTTCGGACCTTTTCTCTTGGTCAATTCGGCCCTTTTCAATTGGTCAATTCGGACCTTTTCCTTTGGTCAATTCGGACCTTTTCCATTGGTCAATTCTGACCTTTGCATTTTGTAATTTCCATAAAGAAAAATGCGTTGTCATCCTTTACTGATTTCTTGCCGTGCTGTATTACGATCTCGCATTTCATAAGGTAAAATTGCGGTTTGCGCTGACTAATGTCATACACCAGAGTATCGTGAACTACATAATACACAGTACCCTTAAGAAACAAATGGACTGCTCGAGTCTACAGACAAAGCTTATTAACTTCTGACTGACCGTCTGATCACTGGTTAACCGCTCAGAACGTATCTGCCCAGGAAAAGTGGTTAAAATCAAACCATCCACACATATAAGCCCATGTGTTTACTTGCGTGGTTATATTTTCAAGCGCATTTTGGATGTCAAGACATCGTAATGTTGGGTAAATGTCCTACGAAATGGAGGCAACATCCCGACATGTCCATAGCTGTTAACTGGGATGCTAAGTCACAAATCAATCAATCAGTCAACAAAACAAAGTATATCACTCGCGAATACTACATGAAATAATGGCATGAGTACTACAACATATTTTTATTTTATGATTTGAAGACACAGGCAATCCTTCCATTTTGAATCGATTCAAGCATTGGCTGCTTCGGACCTTATTTCTATTTCACGTGTGGTCAATTCGGACCCCAAACGTATTCTGACATGGGCTAATTCGGACCTTTATCCGATTCGGACAATGGTAATTCGGACCTTAATCCGATTCGGACCTTGGCTAATTCGGACCCTATTTCAAAAAAAAATAATTGGCTAAAGATTAACGATATAAACACAACTTTCACGTTGCAGTCTCATTAAATGGACATTTATGCGACAAATTCGCGAGTTTTGGTCTAATTTTGAATATATATCTCGAGGCTGTCGCGCGATCGTCGCGCGACTGTCGTGCGACATTCGTGAGAGTGTCTCACGACGTTCCCACGAATGTAGCTTTATTTTCATTACAGTCGCGCGACATCGTGAGAGTGTCTCGCGACATTCGTAGGAATGTCGCTTAGTGTTATTTCCTCGCCAGATAGTAGCGAGGTGTTCAAATGTTTTATCAAGACTGTCGCGCGACTGTCGTGCGACATTCGTACTAGTGTCGCGAAATTTTCGCATTGTAAATTCGTCAAAATTTCGCGGTGACAGGTTCGCGACACTCGCACGAACGTCGGACGACTGTCTCACGATCATCGCGCGATCGTTGCGCGACTTATTTTGGCGAAAAAATTCGCATAAAATATTTAAACATGTTTAAAAACTTTGAGACAAGTTCGCGACTAGTTCGCGACACATGAAAATTCTCACGACACTCGCACGACTGTCGTGCGAAAGACCGCGACTTAATTTGCAAAACAGTCGCGAGGAATTCGCATGCCAGTGAGATACTAGCTTAACCCAATAATGACTTTCTGATTTCTCAGAACAACAATAAACCCTATTTTTTATTTCGAAATAAGTTTTGAAACGCTTTTGCATATACATGTATTATAATATTTTATCTAGTAGATAAATATTGATCATTGTGGAGTACAAAAATGTTAAAATGACACTGCCGAAATATATGCGCATTGATTGTTGCAAAGTTTTGAAAGTACTGACTTAGGACTAGGGCGTTACATGGTAAAGGACGATACGTATAAAAGGCATAGGACTCATACAATCCGATCCCAAACCAAGACACCGGGCGGGAAACTTAAGTACAGTACAGAAAAAAAAAACACACACAAATTTAACAAGGCGAATATATTGAAATGTGACGTGCTGTTTCCCAACAAGGTGGTCATCCGGTTAGCATCGGCAAAATACAAAAGTGTACAACTAAGGTTATCAGAAAAATACAAATTGGTGTCAAAGCCTATATTCAACACACAAAACGCCGAAAGCCCAATGTTTTCTGCCGTTTTTTCTCTATCTATAGTCCAAAGGTCTGTTAAATTAATTCAGTTGTCAGATTCTTTGAAAATTGTGATATATAGTATATTGTCTGTATTCAGACAAGTGAATAATTGTATTACGTAGTTTTAGTATAGACACAAACTTACTATGGTCACTGATTCATAGCTACAAAATTTAAATGAAGAATATCCAGAATATCATAATCTATAATTTCGTTTGACCGAATGCATATTAGATGTAAAATATATATTGATTCTGGTTTCAATTCGTATGTTTGAAATCATATATAAAGCTCATGACTGTATCTAACGACAATAAAGGCTTCAAACTGAGTGTCAATGTAGTCAACTATGGATTTCCAACTGAAAAACATGTAATTCATCAGGGTTCAAACTAGCCAAGAAATTTAGGGAGAAGTTTGTCTCTCCCCAAGACTAGAAAATGTGTTTATGAAACACTATGCCCCCAACTGGTAAGCCACTTTCAAGATGCAAAAATGTCCAAAAAATGACTAAGTTCAAATTGTAAAAAAAGTGACAAAAATTAATCTGAGGAGTATATCCCAACCACATGCATATATTCAAAGCATGGTCACAATGTCTGCAAAGTTTTAAAAGTATCGTTATTAAATTGTAGGAGGAGTTGCGCACACAAGTTACCCTCTATCCATCCACTAAAATGCCCGAAAAAATGACTAAGTTCAAATTGTGAAAAAAATGACAAAAAAATAATCCAAGGATTATATCCAAACCACATGCATATCTTCAGACCATGCCCATAAAACATGTAAAGTTTTAAACGAATTGGCATGAAACTGTAGGAGGAATTGCGCACACAAGGTACCCACTGCCCATTCACTTTCATTGTCAAAATGCCCAAAAAATGGCTAAGTTCAAATTGCGAAAAAAGTGACAAAAATTAATCTGAGGATTATATCCAAACCACATGCATATCTTCAAAGCATGGTCACAACATCTGTAAAGTTTCAAGAGAATCTGAATAAAACTGTAGGAGGAGTTGCGCACACAAGGTATCCACTATCTATTCACTTTATCAAGAATTAAAAAGGGAAATAACTCTCACAGAATTGGCCCCTAGCCCCTTGAATTTACCTGAAAGAAAAAATATGGGTCCTCTTAATTTTCATATACAAACTACATACCAAATTTCAAGATCCTAGCTCTAACGGTTCCTGACCGAGTGCTCATGCATCAGTATGATCACACACTGACTGACTGCACGCACGCACTCACTGCACGGACAGACCCAAACCAATATGCCCCCTCAACTTCTTCGATTCGACTTGAATTTCAGGTTTGCTTATATATTCTATACATTTTTACTTCTCCCTCAGCTGAAAATAGGGAGAAGTTTGTTCATTTAGGGAGACTATTTCTTCCTAATCGCCCTGTAGGCTATTCCTTGATTCATAGTATTTTATTGTAAATCATTCACAGCATCTCATGGCATTCATTATTTCCTAAATTTTATAACATACAAGCAGAAGCTAATTGCTTATTCGTGTGCAGTGGTATTTCATTGATGTGTCAGTAAAAATAATTTCTGTCTCATTGAGATGAAGTCACTACTTACTGGTAACATACAGTACTATGCAAAATTTAAGTCTTGCTGAAGGACACTGCACCATGGAAGTAGTTTTTTCAAGTGTTATATAACTTGTGATAACAAACATAAACCCACCTATCCTCTTTATTTATCTGAAAAGCCAACACTGTCGACTATCCTCAACTTCAGTCGCACATTGCTCTCTTGTAGTTCTATAATACAGAGTCAGGCTACATGTTACAAAACTCGTGCTCAAGATTTGTTATTATTATCTGTATTTTTCTTTTTTCTTTTTTTCAAATGCTTCTGTAAATATCAGAAACTTTACTGTCACGAGTTTTGCTTTTGGTGCCATTAGTTTAACAAATTTTTGGGTCCGAGAGAACGACAACAAACATATTAAGATGATTTATCATCTATGTATGCATGTCTGTATACTTTGATCAAATGTTCACTTTATTACCTTTACCAATTTTCCTTGGACATAGAACTGATGAAGTTTTTTTTTAATTGGCATTAAACAAATATAAGCATTTTTTGTAAAGAACACATTTTCTTTTCTTTTTTTTTTTTTGTCATGTTCCTTAAATTGACATACCATAAGTATTAGCCTTGAGTTTGACCCCTGGTAGATCATGGGTACTGGGAGTGGAGTCAAAGTGGGTATTAAACAGGGTATCCATCAATGTGGACTTGCCTATACCTGTCTCTCCTGAAAAATATTTGTGAGCAGTCATTACCGACATATCTATGTACAGGTACTTAAAATGCAATTAACCATTAATATAAGGCAGTGGCTATTTTGCCGGACCCGGCAAAATAGCTCCTAGGGGCTATTTTGCCGGACCCGGCAAAATAAGGCAAAATAGTCTGTAGGCTATTTTGCCGGACCCGGCAAAATAGCTATAATATACATATAGGCTATTTTGCCGGACTAAAAACTTAGTAAATTTTTTTTATTTTAAATTCTTTATTTTTTTATCTACATTTTTTTTTTTAAATTTTATTTACCTATTTATTTGAGTTAATTATATTCTTAAGATAAGAATACACATACTGAAAATGTTGATGAAAAGACTTTATTCAGGGAGAATGGCTGGCATTATGGGACACTTTAAAAGAGAATCCCTTAAGAAAAGAAGAAAAATTGTTAGGAAAAGGTCTGAAGATTAAAGCCAGAATACACACAGATGATCCCCAAGAATATATACAGTCTAGAAATCAACACACATTGGCATTGCAGATATGTTTAGCTGGCAAAGAAGCTTACAAAACCATTTCTTTCCACAGACTATCAGGGATGGGAATTTTTCACCCATCAGACTAACATACTCCTTTGTGTGCCTGTCAGAAATTTTACTATCCCAGTACTGGTAATTTTCAGTTGTCTCAAAATGTTATTCATTTTCTGTATTTACCAATACGGCACTTCATAGCAAAATAAATGATATATAAATGACTGTATCTAACGACAATAACGACAAACGTTTCATTTTGGTTCTTCACAAAAGATTAAATTATTCAAACAGGCTTTAAGTCCAGCCGACATAAATTCAATTCAAATGTTACCTTTGACCAAAGTAAGGAATCGATGCAATTAAAATTAAAGTCCCAACATAGACACCAGGTGGGAAAGAAAATACATAAAACATAACAAAACATTTCCGACAACACACACGAAGAGCAGGATTACTAGCTCTTTCCCAACAAGGTAGCCATCCGGCTAAATTTCCTACGAAACGAAAGGCAACGAGTACGACAGATAAGCAGGCAGAAATAAACAGTAGTATAATGAAAATAAACCACTTTTCATGGGACACCGATTACCGTTTTTACTGGGGACAACGCCGAAAACTGGGGACAATGTCCTGGGGACGTCGTCGATTTTATGAAGAAAGAAAAATAAATAAAATCAAACATAGTGTTCAACTGGCAAACACTGGTAACAAAAACTTGTGAAGTAATTAAGTTAAAGTTAAGAACCAAAGACACCAGAAATACAGAGATTACTATTATCATTAATAAAACCATCTTTACTAGGACAGCGAAATTACCATTTCTACCAGGACAGCGAAAATGTATTAGCGATTATTAATAACGGATTAGAATAAAATTAAACCAAGGTCTCAACTGGCTAACACATGTATTACAAAATGATGCTGCAGTAAAGCCAAAACCTCAACCCAAATATACTAGGTGGGAAGGAGACCATTTCTACAGGTTCATAAAGATTTTCATTCACGAAACTAAAAAAAGAGCCAAAAAAGAAAAGCAGCAACTCGACCGTAATAAATCAAAAACACCCCGACGAGCACAACAAACAGACAAACGGACAAAACACGCAACATGAATAGATATATCAACAGAACCGCCTTGAAAATGTTAGTAAAGAATATCGATTTTACAGAGCTTTAATTCTCGCCCGAGGTCGGTTGATATCAAAAACAAAAACAATTTCTGATTTAACCAAAAAGCTTCCTTATCTCGTTTATGCAACGTCCCTGCTTTAGCTAACTATGGATTAATATTAAGGCCTAAGTAACATTTGACACGATTAGCTTGCGATGATCGTACGATGACAATTTCTTCATTTTCGTTTTGTTTCCGCAGGGTGACCCTACGATTTTACTACGATTCTACGGCTTAATACGATCTCCGAAGCCCGTAGACACGTCGTGCGGGGCCGTACGGAGACATTACGATAATCGTGCGGTCACCGCACGATTGTTTATGATAATTTGGGGAAAAAATCGTACGGCGATCCTAGGGAGACCGCAAAGGCTTGGTCAGAAATCGTAGGGACTCTTCACGAACATCACACGGGCTCCGTACGATTTCCACTTAAAGTGTGCGGATACCCTACGATTTCCGTACAATTTTCCTACGATCTACGTACGATTTTAACTCAGAACGTCGACGAAAGCCAAAGCAAGAAATTGTATGATGCCCGTATGAATTGTAAACACAATCATGTATGTCGCAACTCACGATCACCTACGATGTCTAAACAATTGTAGGGAAAATCGCAGACCGGAAAATCGTACGATGATCGGGACAAATGTAGCCTAGGCATAAGCAGTTTGCAAACACTAGTTTATAGAACAAATAACTAAGTGGTACTTTCTTAGAACAAAAAGGTCGCTGATCAGACAATAATTAGACATTAAATCTTAGTCTATTTCTTACACGGCGTCGAAATAAAGTGCCAAAAAGTCATGACCCATTGAAGAGATGCACAGCAGTGTACACTAATTCAAACTAATGTCTATTGCCAGTCAAGATAGTCTATCCGATAAACAAGTTGTTAGCCTGATAAAACGTCTCGGATTCTAGAGGAACAGTATCAGGAGTAAATGAGATTCTATAATAATGGCTTAAAAACAAGTTTTTGCATCAGGAAAACATGTCCGTGAAATAAATACCCCCTTATACCCCACTTGTATATGGTAAAACTGGGGTATGCAGGGGTATACCTATTTTTCTTATTTTTGCTCCAAAACATATATTGTGGGTACTCGTTAGAACCGCCTCACCGAGGCGGTTCTAACGTGTACCCACAATCTATGTTTTGAGCAAAAATAAGAAAACTATCAAAACTTTTGCAGTGAAAATTTTATTTTATTACAACTTTGAACATTTCTGTATTTTGCTTGGACAAGTTTTCGTAATGGATTGGAACTTGCTTTTGAAAAACCAGATACATGTATGTTGTATAATTTGCCATATGACACGGACTAGAACAACTGATTACACTCCTATAAGGAGTCACAGACTGATCTGAATTCTGTGTTCCGATTTTGTAAAATACATGCTTTCACATGACAATTCTTAAAGTTTCGTTATATAGACAAGGGTATGATTAATTTTTGTGTCGGTAAATTCAAACGAGAACAACATTGTTTTCTAGCTCCAAAATTAGCAAATAAATCAAGGTAGTCTCTCTATCAACTTTATTTTGTTTCACTATATAGAATTTTAACCGACAGTCTGTGCATTATACCGTGAAGACAAAATACGGTATAGATTTGCAAGACATTTAAAAAAGTGAATAATGTTATACTCAGTTAAAGCCTTTGAAAAGACCAGTTTATCATTGCTTTTGTTTTCCAATATTGCTTCGCCGGAACAAGTACGGGGGGCTGTGTTGAAAACCTTTCGTGGTATACTGTGACTATTTGGTCAACGTTTCATCGATTTTATGGATATTTTGGTACTTTGTCTGTTTTTCAGCCTATTGGAATACACTCTCTTCTTCGTTTTGAAACTCTAACAACGTCCATGGGCTCCGCCTCATTTACAAAATCAAACATCTAGCAAACACCGTAAGTTCAACGTTCAGCTGAAGCATGTGCAATAATACTTTCCGGAACTACACTATGGTCTGCGATCGAAAGCGCTCTGTGCAGACAAGGGTATAATTGAATTTTGTTTCTGTAAATTCCGACCAGAACATTGTTCTCTAGCTTCGGAATTAGCAAATAAATCAAGTTAGTCTCGCTAACAACTTTATTTTGTTTCACTCTACATATGTTAATTAGAAATTTGTGCATTAGACCTTGAAGACAAAATGTTGTATAGATTTGCAAAGTCATTACATAAATAATGCCATTGCCTTTGAAAAGAACAGCTTATTCCTGTTGTGTTTTCCTTAATTGGAATGAAGATCACTTCATTTAAATTATGTCAATGACAAAATAGAGAAACATTGAAAATTATCACCAATTTTTTATTTATTAAATTTTCATTTTTATTTTTAGTTTCTTTTATTTTATTTTTATTTTTATCATCAAAGCCATAAATAATAAATTTATGAACCTGAAAGTACAAAAATAATTAATTTCAAAGCTTTTCACACCGGACTCCAGAACAGGATCTGCCTTTGGGTCAAACTTCATATAAATATTCAGAGTATGCACAAATTTATTTCAGACGCAAATGTTAGAAACAAATTACCTCATTTTTGTGCTCTCTCTCTCTTGCAACCACACACCTTATTCCTATTCTTATGATTCTTATTGTGTAAACACACTGAATGTGATAGTGTATTGTCCGAATGTCTCTAATACCCTGCGTAAATTCTCTATGACTTAGTAGGAAATTATCTATGACTTAGTCGTAAAGGCAATTGACTGATTGCCGTAAATTAACGCCTCCCATATATACCTTGTTAACCGGGTGTGATTCAGCATCCGGCGAGTAACCAAGCAACCGGTCCATCACCATTTACGATCAGCTGTTTCCGAAGCTAAAGAAAGCAGGTTAGACTCTGACCGTCAACTTCTATCGCATGTACCCGTGACGCACAATTAATTAGCAGATTGCTAGGGGTGATTAATTGGCCACGTGCTTTTAATCGACAACGTAGCAACTCCATTGAAAATGGCCGCTCTAGGCGCCTTTTTCAACGAGTCGAACAAATGCAACAATTACAATGGTCAGGAGATTTTATAGATTTTCAAGGTAAGGCAGCAAGAAAGATAATATATTTTTTAACAAAACGGCTAAATAGCATGGCGATTGTGCAACGGACGAAAATACCATGATTATTTTTGCAAGACCGGGCAAGACCGATTGGGGATTCCCCTGATCGGTTTTGTGTTTGCAAGACTATAAAAAGTAGTAACTTGCAGTTGCTTAATCCAGCTTACCAGGAACTGAAAACTGTCCTTGTGGACAAATTTTCTTAAGATGCATGTTGAAGTTGACAATATAATAGAAACAATAAGTTGACAATAATAGAAAATGTTCTAGACAATATTATATAATATGATCGCGGAAGACAAATCATACTGGAAAGTAATAAAACGATAGATCTTTCTCGTATTATGTTTTATGTCTCAAGCCGAAGAAAACTAGTTTCCATTCTTCATGTAAACATCAATTAAATTTGGTAAGAAATATATCATTTAGTCACAAATTACCTACAAGAATAAAAATAAGTCATTATAATAATTGCTATGTAATATGACTGCAGAAAGTCACATTTTGCACGAAAAAAAAAGAAGTGAGTAGTATATACCTAGGCTGATAAGTAAGTGGTTTAATCTACTGGAAATGTAAACATGAATAGTCTAGAAAACAATACAATAACGAAATAAAAAGAACATCAAAGTCATATAGAGATGTTTTAATTTGGTCTGGTCCATGCTTCAAGCTGTAGCGTAAATGTCATTCAGTCTGTCAGTTCTGTCTGCAGTGCCTCTCACTTGTAGATAAGTGTCTGTATCTATGTGGCTTGAGCTGTCACGATCATATAGAAATTTAAATGGATTAGCTAATAATGGTTTCATTTCATAGAAGAATGGTGAAATAGCATTTCATAGTGGTCTAAGATGGAATTATGGACAATTCGGACCTTGGCTAATTCGGCCCTAGTCAATTCGGACCCTAAAAAATTCGGCCCTAGTCAATTCGGACCTCGACCACTGGTCAATTCGGACCTCGACCACTGGTCAATTCAGACCTTTTTTTTATTGGTCAATTAAGACCTCAAAAATAAAAATTCTTTGGTCAATTCGGACCTTTTCTCTTGGTCAATTCGGCCCTTTTCAATTGGTCAATTCGGACCTTTTCCTTTGGTCAATTCGGACCTTTTCCATTGGTCAATTCTGACCTTTGCATTATGTAATTTCCATAAAGAAAAATGCGTTGTCATCCTTTACTGATTTCTTGCCGTGCTGTATTACGATCTCGCATTTCATAAGGTAAAATTGCGGTTTGCGCTGACTAATGTCATACACCAGAGTATCGTGAACTACATAATACACAGTACCCTTAAGAAACAAATGGACTGCTCGAGTCTACAGACAAAGCTTATTAACTTCTGACTGACCGTCTGATCACTGGTTAACCGCTCAGAACGTATCTGCCCAGGAAAAGTGGTTAAAATCAAACCATCCACACATATAAGCCCATGTGTTTACTTGCGTGGTTATATTTTCAAGCGCATTTTGGATGTCAAGACATCGTAATGTTGGGTAAATGTCCTACGAAATGGAGGCAACATCCCGACATGTCCATAGCTGTTAACTGGGATGCTAAGTCACAAATCAATCAATCAGTCAACAAAACAAAGTATATCACTCGCGAATACTACATGAAATAATGGCATGAGTACTACAACATATTTTTATTTTATGATTTGAAGACACAGGCAATCCTTCCATTTTGAATCGATTCAAGCATTGGCTGCTTCGGACCTTATTTCTATTTCACGTGTGGTCAATTCGGACCCCAAACGTATTCTGACATGGGCTAATTCGGACCTTTATCCGATTCGGACAATGGTAATTCGGACCTTAATCCGATTCGGACCTTGGCTAATTCGGACCCTATTTCAAAAAAAAATAATTGGCTAAAGATTAACGATATAAACACAACTTTCACGTTGCAGTCTCATTAAATGGACATTTATGCGACAAATTCGCGAGTTTTGGTCTAATTTTGAATATATATCTCGAGGCTGTCGCGCGATCGTCGCGCGACTGTCGTGCGACATTCGTGAGAGTGTCTCACGACGTTCCCACGAATGTAGCTTTATTTTCATTACAGTCGCGCGACATCGTGAGAGTGTCTCGCGACATTCGTAGGAATGTCGCTTAGTGTTATTTCCTCGCCAGATAGTAGCGAGGTGTTCAAATGTTTTATCAAGACTGTCGCGCGACTGTCGTGCGACATTCGTACTAGTGTCGCGAAATTTTCGCATTGTAAATTCGTCAAAATTTCGCGGTGACAGGTTCGCGACACTCGCACGAACGTCGGACGACTGTCTCACGATCATCGCGCGATCGTTGCGCGACTTATTTTGGCGAAAAAATTCGCATAAAATATTTAAACATGTTTAAAAACTTTGAGACAAGTTCGCGACTAGTTCGCGACACATGAAAATTCTCACGACACTCGCACGACTGTCGTGCGAAAGACCGCGACTTAATTTGCAAAACAGTCGCGAGGAATTCGCATGCCAGTGAGATACTAGCTTAACCCAATAATGACTTTCTGATTTCTCAGAACAACAATAAACCCTATTTTTTATTTCGAAATAAGTTTTGAAACGCTTTTGCATATACATGTATTATAATATTTTATCTAGTAGATAAATATTGATCATTGTGGAGTACAAAAATGTTAAAATGACACTGCCGAAATATATGCGCATTGATTGTTGCAAAGTTTTGAAAGTACTGACTTAGGACTAGGGCGTTACATGGTAAAGGACGATACGTATAAAAGGCATAGGACTCATACAATCCGATCCCAAACCAAGACACCGGGCGAGAAACTTAAGTACAGTACAGAAAAAAAAAACACACACACAAATTTAACAAGGCGAATATATTGAAATGTGACGTGCTGTTTCCCAACAAGGTGGTCATCCGGTTAGCATCGGCAAAATACAAAAGTGTACAACTAAGGTTATCAGAAAAATACAAATTGGTGTCAAAGCCTATATTCAACACACAAAACGCCGAAAGCCCAATGTTTTCTGCCGTTTTTTCTCTATCTATAGTCCAAAGGTCTGTTAAATTAATTCAGTTGTCAGATTCTTTGAAAATTGTGATATATAGTATATTGTCTGTATTCAGACAAGTGAATAATTGTATTACGTAGTTTTAGTATAGACACAAACTTACTATGGTCACTGATTCATAGCTACAAAATTTAAATGAAGAATATCCAGAATATCATAATCTATAATTTCGTTTGACCGAATGCATATTAGATGTAAAATATACATTGATTCTGGTTTCAATTCGTATGTTTGAAATCATATATAAAGCTCATGACTGTATCTAACGACAATAAAGGCTTCAAACTGAGTGTCAATGTAGTCAACTATGGATTTCCAACTGAAAAACATGTAATTCATCAGGGTTCAAACTAGCCAAGAAATTTAGGGAGAAGTTTGTCTCTCCCCAAGACTAGAAAATGTGTTTATGAAACACTATGCCCCCAACTGGTAAGCCACTTTCAAGATGCAAAAATGTCCAAAAAATGACTAAGTTCAAATTGTAAAAAAAGTGACAAAAATTAATCTGAGGAGTATATCCCAACCACATGCATATATTCAAAGCATGGTCACAATGTCTGCAAAGTTTTAAAAGTATCGTTATTAAATTGTAGGAGGAGTTGCGCACACAAGTTACCCTCTATCCATCCACTAAAATGCCCGAAAAAATGACTAAGTTCAAATTGTGAAAAAAATGACAAAAAAATAATCCAAGGATTATATCCAAACCACATGCATATCTTCAGACCATGCCCATAAAACATGTAAAGTTTTAAACGAATTGGCATGAAACTGTAGGAGGAATTGCGCACACAAGGTACCCACTGCCCATTCACTTTCATTGTCAAAATGCCCAAAAAATGGCTAAGTTCAAATTGCGAAAAAAGTGACAAAAATTAATCTGAGGATTATATCCAAACCACATGCATATCTTCAAAGCATGGTCACAACATCTGTAAAGTTTCAAGAGAATCTGAATAAAACTGTAGGAGGAGTTGCGCACACAAGGTATCCACTATCTATTCACTTTATCAAGAATTAAAAAGGGAAATAACTCTCACAGAATTGGCCCCTAGCCCCTTGAATTTACCTGAAAGAAAAAATATGGGTCCTCTTAATTTTCATATACAAACTACATACCAAATTTCAAGATCCTAGCTCTAACGGTTCCTGACCGAGTGCTCATGCATCAGTATGATCACACACTGACTGACTGCACGCACGCACTCACTGCACGGACAGACCCAAACCAATATGCCCCCTCAACTTCTTCGATTCGACTTGAATTTCAGGTTTGCTTATATATTCTATACATTTTTACTTCTCCCTCAGCTGAAAATAGGGAGAAGTTTGTTCATTTAGGGAGACTATTTCTTCCTAATCGCCCTGTAGGCTATTCCTTGATTCATAGTATTTTATTGTAAATCATTCACAGCATCTCATGGCATTCATTATTTCCTAAATTTTATAACATACAAGCAGAAGCTAATTGCTTATTCGTGTGCAGTGGTATTTCATTGATGTGTCAGTAAAAATAATTTCTGTCTCATTGAGATGAAGTCACTACTTACTGGTAACATACAGTACTATGCAAAATTTAAGTCTTGCTGAAGGACACTGCACCATGGAAGTAGTTTTTTCAAGTGTTATATAACTTGTGATAACAAACATAAACCCACCTATCCTCTTTATTTATCTGAAAAGCCAACACTGTCGACTATCCTCAACTTCAGTCGCACATTGCTCTCTTGTAGTTCTATAATACAGAGTCAGGCTACATGTTACAAAACTCGTGCTCAAAATTTGTTATTATTATCTGTATTTTTCTTTTTTCTTTTTTTCAAATGCTTCTGTAAATATCAGAAACTTTACTGTCACGAGTTTTGCTTTTGGTGCCATTAGTTTAACAAATTTTTGGGTCCGAGAGAACGACAACAAACATATTAAGATGATTTATCATCTATGTATGCATGTCTGTATACTTTGATCAAATGTTCACTTTATTACCTTTACCAATTTTCCTTGGACATAGAACTGATGAAGTTTTTTTTTAATTGGCATTAAACAAATATAAGCATTTTTTGTAAAGAACACATTTTCTTTTCTTTTTTTTTTTTGTCATGTTCCTTAAATTGACATACCATAAGTATTAGCCTTGAGTTTGACCCCTGGTAGATCATGGGTACTGGGAGTGGAGTCAAAGTGGGTATTAAACAGGGTATCCATCAATGTGGACTTGCCTATACCTGTCTCTCCTGAAAAATATTTGTGAGCAGTCATTACCGACATATCTATGTACAGGTACTTAAAATGCAATTAACCATTAATATAAGGCAGTGGCTATTTTGCCGGACCCGGCAAAATAGCTCCTAGGGGCTATTTTGCCGGACCCGGCAAAATAAGGCAAAATAGTCTGTAGGCTATTTTGCCGGACCCGGCAAAATAGCTATAATATACATATAGGCTATTTTGCCGGACTAAAAACTTAGTAAATTTTTTTTATTTTAAATTTTTTATTTTTTTATCTACATTTTTTTTTTAAATTTTATTTACCTATTTATTTGAGTTAATTATATTCTTAAGATAAGAATACACATACTGAAAATGTTGATGAAAAGACTTTATTCAGGGAGAATGGCTGGCATTATGGGACACTTTAAAAGAGAATCCCTTAAGAAAAGAAGAAAAATTGTTAGGAAAAGGTCTGAATATTAAAGCCAGAATACACACAGATGATCCCCAAGAATATATACAGTCTAGAAATCAACACACATTGGCATTGCAGATATGTTTAGCTGGCAAAGAAGCTTACAAAACCATTTCTTTCCACAGACTATCAGGGATGGGAATTTTTCACCCATCAGACTAACATACTCCTTTGTGTGCCTGTCAGAAATTTTACTATCCCAGTACTGGTAATTTTCAGTTGTCTCAAAATGTTATTCATTTTCTGTATTTACCAATACGGCACTTCATAGCAAAATAAATGATATATAAATGACTGTATCTAACGACAATAACGACAAACGTTTCATTTTGGTTCTTCACAAAAGATTAAATTATTCAAACAGGCTTTAAGTCCAGCCGACATAAATTCAATTCAAATGTTACCTTTGACCAAAGTAAGGAATCGATGCAATTAAAATTAAAGTCCCAACATAGACACCAGGTGGGAAAGAAAATACATAAAACATAACAAAACATTTCCGACAACACACACGAAGAGCAGGATTACTAGCTCTTTCCCAACAAGGTAGCCATCCGGCTAAATTTCCTACGAAACGAAAGGCAACGAGTACGACAGATAAGCAGGCAGAAATAAACAGTAGTATAATGAAAATAAACCACTTTTCATGGGACACCGATTACCGTTTTTACTGGGGACAACGCCGAAAACTGGGGACAATGTCCTGGGGACGTCGTCGATTTTATGAAGAAAGAAAAATAAATAAAATCAAACATAGTGTTCAACTGGCAAACACTGGTAACAAAAACTTGTGAAGTAATTAAGTTAAAGTTAAGAACCAAAGACACCAGAAATACAGAGATTACTATTATCATTAATAAAACCATCTTTACTAGGACAGCGAAATTACCATTTCTACCAGGACAGCGAAAATGTATTAGCGATTATTAATAACGGATTAGAATAAAATTAAACCAAGGTCTCAACTGGCTAACACATGTATTACAAAATGATGCTGCAGTAAAGCCAAAACCTCAACCCAAATATACTAGGTGGGAAGGAGACCATTTCTACAGGTTCATAAAGATTTTCATTCACGAAACTAAAAAAAGAGCCAAAAAAGAAAAGCAGCAACTCGACCGTAATAAATCAAAAACACCCCGACGAGCACAACAAACAGACAAACGGACAAAACACGCAACATGAATAGATATATCAACAGAACCGCCTTGAAAATGTTAGTAAAGAATATCGATTTTACAGAGCTTTAAGAATTCGCCGACATGAGAAATTTGAGGTTGGGTAATGAAAATTTTCAAGTTTGAGTTGAAGTCAATTTCAAAGTTTCTTGAAAATATCTACTATCCAGGTAATAACTAGACATTTGGAGGGTATGTTAAAACCAGTTTTTGTTTGGAAAGCTAGAACAGAAAAGAAATGCGATAGATTTAGAGCCCCTTTATGTTAGACCCCAATTCTTGCATGGTGGTCGAACCTTTGAGCAGAATATTTATATAAAAATCCTCTTATAATGTCTGACAACCTAGAACATAGAGATATACTACTTAGATTCTACATTTTATTGTGAAATTCAATTTAAACACAGATTCAATTTCCAAAATTGTTAAAATATCTTTCATTTGACTTTCAAAAAAGAAGTGCATTGTAATTGTATGGTGGCCTATAAATGTCATGCCTTTGTTATGGACCAAAATAGTTGCCTTCCTTAAAAAATAAGGAAAAGTATACTTCTTAGTAGTCCTATTCTTGTTTTCATACTATACACTATATCACTTCCTGTCTTTAGTCTTAGGTCATCAAAAAAGCCTTCCTAATCCTCCAAATTCGAATCAATCAACTATCAAACAGGACTATTCTGTTCCAGTATAACATTCAAGACATTGTCCTGGATGAATCGACACATAATCCATTGGTACACAGGTTGTTGAAGATCATCTTAAGGACAATAAATCTGCTGCATGCTGTACATGGATTTAGAAAAAAATGTGTTAAATATCCAATTCCAAGTGAACAGTGAACATTGTCGGAAATTTATATAACAAACCATCTCATTCTTCAATATGAAGAACATGACACTTGATACAAGTACTTCTGTTTCCATTTCAATATATGTTTACTGTCCACTCATTGTAGCACACTGGTCAATTTTTAAAAAAGCACTGTAATAACTAATAACAATTCAGAATGCACTTCAGCTTTGCCGCCAATCGATTATAAAATTTTCCAAGGACTGACCTTGCAGCCAACATGATCTGAAAAACAAACAAACAAAAAACATAAAACAATATCAAGAGCCTGAAAACATCAGAATAGCATCCAAAAATGTTTATTCCCTCAAAACCCCCATCCTTCTGATTATGAAAATGGGAACTGAAAATTCCTTCAAATTACACTTCCTAATTTACTTTAAAAATAGTTTAATTTTGGAGAAAAATGCAAATAATTAAGTTAAAAAATTATGCATAATCCTTCAAATCATTTTGTAAATGATATGCATTAATTCACAGGGATTTCTCTGGGAGGGGCCCTGTGTTAAAATGACATACCATTTCTATAAATGGCCTACCATAAATGGGCCTTTTTAAGTACAGTATGTATGAAGTAGAGAGCCAAGTTTGGGCAAAAGTACAAATTGCTTTGGAAAAAGCCCATACTGATTTCAGTTCAGAAATATCCATGCTTCATGTTGTGTCCTTACTAGATATATGATTCTGATTTATGAAAATAAACCATTAAAAGCTTTTCAATATTTATAAAAAAAAATCTTGAATTTTAAGAGAGATGCCTCAAAAACAGCCCTGGTCCTAAATTCTTACCTAGTTTCACACTTTTAACCAAATTATAGCCTCTATCAGTCCATGTGACATTCGTTTTTAGTTGTTGAATGGGACGATGAACGCCAATTAAACCAACTTTTGAGTCGCCTGTAAATTAGAAAGAAGAAAATATATACAAAAAGATTAGATTTTAATGTAAATGGAGTCCATCAATTTATGACCATTACCTCAGGAGTTGTGAAAAGGTGACTTGCTGAAGGCCACAACAAAGGGTGCTTCCACCTGAGATCCAATAAATCCCGCATAGGTGTATGAATGGTATTTATTAGAAAAATGTGGTTTCGGCTACATTGTCACGGCTGTAATTAATAAAGTTTAAAAGCTGACATTTGATTTTTTTTTTCACAAAGCAGTAGCTCAATATACCAATTGTAAGACAGTGTCAAATCTTATTTCTGGAGAAAAGAACATGATCAGCGCAAATCTTCTACAATGTTTGTGACAAATTTAATGGTTTTCACCTTTTTTTTTTATATAAAAATCAACAGATTTGGGTAAAAATGAAGGGGAAAATCCAATTTCTTTCAAAGTAGTATAAATTTTGACCAAACATGATAAAAACATCTAATTATGCACCAGTCATTTGTAACCGCTGCTTCCCCACCTAAAGGGAAGAGCGGGGATTAAGACTTCACAGTTTTCAGGTCCTTGCTAGAAGCCCCACTGCCAGGTGGCAAACTGGAGGTATAAAATTTGCTCTTTTACCACTGTGCCAGTTATTAATTGGACTGAATAAAAAAAAAAGGATTGCCGTATTGACCACCATACATTCTTTACATTTACAAATTTTACAACACTGTCAATTGATCGTAAAACAATGGCTTTGGATATATCTTCGAAATTCGAGTTGAAGGTTTAGTCATTCGATCTAAGTATCTACCAAATATGCAAAAAAGAAGTAAAAGGCACAAGTTTGCAATAATAATTACCTCGATCGCTCTTTGCTAGTCCTGTGAAAGTGCTAAAATCCTGTTCAAATTACTGTCAAAACATGGCCTCCCATTTTTGGACCTAACATCGTCGAGAGAGGTTGTGCACCTACGCCTGAGAAAGTAGTGCTATTCTGATTATTTTACTTGATAATGTTTATTTTATGATGCGAATAACGCATATATTATTTAAATTTATGTAGACTTTCAATCCAGAATAGATTATTTTTTGAAAATATAAAAATAAACAATATTTTAACCAAAATAAGTCAATTATGACTAAATGCCGGTACTGTATTGCGGACAACTCGGTCACCTGAGGTGATGATCAGAAATTGATCGACTCAGTATCTGAAGACGATAACTTACCGCAACAAACTACACCCACGGACATGTACGTTGAAGGACAGACTGTACACCATACTCACCATTGTCGTGTTAAGGCAAAAGAAGAGGTAGAGATCACACCAAAAGTATTTTGGGCTATAATTTATATTCAAAGCATAACACAGTCATATGACATGTGTCGTGACAGACTGGTGTTGGGAGTCTGTAATTAGATGCCTAAGAAGAGCCGAGAGGGAGTAATTAAAAAAAAAAAAAAAAAAAAAAAAAAAAAAAAAGACTTACCGAAATCCCGAAAACACCGGAGTCACCACTGAAAACACCCGAAACAATATTATTGAGGTCTTTGATGTTTGCAATTTTTAATGTTTATATAATTTCTGCTCTCAATTTATGCAATCGTCACGACGGCCAGACCCATCAGTCAATGCCAACCGAAGTCATCGCCGTGAAAACACGAAAATCAAAAAGATTTTACGATTTTGTGGAATTGAATGGCTTATCTTTCCTGGGCATACAGGTATATAGAATTTAATTGTAACTTCGCGAGTGCCTGATTTCAGTCATTGATCATTCAAATTTAAACAAATTGTTTCATAAAAAAAGAAAGAAGAAATATTTAAATGTATCCTACATTATCCGCCAGGATATGCATCTTTGTAAGAATTGGGTGCAGGAAAATGCTAATAATAGCTGCAAATGTGGAAATACCTTATACATTATATTTTTTCATATGTACAGTGTTTGATTTTTTTTGTTCATTAATCATTCTTTTGTCATTCTAAGTATATTTTCGGATATGTACTAGACAAATATGTTCATAAATATCAAAAGTTATTTTCTGCAAAAACTTGTAATTTTATATTCATCTATAACTTTGGATGTTGTTAATTGGCAAGTACATTGTAAGTACTTGTACAGTTTTAAACATATTCCGTTGGCATACAACAACATTAGCATTTAAAGTATTTCATACAGTGTGATTTTCTCATTTTTCGTATTAAATTTCTGATAAAAGGAATGATACCTCATATCTTATTTGTGCTTTTTGTAGTTTTTCATATATATTTCAACGCGTCTTAAAATGATAGGCATATCTATCAAAAATATTATCTGTTATAAAATGTTGTTTTAAACGCCCTTTGATTGACATTTTGTTGCTTGTTGATTATCCAGTCAGTAGTGTACGTCTATATGCTGTTAATTAGATTAGCTATATTACAACTTAGCACGTGTACGCCTATGTATTTACTGTGCATTATCAATAATTGCAGTAGTATCATAAAATTAAAAAAGATTGAATAAATATCATTTTTGTTCTTTCTCTTCCTTAGTATTTTCACTCTTTTGTTTGCTAAGCGTAATTCAACGCACACAAAAATGTACAAAAGGTCATGTAGGCATTGATTAGGAAAAAAAAGCAATCATAAACAAATTCCCACTCCAAAAACCGAGGTGGGAAAAAGAAATAAATTCCCACAAGCTCACTCAATCTTGAATATTACCATTCTATACCCTTCAATAGAATAAGTTATAAGTAAATAATATAAAGTAAGTATAGAAAAATGCTTTCGATGTATCATTGACATTTTTATTAAAGTTTATAATTAACTGCACCCGATGTCTCTGTTATATTTTTTAACGATTTATCTTATTTTACATTATAGTAGTTACTATAAAATGAAATATTTTAATACATGCCTTTTATGTGGTGTAATTCTTAATCTACAATGTACATTATTGTTTTTACACCCAGATTTATTGTAGAACTGTGCGTTTTAAATTGCAAATGATTCTTTTCTTTTTATATATCAAAATGCATATATTTTAAGTACGTTTATCTAAATTAACTATTAAAATAAATTATGTGTTTTATTACTTTAATGTGTATTTATGTGTTTGTGTGTGTTGATTTTACGAAAAAACATCAATCACTCAATCAAGTATATCTATGAATTATTTTGCGTCATTACAAAATATAAAAAGTTACAAGTAGGCAAAGATCAGAAAAAGTTTAGCAATTCAAATGCTTTAGATCTTTAGTAATTTATTAATGAGCCTAATCCATGATTTTGCGGTGATTTCAGTGATATAAGTGGTGTTTCCGTCTGTCAGTCTTGAATAATATAGAAAACATTTGAAATAGTATATAAAGATCGAAAATCAGCAAATTAAGTCAATTTGTTTAATATTGAAGTTGATTTTTTTGTTGTTGTGATATCGATAGGATGAACAATTGTAAATAGTAAATTTAGATATCAGTTTAACTTGTTACATCCCCAAAAAGACATTTATATACATGTATATCGGAATGGGCTGACATTGTTTATTTTGTTGGTGATTCCGGCGATTTCAGTGGTGTTTTTGGTAATTCCGGTAGTGGGTTAGGTGATTTTATCGTGTTGCAAAAAAAAAAAAAAAAAAATAAATAAAAAAAATAATAATAAATAAATAAATAAATAAATAAATAAATGAAAATTAAATAATAATAATAATATAGCAAATATGTTTAAGGGGTCTGGTGAGGTAATATCCTTACTTGGTGTGAAAAGAAGGTTCGCCGATAATGGCGGTCTAATTTGGATAAGTACAGAAATGCACCGTGGTGGAAAATAATTCATTAAAATATTCAATGCTCTTAAAACATCTTAGTTTTAATTTTTATGTAATTTGAGCTCAAAAGTATATTTTACACCGTGTGTTGGTGCCTCGCTAAGACAACGGCGGAACAGAAACGACGGTTGAACGAATAGCCCCCAAAAATGGCGTATTAATATTGAAAAACAACATGTAAACAGAATTATCGGAATTTGTCCATTTCGCATAGCTGACAGCTTCTCAAACCCAGATTCAGACTAAAATTCATACAGAGAATCTTGCACTTTCGCCAGGTACATTTCGATTTTCTTGTATCGAGACAAAAGTTGATAAAACCTGCCTAAAATGACTCTAACGCAATGTTTACATTTTTTTATGAATGGGGAAATCGGCCATTTCTGAACACGAGGTTTTGAAGGAAAAAAAATTCTTTGTCACAACTTTTCATATAGAATTACAGCGTTCTGGGATAAACCACTCTTGCATCTAGGTAGTTCAAATGGTCGCCCGTGTCGTTCACTCGTTGAGAAATTTCTTACACATTGGTGATATGTCAAATTTGGGGTCTAACAAAAACGCTCTTTTTTCTAAGTTTTTTCTCCAAGTAGGCATTTTTTTAAAAATTTACCTCTTCCCTGCAATATGGGAATACAAATTGGTTTTGAACATGCACAAAAATTTCAGTAATTTTGGTTAAATTTACAAAAAAACTACGAAAAACAAAAACAGGTACCCCACCCACTCATGTCAATATTGTCAAATCCTTAATTCTCGCCCGAGGTCGGTTGATATCAAAAACAAAAACAATTTCTGATTTAACCAAAAAGCTTCCTTATCTCGTTTATGCAACGTCCCTGCTTTAGCTAACTATGGATTAATATTAAGGCCTAAGTAACATTTGACACGATTAGCTTGCGATGATCGTACGATGACAATTTCTTCATTTTCGTTTTGTTTCCGCAGGGTGACCCTACGATTTTACTACGATTCTACGGCTTAATACGATCTCCGAAGCCCGTAGACACGTCGTGCGGGGCCGTACGGAGACATTACGATAATCGTGCGGTCACCGCACGATTGTTTATGATAATTTGGGGAAAAAATCGTACGGCGATCCTAGGGAGACCGCAAAGGCTTGGTCAGAAATCGTAGGGACTCTTCACGAACATCACACGGGCTCCGTACGATTTCCACTTAAAGTGTGCGGATACCCTACGATTTCCGTACAATTTTCCTACGATCTACGTACGATTTTAACTCAGAACGTCGACGAAAGCCAAAGCAAGAAATTGTATGATGCCCGTATGAATTGTAAACACAATCATGTATGTCGCAACTCACGATCACCTACGATGTCTAAACAATTGTAGGGAAAATCGCAGACCGGAAAATCGTACGATGATCGGGACAAATGTAGCCTAGGCATAAGCAGTTTGCAAACACTAGTTTATAGAACAAATAACTAAGTGGTACTTTCTTAGAACAAAAAGGTCGCTGATCAGACAATAATTAGACATTAAATCTTAGTCTATTTCTTACACGGCGTCGAAATAAAGTGCCAAAAAGTCATGACCCATTGAAGAGATGCACAGCAGTGTACACTAATTCAAACTAATGTCTATTGCCAGTCAAGATAGTCTATCCGATAAACAAGTTGTTAGCCTGATAAAACGTCTCGGATTCTAGAGGAACAGTATCAGGAGTAAATGAGATTCTATAATAATGGCTTAAAAACAAGTTTTTGCATCAGGAAAACATGTCCGTGAAATAAATACCCCCTTATACCCCACTTGTATATGGTAAAACTGGGGTATGCAGGGGTATACCTATTTTTCTTATTTTTGCTCCAAAACATATATTGTGGGTACTCGTTAGAACCGCCTCACCGAGGCGGTTCTAACGTGTACCCACAATCTATGTTTTGAGCAAAAATAAGAAAACTATCAAAACTTTTGCAGTGAAAATTTTATTTTATTACAACTTTGAACATTTCTGTATTTTGCTTGGACAAGTTTTCGTAATGGATTGGAACTTGCTTTTGAAAAACCAGATACATGTATGTTGTATAATTTGCCATATGACACGGACTAGAACAACTGATTACACTCCTATAAGGAGTCACAGACTGATCTGAATTCTGTGTTCCGATTTTGTAAAATACATGCTTTCACATGACAATTCTTAAAGTTTCGTTATATAGACAAGGGTATGATTAATTTTTGTGTCGGTAAATTCAAACGAGAACAACATTGTTTTCTAGCTCCAAAATTAGCAAATAAATCAAGGTAGTCTCTCTATCAACTTTATTTTGTTTCACTATATAGAATTTTAACCGACAGTCTGTGCATTATACCGTGAAGACAAAATACGGTATAGATTTGCAAGACATTTAAAAAAGTGAATAATGTTATACTCAGTTAAAGCCTTTGAAAAGACCAGTTTATCATTGCTTTTGTTTTCCAATATTGCTTCGCCGGAACAAGTACGGGGGGCTGTGCTGAAAACCTTTCGTGGTATACTGTAACTATTTGGTCAACGTTTCATCGATTTTATGGATATTTTGGTACTTTGTCTGTTTTTCAGCCTATTGGAATACACTCTCTTCTTCGTTTTGAAACTCTAACAACGTCCATGGGCTCCGCCTCATTTACAAAATCAAACATCTAGCAAACACCGTAAGTTCAACGTTCAGCTGAAGCATGTGCAATAATACTTTCCGGAACTACACTATGGTCTGCGATCGAAAGCGCTCTGTGCAGACAAGGGTATAATTGAATTTTGTTTCTGTAAATTCCGACCAGAACATTGTTCTCTAGCTTCGGAATTAGCAAATAAATCAAGTTAGTCTCGCTAACAACTTTATTTTGTTTCACTCTACATATGTTAATTAGAAATTTGTGCATTAGACCTTGAAGACAAAATGTTGTATAGATTTGCAAAGTCATTACATAAATAATGCCATTGCCTTTGAAAAGAACAGCTTATTCCTGTTGTGTTTTCCTTAATTGGAATGAAGATCACTTCATTTAAATTATGTCAATGACAAAATAGAGAAACATTGAAAATTATCACCAATTTTTTATTTATTAAATTTTCATTTTTATTTTTAGTTTCTTTTATTTTATTTTTATTTTTATTTTTTAGTTTTTTTTTTTGTTTTTTTTTTAGTTTTTTTTACATAACTGAGGAATCCATAAATACTGCATTAGTAAAATGACATACCACCACTACTGCATGCAGGGTAGTTAAAAGCCCCTTAAAAAACTATTAAAAAAGCATTCAAAATTCCCATTAATATAAAAACATTAAAAAAGCATTAAAATTCCATTAATTCTCCCTTAATTTGCTATACTTAAAAAACCCTTAATTGTAACGGCACTGGAAAAAGTAATGGCCTTTAAAATATCAAAAATTTAAGTATAAAAAAAACCATTAAAGCAGCAAACAACTTTATTTTCAGTACCACGAAATGACCATTAAAATACCATTAAAAATCAAAAGCATTTTAACGAGACTTTGAAATATGCATTGCACTTTTGTAATGACCTTTAAAAATTTCCACAGTAAAAATAATGGCCTTTAAAAGTTATGGCCCTTATTTTTTGCCCTTAAAACATAGGGAAAGTATAGCGTGATTAAGAGGGCCCTTAAATTTTAATGGCCTTTATAAACCCCTGAAAAATTTTAAGTGCTTTTAAACAGAAGCATGTTAAATTAATGGTACATAATTTAATGGCACTTAAATAAATTCATAATTATTTTAATGGCATTTAAATAAAAGGAATTTGTTTTAATGGCCTTTAAAAGAAAATAATTTAATGGCACTTAAATAAATTTATACTTATTTAAATGACCTTTAAATAAAAGGTATTTATTTTAATGGCCTTTAAAAGAAAATAATTTAATGGTACTTAAATTCATACTTATTTTAATGGCCTTTAAAGAAACGTACTTATTTTAATGGCCTTTAAAAGAAAATAATTTAATGACACTTAAATAAATTCATACTTATTTTAATGGCCTTTAAATAAAAGGTATTTGTTTTTTATTTTAATGGCCTTTTAAAAACCCTGAATTTGCAGGTATGACATTTATTTTAATGGCTAAAATACTGTTGCAGTCCCCGGCCAGATTTGCATGGCTAAAACCTGCAATCCCCTGGAGTAAATTTGAAAATTGTCATTTAAATTCAAACATAATTGATTTTGGAATCAGAAGAGTTCACTGTGTTCATGAAATCATGTTCTCAAATATTTAAACAGGCACTGTGTATGCTATCACTTGAGTATACATAAAAAAGGGGTAAACTTAAGAGTTTGGACAAGATCCAAAGGTTGGAAAGTATGTGGAGCTCTTTATGCAAGTTATTTCAAATTTTAACAACTTCCTCGAGCAATTTTCATAGTAATTAAGTGCAGCTCAAATCTGCTTTACGGTATATAGGCAAATGATAGCATGCATAGACTTTGCTTTCTGATACTGAATTGACTTCTCATCAGAATAGACCTTGAACATGTTGAAAGCCCAAAAACTGTGATAAAATGCTTATATGTATGTATGACGCATGTATTTTCTGTATTTGAATTTTCTGTGCACATGTATTAACTTGAAAAAAATAAAATAAAAACATAAAATAAAATAAACAAGATGTGTTACATGTATGTTTTTGTTACTGTGAGAGGGATATAAGTACTGGATGACAAATATGGTATTATGAGTTACGACAATCACATAGTTACTGTAAAGTTGGTTTGCTCATTGCTTTACGTCCTAGTCAACAATTTTTCAGTCATGTTAGACCTCTTGACAACATTTGGCTTTGATTGGCCAAGAGGTTTCATAGACAATCCATAAAAATGGTGGACAGAAGACAGACCATGGGTTTCATATTGTGGGCCTCATGACAAAATGCCGGACCTGCAATTTTGATTTAAAATATGGCTATTTTGGCCTTCTTACAGACTACCAAGTCCCGCAGTGCTGATATCTGGTCTTCTAGCCAATCAGAAAGTGAAAAAAATGTCATGTGATAAATGCCTAACTGTGAAAGGTGATTCAAAATACCTAAACTGCATTGTCCAAAAAGCCGAATCTGCATTTTGACAGAATAATATGGTGAAGGATAAATATTATAAATAATGTCAAATTCTAATGTTTACAGGAACACAAATTTACCATGTTTACAGTATGTGAGAAAATCAAGAGGTGTGATGATCGATGATGTATTTAACCCCTTGAATAAAGGGTGTCCTAAAATGAGATATATACATATGAAAGTATTGTGCCATGCGGGCAAATCAAAGTACACCTGTAGATAAATAAATGACAGAAAAATCTGGATGCAAGCAAGTATTAGCCATTTCCTTGATACATTTATACTTTAGCCTGTGACATTTAATTGCGGTCATGTTTCACAATGCACAGAAGTGAAACATTTTATTCAAATGGCTTGAATGGATAAGAACAGTATCAACTTATATGAACAAAGCCGATATGAAATAATGGCATCAAGACCTTTGTTCTTACTTGGTTGCATGCTTAAGAATTACACAGACAGTATATCAAGTATTTGTGCAGAACACAGAACTATATAGATTGAGACACTTATAAACAAATTCAATTTTCATTGCTTACAAATAACTATGCCAAAGAGTTTAAATCTTGCACCAGAAATATGAAATTAACAGTATTGAACCAAAACAGCTGATTGCTCTCATGTACAATTTTTACCTAAAGTTATAAATTTCATGGAAAATACAGCAATCAGAAAACAGCGATTAACTAAAAAATTACCTGATGTATAATAGAACCCATTTCTTCAATTTATAGAAACTTATGAGAAGTTTACAGTGAAGAAATTGTGATTTATTTTCAGTTTCCTCAAAGCTGGCGCAAAAAGTGTCTGTGCAGTGTATCTTAAAATGCATGCCATTGGGTTAATATTGGATATTTCAACCAATCATATCCATTCTCTCATAAGAACAAAGGGAAGTAATATTTTATTGGATTTTGGGACATTTCATCCCACAGGCCATGAAACCAAATTCTGGTCAACTCGACCCCAGAAGAGAAACAATTGCAACAACCTTCCAGCTATATCACAGATCTATTACAATTTAAAAGGCCAGAGATTATTGCTACAAACTTTTTAAAATATCACTGTGTGACATTTTTCTGGCATCAATTTTTTATTTGTTAACCGATTTTCAAACTTTTTGTGGCACTTTTTAAGACTTTTGGAATGCAAAATGGTGACATGGTAATATTTTTCATGAGGTCTTTCAGAAAAGTGAGACTTTGCAATTACTGAATTAAAAAGCCAGATGGGAGAAAAATGGAAGTTGAAGTTTGTTTTGTCTAAGAAAATGGACAAGATTCAAGAGTCATTTTCAGATGTAGGGAAAAGGTTGTGTAAGGGTGAGAGAGACAGAATAAGCTTCTCAGCATTGAATCAGTTGCTTTGTGGGCACTTCATTTTGGGAGCACACATGACAAAGATAAATCCAACAGTTCTAAATCTGAATCTGAATAGTTTACTGGTGACACGCCAAATGACATTATTTCACTAGGGGGTTCGGATAAGGGAGAAATTAGTCCCTTGAACGCACGAGTGAAGCGAACTTGGACACACAATCATCTAACATTTCAGCAGTAGAAAACAGAGAGTCAGGGAGGTCATTCCAGTCCCTGATAGTCTGGGGAAAGAAACTACATTTATAGGCCTCTAACAATGTTGTTGTCGTTTGTAGGCTTCACTACGTTAACACCTTAAAACAGGAGCTTGATGGTACCAGGGCTTATCTGGAGACAGATACTGATGAGGTGTCTGTAGTTAATGCCCACTTAAACGATTTACCTGTTAAGTTTTCTGTTTGTGTCAATGAAGGCCAAGACAAACTTTCTACGATGTATTGGTTACCTAAGCTACACAAAATACCATGCAAAGCTAGATTTATTGCAAATTCTAGCTCTTGTACTACCACTGAACTTTCTAAATTATTAACTTCCTGTCTTACTGCTATCAAATCTCATGTTATAAGATACTGTGAGACAGTGTATGAAACTTCAAATAAAAATTGGTTTTGGTCAATTAAAAATTCTGGTGAGGTGCTCAGTAAATTGAAGTGTAGAGGGTTCCGTGCGACAAGCTTGTCCACATATGATTTTTCTACTCTGTATACAACATTACCACATAATCTAATAAAAGAAAAACTTCTAGATTTGATAGAGTGGACCTTCAAAAGGGCATTAAAAAACTATGGTTCACTTTATTTGGCATGTAATGACAGGAAGGCTTTTTTCACTTCCTCTGACCAAAGTCGGTATACACTTTGGTCATGTCAGAATGTATGCGACGCCTTATCCTATCTCCTTGATAATATTTATATTAGATTTGGGACCAAGTTATACAGACAAATTGTTGGAATTCCGATGGGTACAAATTGCGCACCTCTCGTAGCTGATTTATTTTTATACTGCTACGAAAGAGATTTCATGGATTCTCTTAACCATGATAATCAAGCTGATGTTATCGAGGCTTTTAATTCCACATCTAGGTACCTCGATGACCTTTTGAACATTGACAACCCTTATTTTGAAGGTATGGTCAATCAAATTTATCCACCTGAACTTCAGTTGAACAAAGCCAATATCTCAGATACTGAAGCCCCCTTTTTAGATCTACATCTTTCTGTTGCAAATGGATTTGTTTCTTCTAAAATTTATGATAAGCGCGATGACTTTGATTTTGATATAGTAAATTTTCCTTTTTTGGATGGTGACGTTCCTCGTCGTGCTTCTTATGGTGTATACATTTCGCAACTTATTAGGTTTGCTAGAGTCTGCAATCATGTTACAGACTTCAACGCTCGAAATAAATGTTTAACGGCAAAACTTCTCCAACAGGGCTATCGGTATCATAAACTTCGAAAAACATTTTCTAAATTTTATCGTAGACACTATGAATTGATTTCCAAATATAATGTTGGGTTAAAGACGCTTTTAAGTGAGGGCCTTTTGGAACCTGAATTTTATGGTGACTTGGTTTACAAATTTAAGAAACTTAAAGGAATTAACGATTTTTCTTTTCAGTTCAGAAAAATCATAACACGTTACAGACGTATATGTTATAACTTGAATGTTATGCGACAGTCTGCATGCTTAAATTTTAACCCAATCATGGTTGATAACTATGCTGCCTTCTTTAATTGCACGCCGGTGGGTCGGGCGTCAGACTCTATGATGGCCCCGACATAAAGCTATTCATTTTAGTTGGTTGGGGCCGGAGCTTCTTGTCTGTTGCTTGGCCCACCGGGGTCCAACTGGTGTTTTTCTTTTGCTTCGGAGTTAGTAGGTTATTCGGCGCCCAGGGATCTCCATCGTCGGGCAGCTTACTCAGTCTGTGAGTCCTGGTTTTTGATTCATCAGGATGTTTATCATGATTTATTTGTTTGTTCTTGATGATTCATTGACTAGTTAGAGATTCACCACGAGGACCGAATAACTAACTAAATGTTATGAACCACTGCAGAAGCTGAGGGTGAGGTTATGGCCATGTAAAACCGGTTTAAGCCCGCCAGTAACTTTGTGTTACTGATCGTTCCAAGTCGATACTTCTGTGGTGGTTCTTTTTGTTTTATGTCTTGGTGTAAATAAAAAAAAAATTGTGCTGTTGGCGCCTTATGTATGTTTTCATATTTTTAGTTAAGTTAAGGTAACTGAGTGGCCACCTATTGGGAAAATAGCTGCTCATTCGGCTTACGATATGTTTCATGGTATAAGTACCTGATTGTTAGTTTGTTTTTTTCCCACCTCGGTTTTTGGAGTGGGAATCTTTTTCTGATTGCGCCTTTTCCTGATCTTTGCCTACATGTACCTCTATACTAGCAGATGGAAGCTGAAATGCCTTGGAGTGGCTATTTCTACAACGCCTAGTCTTTGGGATAAGGTCATCTGTAGGTATTCTGGCTTTACCCTTCAGACCTTTGTATAGTAATATAAGTCGATTATCCGTCCTCCTTTTCTTGATAGATTCCCATTTGAGTTGTTCAAGAATGCCAGTCATACTACCTTCCTCGAAAGTATAATTCCTAGTTACAAATTCTGTACCTTCTCCAATTCCTCCTGGGGGCATTTAGTATGAGGATCCCAAACAGAACTTCCATATTCCAGGACTGGGTGCACCAGTCCTTTATAAGCTGCTTCTATTAGTTTTAGAATTGTGTTTATCAAGTAAAGTTCCAGAAACTGTGGAACACTATTTGTATGATTGTGATTTGTATAAAGAGGAAAGACAGACATTAGAACAGACAATGCAGGACATTCTCAATAGAGAAGGTATGTTAGGTGGTGCTATAGACCTAAGACTCATGGCTGGAAACATTGTGACAATGAGCAAAATCACTTTTGGCTACCAGCCCATATAGAGGTAGTATGAAGACATATGGTTGTAATATATAAGGGTTGGTGTGCTTAGTTGTTACAAATGTCGAAATAAATGCTTCATATGGTAAAGGGGAATTTTAAGAAGCCCCATAGTTAAAGGTCATAGAGATTTGGTAGGATGGCCTACCATATTACTGATGTAATATGATGGCATTGGATATGATATAGTGGATAGAGAGATAGTATGAACTTGATACATGTACAGCAGCATTGGCCTGTGCATGTTGTGCAGTGTAAATGAGTTTTGGGGGACAGTGGGGACATGGTAGTCTCTAGCTGTGGGTCTGGCCGGTGGGAAAAGGTACAAGTAGGCAAAGATCAGGAAAAGGCGCAATCAGAAAAAGATTCCCACTCCAAAAACCGAGGTGGGAAAAAACCAAACTAACAATCAGGTACTTATACCATGAAACATATCGTAAGCCGAATGAGCAGCTATTTTCCCAATAGGTGGCCACTCAGTTACCTTAACTTAACTAAAAATATGAAAACACACATAAGGCTCCAACAGCACAAAAAAAAAAATTATACACCAAGACATAAAACATAAAGAACCACCACAGAAGTATCGACTTGGAACGATCAGTAACACAAAGTTACTGGCGGGCTTAAACCGGTTTTACATGGCCATAACCTCACCCTCAGCTTCTGCAGTGGTTCATAAAGCACAGTTGCATCTATCCGAGGAATAAAATATGCAGTATGAAAGTGTATGAAAGGGAGTGTGAGCATGAATGTTTGCAGGGGGGGGTCAGTGGGGACATGGTAGTCTATAACTGTGGGGTGCAGAATTTATTCTGGCCATTGGGAAGCACAGTTGCATCTAACCGAGGAATAAAACATGCAGTATGAAAGATGGTTGAAAGGCAGTCTAATCAATATGACACTACTGCATGATAGTTCAAGAATAATGTAGGAAGCATGTAGACTTGTATCAGTAAGCATTCCAACTGGGCAGAATCTGTTTTGTGCATGTAACACAGGAAGTTACAGGGAAGGATGACTGTTGTCATATGGATGTGGTTTCATAATCATGTTTTTAAAATGTAAATAGGTGTAAATAAAGTCATCTCATGTTTATAATCATGTTGGAAATCAAATTATTTATATCATTTTGTCATTATCCTTTAAAGGAACATTTAAAATGCTAAAAAAAAAATAGGTGAACTACACTTTATCATAATATATCAGTGAGCACGGTGAGACTCATGTGTACATATGTAAATAGTTTAGGATTATTTTCTGCAAAATTGTTTATTAAATTGTCACTGTTCTGGCTATTTTTTTTTTTTTTTTTTTTTTTTTTTTTTTTTTTTTTTGATGAATGTTGGTATGCTTCAGTAAGAGCATGGATGTGGTAGTATGCTGAATCATATCATCATTTTGATTGAATAAATACAGGAAGCCATTAGGGCCCTTAATTTTGTATTTTGTTTGTATACAATTTTAACAGCTTTTTTAGAACCATAGATGTCTGCTGAAATTTTAATTTAGTTTTCATGGCCTTATTTTTGTATACTATTTTAATTGGGGTTTCATGGTCCTTAATTTTTTTCTTGTAAAATTTGAAAGTTTTTCATTGCCCTTATTTTTTTGTACACTATTTTAATTGTAATTTCAGGGCCCTTATTTTTTTCTTGTAAAATTTGAAAGCTTTTCATGGCCCTTAATTTTTTGTATACTGTTTTAATTGTGTTTTCAGGGCCCTTAATTTTTTTCTTGTAAAATTTGAAAGCTTTTCAGTGGCTGGCTTTATCATGTTTCTCCCTAAAATATATGCTTGAAAATTTAATGTTTTTGGCATTGTGGTTCCATCCATTAAAATATACTTAAAATACATTGAATAAACTATTCAAGTGATTTTTAAGGGTCATTAATTGTATAGTTTTTAGTTTTGGACCATAAAATGCTTGTAATTTTTCTTTTAATGGAAAAAGGATCTACTTAAAATCATGAAAGCTGAAGATTAATGGGTCATTGCTTATTTTAATGGCAATCAAAATCCCCTTAAAATATGTTCATACAAAAATCCATGGTTTTTTCAAGGTCCTTAATTTTTAACAGCTCTTATTTACAAAGTTTTAATGCACTTTTAAGGGCCTTACACAATTAATTATATTATATTTAATGGGAATTCAGAGGGCCCATTAAAAAAAAATAAAACAAGATTTAAAGGTATAAATTGACAGGTTTTTTTATTTAACAGCATTTTAATGGTAAATTAATGGAAAATTAATGGATTTTTAATGGCAGCTACATGCAGTAGTGCACTTCAGTGCCGTCATAATTGTTGTGTTTTCTGTTGCATATCGGTATAAGCAAACAAAAGAAGGAAACAAAAAAATGAATAGACAGAAAGGAACACAGAAACACTTACTGCATAAAAATGGATACCAAAATTAAATAGAACATATTTTGATTTTTTTTTCGAACTCAAGAAATTATATTTTGTCTGTGAATATCAGTCTAAAATGCACAGCGGAAAATGTTGAGTTGAATGTGTGAGATTCAAGCACACTGGGGAAAAGATAGACCATTCTTTTGCTTTTGCCGTTGACAGTGGTTATCAAGCCATAAAACAGTACGATATATTGATGGTTTTGTGCAACCAAGAGTGTAGCTTGCAAGTGTATTACACTGTATTGTTTTACATTGTATATGTATAGTTTGCTGATTTTGTGAATTTTGCAAACAAATCCCCATTGATCTTGCGCGAACTGTTTGTCGTCATTAACAATATACATGTACATGTACTATGGGAATGGTATCATTATCTTGCGTATGAAATAAGATTTTTTATCTCATTTATTGTACTTTATGCTGTAAGGTGTTTGAAACGTCGACTTCCTATCCATGTGCAGAATTTCTAATGGCCGGCTTAAGTGCCGGTCCCACTGAATCGTAAGCAATCGTACGATTGTCTAAACATAGGTTTAGAAAGTTGCAAAATTTCAGTAATTCTCTTTGGCTCCATGTTGCCAAATCTAAAGGGTCACTGACGAGACTTCAATAGTCGAAACCGCGGTATGGCCCATCACCTTTCTCATTAATGTGTTCACTGCTCTTAAAGGATCTCAGTTTTAATTTTTATTTGCTATTACTGCAGCTGGTGTTGTGCCGTGTGGCGGCCCTAAAAAGTCTCCCCGTACATCATCCATAGTGCAGGTTACATTTTCTTTTTGGTCCTTTGAGATCAGCGAAGATATTGTGAGAACTCAGAAATTTATAATCGGTTAAGATTCATTTTCTAGCCAATGTTTAATATATTTGGCCCCATTTAGATAACACTAGTCTTTGTATCGACTACCCTGTTGAAAGTTGCAAAATTTCAGTAATTCTCTTTGGCTCCATGTTGCCAAATCTAAAGGGTCACTGACGAGACTTCAATAGTCGAAACCGCGGTATGGCCCATCACCTTTCTCATTAATGTGTTCACTGCTCTTAAAGGATCTCAGTTTTAATTTTTATTTGCTATTACTGCAGCTGGTGTTGTGCCGTGTGGCGGCCCTAAAAAGTCTCCCCGTACATCATCCATAGTGCAGGTTACATTTTCTTTTTGGTCCTATGAGATCAGCGAAGATATTGTGAGAACTCAGAAATTTATAATCGGTTAAGATTCATTTTCTAGCCAATGTTTAATATATTTGTCCCCATTTAGATAACACTAGTCTTTGTATCGACTACCCTGTTGAAAGTTGCAAAATTTCAGTAATTCTCTTTGGCTCCATGTTGCCAAATCTAAAGGGTCACTGACGAGACTTCAATAGTCGAAACCGCGGTATGGCCCATCACCTTTCTCATTAATGTGTTCACTGCTCTTAAAGGATCTCAGTTTTAATTTTTATTAATTATTGATAAAACTGCGTATGTAAATTTGTAAAATATTTTCCAACGTGTTTCTGTTTTCTTGATTTGTATATCGGGTTCAAAGAAATGTCCCCTAAATCAATATTAAGACAATTGTAAGGCAATCTTAAGCAATCTTAAGCGCAGTGGGACTGGGACTTTACATTTGGCCTGCGATTAGCTTGCGATGATCGTACAATGCCAATTTCTGCATTTTCGTACGGTCTCAGCAGGGTGACCCTACGATGTCCCTACGATTATACGGCTTCCTACGATCTCCGTAACCTCTACGATTTTGCAATAGTCTGCACTTTTACAACACTTTTAGAATCGTAAGAAGATAGCCCCTAGACACGTCATGCGGGCGCCGTACGGAGACTCTGCGATGACCGTGCGGTCACCGCACGATTTTTAATGATAATTTTGGGACAAAAATCGTACAGCGATCATAGGGAGACCGCAAGGGCTCATAAATCGAAGGCACTTCTCACGGACATCGCATGGGCCCTGGTTACCACTTAAAACGTGTGGATACCCTACGATTTCCCCTCGATCTCCGACGGAAGCCAGAGCAAGAAATAGCAAGACGCCCTTGTGAATTGTAAACACATACGTCGTAGCCCACCACAACCTACGATGTCTAAAATCATAGGGGAAATCACAGACCGAAAAATAGGATGATCGTGGCAAATGTAACCTAAGCATTAATAATGTATCATTTACTGCAGACTCAAGCATTGACATTAGTGTTAAGACAAAACAAATACTTAGTTGATTATTATACCATGAAACTTTATTGTCTTTTATACTGCATTTACACTATGTTCCCGGCGGTCCCGGCGGCCACGTTTCAGACCACCGTGAACAAAACAGGATAAACGTGGGTCAACGTAGGGGAACGGGATAAGCAAACGTAGCAGGCCGTGATAACCGTGGACACCGTGGCAAATGTTTTGACAGTTTAAAAATCTGCCACGGCAGTCACGGCGAAAATGAGAAACGTAATGGGTCGTGATAAAACGGGCTGAACGTAACACACCGTGACAGTACGTAACAGTACGTAGCGAAACTTGGAGGCGGTCCGTAGTGCAACGGGAAGCTAGTGAATAGCCCGGCAAGCTACGGATCTTCCATGTTCAGCTGCGTTTGATCACTTCAACTTCAACTTCAATGGGGATACTCGACAACATCCACTTGTAGACATCAACGTCGAGGAAAATAGGCTGTACATCGGTGAAGCGTGACGTGCCCCAACATCTTCCCAATAAACTGATGTCACACAACACCATAAAACAGTCCAATGACCAACATCTATTTACACTGTACAGTAACTGATTCTTTTATTTATAAGATGGTATGAGCGAGACGAGTTGGATGGATGATTTGAAAGCATCCAGACTCGCAGAGGCAATACAGGATTCCGGTATCATATTCCACGTGGTAACAGTTCTTGGGAAAAAGGAATGATGATAAGCATTAATACGTGCCTGAATAGGGATGAATTTCATGCTGTGGCTTCTTCTTGTAGAGCGTACGGTGGCGGCTACAGGATGGTAGATCACTGGTACCGCGATTAAACAGTTGACAACTTTATACATTAGAGTTACATCCGCCCATACTCTGCGTTGTTGTAAGCTGGGCCAATTCAGTTTAGCAATCATGTCAGTGACACTGCTCGGGTTGTGTGGGTTGTACGGTTGATTCATCACCCATCTCGCTGCATTTCTTTGCACCTTTTCTATTTGCTTTATCTGTGTTTTCTGAGTAGGGTTCCAAATAGGGGAGGCGTATAACTTACGTCTCACAAGGCTGGAATAGGCTTTCTCCTTTACTTTTGGTGGACAGTATTTCAAGTTACGTTTCAGAAATCCGAGTGTTGATGAAGATTTTTTAGTGATATTGTCAATATGGTCATTAAATTTCAAATTGTCACTGAATTCAACACCAAGATATGGATGATGTGAAACAATTTCCAAAATTTCTCCTTTCATTTTATAGTCAAATTTTTGTTTCGGAGTAGAAGGTGTTGTAAATTGCATTATTGCACATTTCTTAACATTGAAATCCATTTGCCAAGTGTTTGACCACAGCTCGAGTTTATCCAGATCCTGTTGTAGTGCTAGATTGTCAGCTGTACTGTTGATAGTTCTATAGAGGACACAGTCGTCGGCGAAAAGGCGTATGTTTGATGTAATGTTGTCGGCTATGTCGTTAATGTAGATCAGAAAAAGTGTGGGTCCAAGAACGGTTCCTTGTGGCACTCCAGACGTTACCGATGCTATGTCAGATGTTGCGTTGTCCACGACCACTTGTTGTTTTCTATCAGTTAAGAAAGAGTTAATCCAAGTCCGAGTTTTTTCATCAAGTCCATAGTATTTTAACTTACGAGAAAGGCGTTCATACGAGACCTTATCGAAGGCCTTCGAAAAATCCAATATAGCCATATCCACTTGTTTTCCAGAATTCAATGATTTAGAAATGTCATCAGTTGTCATTAACAATTGGGATTCGCATGATCTCTTGGCACGAAAGCCATGTTGATTTTCATGAAGTATGTTTTGTGAGTCGAGATGGTTCATTATTTGAGACACTATGATATGTTCTAGCATTTTAGATATAACCACTGTTAATGAAACAGGACGGTAATTCTCGGGTTTACATCTGTTTCCTTTTTTGAAAATTGGAACAACGTTTGCATGTTTCCAGTCAAGGGGGACTTCTCCAGTTGATAACGACTGTTTAAATATACAGGTCAGAATGGGTGCGAGTTCATTTCCACACTGTTTTAACACTTTTATTGGAATTTTATCAGGTCCACAGGCTTTCTTCTCGTTCAAGCGCTCGATGCATTTTCTAACTCCATTTTCATTTATGATTATTTCATTCATTGGCACATATGGTGATTGACCTTTATCTGGAATATTTGATAAGTCCTCTTTGGTAAATACTGATATAAACTGTTTGTTCAACATGTTTGCCTTGTTTTCTGCAGTTTCTGCTATCGAGCCGTCAGATTTCAAAGTACCTATACTCACTGAGTCCTGTTTCCTAGCTTTAATATACTTCCAAAAGTTTTTTGATGTAGAGTCCTGCTCAGGATCTAAGAGGTTGTTCAGATATTTATGATAGTCACTGTGTAATTTGTTTCTAGCTTTGATACGAAAGTTTTTGAATTCAGTATAATCTTCACTGTCATTGCTTCTTCGCGCACGTTTATAAAGACGCCTTTTCTTCCTCAACATACGTTTGGTTTCTTTTTTCAACCATGGAATTTCTTGTTTGTTTTTCAATTTTCTAGTTGGGATGGATTTTTTCATGTTCACAAAGAGAGTATCTTTGAAATTTGACCAGTTCTCGTTCACAGATTTGCTTGAATAATCACTTAAGAGGTATTCAGATTTGAATTTATTTGACAGTTCTTTTAGTTTTGTCCAATCTGCCTTCTTATAGTCATACACTTCCCTCCCTGGTTTCTTATTTATATCAGCTTTCAGTTTAGATGAGATGAATAAACAGTCATGATCACTTAGGCCAAGTGGAGGTCCTGTGGAACATTTATCGATGAAACTGGGGTGAGATGTATAAAAAGGTCCAAAGTTCTATTAACTCTTGTAGGTAGGGTATTGACTTGTTCCAAGTATTGTTGTTTCAACAATGTACAAAGTTTTTCACAGTGTGCTTTGTCTTTTGCGCCAGCAATGGGATTTCCAAATTCCCAATCGATATCACCTAGGTTGAAATCGCCACCCAGGAATATTTTACAATTGCGATATTTTTTACTGTTTTCAATTTTGCACAAGGAAACTTCAAGTTCATTCAGAATTTCAATTTGGGATCTTGGTTCACGATAGAAAGCACCTACTAAGATGTTCCTTTGTTTTGAGGTTGTAAGTTTAATCCATTTTATTTCACATTCACTGTCTAAATCTGGACATTCTTCACAGTCTAGTCCTGGTTTGATCATGACTATCACACCCCCGCCCCCTTTTTCAACGAGTTCTTTCCTATCTTTGCGAAATATTTTGTATTTATGTTGGGGAGGTATGTTGTATGGCAATATTTCAGCGTCAAGGACAGCTGGGTCTAAATGTGTTTCATTTCCCAGGATGACATCTGGCTCATTACTCACTATTAAGTTGTGCAGTTCAGTTTTCTTATTTCCAATACTTTGAAAGTTAATTACACAAAACGACAGGTTATCACCCGTATGCCCAGCGAATGTGCTGTCCCCGGAGTATACAGATGTCGGGTCATTTGAACGATTAGAAGTCTGTTGCGAAGATTGTAGGCTAGATTCAGGTTCAGAAACAACACTGTTTCCATGTGATGATTCATTTCTAATGTTTTTGGTTGTTCACGGTAGTCTCACGTCTCGTCCCGCTTCTTACGGAATACTCAACACGTTTCGTTGCGCTGAGTTACGGTGCGTTACGGTCTTTGACGGAGTTGACCACGTTCTACTACGTATGTTACGTTATTTTACGATTATCACGGCGCGTGATGTTTGAAGATATAAAATAGCATATCATGGGGACAAGTTCCTTCATATTAGAGCAGTCATTATAGTAAACAATAGAGACTATACGCTGCACTATGCCATTGAAGAAGAAATAAAACAACTCTGTAGTCTGTTGTTGAGGAGCGATGTTGTTATTAATTCAAATTGCTTATTCTTATATAAAGGCACACAAAAAAGCTTAAAATTGCATTGTGTCTACTTTTCGTCCGTAGCTGACCTTGACAGAACGAAAAAACGTGTAATGCCTTGTTCAAAACGCAACTGACCGCAGATGAACGTAACAGGCCGTAATAGAACGTGCTTATAATCGTGATAGATCGTGGAAAATCGTAATGTGCCTTAGCGCCTCCATGACACACCGACATATCACTACAACGGCTTGCCACGGATATCGTAATACAACGTAAGAAAACTTGACAAAACGTAAAAGAACTTTAAAACAGAGAAATATATTAACAAAATTCCACGGCACGCTACGTTTCGAGGAAAGGGGCTGCCGGAGCCGCCGAGAACATAGTGTAATAATAATAATAATAATAATAATAATAATAACTTTATTTAAAGAGGATAACATATTTGGCAGATATGCCAGTCTAACATATGATCCTCAACTAACAAATATTTAAATGCTTGACGAAATGAATATACAGTCTAATATTTACAATCATGGTATGTACAATTTGAAGATACTATGTGCCAGACAGAGTGCATGCAAGCTACATAACCCCGCTCCGTTGCATTGGGTTGAAAGTTGGCTTGACGCCATCCAGTGGCTTGATTTATCATTTCAGCGTATCATTCTTTTATTTTTATTGACTTAGCATATCGGTTTCCGTATGACTATGGCCATAGCTGTTGGGGGTCACAAAACGCTATCACAACATCAGGTTCTCGTTTGTACACATCTAGAAAGATAAGTTATTCTGTAAATTTCTTGATCACTTAGACTGTTCTCCGATATGTTGAATCTCTTCACACTCAATGTTCACACACAATGATATGACTTCCAGACCCAGCGTCGAAACAAGAATAGGATTTTCCGAGAATCCCAGTATGAGAGTGCAAACATGTGGCGGAAACCAATGTCCAGACAGCACGGGTGCTCTCCCAGAGTGGGGAACTACATGGGCTGTTTGCAGTTGATTTGAATTTCAATTTATTTTGACCTCGAGCGATGTTCAGACTTAGGGTTATGAAAAGAAATTCAAGGTCCCTTAAGATGTTCACGCGAACATGAGGCGAATGCCTTAATCCAGCGTCTCCCCTTAGACAGCGACACTGAGGAATAAATGATTGAAGCTATGTAAATAAGGTATCGGTCTGTTTGGCGAAGGGCCGTTAAATAGGAAATTATACAGAAAACCCTCCTAATTTAAACGCAGTATTACCCTTTATACGCTGTATTTCACCGAATAAGAACTAATGAGTATTGAGGGTTCTCCTGAATTACGAGAGAATTATGTGTCATTTTTTGCAGACTCAAGCATTGACATTAGTTTCAAAACAAAACAAATACTTAGTTGAATATTTTTCCATGCACTTTATTGTCTTTTTACCGTTTATACGCTGTATTTCACCGGCTTAGGCGTTACGCGTTAAACTAATGAGTATTGAGGGTTCCCTGAATTACGAGAGTCAAGACTTTAGCACAAATAATTACAAATAAACTCAGTCAATGCATCAGAAAACCAACAATTTGCATATCGAAAACAAAGGCGCAGACCAGCTTCGCGGTAACCGCGTAGCTGATCAGCGCCTTTGTTTTCGCTGCATAGATAGTACAATCCTTCTTCTTAAATCCGAAATTTCAAGCCTCTAGCCTTCTTCTGTGACTGTACAGCCAGGTTTGTGTCAGACCTGTTCAGAACCCAAAAAGTTGGTTTTCTCACGCGCATGCTCATTTCTATCGCTGCCGTTGTAACCTGCTGATAAGCTTTACAATCAATACTGTCTTTAATTAGATCGTGATTTTTTTATTTTTTATTTTTATTTTTTGAATGAACTTAATACTGGACATTATATTGATAAATATACTAGTCTTGCTATTCGTGGATAAAATATGATTTAGACAAAATGGAAAAGGGTTTATTTAATTAGCAGCGCAAGGGTCAACTTCTTTAATCAGACAATAGTTCATTGCATTTTGCTTTTAAATTAATTGAAATCAAGTGTAGCGACTGTTGACATTTGTGTCTCGAGTGCAGCTATTGTAAATTATTTAGTTTGTCAGCTAATGTAAAACATTTGAGAATAATAAAAATAAACTTTTATAAACACTGAATGACACTTCCAACGCTACCGAAAAAGAATTTTCAACATCTCAAAAATGGACAAACCAATGTGAAATTTTCGCCATTTTTTCGTCAGCCAATGACGAAAACACTGATTAAATTGGTTGCGATATTTTGCCATTATTCGTTTGTATATTAGAAAACCCGTAATTTCAAAAGTCACAAAAATCATTTGAAGGCAAAATTGGTCATAACAAAAGTTTCTGCGATTTTCACTCTCACACCACCACACAATGATAACAGGTCTAAGAAAAAAATACGCGCGGACTGCACAAAATCTACAAAACAATCATAGGGGTATGCGTTTGATGCACGACGGTGCAATATACAGCATGACTGTAAACCTTCTGCCAAGCATCATAGTGACTATTTTGCCTTGACCATTATGGCAAACTCGCCTGAACTAATCCAAACGAGCATATCTGGACCATTTATTCGTAGATTGGCTCTCCTCAGGTATGGATCTATCTAGGTGGGGAAACCTCCCAATCAGTGTGATCCTACCAATATAATAGTAAAAAATATAGCACTACTCGAGACAAGCTAGCCCATGTCTGTGGGTGGCATGCTAGGCATGGTCACTTCCAGGCCAGGTGCTTATCTATGGACATAGGTGTGCCATAATTAGGAGGGTTTTTTCGGTAAAATTTCCTATTTAACGGCCCTTCGCCAAACAGACCGGTATCTTATTTAAATAGCTTCAATCATCAAATCCTCTATGTCGCTATCTAAAGGGAGACGCTGGATTAAGGCATTCGGCTCATGTTCGCGTGAACATCTTAAGGGACCTTGATTTCCTTTTCATAACCCTAAGTCTGAACATCGCTCGAGGTCAAAATAAATTAAATTTCAAATCAACTGCAAACAGTCCATGTAGCTCCCCACTCTTGGAGAGCACTCATGCTGTCTGGACATTGGTTTCCGCCACATGGTTGCTCTCTCATACTGGGGTTCTCAGAAAATCATTTCCTGTTCCGACGCTGGGCCTGGAAGTAATATAACTATGTGTGTGAACATTGTGTGTGAGGAGATTCAACATATCGGAGGACAGTCTAAGTGATCAAGAAATTGACAGAATAACTTATCTTTCTAGATGTGTACAAACGAGAACCTGATGTTGTGATAGCGTTTTGTGACCCCCAACAGCTATGGCCATAGTCATACGGGAACCGATACGCTACGTCAACAAAAATAAAAGAATGGTACGCCGAAATGATAAATCAAGCCACTGGATAGCGTCAAGCCAACTTTCAACCCAATGCAATGGAGTGGGGTTATGTAGCTCGCATGCACTCTGTCTGGCACATAGTATCTTCAAATTGTAGATACCATTGTAAATATTAGACTGTATATTCATTTTGTCAAACATTGAAATATTTGTTAGTTGAGGATCATATGTTAGACTGGCATATCTGCCAAATATGTTATCCTCTTTAAATAAAGTTATTATTATTATTATTATTGTTATTATTATTATTATTATTATTATAATCTGGAAGGTAGAGATACGAATTTCTGTCAATGTTAGACAGTAAGAGCAATTTGTAAGGGATGAGTTGAACGGTATTTCTCAGCGAACTTGTTTGCGGTTGTGGCTTCGGCCTTTCTGTGTCGGTTATACTCAATATTAGTTGATTGGATCAAACGAATAATTTGCTGTGATACTGTAGTTTTCAAGTTTTTTCCATGGATGTAATAAAAGAAAATCATGTTATGATATCACAAAAATGTTTCGTTATAACGAGAAATAATGTTGTTTTCAAGCACAACAGTTTTGCGACTTTTCAAAACGAGGTTTGGTGTGTTCAAGCCGGGGCGTTTGATCATAAAGGTTTGCAGGCATTAATGTGACCTCACTATACGTCTTGTGATTTTTCAAAGGTTCCTGTAAATTTCGTTTCAATGTCTCATTAGTTTTTGAATTACAGCAAAATCTCTATCGGTAGCGTTTGAAGTGTCGTTCATCAAGGCAGTGGACTGTAGTATGTTCGGTTTGGAATATGCTATTTATCGGTAAATAAAAAACGAGGGGACAGCCACTATACTTCATACGAAAGCAAAGTTAATGTTAAATATACGTGTATGAAATAAAACAGTGAGTTCAAAGAAGAAGTTAAATGCAAATGTACATTTTTTTCTTTGAAGTGATTATAACGCGAAGGTTTGATAATTGCACCGTGGATTAATTAAACATCCATGAAGGAGGGCTTTTTTGTACAAATACAAATTAAAATAAAAAGGTATTCGTCCGCCACAGTTTCGGATTTTGACTAAAAACTCTGAAAAGAACATTGGCTAGGAACTGGTGTCACGGCTTCAAAGCTATTTAAGGATGTTCGCTGGTAACATCTGACATTTCTGAGCTTCCGGTTTTTAGGTGTATACATTTCGCAACTTATTAGGTTTGCTGGAGACTGCAATGACGGGCGAAATAAAGTTTTAAAAGTCAAACATCTCTAGCTGGGCTATCGGTATCATAAACTTTGTAAAACAGTTTTCTTTTTTTTTCGCAGACTATGAACTGATTTCCAAATGTAATGTTTGGTGAAAGACGCGCTTACGTGAGGGCCTTTCAAAACAGAATTTTATGGTGCCTTGGTTTACAAATTTAAGAAACTTATAGGAAGAATTTTTTTTTTTTTTTTTTTTTTTTTTTTTTTTTTTTTTTTCAGTTTGAATGTCACTTGTTGGAACCTATGTACCTATGTATAACAATTTCTTAACATGATTTTCCTCATTGGCTGCTTATGTGTGTATAATTGTACCACCACAGAAGCTGAGGGTGAAATTAGGTGCCTGGACAACCGGTTTATTATAACTGATCATTTCAAGGCGATAAGTTCTAATTATTTTATGTAAGGGGGTTGAATATGTATGCTATTTGCACTTTTTATGTACGTTTCCATATTTTAAGTTAGGTGCGGGTAACTTAGTGGCGCCTCTTGGGGGATAGCTTCTCACTCGGCTTAAAATATGAAAATATGTTTGCTTAGTATAAGTACCTGATTGTCATTTTAGTTTTTCCCCATGTCGGTTTTTGGAGTGGGAATTTCATTATGATTGCGCCATTTCTTTATCATTTCCTACTTTTACCTTTTTAGAGGGTCTGGATGGGGTATAATGATTAATGAATAATGGCCTAAAATTTTTAATGAGAGTGAATAAAGAGCAAAAAATTTAATGATTAGTGAATAATGAGGTCCTAAAGAATAATGAATAAATGTAAATTTTTCATGAATAGTAGAGAAATATAATGAATAGTGAATAATAACATTTTAAAGAATAATGAATTATGCTAAAATTTGGCTATGGAATTGTCATAGATGGCCTCCCTGACATTCCAGAATTTCATTTTTTTCTGGGGTCTGGACGCCTCCAGACCCAATTTAGTTCAAATGTTGTATTCATATTTCAGAGATCCTTGAATGTTTGGAAAGACATATGTCTAGCCGAGAAAAAAATCATTCTGGATGTTTACTGAGCCAGATACTATTTCACTGTTTTGTTTGCTTATGTATATGTATTTTTTTTATTCTATTACCTGATTACCCCACTTTGTCCTTATTATGTATGTTCCAATCCTATAATGATAATCTTTTCTGTGGATGGACATCATATTGCTTTTTTATATGACAAAACATAATTACAGTGTCTTTTGCAATCAGAAACAAGGCAGCACTAAGAACGTTAATGCAAATATATCTGGCAATTTATATGGCGCTACATATTTTTTTCCTCGCTCGCTTCGCTCGCTCGCTATTTATGACATTAATAAAATGTATTGTACAATCAGGCACAAGCACAAATCCATACATCACATAGTACTCCTAGTATGCTAACTAGTTTACTAAATAAAAATTACAGCATTTTATTACCCCTGAAGTTACTTTTTTTCTTAAATAACCTTTGGTAATCATAATCATTATAATGAAAGAGAAAGATTCAGGGCGTATTCAGTATTTAAGGTAGATTATACTCCCAACAGATTTAAAAGGGGATTTGCTAAAAGAAATCGGTATACTATTTCGGAAACTTTCTATGAGGCTTTGTGGTCTAGCAGAGTATATTATTGTGCTTATCTCAAGATGTTAATATCAAGGTTGCAATCAGCAGTCTACAATTTAATATCATAGAACTAGTCCTTGTGGCTTGAGATAAGGGATGCCTTAGGTGGGGAACACTTATTTGCTTATGGATATTAGCTGGGTGAAGAAGGCGTGACTAGTAATTATCATATTTTAATGAATAATCGAGCTAATTTTAATGAATAAGCCAAAATTTTAATGACAGAGAATAAATGGCTAAATTTTTAGTGATTAGTGAATACCAGGACCCCCCATCCAGACCCTCTTTTAAGTAACGTATAAAGAGGTACAAGTAGGCATAACGTATAAAGCAAACACACTTAGGTTTACACAGCACAGAATGATAACTATGTCAAGACTGAATCAGATAGATGGCTTCATGGCGTTATCGAAGCTGCATTAAACGATTCTTAAGCTCATAGCATGCCACAATCAGGAACAATAGCTAAAAATTACTATACGCGTTATGTTTGCAAAACCCGCATAATATTCAAACTTTTATCTCTGACAAGCAAATCACAATTTACATTTTCCGTAAATTGCATGAATTTTGTTTAAGATAAGCAATGTTCCAATAACATAAGAACGGACAAGCATGCATATTAATTCATATAAGCCTGGCGTCCTTTTTGTGGGACATAGGCAAACAGCATAGCCCCAGATGTGCCGCCGCATAACGCGGCGTTTATCTTGGGCTATTCTGTTTGCGCAGTGAAATTTCATCAAAAAATGATATAAAAAAAATCACTTCTAATACCCTAAAATGAAAGTGGAGTCATCCAATTGAGAATGATTGAAGATTCCATTCGTCAAATATGGGTTAATACAGAATGGTGTGCTGGGATCTTTTGAGAACTCGTTTGCCTTTTCCGATTGTATCGTACCACACTGAACACTCTGACATTTTACAGGTAAAAAGTATTTTTCAGATCAACGACGTCCAAATGATTGATGCTTATATTAGTCCGGCAGAAAACAAATTTGACCTGGAATTGAGTTCTAAAGTTTTTTTCTTTACTGAATCACGTTCAGTAGACATTGCCTTTGAAGAATCTGAATGATGTCACCTTGGCATCATTGAGCATTTTTGTATTTTCAAGATGGCGTTTAAGATAGCGGCCAGAGTATTAAATAATCTTTAATACAGGTCTGTCATTGTTTTTATCTGGCAAAACTGTGGTTATTTCAGTTCTAAATGATGAATAGGTATCAGTTTTGTGTAAGTATGTATTTTCTATCAAGACAGGATACAAGATGGCTGTCAGCTTTCTAATAAAACACTGTATAGATGAAATAAGTCAAGGTTTTTCATGTTTTGTTTAACTTTCAAGTTTTGATTCATACAATTAGCACCTTAACTTTCAGAACCATTGCTCAAGCTAGTTTGCCTTATCAAGATGCAATGATTTTCATATTCAAGATGGCATATAAGAAGGCAGCCATGATTTCTTGTGCGAAACGAATTTGACCTAGAATTGAGTTTTAACATTTTCCCGTATTGAATACATTTAGCACTTAAAAGTCATTACTCTAGACATTTTGCGTTATCAAGATAAAGGATAATAGAGCAGGTTTGTATTTCAATATTATATATTTCATGATGGTGGAACGGCAGGAAAGATAGTGAGGGTTGATAAAGATCTCAACCTAGGTACAAAAACAATGAAATGGTTTTAAAGCAAATAGCTTGCAAGCTTTAATGAGGAAACTTTTAAGATGCTCAAGCAGCAGTATAAATGATCTTACAGGTGGTAAAAACGAAGCAATAGCTAACCATTTTAATTAACACTAGAGTGATTGGACAACAGGCTAGGTTATATGACATAGGCTTAAACACATTAGCACATGAGTTTGCACTAGTGACAACCTCGATATTTGCAGATACTTATACAGGAGATATTCAAAGCAAAACGAAGAAAATATCACAAACAAAAGTATATGTGGGTCAAATAAAAAGAAAATCATTTATTCTATAACAGATTACTCGATCTTTCATTTTATGTTTGCCTGGTATTTGGTAGATAAAAAATTCAGCACAAACATGTCACAAGACATGCAATTATTGTCCCGACAAAGTCTTGTACAGACAGGGATAGCAAACCAACACTAGCTGATAAAACTTATTAGTAAATTAGTGCAGCAGACAATCAGAATTCTAAGTTGATAGTTTAAAAGGGAGGAGATGACATGTACTTTCAGAAGTTTGCAAGGGTATTGTCATTGAAAAAAGGTACAAGTAGGCAAAGATCAGGAAAAGGCGCAATCAGAAAAAAGATTCCCACTCCAAAAACCGAGGTGGGAAAAAACCAAACTAACAATCAGGTACTTATACCATGAAACATATCGTAAACCGAATGAGCAGCTATTTTCCCAATAGGTGGCCACTCAGTTACCTTAACTTAACTAAAACTATGAAAACACACATAAGGCGCCAACAGCACAAAACTTTTTTAAACACCAAGACATAAAACCACCACAGAAGTATCGCCTTGGAACGATCAGTAACACAAAGTTACCGGCGGGCTTAAACCGGTATAAAAAACATCCATGGAGAAGGGGGCACCCGTATGCAGCAAATAGTGTTGGCAGCACTTGAAAGTCCGAAAAGGATTTCAGCCACTATAGATGTCACAGATGCATTTGTACTGTTATGTTTTCAGTACTTGACTCACAGACTAAGCATTGTTGTGGTAAAGTCACCAGCAGTGAAAGAGAGGTCTGCCATGATTGATTTAGAGAAACAATAGGGAATAATAAAGCTATTGCTCCTTACCTGATTAAATTTAGAGTGCATGCCCTTTCGGGATGCGACACAAACAGCTATTGTTATGTCATTGGTATTGACTTTATGATCAAAGTATTGCAGGGTGGTTATTTTTGTGCTGTTGGCGCCTTATGTATGTTTTCATATTTTTAGTTAAGTTAGGGTAACTGAGTGGCCACCTATTGGGAAAATAGCTGCTCATTCGGCTTACGATATGTTTCATGATATAAGTACCTGATTGTTAGTTTGGTTTTTTCCCACCTCGGTTTTTGGAGTGGGAATCTTTTTCTAATTGCGCCTTTTCCTGATCTTTGCCTACTTGTACTTTTTACTTCCAATTATGGGTGACACTGACGTCACATTATCGTTTATGGTGCAAGAATAAGCCATGTGCTTCTATGTGCCGCAGTTGTTACTGAACAGGACTTGGTTGTACAATCTTCGTTCTTGCCAAGACAACAATGTATGCATAAATGAACAGACAGTTGTGTTTTAAAAAAATGTTTACATGCCATTTAAACATTTATCTTTCAAACCATTATGTTGGTCTTAACAATCATTACAATGGCTAGTTTTACCAATTTTCTTTTTCATGACTGGAAGACACATAATGGTGCTTTACCTTGTGTAAAATTGTGTTTTGTATGATACATATTTGTTTGGTTCGCTTGTATTGTGGTATAACAATCCATTAAATAAACAATCAGTCATGTTGAGATGGAGCTTATATTTCTTTGGTATGAGCCAGTACTATTATAACCAGTACCATGGAAAGGTTACCATGTCATGCACAACTCTGAGGTGGCAGGCTCAAAAACATAACCTCTAAATTCAGAGTATGACACTCTACCATAGGCTACTATGTCGTCCTACAAACCTTTGTGATTCTTGTATAGCTTAATATTTATGGGCCAAGATCTGACAAGAGGGGTCTTACATGTATGTCATAAAAATTCAAAATTAATATATGTAAATAACAATGTGAAAGACCTGGTTTAGCTGAGTCTTTTAGTCTTTTCTGAAAGTTTGAAGAGGTTATCTCCATAAATATATGAGAATCAAAAGGTGTGTAGCTGTTGCAATCTAAACATGACGCCATGAACAATGTTGATGGCGTTTTAACATTGATGATGTTTACGTATTTATACCATTGTACTGAAAAGAACCTATGACTGAAATTCTCAAACTTGCATGTGTTCCTTGAAGTTCAACACCTATACCACTGAAATAGGCACAAATTCACACACAGTTTGATAAAATATGTACAACAAAGAGCGTACCTTTTTTAAAATGAGGGTATTCCTTATGGCGCACCGGTTGCCATGGCAATATGCGTGATACTAATATCTTTGTTTCATAAGATATTATATATGTCTTGGATTGTTTTACAATATTAAAACAGTTTGGCATAAGTATCAGAGCATGCCAAAGATTTCAAATTTACTTGGTTTTTAAATAATAGCATACAATGTACTTTACTGCCCAGACCCCTTTTGTCTGATCCGCGCTCATATATGAGCTACTACTTGGCAAAAATTACGAAAACATCTAAGCTTTAGCACTGAATGGGTTATGGCCAAAATTAGACTGGACTGACATGATACACAAATGGATGACAAGTATATTATTATGCAGGTTGCCAAAATGAAGTATTGCACAGGGAATACAAGCGTTAAAATACAGTTTTGATGTTTTGAATACCATCTTGGATGTCATCCTGCATATTGTAATTAGATGATTGATGAAAAAACATGCCTTCTTTAACATCTCAAATGTGAACAGGTAAAATTGTGTTTTTGTGCTTCTTATCATGGCCGCCATCATGGATGCATCTTAGTTTCTTAAAGCTACAAATGTTATTGCTTGTTATGAAATGTTATGTTTCATTAACTTCTTTATCCATGTCCTACTCAAGAGCAAACCAATAAATCAAATCATAGATTTGTCCCATATATGTAAAAATAGTGATTTTTGCTATTTCTGGCTTCCATTTTGGATACTATCTTGAATATATGAAAATGCTCAATGATGCCAAAGTGGCATCACTTGGATTCTTCAAGGGCTAGGTCTGCTTAACAGGAAAAACACTTCAGAACTTAATTCCAGGTCCTCTTAGTCCTCTCAGATGCAAACTATTGATTTTTGCTATTTTTGGCTTCCATCTTGGATACCATCTTGAATATATCAAAATGCTCAATGATGCCAAAGTGGCATCACTTGGATTCTTCAAGGGCAAGGTCTGCTAAACAAGATTCAGTAAAGAAAAAAAACTTTAGAACTCAATTCCAGGTCCTCTTCAGCTCTTTTCTACCGGACTATATAATGAGTTGTCAAAAAAACAGAACGCTTGACAAAGATGTGTTGTTAGTTGGCTCATCTGAGCAGTCAGTTCTTGGTAAGAGATACATGGCGTTTTGATTACACCACCATAGTCAGTAATAAATCATGACAACTAGTTCAATATATTCTCAAACCAAATGTTGCCATAACAAAGTTGAGGATAATCTGTACAAGGATGAAAGTGAGGTCTGTGAGGTCAAATAAGAGTCAATAAAATATATGCTAAATTATACCATGCGTCAATATGATAAAGAGGTAAAAAGGTAATCATTACTCAACTCTTTGTTCCCGGTGCGTTGGTTTTAATAATGCTTTGTACTGTATTCCTGAGCAAGGATAAATGGCGTTCGTTAAAGGTTTTAACCAGGGTGAGGTTATGGCCATGTAAACCGGTTTAAGCCCGCCAGTAACTTTGTGTTACTGATCGTTCCAAGGCGATACTTTTGTGGTTGTTCTTTTTGTTTTATTTCTTGGTGTTTAAAATTTTTTGTGCTGTTGGCTCCTTATTATGTATGTTTTCATATTTTTAGTTAAGTTTAGGTAACTGAGTGGCCACCTATTGGGAAAATAGCTGCTCATTCGGCTTACGATATGTTTTCATGGTATAAGTACCTGATTGTTAATTAAGTTTTTTCCCACCTCGGTTTTTGGAGTGGGAATCTTTTTCTGATTGCGCCTTTTCCTGATCTTTGCCTACTTGTACTTTTTTAAGTGTAAATGGATCGTGTTGTGAACTGTTGTAAGATCACAGTTTGAATTCGTGTCATTAAAACCGACTGTTACACTTGGCTTTTCAAAGATCAATCAGAAATCAAAACTGCTATTGAATGAAAGATCCATAACAGTACAGTCCCATGAAAAGAAAAGTGATGTATCTGACCATTTTTTTTCATTACTAAAACATGCCCATGCCGTATATTGAGATTCTTTAAAAACTGAAAAATCTTAAGAATTTTTTAAGAAATAAAAACTGAAAAATTTCAATGAAAACAAAAAAAAAATATTTTTAATATTTTTGTTCAAAACATACATTGTGGGTACACACGAGTACCCACGATGTCAATGTATGTTTGAATCAAAAATAAGAAAATTGGGTATACCCCTGACAAACCCCTGTTTTTCTATATAAAAGTGGGGTTGTAGCAACGATAAGTGTCCATCAACGACTTCTGTTCACCATGGACAATAGTCGTTGCGGCCGCAACGACTTCTGTCCACTAGACAGTAATCGTTGATTTTTCAACCGTTTCTGTCCATTGTAGACAGAAGTCGTTGCTGTGGTCTGCACGACTATTGTCCATTTAGCTAGGGGACAGAAGTCGTTGCGGCCGCAACGACTATTGTCCATGGTGAACAGAAGTCGTTGATGGACACTTATCGTTGCTATATGGGGTTGGTTTAAAGGGGTGTATATTTCGCGGATATATTTTTTCTGGATTCTACTTCGGTATTTTTCTATCTCTTTCAGATCATGGCGAAAAATGATTTTTTTTTTTTTTTTTTTTTTTTTTTTTTAATGTTTTGCTTATTTTGATAGATTCTGTAATCCATTTCATTGTCAGTCGATTGTTCCCTTAAATAAATGCTCTAACAATTATTTTTATTTGCTATTACTGCAGCTGGTGTTGTGCCGTGTGGCGGCCCTAAAAAGTCTCCCCGTACATCATCCATAGTGCAGATTACATTTTTCTTTTGATCCTTTGGGATCAGTGAATATACAATGTATATGAAGTATTTCAAATTTTTATATGTTAAGAATCGTCTTCTTAACATTATTTTGATTATTTGGCCCCTTTGGGAATTTGAGTCTTTGATTTAGACTACACAGATGTAAATTCTTGAAATTGCAGCAAAATGTCTGGCTTTCGCTGCCAGTTTTATAAAGGGTTACTGATGAAGGTTCATTACCCGAAATTGTACAATATGGCCCATCTTCTAGCTTTGTATTTTTACTGCTTTCAAAGCATCTAACAATTATTTTTATTCATTATTTTCCGTTATTGCTGGTAATTTGCCTATACGCTTGCCACTTTTCATTGTGACAACAGCCATAGCTTTTGTTTTGCAAAAGAAACATTTTTTTCTGAAAACAAGATTATTCACAGTAACGTCGTCACTGCACTTTCCGCAAATGACGAAATATATAATATGAATTTTAGGCTAATATGTGTTAATCTGTCAATTCTGTCTGACATGCCGCTCGTACACAGATAATTGTCTAATTCTGAATGTCTATCCGTGTCTGAAGTGAATCAAGTATTCTTAGAGGTACTTTTTATCGATGATGATGATGTTCTTCTGTAGCATATTTGCGACGATAAAATGTTTAAGGATGTTCGCTGCCAATGAAAAAGTATTCAAACTTTTTTTCTAACCACTCTTTTTTGATTCCAAAATACAACACAAGACATTTGAAAACAAAATAAATATAGGGTAGTGTGCATTTTTTCAAGCTACAGGCCTCTGAATGAGACCACTGAGCACCATGTTTTAAATTTGGTAAAATTAATTTAATTTATAATTCTTTGAAAAATACCTGTCTTGAACAAAAATACACCTAGAATGCTTTCAAAAGTCATAATATTTACGTAGCGCAGACGATTTTGGACCAAAAGGATAGAAAAATTTGCAACTTGGAGTGGATGACAAAATTTTACGATTTCTTTTCTAACCCTTCCCCCATACTTGAAAAGTCGGAAAAAATCAATATTTTGAAATGTACCAAACCCATATTTGTTGATTCAAACTTTTTCTTGTATTTTCACACAACATACAACTTGGTAATGTTGTTCGAATAAAAGAAAGAAAAATATATGGTAGTGAGCATATAAGAGAGAACCAACAACTTGAAAATCGCCATTTTCGGCCTTTTTTCGGCTGTTTTGTTTCTAAAAGCCCATTTCATAAAACCACCTTAAATTTTAAAGCCAGCACACCAAAGACACAAAGAATGACTTAGAATACCATGTACACATATACTGCTGCTAAAATAAACATCGAACTAGTGCAATTAATTTGAAGATGTGTAATATTTAAGTTTAATCTATCCTACCCCCTAAATTTTACTGACAACAAAAATTTTCTGAAAAGTTGCAGAAAATGGGGTGAAAAAACGAAGTTTCTTAGATTGACAATTTTCATGACTCATTCGATGCATATTACATGTATCAATATGTATCCAAATATAAAATATTAGGAAAATATCTGCAACCGTTTACGAGATATTCAAGAAAAGAAAAACCGGAAGTTCCGAAATGTCAAATGTTAGCAGCGGACATCCTTAAGGTAAACAATGATCAGCAAATAGAGTAACCAGAACCAAAGTTCTTCCCTACAACCCAAGTCTTGAAAAAAATCGAAATAAAACTTTATGCAAATTCGAAGAGAAATTCATTACAGCCACAACTTAGAAACCGACACTTAAATACACATTCAAATAAAAACACAGCAAATATCTCAAACAGCTCAAAATTAACATATCGACCGATGCTCTGTCAACAGACCTTTGCGCTCCACTACATAAAATTTGGAAATCAAATCATAGTATCGGAAAGTAAAATTTTCGAAGTTTATAATGCCACAAAACAGCACAACACTTTAGTCAAATGGCCATTTAGATAGAAGTAATCTAGAAAATGCAATACAACATAGAAACAAAAGAGAAAATAAAAGTAATATAGAAATGTTTAGATTTGGTCTGGCCCATGCTTCAAGAAGTGATGCAAATTGTCTTTCAGTCTGACAGTTCTGTCTGCAATGCCTCTCACTTGTATACACATGTCGGTATCTTTGTGACTAGTGTTGTCATGGGAGAGAAATTAAAAAGAATAGCCTTAGAGGATTTAGTTTCATAAACGTCTTTGACTGGTAAAAAAGGAAAAAGTAAGCAATGACCGGGAAATGGCCAATAAGAACAAAAGTCCCACTACAAAAACAAGTTGGGAAAAAATTAATAAACAGCAGGTACTAGTACATAGAGAACATATCGTAAGCCAAGAGAGCAGCTTTATCCCAATGGGAGACCGCTCAGTGAACCGGACTTAACTAAATATATGAAAACTTTATAATACTGCGTTTACACTATGTTCCTGGCGGCATTGGCAGCCACGTTTCAGACTACCGTGATCAAAACGGGATAAACGTGAGGCAACATAGGGGAACGGGATAGACAAACGTAGCAGAGGCCGTGATAACCGTGGACACCGTGGCAATGTTTTTGACAGTTTAACAATATGCCACGGCAGTCACGGCGGAAATGAGAAACATAATGGGTCGTGATAAAACGGACTAAACGTAACACATCGTAACAGTACGTAACAGTCCGTAGCAAAACTTGGAGGCGGTCCGTAGTGCAACGGGGAGCTAGTGAATAGCCCGGCAAGCTACGGATCTTCCACGTTCAGCTTTGTTTGATCACGGTCATCTCACGTCTCGCCCCTTTTACTACTGAATACTCAACACGTTTTGTTGCGTTAAGTTACGGTGCGTTACGGTCTTTGACGGTGTTAACCCCGTTCTACTACGTTAAGGTTATTACGGCGCGTGATGTTTAAAGATATAAAATGGCATATCATAGGGACAAGTTCCTTCATATTAGAGCAGTCACTATTATCGTGAACAACAGAGATCATACGCTGCACTATGCCATTGAAGAAGAAAGAAAATCCCGAACTTTCTTAATCAACTCTGCAGTCTGTTGTTGAGGAGCGCAGTTGTTATTATTTCAAAGGGCTTATTCTTATATAAAAGACACAAAAAACGCTTTAATTTGCATGGTGTCTATGTTTCGTCCGTAGCTGACCTTGACAGAACGAAAAAAATGTGTTTTGCCTTGGTTAAAACGCAACTGACCGCAACAGAACGTAACAGGCCGTAATAGAACGTGCTAATAATCGTGATAGATCAAGGATAACCGTAACGTACCTTAGCGCCTCCGTGACACACCGGTTTATCACTACCACGGCTTGTTACGGATATCATAATTTAACGTTAGAAAACCTAACAAGACGTACAAACGGAGAAATATATAACCAAAATCCCACGGCATGCTACGTTTCGAGCAAACGGGGCTGCCAGAGCCGCCGGGAACATAGTGTAAACGCATTATAAGAATTGCAAACATCAAAACATCACCAAGCCATACAACAATTAGATCCACGACAGAAGTATCGTCTGTATCACTTCACGATAGACTAGACTGCATTTTTCATTTGGCTGTTTTATCTGCGTGTTATCAAATTTAGATATGTTTGGTGACCGAGTGGCCACCTTTAGGGAAATAGCTCCTCACGCAGACGACGATAACAGCTTAAGATATGTTCTCTTTGAATCAGTCCGTATTAATCTCAGTAGTTCAGTTGATTTACAATTATTAATCATGCTTTTTAAAGTGTTGTATTGATATTTACCATTCATGAAACGCATAGTTGCAGGTTTGTCAATCATGTATCATCTGTGGTATCAGTAAAATATTATTGATATATTATGTAGTCAGCCAATGCTTTTATGCTTCGATACAGTAGAAGTCCTGATAACATCATGTATTTGGACGGCTTGCCATTATTAAGCCATTGATATGGCAGGCATTAACAGGCCGGGGTTCGAACCCGGAACATGTTGATTGCAAATGGGAACTCGCTGTACATTGGATCACCATTACAATTTTATGTATATATCGTCTTGGAATGGCTTATCATTTCCAACTTCTATTAAATTAATTCCGTTGTCAGATTATTTCAAGTGAGTGATGTATGGTATATTGTCTGAATCCAGACAAGTGAATAATTGAATTTCAGTGTCTTTATATTGAAAGAAAAAATATTTGACGGAAATCATTACTTCGCGCCAAGTTTTAAAAGGTAAATAAGATAAAGAAAAAAAGAAAAAGAAAAACAACTGCCATATACGTTGTATTTTCCTCCAATTAGCTTTCTTTTGCTCTGGATTTTCAGCGTTACTGTTCAGTCCTCGCTTTTGTTTCATTACATTTTACTGACCATTCCAAGACGGTTCTATTGTGATTTATTTTCACGTATTCTGATAATTCTGTCTACCCCTCTGTTGTACTCGTCACTTTCATTTCTAGTTTTGCTCGTCGGAATAGTTTTGTGACGTTCTGTGCCGTACTTTCTTTCTCGCAATGCGTCTGTATTTTTGGACTTTTATTTGATTGTAAAACCTCTGTGCGTTTCATCCCTACTGTCCAGAATTATTCAAAAGATCCTGTATACAATATTATACACACTACGCAAAAGATACTTTGCTTTTAAGTGAGGGTCTTTCGGAACAAGAATTTTATGGTGACTTGGTTTACAAATTTAAGAAACTTATAGGAAGTAATGATTTTTCTTTTCAGTTTAGAAAAATCATAACACGTTACAGACGTATAGGTTATAACTTGAATGTTATGCGACAGTCTGCATGCTTAGTTTTTAACCCAATCACGGTTGATAACTATGCTGCCTTCTTTAATTGCACGCCGGTGGGTCGGGCGTCAGACTCTATGATGGCCCCGACTTAAAGCTATTCATTTTAGTTGGGTCGGGCCGGAGCTTCTTGTCTGTTGCTTGGCCCACCGGGGTCCAACTGATGTTTTTCTTTAGCTCCGGAGTTAGAAAGTTATTCGGCGCCCAGGGATCTCCATCGTCGGGCAGCTTACTGAATCTGTGAGTCCTGGTTTTTGATTCATCAGGATGTTTATCATGATTTATTTGTTTGTTCTTGATGATTCATTTACAAGTTAGAGATTCACCACGAGGACCGAAGAACTAACTAAATGTTATGAACCACTGCAGAAGCTGAGGGTGAGGTTACGGCCGTGTAAAATCGATTTAAACCCGCCAGTAACTTTGTGTTACTGATCATTCCAAGTCGATACTTCTGTGGTGGTTCTTTTTGTTTTATGTCTTGGTGTTTAAAATATTTTTGTGCTGTTGGCGCCTTATGTGTGTTTGCATATTTTTAACTGAGTGGTCACCTATTGGGAAAATAGCTGCTCATTCGGCTTACGAAATGTTTTCATGGTATCAGTACCTGATTGTTAGTTTGGTTTTTCCCACCTTGGTTTTTGGAGTGGGAGTCTTTTTCTGATTGCGCCTTTTGCCTTTGCCTACTTGTTCTTTTTTGCATCACTTAGGTTGTTTTCACATTTCAAACAGTATATCTACTAATGGTCACGAATTGCTTGCAGACATCTAGCTATCTTCTGCAGCTAAATAGCATCATCACCTTACCGATCAGATTAGATTTTGTATTTTCACTTATTGTGTTTTACGATCATAAGTGGCTTGAACCGTCACCTTCCTGTTTATACAGAAACTGTCGTAATAACGTGCTATTTTTTGCAGACACTGTGTCTTGGTGTGTTCGCTGCTGTTATTCATTTATCTGTATCGAACTATAAGAACACTCAGTTCAAATTCTGGACGACAAGGGGATAAGCCATACCGCGGTTTTGGCTACTTAAGCCTCGTCAGTGACCCTTTAGATTTGGCAACATGTAGCCAAAGAGAATTACTGAAAACCTGCAACTTTTTAACAGGGAAGTCACTTCTATACATTGAGCATCAGCTATAAGCAAAATGACCAAGTTAAATTTATGTGTAATTGTTGACTACTTGTTGCATTAAGAAATGTAATGGAGTCACATCATAGGAGCGTCTGTCTGATGCAAATAGGCATTACAATTGCAATAACGACACTTACATTTTGAAACTAGACGGATAGCTTTTTAGATCTACATCTTTCTGTTGAAAATGGATTTGTTTATTCTAAAATTTATGATAAGCGCGATGACTTTGATTTTGATATAGTAAATTTTCCGTTTTTGGATGTTCCTCGTCGTGCTTATTATGGTGTATACATTTCGCAACTTATTAGGTTTGCTATAGAGTTCGCAATCATGTTACAGACTTCAACGCTCGAAATAAATGTTTAACGGCAAAACTTCTCCAACAGGGCTATCGGTATCATAAACATTGAAAAACCTTTTCTAAATTTTATCGTCCGCGACACTATGAATTGATTTCCAAATATAATGTTGGGTTAAAGACGCTTTCAAATGAGAACGGAACCAGAATTTTATGGTGACTTGGTTTACAAATTTAAGAAACTTATAGGAAGTAACGATTTTTCTTTTCAGTTTAGAAAAATCATAACACGTTATAGACGTATAGGTTATAACTTGAATGTTATGCAACAGTCTGCATGCTTAGTTTTTAACCCAATCATGGTTGATAACTATGCTGCTTTATTTTATTGCAAGCCGGTGGGTCGGGCGTCAGACTCTATGATGGCCCCGACCTAAAGCTATTCATTTTAGTTGGTTTGGGCCGGAGCTTCTTGTCTGTTGCTTGGCCCACCGGGGTCCAACTGATGTTTTTCACTTGCTCCGGAGTTATTAAGTTATTCGGCGCCCAGGGATCTCCATCGTCGATCAGCTTACTGAATCTGTGAGTCCTGGTGTTTGACTCATCAGGATGTTTATCTTGATTTATTTGTTTGTTCTTGATGATTTCATTGACTAGATAGAGATTCACCACGAGGACCGAAGAACTAGCTAAATGTTATGAACCACTGCAGAAGCTGAAGGTGAGGTTATGGCCATGTAAAATCGATTTAAGCCCGCCAGTAACTGTGTTTTACTGATCGTTCAAAGTCGATACTTCTGTGGTGGTTCTTTTTGTTGTTTGTCTTGGTATTTGAATTTTTTGTGCTGTTGGCGCCTTATGTGTGTTTTCATATTTTTAGTTAAGTTAAGGCAACTGAGTGGCCACCTATTGGGAAAATACTGCTCATTTGGCTTATGAAAAGTTTTCTTGGTATCAGTACCTGATAGTTGGTTTGTTTTTTCCCGCCTCGGTTTTTGGAGTGGGAATCTTTTTCTGATTGCACCTTTTCCTGATCTTTGCCTACTTGTACCTTTTTGAGAAAGAGCTAGCCATATTGCTCTTCAAATGCGTTTGGTGATGAACTTTCTTTCCTGCCTGTTGGGACTTCGAATTAACTCAACTCTTACTTGATGTTGCGAACGTCTTTAATCGGGCGTGAAATCATTGCATCAAATTTTAAAATAAATTAAAATATTGACATTTCGTGATGGCTGCACTCACTGTTAATTCAAAAAGGATCTCGGAAGACTTCATAGGCTTTCCGCTCAAAATTTGAGTGTTTCTGGCGGTTTCTTTGTTATTTATATAGAATATCTGTTGCATTCTCCATAAAACATAAGATTTGATAAATGCAGTAACATGATGGAAACATCATAATGTTGTATACCTGCAGAATAACTCTTTGTCAAATGTGGAAGGGGTCAGATTTAAAAAAAAAAAAAAAAAAAAAAAAAAAAACTATTTTCATAAACATATTTTTGCCATAGATTATTAAGAAAATATACTCCTCAAAAAATCTAAGGGCCACTGTAATATTTTCCATATATATTCTTGTGTAAAGCACCCAATACTTAACCAAAATTTAATGGCACTACCCAAGGTCACAGAATGCCTGTTTCATTTGATTTGTTTCAGATAATGCTTCGAAGTAACTGACTCAAAGAAGTTTGAAAAAGCATATGTCCTCCCAAAGTCCATGGGATAGTTTTTGCATTTTTTCAAAAATCCTGAAATTATGGCATTTTTCTGAAAGTCCACAGATTCACGTCAATTAAACTTAAGTTTGATTTTTCCATGAAAGTCACTTTTAAAGGATTTGCAGCAAATGTTGTTACTGTGAAATTCACACTTGCATGTAAATGTCACGTTTTAGCTGATTTAAAAAAAATGCCAATTTTTGAAAAAAAAAACAACAAAAAAACTCCATACAGGTTTTGGCAGTGTGTTTTCTGTTTCAAATTTCTTACATTCATAACCTTCCCGGCAATATCAAAAATAATGCAAATGCAAAGGGGTATCTGCGTCCTTTTGGATTCCAATTTAATTTGAGCTGAACTTGGGGTACCTGAAACTACAATATATAGGAAATAATACATTGGCCCTTAGAATTTTTAGGAGTATTCTACAATATGCTTATTGCAACCAAAAGTTTGGGTAGAAACTATACTCAGCGTCATTGAAAAGTTACACTTAACTTTCGATATTTTGAAAAATATAAAATTTCTATTTAACATTTTGGTTTCATTCATGATTCATGATCGGTCAACAGAGTATTGATTTAGTGACATAAAACAGTTCCACTGGTCCTGGAACTATGGTGCACGTGATACACATGCAATTTGGGAATTTCGAAAAATTTGAGAACTAGAAAGCACTTTTCTTACCAGTCGTCATGCCTTCTCATGCCTCTGACACCCACATTGAAAACGCCATCCAATTAGCTGGTGGAATAGAGGACTTAACTTTCAGGTAGTGCCCAAATTTTGCATTTTTCTATATATTTCAATGGAAGCATCTGACATTTGTCAAAGAGTGCATATAGTCTATTCGGCTGTTATGATCACCGTTTTCAATAGCAATGATGGATGGCATCTTATGCCATAAAAATGAATGCAGAAGCATCAGCATTAGTCCCTTCAGAATGAATCAAATATTGTCATGTGTTAATTGAACCTGATTTACTGGTAACTTTTCATTGACGCTAAGTTTATTTATGCACGAATAAGAGGCACATCATCTTTATCAGATTTGTAACTATAAATAGCAAAATCTGTCACTTTTGCAAAAAAAAAAAACGTACCTTAAATATACTATGCAAAAATACTTTTAACTTTTACTTTGAACAGTGACTCCATATGTTTTGTAGACATAAGAGACGTTCTTCTGACAACGGCTAACATGTATCAAATTGCGGTAAAAGGGTACATGTAGGCAATGATCAGGAAATGGAACAATCAGGAAAAAATCCCACTCCACAAATTAAAAAACTAAAATGACACTAAAGTACGTACTTATACCGAGAACACTTATCGTAAGCCGAATGAGCAGCTATTCCCCAATTGGCGGCCACTCAGTTACCCGAACTTAACTAAAATATGAAAACATACATAAGGCTCAAACAGCACAAAAATTCAACTCGCTAACACAAACAATTAGAACCATAACAGAAGTATTGCCTTGGAACAATCAGTAATATAAAATTACTGGGAGTGGGGGGGGGGGGGCTTAGCCGGTTTTACAGGCGCTTAACCTCACCCTATTCTTATGCAGTGTTTTATAACATTTAGCTAGTTGTTCGGCCCCAACCGACTAAAATGAATAGCTTTATGTCATCAGACTCTGACGCCCGACTTACCGGCGTGCAGTTAAAGAAGGCAGCATAGTTATCAACCATGACTGGGTTAAAAAACTTTAGCGTGCATACCGTCGCATAACATTCAATACGTCTGTAACGTTTTATGATTTTTCTGAACTGAAAAGAATAATCATTCCTTCCTATAAGATTCTTAAATTTGTAAACCAAGCCATCATAAAATAATGGTTCCGAAAGACCCTCACGTAAAAGCGTCTTTAGCGCAACATTAAATTTGGAAATCAATTCATAGTGTCCAATCGGTAAAACCAATCGTTGTGTGGTCCTGAAGTGACGCTAGATTTTAAGTCCACGGAGCCATATCACAAATAAAACATAAGCCATCAAAATTGATAAACATATTTTGCACAGTATATTTATGTGCATTGTAATGTACACTTTATGTGTATACACTTTATGTGTATACAGGTGTGTTCAGTTATTAATATACCCCTGCGATATTCAGAAATAAATTGACAACTTTTCTTGTTTTTGAACAATCGGCACTGGCAAGAAATGGACAACTGCATGAATTTGTTAATATAATGTGTTAGTTATGAGTATCAATATTTACTCTGTATATAAAGATCCAGATCTTGTGATGTTGTATGCCTATACCAAATTTGGTGGCTTTATGAGCACTATTCACAAAGTTACCCCCTGATTTTCATTCATTGTACATTTAAGAGTTTCATGGTAAAGCGGTGTTTACAATATAAAACTAAGCATGTCTGTGTCTTTGCAAGAAAACTAATATTCTACCGGGACGGTTTTACGACCAAATCTTGCAAGTGTGTTGGTTCACGAGGTAAGCATGTCTTAAAGCACTGTGGAGTCACCCATGGCATTGTTTTCTTCCAGAACGTGGGTTGACATTTCATCATACAGATTCATGATTTGTCCCTCCGCACCGAATACCATAATGCGCTAAACTCATCGTAATCTCCCCTTCTTGACATTCCAAACCTCTTCTACAGTGTTTAAGTCATGGAAAAAAAATGCCATTAAAGAATGCGTATTTATGCAAGACAATGTTCTTTGTATTTATCCTAAATCTGAAAAAAAAAACATTATTGATATAAGAGGAATGTCAGTCTTTGAATGTGCTTGTGATTTCCTTGACTTCAAAGACTATAAAAGAGGATAGAACTATCACAAAGATTAGTTGTGAAAGATAGTCTAACAATAAAAGCCTCTAGATGAAAGTAACAGTACACTATAGTATTCTGTGCTGAGAAAACAAACTATGAATTGTATGATGAAATGCCAACCCACGATTTGGCAGAATACAAAGCCATGGGTATTCCACAAGAGGAATGTCAGTCTTTGAATGTCCTTGTGATTTCCTTGACTTCAAAGACTATAAAAGAGGATAGAACTATCACAAAGATAAATTGTGAAAGATAGTCTAACAATAAAAGCCTCAAGATGAAAGTAACAGTACACTATAGTATTCTGTGCTGAGAAAACAAACTATGAATTGTATGATGAAATGCCAACCCACGATTTGGCAGAATACAAAGCCATGGGTATTCCACAATGCTTTAAGACATGCTTACCTCATGACGGAACATACTAGAAAGCTTTGGTAAAAAGCCTCTTGGTAGAAAATTAGTTTCCTTGCAAAATAACACTGACATGCTTAGTTTTGTATGAAAATCAGGGGGTAACTTTGTGAATAGTGCTCATAAAGCCACCAAATTTTCAGTCGTCGTACGAAATGGTTATTATTTCATAAAATAGAAATATAATTACAATCCATTGACAATGGTTCTTTGTGGAATCTTTGAAACTCGAATATCAGCAAAACATTTGTTAAAAATTTAGTTCCATATGTTATGTAATTAATTTAGGCATACAACATCACAAGATCTGGAACTTTTATATACAGACTGAACATTAATACACATACCTAACACATTATATTAACAAATTCATGCTCCGGATTTAGTAGGTTATTCGGCGCCCAGGGATCTCCATCGTCGGGCAGCTTACTCAATCTGTGAGTCCTGGGTTTTGATTCATCAGGATGTTTATCTTGATTTATATGTTTGTTCTTGATGATTTTATTGACTAGTTAGAGATTCACCACGAGGACCGAAGAACTAACTAAATGTTATGAACCACTGCAGAAGCTGAGGGTGAGGTTAGGCGCCTGTAAAACCGGTTTAAGCCCGCCAGTAACTTTGTGTTACTGATCGTTCCAAGGCGATACTTCTGTGGTGGTTCTTTTTGTTTTATGTCTTGGTGTTCAAATTTTTTTGTGCTGTTGGCGCCTTATGTGTGTTTTCATAGTTTTAGTTAAGTTAAGGTAAATGAGTGGCCACCTATTGGGAAAATAGCTGCTCATTCGGCTTACGATATGTTTCATGGTATAAGTACCTGATTGTTAGTTTGGTTTATTCCCACCTCGGTTTTTTGGAGTGGGAATATTTTTCTGATTGCGCCTTTTCCTGATCTTTGCCTACTTGTACCTTTTGATATAACATGTCATTTACAAAAATACAGTTGTGTTCAAAATATTTTGATTGGGCAAGGGGGGAGGGACATAGACTTATGAAAAGTTTCCTATTTCCTACATGATCCTATCTTAAATTCAAAATTTGTTTTTTAAAGAAGTCAATGCTTGACTTACAAACAACATTAAATATCTAAATTCAACAGAAACTTACTTTTCGACTGCAATAAACTTCATTTTAGTGCCTTGAATTTGAGATTTTGAAAATTTCCTGGGCAATCACACAAAAGAGATCTTCCGAGATCCTTACGCAATATGGCCCATACTACCTCCCTTTGAACGTTTTTACTGATTTCAAAGGATAAAACTTTTATATTTTAATTCTTGATAGTCGACCGATAAAGAACTTTTTGGAAAATTTTAATATTTTGTTCAAGGAAATGACATTTGTTTGGCGTTTTGATTCCACCCTTTTACTCAAAAGATATGGCCTTCACAACGTAACAAAACATATTACCTGGTTCAATTCAGCTGTATATCCAGAAATTTAGTCAAATTGCTACAAACTGGTCGATGGTAATCTATATATGGGTACGCAAGTAGCAAAAAATGAGGTTTGAATAATACTAGTCTTTGTTTAGACTAGCCTGTTGAAACTTGCAAAATTACAGTAATTATTCTCATTGGCTTCGTGTTGCCAAATCTATAGGGTCACTGAAGAGGCTTAAGTAGCCGAAACCGCGGTATGGCCCACCCCCTTTCTCATTAATATGTTCACTGCTCTTAAAGGATCTCATTTTTATTTTTATTTGCTATTACTGCAGCTGGTGTTGTGCCGTGTGGCGGCCCTAAAAAGTCTCCCCGTACATCATCCATAGTGCAGATTATATTTTCATTTTGGTCCTTTGAGATCAGCGAGGGTATTTCGAGAAGTCAGAAATTTATTATCGGTTCAGACCCATTTTCGAACCAACGTTCAATATATTTGGCCCCATTTGAATAATACTAGTCTTTGTTTAGACTAGCCTGTTGAAACTTGCAAAATTACAGTAATTATTCTCATTGGCTCCGTGTTGCCAAATCTATAGGGTAACTGAAGAGGCTTAAGTAGCCGAAACAGCGGTATGGCCCACCCCCTTTCTCATTAATATGTTCACTGCTCTTAAAGGATCTCAGTTTTATTTTTATTCAGTGGTCAATTAGTCAATCAAAACAAAAAAAAATATAAATGTTTCACTTTGCTTTCTCAAAGGAGGGAAGGAATCACCATACAGTGTTTGAGAGCTGTATAAGAATCATTAAGGAATTGCCTGCAAGCATGGTTTCCCTTGAAATGAGCCGCCGCATCAGAAAACCAGCAATCTGCATATGCAAAAAACAAAGGCGCAGACCAGCTTCGCGGTAACCACGAAGCTGATCAGCGTTTTTGTTTTCGCTAAACGGATAGTACAATTCTTCTTCAACTTATGTCCAAAATTTCAAGCCTTTAGCCTGCTTCTGTGACTGTATAGGCTGATTTGTGTCAGACCTGGTCGGAAACAAAATTGTTTGCTTTCTCACGCGATGGCTCAAATAATTATTGTAGTTGATTTGTCACCACTATGACTTCATAACCTGATAAAATGATCGTGGTGGCACAGAAATTCAATTGATTTAAATCAAACTGTATGCATTCATAACAACACTTCGCCAATATGTGTTTCATAGTATGTGTCATTGATATTTGCATGATATGAGCCGCCTCATGGGAAAACCAACAATCTGCATAGGCGAAAACAAAGACGCAGATCAGCTTCGCGGTACCCGCGAAGCTGATCAACGCCTTTGTTTTCGCTACTCGGATAGTGCAATCCCTCTTCTACTTAAATCCGAAATTTCAACTTTCTAGCTCTTTTCTGTGCTTGTACATGCCGGTTTGTGTCGGACCTGTTCGGAAACCACATTGTTGGTTTTCCCACGAGGCGGCTCATATCTTGGCGTTATAATTTCCGATGTATACATTTGAGCCGCCTCGTGGGAAAACCAACAATAAGGTTTCCGACCAGGTCCGACACAAACCGACCAGTACAGTCACATAAAAGAGCTAGAATCTTGAAATTTCGGATTAAAGTAGAAGAGGAGCTGTACTGTCCGAGTAGCGAAATCAAAGGCGCTGATCAGCTTCGCAGTTACTGCGAAGCTGATCTGCGCCTTTGTTTTCGCCTATGCTGATTGTTGGTTTCCGAATTGGGCGGCTCATTTATTTCTACAATGTCACATTCTTACTCAACCCATGTTTCCGGTGCGAAGGTTGTAATAAATTATTGGTGCTACTGAGCAAGGATATTATAGCATTCGCCAAAGTTTTTAAGTGTAAATGTATTGCTTTGTGAAATGTAGTAAGATCAAAGTTTGAATTCGAGTTATTGAAACTGACTGATTGTATATATTTGCCATTACAAAGATTGATTTTATCCAAATCTGCTACATGTATCCATTGTAAGATCTGTGGCTGCCATATCACATGAAAACAGTTGAACGCTTTGTCATGCCGCATAATGGTATTCTGCTCGTTCGGCTTACGATATGTTTTCATGGTATAAGTACCAGGGGTTGGTAACTCAAAGCCATCTTAAGCTTAAGGTGATCTTAAGAAAAATTCTGGAATGCTATAAATCTTAGACTATCAAAGATAAAAGTGTCTAACTTTGTCATCTTGGTGTTGGCATCTCAACCATATTAAAGAGTTACATTCGCGAGATCTGTGTTGCTGCTTTGATACAGAAGTAAAATGACTTACGATGACCTTAAGTTAAGATGGCTTTGAGTTATTGGGCCCAGATTGTTAATTTAGTTTTCCCCACCTCAGTTTTTGGAATGGGAATCTCTTTCTGATTGCGCCTTTTCCTGATCGAGGCCTACTTGTGCCTTCTTGTACAACAAGATACAATACACGGAAACCACATAGAGACTCTTTTGACTGGAAGACAAAAAAATCAAAACTGGATGGCTGCTAGCCTTGGCACAAATGTAAAATATATTTGCCTCCGTCAAGTAGCCCACTAATGACATCTATTCTGCCAATAAATTCAGTACTGACCCAATATTTACAATTGAAATGTGCTTATAAACATATATGTCACTCACACATCCTCATTACAATACCAGTGGCTTCAGGCCTATATTAGCCTGACATTCGGCCACCGACATTCGGCCATAAATCTTCCGTGGATTGTCCGGAAGTATGCGTGTCACAAAATGTATCATTATGGCCAAGAAACAGAATAAATCCCATCAAATATCACCCATGTTGCATGTTACTGGTTGACGTAACGTCACCATAAATGAATAGTATGCGTATTACACTAAATTAAGCAAATGCTGTGATTTAAATCGACTGCTGTACGAATAAAATAATAGGCCTCCATCTGAAACCAAAAATGTTGCATTTGAAACAGTTTCTAGTGTAGAAAAGGTATAAATAAGCAATTATTAGAAAAAGACGCAATAAGAACTAAAGTCTCACACCAGAAACAGAGGTTGGAAAAACCTAAATTGTCAATCAAGTACATGTACAAAGAGAACATATCGTAAATAAAAATAAACTGAGATCCTTTAAATGCAGCGAGCATATCAATGAGAAAATGGATGGGCCATACCACGGTTTCGACTACAAAAGTCTCTTCAGTGACCCTCTAGATTTGGCAAATTGGAGCCAAAGAGAAATGCTGTAATTTTCAACTTTCAACAGGCTAGTCGATACAAGGACTAGTATTATCCAAACAAAGCCAAATATATAAACATTGGTTAGAAAATGAATCTAAACCGATAATTAATTTCTGATTTCTCAGAATACCCTCGCTGATCTCAAAGGACCAAAAGGAAAATATAATCTGCACTATGGATGATGTACGGGGAGACTTTTTAGGGCCGCCACACGGCACAACACCAGCTGCAGTAATAGCAAATAAAAATAAACTGAGATTAATAAACTTATCACATGGGTGATAAGCCATGTTAACAGCTATGTTCCAATAGGTAGATATTCAGTTGTCGGACTAAACTAAATGTATGAAAACGTAGTAAAGAGCCGTACACAGCTAGACCATGTATCCCTACTGGTGTAACAGGAAAAAATTTGTTATTTCCTTAGTTTGATCTGATTGCTTTTAGTGATAGCACAAATGCATGTACAGAGATCGCAGGTTCGATCCCAGGCTTCTCCAGTCTGTCGGATGACACTATAAACCGAGGTCCCGTCTACATTTGACCTAAGCTGTTGTTGGTGCGTTAAACCCAAAATCAACCAACAACCAAATATATGTAGCTTGCGTATTCTTAGTTACCTTGTCTAAATAATGCTCGAACTATAAATGTAGTTACATGTAGTTACATGTAGTTTAATCGAGCTTCCCAGATTCAAAAAAATGTCCCCGATAAATTATTTTCTTAGACTAAGACGCAATTATTTCCGGTGGACAATAACAGAAAGTGTTCTAGACTATAAGAATCTTACATGAGTGTCAGGTATGGATAAACAAATCTGTCCCGAGGGTCACGTTTTGGCATCACGAGGCTCGCCGAGTGATGCCAAACTGTGACCCGAGGGACAGATTTGTCTATCCATACCTTACACGAATGATGGATTCTTTTTCTTGCACGCCGTAATGCGGCGAAGCTTCATTCTTATACTATTTACCTAGAAAAATGCTACATTGGCGGCGTACGCCATTTTGTATTAAAACGTTTTGACGTCATCGTGACGTTTGCGCTTAGCGACGAAATTACGTGACGTCCTATACAACCAATGTTAAAAAAGAACATTTGAACGCAGCGTGCGACGGGGAGAGATGACGAGGGTGAGATAAGAATTTCTCACATGGGGTAAAACGTTGAATTTCTCTATCTGGTGTGCAAGAAAAAATTATATAATATGAAAGCAGAATACAAATCAAAATGATAGAACTTTCTCACATATGGTTTATGTCTCAAGCAGAAGGCAGATTAGTTTCTATTCTTTATTCTTCATGTCAACATCAATTACTATTGGTAACGACAATATCATTTTTGTCACAAATAATCTATGATTATAGAAACAAGTTTATTTATATTTTATTTATATATTATAATCGTAACATTTTACTCGAAAATAAACAAGTTGGGGATACTAAGACAGTGGTTTAATTTACTAGAAAGACAGACATGAATCGTCTAGAAAAAAAAAAATTAACAAACAAGTCAACAACGAAACAGACAGAAAATTAGTCCCATACAGATGTTATTTGGGATGGTCCACGCTTCAAGCAGTGACATGGAATGCCGCTCAGAGTGACAGTTCTGTCTGCAGGGCCTCTCACTTGTAGTTAAGTGTCTGTATCTATGTGGCATGTGCTGTCACGGTATAGAAATTAAATGGATTAGCTATTAATGGCTTCGTTTCCTAGAAGAATGGTGAAATATTACTTCACAGTGGTCTAAGATGAATATACTGAGAAACAAAAAGAAAAACAATTGCCAAGAACGAAACCTTTACACGGAAGTGTACAACAGGAATAGACGACACAGAGACGGACAATCTAATTTAAAATAGATAATAGGCAGAAGAGAAAGTACAGTACAAACAAAACAAATAATCAAAAAACTGTTCCAACACGAATAAAGGGCAAACTGAGTAGACACTTCCCATCAAGGTAGCCATCCAGCTAGCAAAAAGGTTTAAGTGACGAGTGCAACAGAGGTAAACAGAAAAAAAAAAACATGACAATAGATATGCTATCATATCCGATGTAAACAAACAAAACGCCGAGTGCACTTTAATTGTCAATTTAGGTTTTTCCAACCTTGGCTTTTGGATTTGAAATTTATTTCTTATTGTGTCATTTTCTGTTGCCTTTTCATAGTTAAAAATCTGAACGAATAATATCCAGCAACGCATATTTTCCCTTGGACTACAAATGCATACTCAATGTGAATATTTCATTGGTTTCAAAACTTGTATTTAAAATTATATGTATGTGAAACAATTGGCTGTTCTAGTGACAGATGGTAGAAATTCATTTTGCTTTCTTCACAACCGAAATGGCTTAACAAAAAGGCTATGAATCCAACCGACAGAAATTTAACCAACCATGCTTCAGCTAAAATTATTCAGATACAGCATAGGCAACTCAGTGGTACTTCCTTAGAACAAAAAGGTCGCCGGTCAGACAATAATTAGATAATTTCTTTCCAGCATTTTGTCTTCCTCGGCATCGAAAGTAAGTGCCAAATTGTCATGACCCATTGGGTAACAGTCGTATTTATCAGACGCAGGATGTGCACAGCAGTGTAGTATTTATTCAAATTATTGTCTATTGCCAGTCAAGATAGTCTATCCAATAAACAAGCTGTCAGCCTTATAAAAACTGGATTCAAGACGAACAGATTGACAGCAAAGGCGAAATATCTAATTTTGGTTTTCTTTTCTAACACCAGATCTATGCTCTAGACACCATTTACCAGGCATAGAACAGTTGATAATACTGATATACTTAGTCGCAGACTGATCTGACATTCTGTGTTCTAAACTTGGAAAATGAATATTTTCGCATGACAAATTTCATAGTTTCTTTATGTAGGCAAGAGTATAATTTAATTTCGATTCTGTTCATTTAGACCTGAACATTGTTTTCTAGCTGCCAAATTAGCAAATAAATCAGATCAGTCTATCTGACAACTTTATTTTGTTTCACTGTATGTGTTTTAATTCGCAGTTTATACCATGAAGACAAATGTGGTCTAGATTTTCAAAGTCATTAAGTGAATAGTGCTATACTCAGTAAAAACTTTTGAAACCAGTTTATCAAATTTTTTGTTTGCTTAAATGGAACGAACATCACTTCTTTGAAAACATGTCAAAGATTAAATTGAAAAAAAAAATATGAAAACTATCATCATAAATGTCATTACGTAAACATTCCCTTACATTATATACATATTTTTATGTTGTAAAAAATAAACATTTTCAGTAGCAAATAGTTGATATTTTCCTTTTTTTTTTTTTTTTTTTTAAACATAGATTGTTGGTACACGTTAGAACCGCCTCGCGGATGGACCATACCGCGGTTTCGGCAACTTAAGCCTCTTCAGTGTCCCTATATATTTGACAAAAAGGAGCAAAAGAGAAATACTATAATTTTGCAACTTTCAACAGGGTAGTCAATATAATGACTATTTAAATCCAAATAAACCAATAACAATTTTCTTATTTCTCAGAATACCCTCGATGATCTCAAAGGACAAAGAGAAATATATATCTACACTGCGGATGATGAATGGGGAAATTCTATAACAATGGAAATATGAGTCATTACTACCAAAAAGCAAATTCTGTAGCTAATCCCAATCTTAACAGCATCTAACTTGATTGAATTGACATATGCGAATGCAATCCATAATATCGAATGTCGTAACATTGAACGAAATAATTCTTATCATTCGATTGGCTGGTACAACGTTAACAATGTCTTCCTGGTGAGGTGTCGTTAACATTAGAATGAGTCTAGTAACCTAAAAAGCAAATGTTATACACCGCACAATGCTAATTAACTCAAAATTGAATTCAACAGATAGCTGCATGACGTTATTGAAGCTGCCGAAAACGATTCTTAAGCTTCTAACAACAATATGGAGAAATCATTACGCAAATGGTGCTTCTTCAGATTCAAAATTGCATGTCTGATTGACATTTTCCGTAAATTGTTAAAGATAAACAATGCTCATACCGTTGCATAATTTATTTGATAATGCAAACATTAGAATTTTTTTATATCTATTATTTTATTTTTCGAATCATTAAAAACAATAACAACAGCCCCCATCAGGAAAACATGTCTGTGCAATGAATACCCCTTAAACCCCACTTTTTATAGGAAAAGGTACAAGTAGGCAACGATCAGGAAAAGGCGCAATCAGAAAAAGATTCCCACTCCAAAAACCGGGATGGGAAAAAAACTAAACCAACAATCAGGTACCCATACCATGAAAACATATCGTAAACCGAATGAGCAGCTATTTTCCCAAAAGGTGGCCACTCAGTTACCTAAACTTATCTAAAATATGATAACATACATAAGGCGCCAACAGCACAAAAAATAAACCCCAAGACATAAAACAATAAGAACCACCACAGAAGTGAAACGATCAATAATATATGTACAGGAACCTAACCTCACCCTCAGTTTCTGCAGTGGGTCACAACATTTAGTTAGCTGTTCGGTCCTCGTAGACGAGGACATCACCATCCCAAAACGGAAATGTTCAAAAGGTCATCGAGGTACCTAAAAGTTGAATTAAAAGCCTCGATAATATCAGCTTGATTGTAATGGTTTAGAGAATCCATGAAATATCTTTCGTAGCAGTATAAAAATAGATCAGCTGCGAGAGGGGCGCAATCGGGTATAAAACTGGGGTATGCAGGTGTTACCTATTTTTCTTATTTTTGCTCAAAAACATAGATTGTGGGTACTCGTTATAATCGCCTCGTCGAGGCGGTTCTAAGGTGTACCCACGATCTATGTTTAAGCAAAAATATTAAAAATAACATTCGTGTTTTCTGGTGATAATTTCAAATTTTATAGATGAAAAAAAAAATCTGTGTATATTGCATAGGCAAGTTTTTGTAATGTGATGCACGGTCTATTTTGTTTCAAGAATTGTTTATCAAGTAATATCAAGTGAGGATACCTCGTTTCATTAGTTTAAAACATAATGTATATTCCATTAGATTTTATCTTGAAGGGCCACTACATACTAAACAAGCTTTGATACTTTCACGATAATCTAGTTATTTGATGCCGTCCCAAAATTGGCTTAAAGAGGCAAAACATAGCAATCCGCATCCACAAACACTGAAACAATGGCACAAAAAGGGCAATAAACCTCCATTCTGAATCATTATGACTGGCTCTGCAATTAACGCAGCAAATTAAGAAATGAAGCAAATAAAATTCGAATTATCGCCCTTTGAATTAAAATAATAGAGGTTTGTTTTGTTTGAATTACTAGTTTGTAAAGACAGTTATTTGTTGCATGTTTTAGTTAAGGATGCTTCTGTTATCTTTCCTTGAGATTGCAAGATAAAAAAAACTGCGCATGCGCTGTGAACATTTTTCTGTGTTTGAAAATCTGACTTTTGCACTGTGTACCCTAATATTAAATGAACAGAGATAAAACAGAGCAAAACATGTCAATATCTTCGTGTTGAATATGAGAAAACCCTTGGGTGGTGTAATCTAGCGTTTCTTTAAAATATGAAGAAAAGAAATAACGGTTTCTGGTATTTGTATGAAAATCGGTGAATAGTTGCATGATAGCGAGATGTTCTTGTAAATGGTAAATGTAGAAGACTTGTCTATTTGACTTTATTACTGGACAAATAAGTCATAAAGACTGAATTAATTAAAGTCAAACTGCATCCAATCATGAAGACACTTCGTTCGAAAATTGTTTAGAAAGGTAGAAGAAGGTAATGGCCAGGAAATGGCGCAAACAAAAAGAAATTATCATTCCAAAAACCGAGGTGGAAAAAATATCATAGAGTATGTGTTATTGAGATTTGCATGCAATCGTGACGTAATAATTCCCGATGTACATGTATACATTCAATACTACAATGCCGCATCCTTACTCAACCCATGTTCCCTGTGCTAAGGTTGTAATCACGCTTGGTGTTTCTATGCAAGGATAATACAGCATCAATCAAAGGTTTTAGGTGTACGACTACGTTGTTAAATGATGTCCGATCACAGTTTGAATCCACGTTATTGGAACCGACTGATTGCACTTGGCATTACAAAGTTTAATTAACCCACATTGACGAATGGATTCTCCCATCATTGTTATATACCTAATGTATCTCTACAATAGAAACGTGTCGTGTTGTAACGGACAGAACTTTCTGCTGTTTTAGGCGTCGTAGGGCATTAATACCATTAATGCCCTGAGATGACGTCATAGCAGGGCAATAATGGTGTTAATGCCCTGAGATGACACCATAGCAGGGCAATAATGCTGTTAATGCCCTGAGACGACACAGTAGCAGGGCAATAATGGTGTTATTGCCCTAGGGCAATAATGGTGTTATTGCCCTGAGACTGACAAACACCTGTTTACATGTTATGGACACTGGCATGTGTTCATTTCATCTAAATTTAACATGGCAGGTGGGTGTACATTTCAGACGTACATTTCATCTTAATTTAACGTCACTTTGCGGCTAATCACCTACCAATCAACGGCTATGGGCTTGTCATTATGCGCAATTATCAAGACAGCATTCACAATAAATAAATAAATAAATAAATAAATAAATAAATAAATAAATAAATAAATAAATAAAATGTACATGTGCTGGAGGAAAGGTATATAACAATGACGATATAACATTCATTTCCAAGTGCATTAACGTTTGCCAAGCCCTCGGGCAATAATGTGTTGCAGCCCTCACCGCTACGCGGTTCGGGCTGCAACACATTTTTGCCCTTGGGCTTGGCAAACGTTAATGCACGGAAAAGAATGTTTTATCCTCTTATGATCAATTGGGTGAGTCCACTTTCGTTTTTAGGGGTGATTTTTATTTTTGATCTCATTTTTGATTAAATTTCTCCGTGCAAACAGAATAGCCCCAGATGGGACGCCGCATTCTGCGGCGTCACATCTGGGGCTATGCTGTTTGCCTATGTCCCACAAAAGGGACACCAGGCTTAAATGAGTTAAAATAAAAAAAAGTGCCGATTTTAATATCTGCTGTTATATCACATGAAACAATAATGTTAAAAGCTTTGTTCCGCCGCAAAAATCGAGATACAATACACAGAGAAACCTTGAGACTATTTTGACTGGAAAACAAGTCTTCAAAATCAGATGGCTGCTGGCCATGCTGACTCACCCTGGCATAAATGTAACATACCTTTGCCTCCCTATCATGTTCAGTAAAGGCCAACTATTAACAAATAAAACGTGCTTATTGTCAATCATCTACCATCTTAACAGTACCTTCTATGCATTCAGACGTTGGTTTGTATTAATCTGAGCTCCTGTAGTTTGTATGGAATTTTGTGTCACAAACAAACGTTGCTAGAAGCGTTTTGAACAAAAGCCATTTTTTTTATTTCTAATGGTTACGTGTAATAGTGAAACCCACTGTGTACAGTAACTTTGGACATAAAACAGTAAAACCGCATCCACCTCCTCTTCAACTACATGTAGTACATGAAAATAACTCATTAATTTGTCGAAAAGGATTGACGTAACGTCACCATAAATGACTAGAATGCGTCTTCAACAATATCGAACTAGATAAAAGAAAGTGGTATACAGGTTTCCTGGCAAAAAATCGACGTCTACTCTGTTTGAAAATGTCGATACAGTATGAATTGTAGACTGTGTGTTGATCTTTCATTTCTGCCTGACATGCCACTCTTACACAGATAATTATCTAGACTCCAGAATGTGAATTAAGTATACTCAAACGGATTTGCCACAGATTATAATGTTCTTTAGTATTAAATTTGCGTTCATAAATGTTAAGCCACCTATGAACCGTACACTGCTACCACAATGGACAAATCGTTATACAATTCCTTTTTCTGTCAGGATTTCCGCCATGAGCATCTTCTGAAGTTAACACTGCTATCATAAAACCGACTTGCAGTTTAGTTAACGTTTTGTTGACATGCACGTTTGAAGCATATATGTTCGAACTAAAAAAAAACCGCAAAAATACACTTTTATCCAGATTTATAGGACTACAAACTGTTCCTGAGGACAAAGTTTCTCAGACTAAGGCGCAATTATTTCCGGTTGACAATAATAGATATTGTTCTACACAAATTATATAACATGATGGATGAATACAAATCATGGCGGAAAGTAATAAAACAACACATCTTTCTCATATATGGTTTAGATCTGATGTAGAAAAAATAATAGTTTCTATACTTGATGTCAACATCAATTCAGTAAAGGAAACAACATTCTATTTTGTCTCAGTTTGCTTTACTAGAATAGCAACTAGCTGTAGCTGATCATATGTAATATAACTATTACAATGTGATTATATCTACAGAAATAACAATATATTGACTTTCTATTGCACGACATCGATAACGGCATTTTGAGATAATCAAAATATTCTGCTAACTTCAGTTAGTGTTTAAGTCTTATAAAATGATGATTTCAAAAGTATTATAATCAATTACAACAGTGAATGAGAAAAAAGAAGTTAAGGTAGTCCAAAAGAAGAAATGTTTTTCTTTCACACCTGACGAGAAAATATCAGTTCATCCAGGTCTTGGACAAGGCCAGACATTCTTTTCTTACATACCTCTGTCATAAAGATAGAAAAATTCCGGTATTTTAGTGGTGGTAGATAAATCGATCTTACACTGCTGGCTTGGTTGCTCATACAAGATAAGAAAAGCACGCGACTAAATTCGATCGTTTCTAGCCCAAAGCAGCTGCTTGCAGCAATAATGTTCAACAAAACTAGACTAAATTGGTGTTAATTCATTGGGTATAATCTTGATTCACGCTCGTTTTCAATGAAAAAACAACTCAAAACTGCATCTCTTTTCACTTTGACAACAATTTATTTACATTTGACGTCATATCCGTTTTAAACACTACGTCATCAGAGTTAAAGCACGGTACCAGGTTACTTTACCGGTAAAATGAATTTAGGCCTAATCCATGAATCGGGGTATGTAAGAAAAAGAATCCATCAGTGGTGGTCAGTGGAGAAAGGAAAATCTCAACCCTCGGGTCCATCGTTCCAGTGGGAAACTCGGCGAGCCTCGTTTCCCACTGGAACGGATGGACCCTCGGGTTGAGATTTTCCTATCTCCACTGACCATCCATGATGGATTCTATTTATCTACCCCTGACTGTCTGACCCAGCGTTCACATGTTTATGTTTTACCATTGGTTGTATAGGAGGTTATGTAATGTCGTCACAAATCACACACGTCACAACGACACCAGAAACGTTCTATTTCAAAATGGCGGACGCGAATGGAAATATTATGAAAATTAAACGTCGTCGCATTAATGCGTGCAAGACTAAAAAAAATAAAACTGAGATCCTTTAAGAGCAGTGAACATATTAATGAGAAAGTGGATGGGCCAAACCGCGGTTTCAACTATTAAAGTCTCATCAGTGACCCTTAGGATTTGGCAACGTGGAGCCAAAGAAAATTACTGAAATTTTGCAACTTTCAACAGGGTAGTCGATACAAAGACTAGTATTATCTAAATGGAGCCAAATAAGTTATATATTGGTTAGAAAATCAATCTTAACGGATAATAAATTTCTGATTTCTCAGAATATCCTCGTTGATCTCGAAGGACCAAAAAGAAAATATAACCTGCACTATGGATGATGTACGGGAAGACTTTTTAGGATATAAAAGAATATATCACGCATGTTAGGTATGGAAAGACAAATCTATCCCTTAGATGACCCTAGGACAGGCTTGTTTATTCACCCCTGTGATGATCAATAGACTGTGTATGTCTGTGTCATAATAATTTCTGTTCAGTTCTGTTTTGTTCCGCATACTCGTGAAAGACGTTTATATGCTTCAATCACTGAGGTAAATTGCCGTTCAGTCTGTCAGGTCTGTCTGCAGTGTCGCTCTCTTGTAGATAAGTGTCTGTTTCTTTGTGACGTAAACTGTCACGAGAGAGAAATTAAATTCATTAAGTATTAACGGTTCCGTTTTATAAAAGACTAGTGAAACTGCAATTCACACTGTTTTAAGAAAATGTACTGACTAAAAATGCCTCATTATACCACCTACGTTTTTTTCGCATTGATGAGTAAACAAATGATATTTTAGGTTTTACTTTGTATGATCCCTAATCATTTGTTATCAGGGTACAAAATGTACACATGTGATTTTCATGCTGATTTAAACTGTATGGACCTATAAAACGGATGACATTATTAATGAAAGAAAACACAAAACCACAATACATTGTACATACAGCTGTATTCAATAAAACTAGAAATTAATTGCATACGATTTTGCACTTCCTTTGCACACCAAGCGTCTAAATTGTGTCAACTTTAGCCGGCTTCCTGACATTAATGTTAATAATCAAAATGTCCGCATAAAAAAAACACACACACATTTTTATAAATACGAAGTTCAGCTGGTTAACAGATTTAACAATACCATAGAATATATATAGACAGATATTTGATTTATAAAATATATCCCCTGTGTCATAAGTTTGTCATTCTTGTGCCAGAAGTATTCAGTGAAATCTTTAAATATATGCGCATGGAAAGATGTATGCGAAATAAAATGTCACTTTCTTTCGAATCAGTTAAAAGCCATATTTTATTTCAAATTGGAAACAAAGTTTCGAAACGTACGTTTTATAAAAGTCCATCTGCATGAATTAATAACCATTTTGGAGTACAAATGTAAATACGACACTGCCGATGTATGTATTGAAATAATGCGCATTGATTGTTTCAAAGATTTGGAAGCATTGGCCTACGACGAAGGCGTACAATAGGAATATACGACACCACGATTGTACAATCCTATTTAAAATCCGAATTCAAGACACCGGGCGGGCAAGAAAGTACAGTACAGAACATCACAAAAATGAGCTGCCTCGTGGGAAACAATGTGGTTTCCGAACAGGTCAGACACAAACAACTACAGAAACAGGCTAGAAGTTTGAAATTTTGGAGTTAAGTAGAGGAGGAATTGTACTATCTGAGTAGCGAAAGCAAAGGCGCTGATCAGCTTCGCAGTTACTGCGAAGCTGATCTGCGCCTTTGTTTTCGCCTAGGCAGATTGTTGGTTTTCCCATGTGGCGGCTCAAATGTTACAACACCAATAAAATTGAAAACTTGCTAGCTCTTTCCAAAACAAGGTAGCCATCTCGCTAGTATCAAAAAAATACAAACGTGATGAGTCAAACAGACTGAGGTAAACAGAAAAGAAAAGAAACATACTGGTTTCTCAAAACCAATATTGAAAAAAAAAAAATAAAACGCCGAGTGCACAATCTTTCCTATGTCTTTCTCTAATCCAAAGTCTATTAAATTAATTCAGTTGTCAGATTCTTAGAAATGTGTGATATATAGTATATTGTCTGTATCCAGACAAGTGAATGATTGAATTCTGGTGCTGTATACTTACACAAAACTACTGCACTATGATTACTGATTCATGGTTATAAAATTAAAATTACAAATGTCAGAATATCATAATCTATATCCTTTGGTTCCAGTGCAGACTAGAGGTAAAATTTACATGGGTTCTTATTTGAAATTATATTTAAAGCACATGGTTGTATTAGTGGCAGACGTCAGAAAATCATTTTGCTCCTTCGTGGCTTTAAATTGAAACAAAAAAATTTAACCGTTAAACTTTGAACGAGCCCTTTTTAGCTCAGCAAATGAGAAAAAATATTTATAGCAACTAGAAAGAATGCAAATATAACAAATAAAACAGTGGTATTTTCTTATAACAAAATGATCGCTGACCAGATAATAATTATACCTTTCGTCTCAGTCTAATTTTGCATGGCCAAGTTAGTGCCAGTTGCCATGACCCATTGTATGACAGCAGCGCTTAAAAGATAGAGGAAGTGTACAACAGTGTAACATTTCTTCAAGATACTGTCTATTGCCAGGCAAGAGAGGATATCTGATAAACAAGTAATGTCGACCAAATTTCTGGCACCCAAATTAGCAAATAAATCAAGTTAGTCTCATTCAGAACTTAATTCTGTTTTACCCACAAATGATCCGCCTCGTGGGAAAACCAACAATGTGGTTTCCGAACAGGTCCGGCTCAAACCGGCCTGTACAAGCACAGAAAAGAGCTAGAAGCTTAAAATTTTGATTTTAAGTAGAAGAGGAATTGTACTATCCGAGTAGCGAAAACAAAGGCGCTGATCAGCAGCGCGGTTACCGCGAAGCTGATCTGCGTCTTTGTTTTCGCCAATGCAGATTGTTGGTTTTCCCATGAAGCGGCTCAAATATGTTAATTAAAATGTTGTGCATTATATCATGAGGACAAAATGGGGTCTAGATTTGCACAGCCATTACATGAATAAAATTAAAACGGGTATCCCTTAAGAGCAGTGAACATGATTATGAAAATAGGTCATAGCATGGTTTCGGCATCTGCAGCGACCTTTAAGATTTAAATAATGCCATGCTCAATTAAATGCTTACAAAAAGGTACGAGTAGGGAATGATCAGGAAATGGCGCAATAAGAAAGAAATTCCCACTCCAAAAAAAACTAAACCGACAAATAGGTACTTATACTTAGAAAACGATATCGTAAGCCGAGTGAGCAAAATACCATGAATCTCATGAATATTTTTTTTTTATAAGAAATATTTCTTTAAGTACATACACATGATAAAATAGAGAAACATAGATACTGATTATATCCAAATCAACGTCTCGTCGCCATCTCAGTGTGACAATAAAGATGAATGACATCATCACCTCGCAGATCTTGTATTCTTACTTATTGTGTTTCCGATTGTAAATGGTTTGAAATGTCACCTTCCTGTCTGTATAGAGACTTCCTTAATAACGTGCAATTTTCTGCAGACAGAGTCTCGTATTCTGCAACTTCTTCTACCAAAGCATTAATTTTAGTATCTAGACAACCACGGAAACTATTTTTTACCAAGACACAATATTGTTTTGACCATATCGTATTCGCTCTATTAAACATAATACTGTCTGAACACCATCTTTCAGAAACTGCATTTTTCAAAATCTCGCTTTTGTGAAACACTACAAAAAAAAAAAAAAAGAAAAAAAAAAAGAAAAAAAAACATGACAATGTCATCTTTTTGCAACCCAAAAGTCGTAAAAAGTGCCGCAAAAAAATTGAAAATCGGTTCACTACTAAAATAGGTATGCCCAAAAAATATTTTGAATAGGCCTTTTTCATATGCAAGGAAGGTAATCCATATACCTGAAAATTGAAAATCAAGTGAATCTGTGGAATAATTTTAAGAGTTTGGTGCTCAGCCATGCATACAATACAATTTTGTTTTGGTTTGGTGCATTATAAATGAAAAATAATCAATTTAGTTTTTTTCTGGGAAAATAGTTACTTCCCTTACTGAAATTTTTACAATAGAAAAAGCCCTATCCAAATTTATTTTCTGGCATTAACTTTTTATTTGTTAACCGATTTTCGAAAATTTTCGAGGCCCTTTTTAACACTAATGGAATGCAAAATGGTGACATGGTCATATTTTTCTTGAGTTCTTTCAGGAAAGTGAGATTTTGAAAAAATGAAGTTTCTGAAGATAGTGTTTAGACAGTAGGTGTTACTCATTAGACTAATATGAGAATAAGAAAATAATATTTATTATACTATTAACTGGTCCAACGTAAAAACAACCCTTCAGCCGTAAGAAAAACCTTCTTGCTGAAGGGTTATTAGCATCAGAATAAGTCAAATAACATAAAAAAGCAAATGAGTCGCCCCATGAGAAAACAACAATCTGCATAAGCGAAAACAAAGGCGCAGATCAACTTCGCGGTAACCGCGAAGCTCATCAGCGCCTTTGTTTTCGCTGTATAGTACAATCCCTCTACTTCCTAAATAAGAAATTTCATGCTTCTAGCTGTCTTCTGTTATTGTGCAGTCCAGTTTGTGTTGGGCCTGGTCGGGAACCGCATTGTTTGTTTTCCGACGAGGCGGCTCATTAATGTTTATGCACCACAGAATGCTAATTATGTCAAAGTAGAATTAAAAAGACAGATGCATGGTGTTATAGAAGCTGTCGTATACGATTCTAAAGCTCTTAAGTTACGACTATCAGTAAAATTGTGTTGAAATTATAATGTAAATTATGTTTCCATTTAAAACTTTATCTCTGACAAGCGACACACAATTTATATTTTGTATTAATTTTGGTTAAGATAAGCAATGCATATAACCTGTTACACTCTGAATCGTTGCGCAGCATTTAACTCTACAAAACTGAAAAAATAAAATCGAAAGCTACAATGTCCGACCCATTGAAACTTTCGTTTAACGCAATGTTAGTCACGGGTATTTTCCACTGAGGGCACAGCGGTTAAGTATTTTTCCAGACATTATATCACGCATGAAACTTGAGCTGCCGCATCAGAAAACCAACAATTTGTTGCATAGCTGCTCATCAAGGCCTTTGTTTTCGCTCCATAGACATTATGAAAACTTGTCCATGCAATATCTTCCTCGTATACATTTTTTTTAATTGAATATTTCATTATAGAAAATTTCATAGGTGAAAAGCCCATAGGAAAAAAGTTCTTTTTTTAAAGAGGTTTGCTCAAAACATTGATTGTGGGTACACGTGAGTACCCACGATCTATGTTTTTGCTAAAAAAGAAGACAAATAGGTATTCCCCTGTAAATATGAGGGGCTATACATTTCACGGACATGTCTTCCTGGTGTAGATGATGCCTTTTGTTCGTAAAGAACAGCTTTTCTTCGAACCGTGTATCTTAAGGGTAGACAGCATATTTCAGTTTATTGAATTTCAAATGATTGATGTTTATATAACAAGTTGTCTAACACAAAACGCTGCTTGACAAAGATCTTTTGTTAGTTTGTTGATCGAGGCATTCAATTCTTAGTAAGTTTTGATTCCGCCCCATTACTCAAGGGGCATTGTCTTTCACAGCGTGATGGAATATATAGCCTGATAGACTAGCGATCCAATCTCAAATTTTGAGACCAGGGAGACCGGATTTGTTATGGATGCAGACGATGATATTTTGCTTGCCCAATATCTGGGGAACAGCGCTAGGCTTGTCTGCAGATTCACAATCCGTTTTGTGGGTCAGTGCATAAAAGTAAAAAATCGTATAAATGTACCCTTTTATTGATGGTATGTTCAAAATAAAACCAGATTTTTGGTAGTTTTAATGTGTACCTGTGCAAATAACATTTTAAATGATTATATACTTGCCACATGGCAACGATTTAGTCAAAATTATAATCAAAGTACCAAAAGCACTGCAGTTGTAAAAGGAAAATGTTTGGGTAAAAAGGTACAAGTAGGCAAAGATCGGGAAAAGGCGCAATCAGAAAAAGATTCCCACTCCAAAAACCGAGGTGGGAAAAAACCAAACTAACAATCAGGTACTTATACCATGAAACAATCGTAAGCCGAATGGGCAGCTATTTTCCCAACAGGTGGCCACTCAGTTACCTTAACTTAACTAAAAATATGAAAACATACATAAGGCGCCAACAGCACAAAAAACCCCTAAACACCAAGACATAAAACAAAAAGAACCACCACAGAAGTATCGACTTGGAACGATCAGTAACACAAAGTTACTGGCGGGCTTAAACCGGTTTTACATGGCCATAACCTCACCCTCAGCTTCTGCAGTGGTTCATAACATTTAGTTAGTTATTCGGTCCTCGTGGTGAATCTCTAACTAGTCAATGAATCATCAAGAACAAACAAATAAATCATGATAAACATCCTGATGAATCAAAAACCAGGACTCACAGACTGAGTTAGCTGCCCGACGATGGAGATCCCTGGGCGCCGAATAACCTACTAACTCCGGAGCAAAAGAAAAACACCAGTTGGACCCCGGTGGGCCAAGCAACAGACAAGAAGCTCCGGCCCCAACCAACTAAAATGAATAGCTTTATGTCGGGGCCATCATAGAGTCTGACGCCCGATCCACCGGCGTGCAATTAAAGAAGGCAGCATAGTTATCAACCATGATTGGGTTAAAAACTAAGCATGCAGACTGTCGCATAACATTCAAGTTATAACCTATACGTTTGTAACGTGTTATGATTTTTCTGAACTGAAAAGAAAAATCATTAATTCCTTTAAGTTTCTTAAATTTGTAAACCAAGTCACCATAAAATTCAGGTTCCGAAAGGCCCTCACTTAAAAGCGTCTTTAACCCAACATTATATTTGGAAATCAATTCATAGTGTCTACGATAAAATTTAGAAAATGTTTTTCGAAGTTTATGATACCGATAGCATAAAGCAACATATAATATTACTTTCAAATGCTAATTCCTTCATGTGATACATCTTACATACTTATGTTAAACACTCAAATAATTATGTGGCTGTCCCCTTGGTCTACTGCACGAACAACATTTGAATGTGAGCAGTTGCATGACAAAACCAACATTTTAAACTTGGCTACTTAGGAAATAAATAATCAGTTTAATCCAAACTTATAAATGCCTAGGCTGTTCTGAATCTTTGCCAGGGGCATATCCGAAACCTTTGGTTTTGTCATGCAATGGCCGAAATGTAAACATCCGCTTAAGCACAGTATCACTGGTTGCTATATGGGTTTGAGCACACATTTTCGACAAAAGAACATGCAAGTGTGCAGATCATCTCCTCCTGTCGGCAATTACATCTTCGTGTTACACATGACTTGCACACACATGTTTGTGGAACAGGATCGATAGTGGTAAGAAGAGGCTTCAAGTGTGTACCATCTACGTCTCTCTGCCAGCCATTCCCAAATGGTGAATCTAGCTGCTGTCTAGATTTCAAAGCTAACTGCCAGACTTTTGCCTGATAGTGGGCTCTCCTAATATGTTGATCCAGTGTGTCTTTGGCTGGAGGTAGCTTTTCTGACTCTACCTTGCCCTGACGAAACAGTCTGCAGCGCAACTCGTTAACAGAATGCAGAAGTTATATCTGAACTTTCAGAGTACATTTTACAAATGAACAGTTCTGCACTTGACACGGTTTCTTCTGTAAGATTTCCAACACCTAAATTCTTGAGTAGCTCCGGATACATCATAAAAACCTTCCACGATTTCTTTTTACCATAACCTCTGAAATGACTGGCAGTATCACACCATGTTATAGCATGATACCACAATATGCTTTCCCGCATTGTATTCTGGATTCTTATTTGGTGGACTTAAATAAACTGTGGAGCTTTGAAAGTGCCCGTTTTCATCCAAACCTCTTGGCACAATTCAGTTGCAAAGAATGTCAATAGCACGAGTACGTCTGTGTCCTTGCAACAAATGACAAGCCTTTCATACCCTTCATCAGATGCCTCTTTCGCGTGCAAAATAATCCTCTTGTCGGCCTCTTCTTGGTCTGACTTGAGGGATTCAATGTCGCGTCCCGTACTTGATACATCTCTGTCGATTTCAGTAAATCCACCTTCTGTCACTATTACTCTATCTTCGTGAATACTGGAGGTCGTAAGTTCATCTGATAAGAATGCAGCAAGATTGGTCTTATTCTCCAAACTTGATATGAAATTGTCCCAAGTCTTTGGAAATGGGACATCTCTGTTTTCTATAAGACGACGTATCGGTCTCTGGCTTCGAGATCTCTTATCCCTAGTTACTCCCTTTATAGACTGGTATTGATATCTATCAAAGACAACATCAATTTTTGATCAACTTTATTTGGCATGTAATGACAGAAAGGCTTTTTTCACTTCCTCTGACCAAAGTCGGTATACACTTTGGTCATGTCAGAATGTGTGCGACGCCTTATCCTATCTCCTGGATAATATTTATATAAGATTTGGGACCAAGTTATACAGACAAATTGTTGGAATTCCGATGGGTACAAATTGCGCACCTCTCGTAGCTGATTTATTTTTATACTGCTACGAAAGAGATTTCATGGATTCTCTTAACCATGATAATCAAGCTGATGTTATCGAGGCATTTAACTCCACTTCTAGGTACCTTGATGACCTTTTGAACATTGACAACCCTTATTTTGAAGGAATGGTCAATCAAATTTATCCATCTGAACTACAGTTGAACAAAGCCAATATCTCGGATACCGAAGCACCCTTTTTAGATCTACATCTTTCTGTTGCAAATGGATTTGTTTCTTCTAAAATTTATAATAAGCGCGATGACTTTGATTTTGATATAGTAAATTTTCCGTTTTTGGATGGTGACGTTCCTCGTCGTGCTTCTTATGGTGTATACATTTCGCAACTTATTAGGTTTGCTAGAGTCTGCAATCATGTTACAGACTTCAACGCTCGAAATAAATGTTTAACGGCCAAACTTCTCCAACAGGGCTATCGGTATCATAAACTTCGAAAAACCTTTTCTAAATTTTATCGTAGACACTATGAAATGATTTCCAAATATAATGTTGGGTTAAAGACGCTTTTAAGTGAGGGCCTTTCGGAACCAGAATTTTATGGTGACTTGGTTTACAAATTTAAGAAACTTATAGGAAGTAACGTTTTTTCTTTTCAGTTTAGAAAAATCATAACACGTTACAGACGTATATGTTATAACTTGAATGTTATGCGACAGTCTGCATGCTTAGTTTTTAACCCAATCACGGTTGATAACTATGCTGCCTTCTTTAATTGCACGCCGGTGGGTCGGGTGTCAGACTCTAGTCGGGAGTCGATACTTCTGTGGTGGTTCTTTTTGTTTTATGTCTTGGTGTTTAAAATTTTTTTGTGCTGTTGGCGCCTTATGTATGTTTTCATGTTTTTAGTTAAGTTAAGGTAACTGAGTGGCCACCTATTGGGAAAATAGCTGCCCATTCGGCTTACGATTGTTTTATGGTATAAGTACCTGATTGTTAGTTTGGTTTTTTCCCACCTCGGTTTTTGGAGTGGGGATCTTTTTCTGATTGCGCCTTTTCCTGATCTTTGCCTACTTGTACCTTTCTATGATGGCCCCGACTTAAAGCTATTCATTTTAGTTGGTTGGGGCCGGAGCTTCTTGTCTGTTGCTTGGCCCACCGGGGTCCAACTGATGTTTTTCTTTTGCTCCGGAGTTAGTAAGTTATTCGGCGCCCAGGGATCTCCATCGTCGGGCAGCTTACTCAATCTGTGAGTCCTGGTGTTTGATTCGTCAGGATGTTTATCATGATTTATTTGTTTGTTCTTGATGATTCATTGACTAGTTAGAGATTCACCACGAGGACCGAAGAACTAACTAAATGTTATGAACCACTGCAGAAGCTGAGGGTGAGGTTATGGCCATGTAAAATCGATTTAAACCCGCGAGTAACTTTGTGTTACTGATCGTTCCAAGTCGATACTTCTGTGGTGGTTCTTTTTGTTTTATGTCTTGGTGTTTGAAATATTTTTGTGCTGTTGGCGCCTTATGTGTGTTTTCATATTTTTAGTTAAGTTAAGGTAACTTAGTGGCCACCTATTGGGAAAATAGCTGCTCATTCGGCTTACGAAATGTTTTCATGGTATAAGTACCTGATTGTTAGTTTGGTTTTTTCCCACCTCGGTTTTTGGAGTGGGAATCTTTTTCTGATTGCGCCTTTTCCTGATCTTTGCCTACTTGAACCTTTTTTCTACTAACAGCTTCATCGAAGTCATCCGTAAATCCACCAAAGGTTTTGGCCTTGGACTTCTTCCCAACTGTGTGCACTGGTGCTTGTCCGTCAATTATTGTCACTGTTTTCAATTATGAATCAGACACCAATTGTGAGGTAGCCTCAGACTCCAAAATGGTAGCCAAGTCTGATTTTGCATCACAGGGAAGGAGTTTACCAGTAGTATCCGCACTAGACAACGGAGTAGTTGAAAGTTCATTACATAATATCTCCTCAAGGTTTATATCACGACCGGCTTCCTGGCTTACTAAAAGTCTCTGAAATAGTAGGTCTCGCCCAGCCTTTATTGTCTTGGTTTTGTCTCCAGCTGATGCCTGTAAAGTCACTACATACATGGAAGAGAGAGTTCGAGACCTGTTCTGCTTAATGGAATCATGAAACTTTGCTGAATTCTGTATCAGTCTGTTCTCTACAAAATCATTAATTTGGTTCTTATCCCTTTCAGGTGCACTCAATAATGCGGCACATACTTCCTCTGGAGTTACATCCATTTTTGTCAAATTGATAACTTCGGGAATTACCTGTTTAAATTCATTAAAGCGATTCAACTGCTCATTGATACTCTTGATACTAACCCTAACCCTAACCATACTCCATAGTGCAGACTATATTTTCAGTTAGGTCCTATGATATCAGTAAAGCTTTTCAGAGTGTTCAAAACACTAACGTTTAGAAACATACTTCTAAGCAATCTTTAAATTATTTGACCCCGTTTAGGAATGTGTCTTTGATTTAGACTTCTCATTTAAATTTTCGAAATTAAAGTAAAATAGTCTGCCTTTCGTTGCCGGTTTTAAAAGGGCTACTGATGAGGGTTCATTACCCGAAATTTTACAATATAGTCTATACTATCTTCCTTTGAATATTTTTACTGCTTTCATATGATCAAACCTTTATATTTTCTTTACATCTTGTTCATCACGAGACGTGACTCTTTTGCTTCCCATGCAAAGTACTCCTTATCAAGGCCACAGATACCAAACATTTCATTGTGTTTACAGAGACCTGGCTTCTATGATTGTATGTCAAACACCATCTATCGCGAGTACTATCTTCTCTTGTAATACCAACAAACCCTCCAACACTCTTACATATCTTGTTAACATGCTCCAGAGCTTGGTCTGTTGACAACTCATTAAAGTTCTGCTTACTTTTCTTGACCACAAAGTCACCTGCCATGAATTATTCATATACACTGTACATCAGGATGGCTGGTTTCTAACTGCCGCATATCAGCTAGGTAGACAGATCCCCATTGGGTATAGTTAACATGATCATAGATGGCAAACCATGGCAGTATGAAAGCAAATGCAGATAAATGCCAATCTCCCTCACTTTCAGCTCTTATAAAATGTAATAAGATGAAAACCATATCCAGATACTGCTGCCAATACTTCACAGTTGGAGATCTTGATGCTTGGAATTTTTGCATAAGTTGAAGAACATCCGATGCTTTCATAGCAGCTTAAACTTCATTGAATGTCTCAACAATTTCGTCAATACCATCCCTCTTCTCAACCAAGGCTACAAGTCTTTAAATTTTTTCTTCAACTGATGAATTAATTGAAGCTGCTGCTCTGCTAACCATTCCAAAAATTGTGGCCACAGGATACGTAGCAGAGCATCATATGTTAACTTATGAGCTCGCACTGCACGGTTATGTGATTTAGCTAGCAAATTATTCGTCGCTGTATTTCCACCAAAGACCCCACTTTCTATCTTCACCTCTGAAAGGCCCGAGTCTGACATGTGTTTTCCTATAGCCCGCATAAACGTTAATGCCGTATGAACGCTCCCAAGCCTTAGTAGAAGTGATCCAGTTACTTCATGATTACTCCACTGGAGCATCTTTGCTTTGCAATATAACTGCTCATCTAATGTGAGCACCGTTGTCTGACCTCAATTGAGTATATCCGAGAGTTTCATGCATCTAAATAATGACTGTGCATAAAGTGTCATTGTCATGGGCTGGAACATTCAGAATTGGTAGATAGCCAATTGATGTAACTTCAGAGCTCTTCTCTGACACTATCTGGTTAAATCCTGTCCAGAAAGGAATTTTCTGGTTATTAATATCATTCAAACGGGTAACCGCCCACGCTAGATCATTGATTGCTGCCTCATTGTGAAGTGCTTTCTCTGCATCATACCAGATGGATAGAATCTGGTACATCTAATATCATTTCTTTGCCCATATTGAAATCAAATTTCATTTCTCCTTTGGTTCATCTTTGAAAAGCAACCATTTGGGTTGCATGAAACGTGCCCTTACCATCGAGAGTTTCCTCAATAATGTCAATATTATCGAGAACTGAACAAATTTGCCTGGCTCTATGTTTAGAGGAACTTACACGTTACCATTATCTACAAATGACTGTAGCTCAGACTTAGCTATCGATGTGTCTATTCTACGCACTTGGTTATAGCTTATACAGTGTCCCGCAGCATGAAACATGTTCACTAGGTCTTTAGAACTTATGGCTTGGTGTAAAGTCAATCCAAGTCCAACATGTTTTGGTGTTAACTTTCGGCAATTTGATACTATGTATACCAAATCCTCGGCTACACTTAGAACTTTCTTGTCTAAATCTTTGGTAATTTCATCTTGGTTATCCTCGCTGATGCTTTCACCTGTAACTAGTAGCCTCAGAAACAGATACAGAGAATTAGGTACAGCCTTCTCTACTTCTTCATCATTCACTGCCAAACAGTTTTCGATACCGACAGTAGACTTTATGTCATTTCGAACCGCCAGTGCAGTATTTCTAAGCATTGTTAGACTTTCAGTTTCTGTAACCTTTTGTGTGTTTTCGACCAAATCTTGGGTAGCTAATGTTTCAGTTAGATCCTCATGTTTTTTTAATTAATTTAGGTATTGCTGCTCTTGCTGATTGCTTTGGAAAGAGTAGCTGTGGTGCATGTCTGTCTAGCTGAGGAACAAAGTCAATTATCTATCTAGCTATTTCTCCAGTCGCTGTTTAAAACGTGTCTTGCTGTTCCTGTAAAAAATTAAATAATGTCACAAAGGCGAGTATGATGTTTGTATTTTAACCTTTTTCTGTTAACCTCAGGAAACTGCTTGTTTACCTCAGGAAACAAACAGTGTAGCCAACACCATGGTTAATAGAACTCTCTATACATATGTGTACTAGTTATTATGTATGAAGCATGCAAGTTATCAGTAAATAGATGTATAAATGCAAGCATTTTAGCCAACACCAGCGTTAGATTATTTATCTATAAAGCTTTGTGAATATATATATATAAGCTGATCGGCGTCTTTGTTTTCGCTACATGGATAGTACAATTCCTGTACTTTCTAAATCCAAAATTTCCAGCATTAGCCATCTTCTGTGACTGTACAGGCCGGTTTGTGTCGGACCTGTTCAGAAACCAAATTGTTGGTTTTCCCACGAGGCGGCTCATGTATGGACTATTATATAGACATGCATATGTATATGAACTGAAGATGATCATAGCTCATATTACAAATTATAAAAACAAATTTATTTTGCCTTGGATACTTTAACTACCTGTAAACATAATGAATAAATGTGCTTGGAGACAATTTTGTAACACACGAAATGCAAACAAACTTATATACCTAAAATATTAGTACTTGTAGTTCTTTGATTTCAACAAAAGCTCCCAAATGCTCCTTTTTGCATGTGCAGACATTTGTTTTATAGACTTGAACCATTATTAAATGATTTCAGTCAATTATTCATCAAACTGAACATCATAACAGTCAGTTTACAGTGATATATTGCTGTAATAGCGAAAATGCACTTGATGACATTTGACCTCCCTAATTTGCATAAAAGAAATTTCCTCGACTGCAGACAAGACAGGTATTGTTTAGCAAAGGTTGATTAACAGTTTCCACCATATAACTTTGTATTACTATTCCGGCCTCCCTAATATGATTGAAAAATGTTTATGGTTTTTTGTGTAATGCAAATTCTCAAACGGAAAACTAGAGTGAAAGGTCTTCTGTGAAGGACCCGCATTACGGGTTAGTTTCTAGTTAAAGAAACTATAATGCGTATTGTACTTGAATTTATTACTGAATATTATAGACCACAGCGTCAAAAACAATTCAATAAATTTAAGTCAAATTGTACTATTCATGACAACACTTCGTCCATAAATATTCCATATTATGCTCCATTGATCTTTGCATGATATCTTGGCGTAATAATTTCCGATGTATACATTTATTTCTACAATGTCACATTCTTACTCAAACCATGTTTCCGGTGCGAAGGTTGTAATAAATAATGTCTGCTGTCCGCCTAGCAAAGATAATACAACTTTCATAAAAGCGTTTATTTGACTGTATGATGGTGCCTTCAAGAGTCGGTATAGTTAACATCTAAATTGAAAAAAAAATGTTTGCTTACCTGAGACTTACTTCAATAGTCCGCATTTGAAACTTTATAATACTGTTTACATTCCACTAAAACAACAACCTTCTGTTTCATTCTGGGATTTAAAGTAGGTCATGCCATGTAGGTATTTTTACACAATTCGAAATACATTTGAAATTTGGCGCACAGGTAAAATGTTACCATTGTGAAAAAATACCCCGGTCTGTTTGCCTGGTTCACTTTTATGAGAAAGACATGCACCTTTCTCCTTGTAATTCGATAAGTTTTGATTTGAAAAGAAATCTATTTATATAAATCAATTTGTATAGGGATCAACCATGGTTTTCAGTGTTCAAACATCCGATGGATCACGAGGAAGGTGTTTGAACACAAGGCCGCAGGCCGCGTGTTCAAACCCCTTCCGAGTGATCCAGCGAATGTTTAAACACTGAAACAAACCATGGTAAATCGCTATTCTTGCATTTTCACTCTAATCCACTTAAAATCTCTTGAAAATAACATTAACAACGTAAAAACGCACCGAAAACCGCGAAGCTTCTTCAACGTCGGCCATTTTGTTTCTATGAAATACATGACGTCACGTCACTTTGACCAATGACGTCGGCCAAAACCCATGTTCAAACGGCACGTGAATTTCATGATTTGAACATGGGTTTTGCGGTTTGAACACTGCTTTCGACCAATCAAAAACGGCTTCAAACAGATATGTGCATAAATATCTATGCAAGAATAATTTTTTAACCATGGTAAATATGATAAAATCAGAAAAATAGAAGAAATCTTTAAAACATGTATCACAGGCAGTGTCAACAAATATGAAATTGTGATAACTTTAACTGGTGTAAGAGTCAATGAACAGATTGACATTGTCAACAAATATGCCAATGTGTTGTCTTTAACTGATGATAGAGTCAATGAATAGATGTATTTGGGTTACAGTTTTGACATTCCAAAAAAGTATCATTTCTGACCAGATGTGTTCAGTGTCCACATGTGTCACTTTGTGTCCATTGTGTGATGACGAGATTATTTGCATTGTTGAACTCTGAGGGCCTAGCTTGCTTAAATATGCAGCAGGAAACATCATCATAGATATTGTCTATGTCAGAGTTGTCAGTGTTATCCTACCCATTGATGGGGATCCCCTCCATGGCGGTTGATCTGGACAATCCAGAGGTAGCTGGTTTGGGAGAAAAAGAGAATCCTGTCTTTCTCTTGTTCGCTGGTTCCATTACAGTGTTCTGTTCTTTGTTTTTTGTTCTCTTAGGATGTTCAGATTCTTTTTTCATTTCCCTTGTGGCCTACAACAGATGGAAGTCTATTTATTATTTTCTTTTTATTTTGAGATCATAGTGAATAAAAAAGTGAGATCCTTTAAGAGCAATGAACATTTACATGAGAAAGGGATAGGGCCATACCGCGGTTTCGGCTACTTAAGCCTCTTCAGTGACCCTATAGATTTGGCAACACGGAGCCAAAAAGAATTATTGTAATTTTGCATCTTTTAACAAGGCAGTCGATACAAAAACTAGTAAAGTCCAAATGGGGCAAAATATGTTGAAGTAGTTTAGAAATGATTCTAAACCGATTATAATTTTCTGATTTCTTACGATACCCTCGCTGATCTCAAAGGATCAAAGGGAAAATGTAATCTGCACTTTGGATGATGTACGGGGAGACTTTTTATGGCCGCCACATGGCACAACACCAGCTGCAGTAATAGCAAAACAAAATAAAATAAAACTGAGATCCTTTAAGAGCAGTGAAGATACATGTATTAATGAGAAAGGACATGGGCACCGCTGATGAGATATTCACTCCCGCTTTATATGTTTGAACACTAACTTTTTCTCCTATCTCTTCTCTTTGGTACTTTGTCTTCTTTGGCACTGGTTAATCCTGGTTCATGTACATGGCTATCTACAGATACTTCAGCGGCATCTTGAAGTGTCTTGTTTCTGTTTTGCATGTATATCGTCTTGATTTGCAGTGTCATGTTATGTGTTTGTTTCATTTTTCAATTGTCCTTCTTTTTCAGGTGCGGTTTCTATGGTGGATGTGGCAAGTTTAAAGTTTGTAACAACATCCATGGTGAAGCTTTCCGAAAAGCAGATATCAAGTTTCCAGGCGTTATTGCTTTTATGTAGGCATTCCTGCACATTTCTCCAACAGCATACTTATCTATTGTAGTCCCTGGGTTTTGCTTAAGATATATCTGGCACTCACGATAGTATACTGCATTAAAGGGAGCAAAAAGCAAAGGCAATACAAAGAATATAATATATTGTTCTTGAGCTTAACTAACATGCGATTTATGTCCGTCAAACAGTGCTAACACTGGGCTGCTCCTAGCACTTGGGTTGACATATTGGAAAAAGTGATCCTTCAGGTAATTCTTAAAGGTGATGGTATTGGACCAGCCACTATTGAACATTTCTCCAGAACCACCGGCACATGTTTTCTTTTTATGTATTTGTAAATATGTAGTATGGGGGTAAATAATTTTCTACGCATTGCCACAACCAATGAGGATTACATTTTGGCCTTTGGGTGATTCGATTGCCCAGGGTGTATTTCTTTTACTACACACATTTTTATTGGGTTGGATTGTGTTCAAGTGGTGCATTTGTTTAATCCATATTATATATATTCTCATGTTTGTTGTGCAGATCATTCTCTGTCATAATTGTGTGAACTAATCATATAGTTAGTGAGCTAGGCCCTGATTTTTTGCCATTTGTTACCAGTCGAGGGGACTAAATCTCTTGGCACTTTTTAATAAGTTCAATATCTATAGATAATATTTCAGCACGATAGCAATCTAAGATCGGTAGCTTAAGACCTGAAAAAGATCAATCTTATCGGTACCTTGCAATCAAGAAGTTTTTGGGCTGGTTATTATAAACATGCCCTAAGTAAAAATATATTTGTGTTTTAAGCAGCACGACGCATCCCAAGCATTTATAAGAGGTCAATGTATATCTGTAAATGATTGGCATGTATTTAGAACATGATAATTCGTGAAAATCTATCATTAAAACCATGCTCAAGGGTAGGATTACCCCACCCACACCCATTATTATACCAACTTAATATTTGTGTAAAACTTTCATGTTTAGACATTAAAATAAACATTTTTTCTCTAATATCCTAAATATTTGGATACCATTTAGCATTTCTTACATTATTGTCAAAAATAAAAAAAAAAGTATATGATTAAATTTGAATATTCATGAGTATTGTAAAAACCAATAGAGATATTGGAGAATAAGTCATGAGTCCTTGAGCTATGATGCAGCCTTACCAGCATATTTTTTAGGTTTCAAACAGTTCATTTGATCCCCCGAAATACCTAAAATGGTTACATAATAATAAACTTATTTGCACTATGTAGCATATATGGTTTCCATGGCAACCATTAATGCGCATTGGGATGCACAGGTCTACAAACAGACCATATCCCTGTTGATACTTATCATAGACCACCAAACTGAATCAAGAGCTTGTATAGATGTAGCCTTATTTTCAAATGGTAAGATATTCAAATAATCTAATTTGCATATTCAAATTATCTAATTTGCATATTCGTAAATATTAATAAAGACGACACAACTACTGAGGTCCAAACCATCATTGCAGCATTTTTCATACGAGTGATACAATTTGATAAATTTCACCAGAGCTTTTAATGACATATATCTCATTTGTGCCCTGCCCATTGGGGCCCCAAGAAATTAATGGGCTGCGTGTGCCTTCATGCAATGCTTATAAACTACTGACTGACCATCTAATTACTGGCGTACCGCTCAAAAGGTCTGAGCCTGCTAGGAAAAGTGGTTATAGTCAAACCATCCATACACATAAGCCTTAGTTGTCAAGCGGTTCAATATAAATATCATTAGCATTGTAAATTGAAGAGAACAAAAAAAAAAACTTTGGACCACTGAGGAGTTTTGCGGGAAAATTACGTGATGGTATCTAAATTGGAGAAAATTTAAAATTTGGAGGTATACTTGCAACATTTCATGTAACTCGATTGCGTTTGGATCTAGAGAGATAAAAGTGGTATGCAATGATTACTAATACAATGTTCTAATGACCTATTGACTTGCATAAAGATGTATGACTTCTAATATCTAGTACACGAGTAAAAACCTTAAAAATTGGACAAAAAAAAAAACGAAAACACTAAGGTGTATACTTAATCTCTAATAACTCAACTTTTGATAGTCATAGACTACTAAGAATAGTATTATATTATTGCAAATATATTGTACTAATGATGAATTGGCTGGTATAGACATATCTGACTTCTGCTACCTAGCATATATATCGAAATCTTATAGATTGGTGAAAAAAGCGACCAAACTAAGGGGGGTATACTTACAGAACTGCTTGTAACTCAATATCTGATGAACATAGAGAGTTGAAAATAGCGTCACAAGATTGCTAAGACAGTGTACTACTGATAAATGGGCTACTGATAACTTATCTGACATATACGACCTAGCATATTAATGAAAACCTTCTTAATTGGAGAAAAATCTTGAAAAATAAATAAGGAGGTATACTTACAAAATTGCTTCTAAATCAAATGCTAATTGTCATGGAGAGCTAAGACTAGTAGCAAATGATTGCAAATGCAATGCACTTATGACATATAGGCATAAATAAACATATCTGACTTCTTATACCTAGTATATGCATAACAACTACTAAATTGGAGAAGAAATCACAAATAAACTAAGGGTGGTAGTCCTACCTAATCTCCTGTAACTCGTGTGTTAATAGCCCTAGAATAATACGAATAGAATCAAATCATTGCATTTGCAATGTTCTAAAGATGTATGAGTTAACATTAACATATCTGAATATTCTGCTACCTAGCATATGGATCAAAACCTAATGAAATGGGGAAAAATCGCGAACAAACTAAGGGGGCGTACTTACCAAATCGCTTGTAACTCAACTGCTTCTAACCATAAAATGCCGATGATGGTGTCAAATTTTTGTGCAGCCATTTGGCTAATGATATATGGGCTAGTGTAAAATTATCTGACATCTACAACATATAATGTTAATTAAAACCTTAATAATAAGAGAAAAATTGCAAAAAAAACTAAGGAGGTATACTTACAAAATCGCTTATAACTCAACAGCCAATGGCCCTAGAGAGCTAAGAATAGTAGCAAATGATTGCTAATGCAATTAACTAACCATATGTTGACATAAATAACATATCTGACATCTAATACCTAGTATATGAGTAAAAACTTTAAAACTGGGAGCAGAAATCACGAAAAACCTAAGGGGGTAGTATTACTAAATCTCCTGTAGCTTGTGTGTTAATGGTCCTAGAGAGTTATGAATAGTATCAAATGTTTGCTTCTGCAATGTTCTAAGGATATATTAGCTGATATAAACATATCTCAATCCCTGCTACCTAGCATATGAATCGAAACCTAATAAAATGGGGGTTAAATCGTGAACAAACAAAGCGGGTATACATACCAAATCGCTTGTAATTCAACTGCTAATAAACATAGAGAGTTGAAAATAGTGTCAAATTATTGCTAAGACAGTGGACTAATGATTTGGGCTTGTTTAAACTTAACTGATGTCTACTGCCAAGAATATAAATACAAACCTTATAAATTGGAGAAAAATCATTAAAAAAATCAGAGTTATACATGTACTTTAAAACAATTTATTACTCAACTACGTTTTGCCCTAAGGAGTTAAGGTAAGTATAAGATGATTGATAAAGAAATGTACAGAAGATGTATTAGCTTCTGAATTCACTTGACAAACTTGACTTCTTCTACCTAATATATGAATCAAAATTTTATAAATTGGAGAAAAATCTCGAAAACAAGTAATGAAGTATACCTACAAAATCTCTTATATCTCAGTTGCTATTAACCCTACAGAGCTGATAATAGTGTCAAGTGATTGCTTAGGCAATGTTCTAATGTATATTGTCAGGTAAAACTGATATATTATCTGTAGCCTAGAATATTATTTAAAAAAAAACATTTTATGTAGGATATATTGTAGAAAAATCAGTTAAACTAAGGGGGTATGTTTTATCAATGTTCATGAATATGCAAATAAGATGATTTGCAAATTATATAAATAAATGTTAAGTATTTGTTTTAACTCTAGTTTGAGATCAAATTCGATCCAGTGGCAGCCAAGATATACTGGTAACCAACTTTGTGGGTACATGTATGCCCAATTTTATGAATTCCAGAATGCATACTTGCAATAACTTGACCTTTGACCTCATGTTTCTCAGACATACTATCCAGTTAGAACTTGTAGAACTTGTAGTAAGGCTTGATATCATTTATTATCCATTTGTATTTATTTCCATTCATATTTAAGTACAATGTGACAAAGAAAAGAAGACATTATACTTAAATGTATTATTTTACTGCACATTTGCACTTACTTGACCTTTGACCTCACAGTGACCTCCAGGGTGGGAATAATTGCGCCCTAAAGTGCTAAGAGATTCAATGTTGACTAAGTTTATGTAAAAAAAATCTGCTAGCTTTGGATTTTGCATGAAAATAATAATATTTCCATGTAAAAAGTAAAAATCTGTGATTGCTATCACAATGAAATTTTATCTACACATGCTAGACTAATAGAAAATTAGTGTTAGATTTAGTCCCCTTGACTGGTAACAAAAAATTGTCTGGCTCACGGACTAATAGTATTTTCATGCCGTCTCCTTTGATGAGGATTTTGCCCTGGCAATCGACGATTTAATCGGTTTCATGACCTGCATGTCGCCAGTTCGTTTGAAACATTTATAGAACCAAGAAACACTGAATGTGGGATCTGACTTTGATTTTGATTTTCAACACCTATTTACAACAAGTAGCCCAAGGGCAACAATCGCTCACCTGAGAGTCAACAAGTACAGTCACTGGACAAAGTGTTTTTTTTTTTTTTTTTTTTTTTTTTTTTTTTTTTGAAGATCTGATCAAATTTGAAGATGCTGGAGTGACCACAACACTAAAAATTGATTTTTTAAACATTCAAGGGCAGCTAACTCCGCAGTCCAGAGTTGAATCTCGCTCAAATTCGAACTCATCCAAGATGTTATGATTATCCTTGTTTCTTCCAAGAATGAAGAAGATCCGATCAAAATTGAAGGCGCTTGAATGGCCACAATACAAAATATTGATTTTTCAAACACTAAAGGGCAGCTAACTCCGCAGTCAGAGGTCGGATCAGGCCGAAATTTGAACTCATACTAGATATTGTTGTTATTCTTGTTACCTGCAAGAATGAAGAAGATCCACTGAAAAACAAAGATGCTAGAGTGGCCACAATACAAAATATTGCTTTTTCAAACACTCAAGGGCAGATAACTCCACAGTCAGTGGTCGGATCTGGTCGAAATTCAAACTCATACGAGATGTTGTAGTAACTCTTGTCACCTGCAAGAATGAAGAAGATCCACTGAAAAATAAAGATGCTAGAGTGGCCTCAACACAAAATATTGATTTTAAAAACACTCTAGGGCAGATAACTCTGCAGTCAGAGGTCGGATCTGGTCAAAATTCGAACTCATCCGAGATATTATAGAAGTCTTTGTTACTTCCAAGAATAAAGAAGATCCGAATAATAATGAAGGCGCTAGAGTGGCCACAACACTAAATATTGATTTTTCACACAGTCAAGGGAAGATAACTATGCAGTCAAGTGTCGAATCTTGCCGAATTTCGAACTCATCCGAGATCTCATGGCTGTCCTTGTTACATGAAAAAAATGAAGAAGATCCGATCACAAATGTAGGTGCTAGAGTTTTCACAACACTTAACAGCCATTTTCCAAACGCTCAAGGGCAGGCAACTCCGCAGTCCATGGTCGAATCTTGCTGAATTTCGAATTAATCCGAGATCTTATGATTGTCCTTGTTACCTGCAAGAATGAAGAAGATCTGATCAAAACAGAAAGCGCTTGAGTGTTCACAACATCTTTCCCATTGTAAGTCAATGGGGATTTTTTCAAACGCTCAGGGGCAGCTAACTCCGCAGTCCATGGTCGAATCTACCCAATTTCGAACTCATCCGAGACCTTATGGCTGTCCTTAATACCTGTAAGAATGAAATGTAGGCGCTAGAGTGTTCACAACATTTTTCCTATTGTAACCATATGGGAGCTATCTGTTGCCATGGAAACCAGAGTTCTGATCCGACCTGACCCAAAACCTTATGCAAACTTTTCCCTCACCCCAATGATGCTTCTGATAAAATTTGATTGCAAGTGACTGACTAGTTGTGGAGATATTTGTTGTTGAAAGTGTGGACGGACGCACAGACGGACGCACGGACGACGGCTCGACTACCTAACTATAAGCTCACCTTGTGAGCCTTCGGCTCAGGTGAGCTAATAAAAGCCAATGAAAGGATTTACTGACGCTTGTTCAAAGACTAGGTAGTCCCTTTGAGTATAGAGAGACCTGCTGATCCGTTACCACGCTTTTTTTCTGATCTGAATACCCTAACACATACCCAGATACTTTAATTGATTTTGCGGTAGCTATGATGGTTAAAGTGGTTATAGATTAGGAATATGCGCGGGGACAGGTTAGAAGACAGTGAAAATGTTGGTACAGATCAGAGAGTATGCACAGATCAAGGACCAGGCATAGATCTTAACTCTACATAATATATGTAGCAAACTTAAGCTTGGTTTAAGCTGATTCCAAGGCGATACTTCTGTTGTGGTTCAAATTGTTTTGTGTTTTGGAGTCGAATTTTGTGCTGTTTCAGCCTTATGTACGTTTTCATATTTTTAGTTCAGTTCAGGTAACTGAGTGGCCGCTTATTGGGTAATAGATTCTCACTCGGCTTACGATATGTTTTCTTGGTATAAGTACCTTAGTGTCATTTTAGGTTTTCCCACCCCTCAGTTTGTGGAGTGGGAAATTCTTTCTGATTGCACCATTTCCTGATCATTGCCTACATTTTCCAAAGAATCAACGGAGCATGACATTATTCAAATAATGAAAGCGAAACTAAAAAGGCATCTGTGTCCATGGTATGCTGCACAAATTTCGATTTAACAGATTTGAGCCGCGTCATGAAACCAACAATGTAGTCTTTGAACAGATCTGACACAAACTAAGCTGCACAAACACAGACACAAGCTAGAATCTTGAAATTTTGATAAAAAGTACAGGAATAATTGTACTATTCGTGTAGCGAAACGAAACAAAAGGCGCTAATCAGCTTCGCAGTTACTGCGAAGCTGATCTGCGCATTTGTTTTCGCATATGTAAAATGTCGGTCTTCTCATGATGAAACAAAGTAAAGTTGCTAGAGAGACTAAACTGATTTATTTGCTAATTTCGAAGCTAGAACCCAATGTTCTAGTCGACTTTACAGTTACAAAATTCAGTAATACCCTTGTCTACATAAAAACCTATGATATTTGTCATGTGAAAACATGCATTTTACAAATTCAGTATACTGTTCCGTTTCGTCTCTGACTCCGTAAAGAATTATTATTAACTGTTCGAGTCCTGGTCATATGTTAAATTGTATCAAAAGCATACAAATGAAAATTTAAAAGCAAGTTCCCGATATATTCTAGTCGGCCTGGTCTTATAAACCATTAATCACATACTTTGTCTTTTGTCCTGTTATATTTCCTCTTGAATCCGAGATCATTACGAAAACATGCCCATGCAATATACAGTGATTTTTATAGTTGTAAAAAATGAAAATTTTCAGTGGAAAATGTTTGATATTTTTCTTATTTTTGCTCAAAACAAAGATTGTGGGCACACGTTAGAACCGCCTCGGCGAGGCGGTTCTAACGAGTACCCACTATCTATGTTTTGGAGCAAAAATAAGAAAATAGGTTTACCCCTGCGTACCCTAGTTTTGCTATATAAAAGTGGGGTATAAGGGGGTATACATTACACGGACATGTTGTCGTGATGTATTTTATGAGTCTGAAAATATGTTTATCGGACTGACTATATTGACTGGCAATAGACATTAGTCTGAATAAATGTTATACTGCTGTGTACAGTGTCCATCTGATACATGCAGATGTTATTAAATGGGGTCGTGGCAATTTGTCACTTAGTTTTCCTGTTATGTAAATAATATAATTAGTCGAAAGGTCTAAGACTTGTAATTGTCTGCATAGAGACATTTGTGTTCTAGGGTAGGACAATTAAGCTATACTTATATCTGCATAAGTTTTGGAAGTTACTTAGACATCAGTCAGTGAGAAGAGGACATTGGTAGATAAACCACAAAGTATAACAATAGGTTTGAAGAACAATGTGTAGCGAGCTCAGAACAGAATAAGTGCATGTGCACTTACGTTCGTAAAAGCTGAACAAATGCTTTTTAAAATTTGTACAGTATACAGTATATATGTAGCAAACTTAAGCCAGAGTAGCTTGACTTTTCAAGGAATTATCGGGGCATGGCATTATTCAAATAATGGCAGCAAAACCCCTAACAGCATTTTTGTCCATGGTAAAATGCATAATTTTTTAATTAACATAATGGGGATGAAACAAAAAATGTTGCTAGAGAGACTAACCTGATTTGTTTGCTAATTTCGGAGCTAGAATCCAATGTTCTAGTCGACATTACGGAAACAAAATTGAATAATACCATTGATTGCATAAAGAATCTATTAGATTCATCATGTGAAAACGTGTGTTTTACAATGTTGGAACTTAAAGATACAAATAGGAGTATCATCAACTGATAGATTTCTGGTTATTTGGTACATTGGTACATGGTATCAAGATTATATATTTGTTATTTCAAAAGCAACTGCCCGACAATTGCCCAGTTAGTCCTACAAACCATTAATTACATATTTTAGCTTTGTCGTGATCTTGTTACTCTGGAATCAGAGATTTTTTGTTATTCTAACAGCTTGTTTATCGGATAGACTATCTTGACTGACACGAGACATTAATTCGAATAAATGTTACGCTGCTGTGCACATCGTCCGTCTGACAAATGCCGCTGGAATTCAATTGGACGTGACATTTCGGCACTGAGTATTCCTGTTTTTTAAAAGAAAGACTGGGACGACAGGTCTAATTCTGTCCCGAAATAATATGACTGCTTTTATCTGAGAAAGTACAACCGAGCTTTACTGGTCAAAATAAGTTAGGGATCAAACTTTTAAAGATGAATTTTTGAGCGAATCGATAATCAATCAATTTTTCATTTATATGGTGGATTAGCAGTTTTATCGCACTTTCATGTGCCATCAATTTTGAAATTGTGCATTATATGAATTAAGCAGAGCTGTTGTTTAAAACACACTACCCTAAAAACCAAAGTGATAAAAAGTCTATAAAAACTGATTTCCACAAAAAATTCAACTTTGCCAATTCATGAAAATTTTGCGAATTTGCACGATAGTTATCAAGATTCATCATTTCTAAGGTCAACCGGTAAAAAAAGATTGGAATTTTCTGGTCATTTTAAAAGTTTTGCAGTAACAAACTTACACACTATCAATTCTCTATGGAAATTTCATACCACTTTCATTTTAAGGGTAGTCTGACTTAAAGCCTAATCTTGTTGAATGCAAAGATTGTTTCGATCCTCAAGTGCACAAAGCTTACAAAATGAATTACCTTGGTGATATAAATGTTTAATTTTACCAGCAATTCGAAATCTTGTAGAAATTGCGCGTTAAAAGTTTGATCCCTAACTTTATTTGTCCAGTATATTTTTGTATCTGAATTAGTTTAGGTATATATTTAGATACGAGAATCGGTCAAAAGGTTCTGTCACTGTCTCTATTTTTAGTTACTGTCATTGAAAAATATTTTTACAGTACAAGCAGGCCAAGATCAGGAAAACTATTTTGAAAGATCATTATCTGAAAAAATTTTCCTGGCTGTAATCTGTGGTAAATAGTTTTGTCGCTTTTCGTGAATTTAACGAACTATAGCATTCTAAATCGTGTGACCCTGTGACACTGACATGGCTTAAAGAAAGCAATGCTATAATTAGCATAGTAAATAGTACAATCGAGTGAATTATGTAACTTTGTATCTTAATTAGTTTTGGAAGATACTTAAATATTAATCCCCAAATAACATTAAAAAGTTTGCCACGGTGTTGATTCTGTCAGTTGGATTTAAAGCCATTTGCATAATTGTTTCGGTAGTGGTGTAACAAACATGCTTGTGTAATTAATCACTATAGATCCCGGAGTTACTTACGTCACAGGTTTACCGTTATACATATGAATGAAATGAATGCATTTTACCAATAGGAAGAGACGTGTCATTCATATTCATAACCGTTATAGTGACCGCAAGTGAAAAGACACGGATTTAGATGGGGAGTAAAATTTCGATTATTTTTGTGATTTTGATGAACTTTTGACTAGATTTTCTTACTTGGACATATATAATAATGAACTTAGATGCCAGATAAAAAGAAAAGTCCAAAAAATCGTCAGCCTAAAAAGAAAAGAAGATGTTTGAAATTGGTCGATTTAACAGGTGATGTGAACAAAGGAATCGATTCTAACTGTTCGGGTGGGGTAACCGGTGACATTGTAAACAAAACTCAGTGTAATTCATCCGGAGCGTTTCAGATGGCCTCGCAACAGCCTCAGTTCCCTATGCCTCAGGGCTCGATGCCCTTCCCGAATGCGGGTATGCAAACCCCAATGCAGACTCAGCCCCCAATGATGTATCCGTTCCCTTCCCCAACACAACAGCCAGGCTCGCCCATGAACTTTAACTTTAAACCTGAATGGGCTGTTGAAATGCTTGATAATATGAAAGAAATGAAAAAGGATCTAAACAAGTTGGGTAACATTGAAAAAAGCCTTAGTAACCTGACTCTGAAAATAAACCAGTTAGAGACAAAAGTGTCTACAATAGAGCCTGTTGTGCAGAACTGTGAAAAAAGCTGTACCTTCTTGAGCTCAACCTATGAAACTCAATCTAAGGACCTGAAAAGTGCCCAAACTGAGGTGAAAAATCTACAGAAACAATGTGCTGACCTTACAAATCAGGTTAACGAGCAGAATAAAAGTAAAGTCAAACTTGAGGCAAAAATTACAGACCTAGAAGCCAGAAGTATGAGAGAAAACCTCATTTTCAATGGTATACCTGAGACACCAAATGAAGATTGCCAAATGAAGGTCAAAGTCTTTATGTTAAAAGACCTCAAGATTGAAGCAGAGAAAGTCGGTCCTATGATTCTTGACAGGGTCCATAGAATTGGTAAGAGCTCCAAGGGTAATGCCTCGATCAGGCCAATAGTAGCCAAATTCCACAGATATGCAGACAGGGAGATGGTGAGAGAGAAAGGTTACGATTTAAAAGATGAACTTCAGCTTAGAAAACTGTCTGTTAAGCCCCAACTTCCTCAGGATGTTATTCAGAAACGTAAGGGACTAAGCGCTGCATTTGAGAAAGCCAAACATGAAGGGAAAAATCCTAAATTTGTTATGGGTAAACTGTTCATTGATGGGGTAGAATACCAACCCCCAACAAGCTCTACAACTTCCGCCTAGGAGTGTCAAGAGGGGTCAATTTCGATTTTGTCATGGAATGTTTGGGGTCTAAAAAGGAAACTGTGTGATTATGAATTCCTGGATTATGTGAACAATTTTGATATTTTGCTTTTAGGAGAAACATGGTTGCATGAAAGATCGAACATAAATGGTAGTATAAATGAATTTGAATGTGAACACTTATTTGCAAGAAAATCTTTGGGAGCAAAAAGGGGTAGATACAGTGGAGGGATATCCATATATTATAAAACCTACTTGAAAGATCACGTAAAAATTGTTGAAAAATCACCGTATGGCTTTGTTTGGATAAAAATTGACTCGAAAATCTTAAACCAGGACAGTGACGTTTACTTATGTTATTGTTATATGAGGGACAAAAATTCACGGGTATTACGACATGAAGACGTCGATTTATTTGAAATTCTGGAAAACGCAATTGCTGATTACAAAACTAAAGGGGTTGTCTTTGTGACAGGCGATTTAAACTGCAGAACTGGAGATTCTGCAATTGACATAATTGAATACGATCGGTATATTCAGGACGGTATCGAAGAGTATTTACTGCCTGACCGCATTCCTAAACGAGTAAACCAAGATAGTGTATTGGACAGTAACGGTAGACGATTGCTCGAGCTTTGCATGGTGACCGAGTTACTGATAGCCAATGGGCGATTAGGTGAAGACGCTCATGAGGGCAATTACACTTTCAATGGTGACAACGGGCGAAGCGTAGTAGATTATTTGCTACTCTCGCACAATGACTTTGACACGATATCTAACTTTTGTATTTGTGAGCCTACTGAATTTTCTGATCATTCAGCTTTGTATTTCGAAATTCCATGCTGTAAAATTGAAAATGAAACTTGCAAAGATGATGATCAGAGTTACACCAAAAAACTTTCTTGGCAAGCCGATAAAGCAAATAACTTCAGACACACATTGATATCTAATATAGCGTCATATCAGTCAACATGCTTATTATTAGACAACAACGACGCTTCACTCAGTGAAAATCTTGATCATGCCGTTAATCAGTTGTCTGAGCTTCTATTCAATGATGCATTTGAACACTTTGGTGTGCAACAGTCTAGAAAACGTAAGGGAAATGATAACAAACATAAACAGAACGAATGGTATAACGAAAATTGTAAAACAGCCAAACGAGAATTTAACGAAGCAACACGTTCTTACAAACTCAATAAATCTGATGTAAATCGAGCAAAATTTGTCCGATGTCGCTCAAAATTAAATAAAGAAAAACGTAGGGCTAAAGCTATTTTCGAGTTTGAAAAAGGACAAAGAATATCAAAACTTGCAAAAACCAACCCAAAACAATTCTGGAAAGCGGTAAAAAAAGAAAATAAATCAAAATCATCCGTATCAGACAAGCTAAACGCTGACTCATTTTTTACTCATTTTTCCGAGATGTATAGTACAAATGATACACACAGCAGAGAGAGGAATGAACATGAAGAGCATATAAACATAGTAAACGATCTTGATATGGAAATAACAGAAAATGAGCTTTTGAAAGTAATAAAATCGCTAAAAGAAAATAAAAGTCCGGGTTTAGATGGTCTGATATCGGAGATTTTTAAATCATGTGCCGACATTTTATGTCCTCTGCTCGTAAAGATCTATAACGCTGTTTTTTCGTCTGGCTGTTATCCTAAGTCATGGTCTGTTATCACCCCAGTACACAAAAAGGACACCCTGGATGATGTGAACAATTACCGTGCAATTACTTTGATAAATATTATGTCAAAAATATATTCGCATATTCTGCATAATAGGCTGATTAAATGGGCCGAAGAGTTTGAAAAAATAGAAAACTGTCAGTATGGCTTTCAACCACACAAGTCGACTGTTGATTGTATTTTCCTTTTTCATAGCATAATTGCCAAAACTCTCAGTAATGGAGAAAAGCTCTTTTGTGCCTTTGTTGACTTCCGTCGTGCATTCGATACCGTAAACAGAAACTATTTATGGCAAAAATTAATCAGAGACAATTTCAGTACACGCATCGTAAAAAGCATACAATCGATGTATGAGAACGTAAAAACATGTGTTAAATTTAAAAACAAATTATCCAGATTCTGTCCTTCAAACATTGGGTTGAAACAGGGAGATCCGCTATCAGCTACACTATTCGTATTCTTTATAAATGATTTAGTTCAAAAGGTAGCACATGACGATATCCAAAACTCATTTTCTCTCTTTGAAGTTAATCTGTTTATGTTGCTCTATGCGGTGACGTAGTTTTGTTCGCCAAATCACCGGAATCGTTGCAACACATGTTAAATAATTTGCATGCATATAGTACTGCTTGGGATCTCGAAGTTAATACCGACAAGACCAAAACTCTTATCTTTGAAAACGGTGGGAAAACGTTATACCAATTTTACTACGGCGAAACACTTTTAGAACCTGTCGATAGCTTTAAATACCTTGACGTACAGTTCTTTAGTAATGGTAATTGGAATCGAACCCAAAAACATATAGCGCAACACGGCTCTTATGCATTGCACAACTTATATAAAACTTTAAGTAATGTACGATTAAACATATCTGAGAAAATAAAACTATTTGATTCTTTAGTAAGCTCAGTATTGTCATATTCATCTGAGATCTGGGGATATCACCAGGGTAGTGATATCGAAAGAGTGCACACAAGATATTTAAGATATCTTCTTGGGGTAAAAAGGTCTACCAACTTATCAGCATTATACAGCGAGCTTGGAAGAAAACCTCTCGTAATTTACAGACAGCTTCGAATGTTAAAATACTGGATAAAACTCAGAAACACAAATGACCCACTTTTGAAATCTATGTTTAATATGCTCACAACTGACGTAGAAAATGACATAACATACAATGGATTAAATTGGGCATTTCAAATAAAATGTATTTTAGATAAACTTGGGCTCTCAAATTTATGGAACACACCTTTAAATACTCAAATTTCTTATCATCTTATAAAACAGCGACTCCTCGATCAATATAATCAAACTCTAACAAACGATATAAATAACTCTAATAGACTTAGGTTATATAAAAGATTCAAAGAAAATAACGAATATGAAAAATATTTAGACGTCATTAAAAATAGAAAAATGCGAAGAACCTTAAGTCGATTTAGAATGTCATCTCACGATCTAACAATTGAAATCTGGAGACACATAGGTTCGGAAAGGCATGAAAGACTCTGTAAAAATGTAATATGAATCTCATAGAGGACGAATATCATTTTCTTCTTGTTTGCCCTCATTATACTAATATTAGACGCAAATACTTGCCACGATATTATTGCCGATGGCCTAATTTACATAAATTTTCGACATTGATGTCTTCAAAGTCCGAAAGAATATTAACTAGATTATGTAAATATATACATTTCGCAGAAAAACGACGAATCCAAATCAATGATGATGTAAATTAAACCGTATATATGTTATAACCAAGATTCATGTCCTATATATATTTCTACTGTTCCTTTTGTTGTATGTATTTCACCATGTTTTTTTGTATACTCCTCTGTTAAATGTTTGTTTCACTTGCTACTTTGATGCCAAATAAAATTTTGTATTTGTATTTGTATTTGTATATTTACAGCGGTGGATCTGAGATTTACAGTGCTGCCACGTGCATCCCATACATGTGTTATTTTGAATACAGGTATTTTACGTCAAAAATGCCTGGGCCCAGTTGTTCAAAATTAACGATGTCGTTAGTTAACGATTCTTTAAAATTTTAAACATGAATATTACAAATACACTGTTATTTTTTGTTGATAAAATGTCAGAATCCTTTGCCATGCAAAGGATTCTCACATTTTATCAACAAAAAATAACAGTGTATTTGCTTATGTAGTCGGCATAAACTTAACGAGTTGAGGTCTTAACGATGACGTTAAGCTAACAAAGCTTTGAACAACTGGCTCCAGATTTGTATGCTTGGAGAAGGAAAAAAACTTTATGATATTTTGTTTCTTTTTTATTTCATTTACGTTTTGAAACTAAGGAGCAGTGATCTCGGTCTGATAATTTTACGTCAACAAAAATACCGAAATTCAATTATTCACTTGTCTGGATTCAGACAATAAACTATATATCACACATTTGAGCCGCCTCGTGGAAAAACCAACAATGTGGTTTCCGAACAGGTCCGACACAAACCGACCTGTACAAACACAGAAAAGAGCTAGAAGCTTGAAATTTTGGATTTAGAAAGTAGAGGAATTGTACTATCCGTGTAGCGAAAACAAAGGCGCTGATCAGCTTCGCGGTTACCGCGAAGCTGATCTGCGTCTTTGTTTTCGCATATGCAGATTGTTGGTTTTCTCACGAGGCGGCTCATTTCTAAGAATCTGACAGTTGAATTAATTTAATAAAACTTTGGAATACGGAAACAAAATGAAACTAGGTTGTGCATTTGGTGCATTGTTCATTAAATGCTGTAGATCATAACATGATTTTATAAAATGTGTGTAGTCAAATTTTCATCGTTGCATCTCCATCTTACATTCAGACTTGATAATATCATTGGATAAAATATAAAAATTAAATCTCAAAACAATCAAAGTTAGATAGTATGGGCTATCTTGCGGAATTTCGGGCCATGGACTCTTATCAGTTACCCTTTATACTAAATAAAAATTAAACTTAGATCCTTTAAGAGCAGTGAGCATATTAATGAGAAAAAGCATGGGCCATATCAAGGTTTCAGCGACCCTTTACATTTGGCAAAATGGAGCCAAGCCGGCGACGATGGCTAGATACATGTAGATATATACTGCAATTTCAAAACTTTACACAAGAAAATATGAATCAAAGACACATGTCGAAACGGGGCCAAATAATCAAAACATTGTTTAGAAGATATCTCTAAACGCACAAATTGATACTCTGAATATTCTTACTGATCGCATGTCTACATATGAGCCGTCTCATGGTAAAAACTAACAATTTGCATAGGCGAAAACAAAGGCGCAGATCAGCTTCGCAGTAACGAATTACGAAACATGCCCATGCAATAAAAAGAGATTTTTTTAGCTTTAAAAATTGAAAATTTTCTGCTGAAAAATTTTGATATTTTTCTTATTTTTGCTCAAAACATAGATTGTGGGTACACGTTAGAACCGCCTCGCCGAGGCGGTTCTAACGAGTACCCACAATCTATGTTTTGGAGCAAAAATAAGAAAAATAGGTATACAGCTGCAAACCCAAGTTTTACTGTATAAAAGTGGGGTTCAAGGGGGTATACATTGCACGGACATGTTTTCCTGATGTACTGCATGGCCAAGTTTCCGTAATGGGTATGTTTCATTATGTCCAGCAACACCGTGCTATTTAACAAATAATCAAATACATGTTATCAATAAATAAAATAGAGAAAAAAAAACTTACACTACAATACCTTAACTTGTCCCTCAGAATTTTGCATTACGAAAACATGCCCATGCAACATACAGAGATTTTTAAAGTTGTAAAAAATGAAAATTTTCAGTAGAAAAATTCTGATATTTTTCTTATTTTTGCTCAAAACATAGATTGTGGGTACAAATTAGAACCGCCTCGACGAGGCGGTTCTAACGAGTACCCACAATTTATGTTTTGGAGCAAAAATAAGAAAAATAGGTATACCCCTGCATACCCCATTGTTACTGTATAAAAGTGGGGTATAAAGGGGTATCTATTTCACGGACTTGTTTTCCTGATGGATACCAGTTACCAGAAGGTAAAGTAAGAATAGAGGATCCAGGAATCGATGCAATTAAATTTAAAGTACCAACACAACACCAGGTTAGAAAGAAAATACATAAAACAGAACAAAACATGTCTTGGTGTTTCAAAATATTTTTGTGCTGTTGGCGCCTTATGTATGTTTGCATATTTTTAGTTAAGTTAAGGTAACCGAGTGGCCACCTATTGGGAAAATAGCTGCTCATTCGGCTTACGAAATGTTTTCATGGTATAAGTACCTGATTGTTAGTTTGGTTTTTTCCCACCTTGGTTTTTGGAGTGGGAGTCTTTTTCTGATTGCGCCTTTTCCTGATCTTTGCCTACTTGTACTTTTTCATAGCATAAGAATATGTAATCTATTATGTAGGTCCGTATGAACACAAAATCAAGTTCAATCTCCAAAATATAGTGACAAAAATCCTACAGTATGAAAATTGACTGACTTCTGATTTTTGAAGGCATGTCGGTCTACCTTGAGACCTATATTAAAAGGCTGCTAGAACTATTTGAAATGAAATTTTACACATGGTCATAGGGCCGAAATGACATCAAAGAGATATCCACATCTTGCCAGAAAGTGTTAGTTTTATAATTATAATTGGCAGCTCTGGTTCAACTATTAGGAAAAGGTACAAGTAGGCAAAGATCAGGAAAAGGCGCAATCAGAAAGAGATTTCCACTCCAAAAACCGAGGTGGGAAAAAACCAAACTAACAATCAGGCACTTATACCATGAAACATATCGTGAGCCGAATGAGCAGCTATTTTTCCAATAGGTGGCCACTCAGTTACCTTAACTTAATTACAAAATATGAAAACATACATAAGGCGCCAACAGTACAAAAAATTTTAAACACCAAGACATAAAACAAAAAGCCTCTGGAGTGCATTCATAAATTCTTAATATGTAGATCTACATCTTTCTGTTGCAAATGGATTTGTTTCTTCTAAAATTTATCTTTGATTTTCATTTAGTAAATTTTCCGTTTTTGGATGGTGACGTTCCTCGTCGTGCTTCTTATGGTGTATACATTTATTAGGTTTGCTAGAGTCTGCAATCATGTTACAGACTTCAATGCTCGAAATAAATGTTTAACGGCCAAACTTCTCCAACAGGGCTATCGGTATCATTGTTCTAAATTTTATCGTAGACACTATGAATTGATTTCCAAATATAATGTTGGGTTAAAGACGCTTTTAAGTGAGGGCCTTTCGGAACCAGAATTTTATGGTGACTTGGTTTACAAATTTAAGAAACTTATAGGAAGTAATGATTTTTCTTTTCAGTTCAGAAAAATCATAACACGTTATAGACGTATAGGTTATAACTTGAATGTTATGCGACAGTCTGCATGCTTAGTTTTTAACCCAATCACGGTTGATAACTATGCTGCCTTCTTTAATTGCACGCCGGTGGGTCTGGCGTCAGACTCTATGATGGCCCCGACTTAAAGTTATTCATATTAGTTGGTTGGGGCCGGAGCTTCTTGTCTGTTGCTTGTCCTTGCTTGGCCAACCGGGGTCCAACTGATGTTTTTCATTTGCTCCGGAGTTAGTAAGTTATTCGGCGCCCAGGGATCTCCATCGTCGGGCAGCTTACTCAATCTGTGAGTCCTGGTTTCTGATTCATCAGGATGTTTGTCATGATTTATTTGTTTGTTCTTGATGATTCATTGACTAGTTAGAGATTCACCACGAGGACCGAGGGGCTAGCTAAATGTTATGAACCACTGCGGAGGCTGGGGTGAGGTTATGGCCATGTAAAATCGATTTAAACCCGCCAGTTAATTTGTGTTACTGATCGTTCCAAGTCGATACTTCTGTGGTGGTTCTTTTTGTTTTATGTCTTGGTGTTCAAAATATTTTGTGCTGTTGGCGCCTTATGTATGTTTTCATATTTTTAGTTAAGTTAAGGTAACTGAGTGGCCACCTATTGGGAAAATAGCTGCTCATTCGGCTTACGAAATGTTTTCATGGTATAAGTACCTAATTGTTAGTTTGGTTTTCTCCAACCTCGGTTTTTGGAGTGGGAATCTTTTTCTGATTGCGCCTTTTCCTGATCTTTGCCTACTTGTACATTTTAATATGTAATCATTATAAAAATCAATAACGACACTTTTGCTGTAGAACAACAATCAACTTCTAGACTTTAGCGATGTTGGAAAAAATAACATAAAAGTAATGTTATATTATTCAAGGGAATAATTAATTACATATATGAGCCTGTGCATGACAAAACCAACAATTTGGGTTTCCGACCAGGTCCAACACAAACCAGCCTGTACAGTCACAGAAGAAACCCAGAATCTTGAAAATTTGGGAATAAGTAGAGGAGGAAATGTACTATCCGTGTAGCGAAAACAAAGACGCTGATCAGCTTAAGCTGATCTGCGTCTTTGTTTTCGCCCATGCAAATTGTTGGTTTTCTCACGCACAGGCTCATATACAAGTTTTGACTTATGAATATATAATCTATTATTTTCATGATTGTGTAAAACAACATCAAAACCAAACAAAGCGATTCAGTAACAGTTTTGATTATGCCTTTTCATTGGTATAAATAATACTTTTCCGTTTAAATGTTTGTATGATACATAAATAATTAAACTCTATATATAGGCAATACTAGTCTAAATCTGTGAAAAATTATTGTCAAATATTTAATCCAGTTAATTTCTCTCTCATGACAGCACATGTCATATAGATACAGACACTAATCTAACAGAGACAGGTCCAGCAGACAACACTAACAGACTGAAAGACATTTGATGTCAACACCAGGTCCAATCGAATTAATAAGATTGGGATGTTTTCCTTCATTTTCTTTCTTCTTGTCCAGCATATCTTAATCACTGACTGCAGCAGAATTCTTTTGACGATTATCAAGCATTGCTACTTCATCTCAGGAAATACCCAAAACTCGATATACTTAGATGACAACGGACCATAAAATGGATGCATGTATGATAATTGTTCCATAGTATGTGATCGGTTGCTTCTTTTCATTCGGTTTTTTCTACTTTATTCCTCAATGGCATATGTGAGATGTTTCAGATCTTATATTATGTATTTGCAACAAAAATAAAACATCGCCACAACTCTAAATTTTAATGTTGACATCAAGAATAGATACTAATATATCTTCTGCCTGAGACATGAAACATATTTAAGGAAGCTAGATCGTTTTATTCCTTTCTGACATGATTTGTATTCCGCGATCATATTATATAATTTTGTCTAGAACAACATCTATTTTTGTCAACCGGAAATAAGTGTGTCTTCTTCTAGGGAAATGTGTCCTTGGAGACAGTTCCTATATGAGAGTGTGCGTGAGAAAACCAACAATATGAGTTCCGACCAGGTCTGACCAAATCCGGTCTGTACAGTCATAGAAGATGGTTTGAGACTGGAAAATTTGGATATAGAAAGTAGAGGAATTGTTACTGCGAAGCTGATCGGCGCCTTTGATTTCGCATATGCAGATTGTTGGTTTTCCCATGCGATGACTCATATATAGCTGGATTAAGCAAATATTGAGAAGGGACTGTTTGACCTTGCCCAGTTCGAACATATATACAAATAAAATGATGGCATGCACAACAACAGCCAAAATCAAGATATGAGCCGCCCCATGGGAAAACAAACAATCTGCATAGGCGAAAACAAAGGCGCAGATCAGCTTCGCGGTAACCGCGAAGCTGATTAGCGCCTTTGTTTTCGCTACTCGGATAGTACAATTCCTCCTCTACTTAACTCCAAAATTTCAAGCTTCTAGCCTGCTTCTGTAGCTGTACAGGCTGGTTTGTGTCAGACCTGTTCGGAAACCACATTGTTGGTTTTCCCACGAGGTGGCTCATATATCACACCAGAATTGCATCGGCGGAAAGAAAAGACAATCTCAGATTTTGTCAAGTAAGGGCATATCGTTTTTAGCGGTGCACTAACGTTTGAAGCACTTTATGTTGATAATTTAACACGTGACCGAACTTTGACTAATATACACTTTCAACATCGTACGTAAATCATCAAAAGGGAGTGAACATTGTATATATACTTAAGGAATTTAAATACGCAACCCATGAAAAATTTAATTCAGCAGTTATGTATGCATATGACGTTTTAATTAAATCTCTTTTAGAAATGACTTGCTGACTGCTTGTTGCGCGTGGTGAATTGAGAAAACGAACGTCATTTTAAAGAAAAGATTAAAGATAAAACGTCAAAAACCATGAAAAAGGCAAATTGTGACCTAATTTTCAGATGAACGGTGAAGATACTTAGATACCATGTTGCGTTAAAACTTGGTGACTGAATGCAAAAGTACAATATCAATTGAAGAATAAGCAATTAACACATAAACGTCATTTAATTATTCTATAGGGGTCGTTTGTACTTATACGGTATTTATCGAACCAAGAGACGACGCGACATGTTTTAATGCAGCATTGACATTACAGGTACCGTAGAAATGGGCTACATTACGAAAACATGCCCATGCAATAAACAGAGATTTTTTAAGCTTTAGAATTTGAAATTTTTCAGCTGAAAAAAAATTGATATTTTTCTTATTTTTGCTCAAAACATAGATTGTGGGTGCACGTTAGAACCGCCTCGACGAGGCGGTTCTAACGAGCACAATCTATGTTTTGGAGCAAAAATAAGAAAAATAGGTATACCCCTACATTCCCCATTTTCACTATATAAAAGTGGGGTTTAAGGGGGTATTAATTGCACGGACATGTTTTCCTGATGACCAGAGAGTTTGTTTTGGTGTTAGTTAGACGGGGTATACGGCACAATACAAAGGAAAATAACGGATAATCTCACTCACTTTGCGTTTTGTTACATGTACCTAAGTTTGACAGTTGTTCATTTTCAAATCAGGAGAAAATGACATTATGGGTTTCCCTAACATGTAAGATATTGAATTTTGACTTATTTAGTGACGTTTTATTAACGTTTGAAACTCTAAGGTATCAAATGTTACAGAAATGATCACTTCATTGAATCCAACTCAATCTGAATGAAATTTAACTTGAATTTACGGCATTATTTGCATTGACGTTACATGTTCCAAATCATGAGCTAATTTGACTAACTGATTTATGGTTACATCTGAAATTTGTTTTAGTTTCAAAAACAATACATTTGATTTGGGTTCAAATTTCATTGTAATTGATTATGCTTCCAGCGTATGCTATTGTGGGTTAATGTGTAAAGAAGCTGTGATTTCACGGTTAAATACTAAAAGGTCACTGAAGAGGCTTAAGCAGCCGAAATTTGCTATTACTGCAGCTGGTGTTGTGCCGTGTGGCGTCCCCAAAATCCTTTGAGATCAGTGAGGGTATTTTGAGAAATCAGAAATTCTTTGTCGCTTTAGATTCACTTTCTAACCAATGTTTTATATATTTGGCTCTTGGAAAGAGTCAATGAAGCAGGTTTAAGTAACCGAAACCTAGGAATGGCCCATCATTTTTGTCATTAATATGCTCACTGCTCTTAAAGGATCTTAGTTTTAGCTTTATTAAAATAAGATCAGTTAGACCACAACAGACTTGCATCAAACAGCCTGCTTACAGTGACCCAAAGTGTTCGTTTTATTCCTTAAGGGTAGTTTAGTTTAGTGGTTGCTGAAGAAAAACCAACGGATACCCATAAAGCATTCCAGAACAAATATGGGTGTCAAATTCGTTTTTCTTTTGCGATTACAGTTTAGCTTTCACCGAAGGCTATGTAGTGTTTACTTGTTCTGTCCAAGCTAGCAATATGACCACCTTACCTTCAATAGCTGCTTACCCTGCTTTCTGTTATATACATGTTGCATGTCAGTATCTATACTATAAGACTTAAATTTAGCAATTTTTTCATCCATCATTGTTTTCAAAATCAAATGTTTGAAATATTTACATACGCTTTTAATATGTCAAGTGATGCTCAAATTCATGTTTCGAGACGAGTTTGTGTGCTTTTCTCACGTCCACGAGTTGCTACGTTACGTTTAAAAAATCTTGCAAATCATGTGCCCAGCATTCCACGTGCATCACATGCTATCACTGTTTTCCTTGTCAGATTGGTAATAGTGTCATAACGAATAAACCGGAATGACATTTTAAAAAATCCGTGAAGGGACGCCCTCATGGACTGACGTTAAACCAGCGTAACACGAAGATCAATATGCTCAGTGCAGACATTAAGAAAAAGGAAGCCAATTGAAATTTCTAAGCTTGCTAGAGTACGATACAGTCTCCTAGAACCATATTCCATTAGCTGATAGCATCAAAAACCTGTTTCATGACGCCAGACAACGTAAGGCTATCATGACATAGGGCAGTGCCAATTTGACGCCATAGTGACGTAATCAATTTTTAAGCAACCTACGAATATCAGGTTTGCTAATTTACGGCATGAAAAAGATGGATTTGTATCGGAACAGCTGACAGGAAACAACATGCGTGGTGAGAACAACGTGAATATCGACGTTACGTTTTTGGTCTTGTAAACGTTAAACGTAAACGTGCAAGACTAGACTTGACATCACATCAAACCTTATAGGCTTACTAAGCGAAAGTTTTCTCGTTAAAGCGAAATCGCACGTCTTGTCAGCAATTAAACACATATGGGTTCACCTCGAGAGAAAGGCCAGGGAACAAAATGACGTCAGTTACGTCATACACCGGGGGCGTAACCTGGTACCATAATGGAACCAAATCTCTACGATCATGGTACTGTATTCTTTTTGAGCACAAGAAGATGTTAAATGACTGTTTTGAGAATAAAAGGTTAACTTTTAATCGGCCTATTTGGGAAAGAATGTGAATTTTGAGGTGACTCTCCTGTAAACTTTGACGTAGCGTAATTTGCGTCAGGAAAAGATGGCTTTCCGTCGAAAAATGGAAATTGTGGTTCCTTAATTAAATATTGATGGGTTAAAGAGTTTAGTTCAGTTTATCTTTATACCAATTTGCAATTTCGAAATCAAATGAAAATTGCTAAACTTAAGTCTTATAGTATATAATATTATATTTTCTTAACATGATTTTCCTTTTTTCTTGTTGATATTTGTGTGTAACAGAACCACTGCAGATGCTTAGGGTGAGGTTAGTTTAAAGCCCGCCAGTGAATATTAACTAATGGCGATACTTCTATGGTGGTTATTTTTGTTTTATATCTTGGTGCTGATATTTGTACTGTTAGCACCTTATTAACGTTTTCATATTTTCAGTTAAGTTTGGGTAACTGAAAGCCACCTATTGGGAAAACAGCTGCCCACTCGACTTACGATATGTTTTCTTAGTACATGTATAAGTACCTGATTGTTAAAGTATATTTTCTCACTTCGATTTTTGGAGTGGTTTCTTTCTGATTTCGCCATTTATCCTTTATTCACTTCAGACATTGAGTGACAGTTGACATTGAGTGACAGTTTTATACGTGTGTCGTGTGAGACAGAGACTTTGAAAACCTGAATGTTAATTTAGTTTTTTCCCACCTCCATTTTTGAAGTGGGAATCCCTTTCTAATTGCCCCATTTCCTTATCATTGCCTACTTTTACTTTTATCTTTTGGCGGCCCTAAAAAGTCTCCCCGTGCATCCATTTAATGCTCTTATTTTTCCAATCCTCAGCAGTTTGTATGATGTTAAGGTTTTTGCCATGTAAAATCGATTTAATCCCGCCGGTAATTTTATATAACTGATCGTTACAAGGCGATACTTCTGTGGTGGTTCTTATTGCTGAATGTCTTTGTAGTGGATTTTTGTGCTGTTAGCACCTTATGTGTGTTATCATATTTTTAGTTAAGTTTGGGTAGCTGAGTGGCCACCTATAGCTTTTTCCCACCTCGGTTTTTGGAGAGGGAGTTCTTTCTGATTGCGCCTTTCACATCGTTGCTTACCTTTACTTGACAGATAACACATAAGCCGCTTTCAAACATTTGCAGAACCTTTGCAGACTTCAATGCCGTCATTTTATTCTATATTGTTATATACCTAATGTATCTCTACAATAGAATCTTGTCGTGTTGTAACGGGAAACACTTTCTGCGGTTTAAACGTCGTATGGCATTAATGACATTAATGCTCTGAGATGACGTCATAGCAGGGCAATAATGGTGTTATTGTCCTGAGACTATAATAACATATACTGTTTACATGTTAATGGTACCGGCATTTGTTAACTTCATCTAAATTTAACGTGACAGGTGGGCATTTAACGTGCCGCATTGCGGTTTATACGTATGTTAGTTAAGACAGAAAATGAGAAAAGACGCTTCGTTATGAAGGTACAGGCATTTTGTGAGGAAAAGGGTGTGAGATCATTTTAGGGGTATTCGGGTATGCTGAATCCAAAAACCAATGTTGGCAAGCTGAGCAATGGCTCCTTCACCATCTAATTTGCATATTTCCAAGATGGCCGCCAAAATTAAGAAAAACATCAATTGCTGCAAATGAGTATATGTTTAGGATTCCAAACTGCTACAAAATAATAAAAATAACATTTTATAATGATTAGAAGGTCTTCAATGAATAAAAAAATCTCAAAAGTTAAAAGGCTGAAGTGGGGGTGCGGAGGGGGCAGGGGTGTTGGCTTTTGTACTTGTACCTACAAAAGAGATCACTGCACCTGGTCTCACTGTAAAGCATAGATATAGCCTTTTGATCATTTGGTAAAAAACGGCTTTAGAAGCTGAGGGTGAGGTTAGGTACCTGTAAAACCGGTTTAAGCCCTGATCGTTCCAAGTCGATACTTCTGTGGTGGTTCTTTTTGTTTTATGTCTTGGTGTTTAAAAAATTTTTGTGCTGTTGGCGCCTTATGTATGTTTTCATATTTTTAGTTAAGTTAAGGTAACTGAGTGGCCACCTATTGGGAAAATAGCTGCTCATTCGGCTTACGATATGTTTCATGGTATAAGTACCTGATTGTTAGCTTGGTTTTTTCCCACCTCGGTTTTTGGAGTGGGAATCTTTTTCTGATTGCGCCTTTTCCTGATCTTTGCCTACTTGTACCTTTTTAAGATCCATAAGTAAACAATTTTCAGGCAGAAAAAAGCTATCATTATGACAGCTTGTTATTGCATCAGTAATACCATATATGACAAATATATTGATGCCAATGGTCAATATGAAACTTATCTCATTAGCATATTCATGAATATTAATTGAAATGTCAAAACATAGGGGCAAAAACCAGGGATAACAATTGCCATTGAAAGGTTTTTGGTGCGTTATATGATCGTTTTTGCATTTTAGGACAAATTTTCATGGCTGCCAGTTTGGTCAGATGGGCCAATTAAATGCCATAAAAAGTTATCTTCAACAATGAACAAATTCGCATGATGTAAACATTATATTTTTCCACAACCACCCCTAGTGTGATTCTATAGAATGGGATGAACTTACAAAAATACCCATGTCCCACCAAAAGCATACTTTAGAATACTATGATTGGTCTGGTAGTATTGCATTGATATAGCAATTTAACCTTCATAACTAATATTGAAATCATTGAATTTACATATGTTCATAAATATGAATAAAAATCATAATGGGAGAAAAATCGTGGAAAAAGATAGGGGGTATGCGTACAAAAACAAATGTACCCAAGCTGTTAATGAACCTAGGATGCCGAAAGAGATATCAAATGAATGCTGTGGCAATGTACTATAACTCTGAAATATGGTATAAGAATAATCGGATTTGTAATTTCATGTATATTAATGAAATCTTTAAAAACATGACAGAAAAAATGGAAAAATTAAAGGGATAAATGTAAGAAATGGCTTGTATCTTGGCAACCCAAAGCCCTAAAGTGCTAAATGATGATCAAATGGTTGTTAAGGCAATATTATGCCATCCTATATTACAATTTATAAGTCAATTGATTTTTATTTTCATGAATATTAATAACATCTTTAGGAATTTGGGTAAAAATGCTGAAAGCATAAGGCGGTATACACGTAAAAACGTGCATATCATGCTTACAGGTAGACCTAGAGAGCTAAAATTGGTATCAAACAATTGCTTAAACATTGTTCTATAACCGTATAATCTGCTATTTGCTTTATCTGAAATATTTGTGTATGAATGTTAATAAAATCTTTATAAATAATAGAAAAATGACCAGAAAATGATGGGGGTTTACCAATAAAATTGCTTATATCTGGACTTATAGACTTAAAGAGTTCAAAGTGGCATCAACTTATTGCTAGTACACGTACAATTTATTATTGCCATATGTTCAGATTTATAAAGGATTCATGTATTTGTTAGCAACCAAGATACAAGCGATTTTGTTTGAGCACAACCTTCAACTTTATGTATGTAATTTTTACAATTTTTCATAGCATTCATGGCTTTTGATAAGCTATGGTTTATCTATCAGACTACATGGTTTTAATCAAATGCTGTTTATCAATCAGACTAAATTGTCCTAAAATTCTATGGGTACCATTTTCATTCCTCTAAGGATATTAGCAGTGGAGATATAAGCAACTTTGTTGGTATACCGCCTTTACTTTTCGGTGATATTTCTCTAATTTAAAAGATCTCATTAATATCCATACTCTATTACAGTATTGATGGTAGATGGTATAATATTGCCCTAGCAACCATCTGATTCCATTTTCAGCACATTGGGGCTTTGGGTTGCTAAGATACAAGTGTATTTGAAGGTGTATCTGTTTAATCTTTTTCCATTTTTTTTTCTGAATTTCATAAGTTTTCATTGATATACATGAAATTGAAAATCCTTTTTTTTCTTATATCAGACTTCAAAGAGATAATACGGTACCTTATCATTTATTTGATACCATTTTCAACGTCCTATGTTTATTTACAGCCCAGGTACAAGCGATTTTGTATGTACTCCCCACATTTTTTCCATGATTTTCCTTCCATTTCTTACGATTTTCATTAATATTAATGAATATGCAAATTCAATGATTAAAATATTAGGATTACAATTAAATCGTTTTGTCCAAGCACTACTATCAGGTCAATCATTGTAATCTAGAGCATGCTATTGGTAGGATATGGGTATTTTTGTAAGTGCACCCCATTCTATAGAATCACACAATGGATGGGCGTGGAAACAATATTTTTACATCATGCAAATATGTTCATTGTTGAGGACAATATTTCAAGGCATTTAAGTGGTCCCTCTGACCAAACTGGCAGCCATGAAAATGTGTCCTAAAATGCAAGAAAGATCTTATAACCCACCAAAACCTTTAATGGCAATAGTTTTCCCCTGGTTTTCAGTTGGCCCCAGTTTTCAACATTATAATTAATATTCATGAATATGCAAATGAGATAAAAGTTTCAAATAGGTCCATGACATCAATATATTTGTCACATGATATATTACTTGTGCAATAACAACGTCATAATGATGGTTTGGGCCTGAAATTTTTTTATTTATGGATTTTAAACCATTTTAATGTTTTCATTACAATTTATGAATATAGAAAATAGATAAATTGCATAACTTACCACAGGAGAAAAGGGATATGTCTAAGCTTAACAACGATACCAGGCTCAGAGGCATAGGACGAGCAACAGTGGCGATATGATCAATTTTGTAGCTACACCCCTCCTCAAGAAACACATTAATAGTTGCCATGGAAACCATGCGTTATTTTCATAGTGTTATTGAGTTTATCTTTGCGGCCTAAAATTCTTTGCATTTAAAGTTATGTAATTTAGTTAAGCAATCATCGAACAATATATCCTAAGTGATTTTAGGCTAAGATCATAACAAACAAATGAAACGTTTCATCAATATAACAGATTCTAGATATTTTTGAAAATATGCAAATTAGGACATGAAGACATCATTTCTCAACTTTCCAACATTGGTTTTTGGATTCAGCACACCAAATTACCCCTAGTTCAAGTGTCAAACCCTTTTCCTCACAAAATGCCTGTACTTGTTAACTTTTCTCAATTCCTGTCTTAACTATATAACTGACCAATCAACGGATGTGGGATTATCATTAAGCGCGATCTGCATGTCAAAGTTGCTTCTCTTCCATTTTAGTTACAAAGGCTATAAAATTCGGATAAATTAAAAAACATTCTTGTACTGTATCAGCATGAGGACGCCTAGAAATTGCGAAAAAGAAAGATTGGTATTTACCTCTTGTCACCAGAGGGGAGTTTTCAATGCTATCACCGCTTTAATTTTAAGAAAATTCATGGCTACTTTCACGGAGAAATCTAAAGTACTAATATTGGTCATCCAGAAATACGCTTATTTGTTCTATTGGTATGTTTGGTCAACCATGTTTTGTATGAATTTTATTTCGTAGCATAAACAATAAATAAATAAATAAATAAATAAATAAAACTATGTAGGCTGAAGTAAAGGTATATAACAATGACGATATAACATTCTTTTCCACGTGCATTAACGTTTGCAAAGCCCTCGGGCAATAATGTGTTGGTATACAGTTATTTCATGCTTCAGCAGGCAATAGTGCAAAATATTTTACCCAAGGTGCAGGTACCGACTTGGCAGGCTATTGCCCGAGGCGAAGCCGAGGACAATAGCATGTCAAGTCGGTACCTGCATCGAGGCGAAAATGTTTTGCACTATTGCCTGTTTAAGCTTGAAATAACTTTTTTATTACCTAATTACATCTAAAGTCATGTAACTTATCATGTGACCAGGCAATAGACAGCTGGCCAGGCAATAAAATTTTCTATTGCCTAGTACAATTTCATGTTATTGCCGTTTTACATTGCAGTCATATGGCATATAACATGACCAGGCAATTGACTGATCACTGGCCAGGCAATAGAATTTTCTATTGCCGGGTTCTGTTTCAAAGTATTAACACTAGTTACTGGAATAGATGAAAATAACAAATAGCCATTTCTATACATTTTTTTATGTAATTAGGTAATAAAACAAATAATTGCCCTTGGGCTTGGCAAAATCCAACACATTATTGCCCTTGGGCTTGGCAAACGTTAATGCACGAAAATAATGTTTTATCATCTTATTATTTTCCGCTTTACATGCCAAGTTACGTTTCCTTGTCATTTATGGTGACGTTAGGTCAACTTTAATATGTGAAAATAAATGAGAAGGCTATTATTACAAAGTTCAAACAAAAGAGTGTTGTCATTTTTTTGTTGAATATCACGTTATATACAATCATTTGAACGTTGTTGATCAGAAATTTGCTGCCTACCTGTAAACGCGCATTTCGGAAAAAACTAGTCTATCATCAGTATAACATGTCCGTGACATGTGCTTTTAAAATCTCTGTATATTGCATGGGCATGTTTTCGTAATGGGCGTGCAATTTACACTCGAAAAAAGGGCGAAAATAGACTAACATGTTGACTCGTCCTATTGTTAACGAAACCTGACTGGAATGTTTTGCATTTCTATAAGGCGTATCAGACATAAGTGGTCATTGACACCAAACTCGTTTGAAACGATGTCTGGAAATTATGAGAAAGTAATGTGTCATCATAGGAAATTACTCGTGGAAAAATGTGTGTAAAGAAACTTTCAATGAATCAGGAATTGTTATTACAATCGATCTGAATTTTCAGTAGAGTGACTCTTCTCTTGTGTATATAGTATAAAATTAATTACTATGAATGGGCTCAGATTACATCACATAAGTTGTTCAAAATATCAAGTTATTTTCATGCATACAATACAAACCTTTGTTGGGGCCGTAGCTTCTTGTCTGTTGCTTGGCCCACAGGGGTTCAACTGGTGTTTTTTTTTTCTTTTGCTCCTGACTTTCAGTGAAGTTGTTCGACGCCCAGGGCTCTCCATCGCCAAACAACTAACTAAACGATGTGAACCACTGCAGAAGGGTGAGATTAGGTACCTGTAAAACTAGTTTAAGCCCGCTAGTAATTATATATTACTGATCGTTCCAAGGCGATATTTCTGTGGAGGTTCTTATTGTTTAATTGTTTGGGTATTGAATTTTGTGCTTTATGTGCGTTTTTCATAACCGAGTGGCCGCCTATTGAAAAATAGCTGCTCACTCGGCTTACAATATGTTTTCTTAGTATAAGTACGTCATTATTAATTAGTGTATCCCACCTCGGTGTTTGAAGTTGGAATTTCTTTCTGATTGTGACATTTCCTGATCATTGCCCACTTTTACCTTTTTATGTAGTATGCCAACCCATTTTTATCACTATTTTCCTGTCCTTCTTAAAATGCCAAAGCTTAGCCGCATCCAGATCGGCACCTCATGTTTAATCCTTCATCAGAATTACTTTTAGGATTAATTTTATTTACTCGTAATTTTTTCATTGATCATTGTTTCTCACTTCGTTACATTATACCTAGTCCAAGTCATGGTCCAGTGGTGTCTCGGCTTGGGCAGTTTCGGTCCGTCTGTTTAAAATTGCTTTGCCCTGTGTCTCTGGTATACCGGTGTCAAAGTGGGAAAGTAAAGGAGGGTGAAGTTTTGTGGCAAAGAAAATCATCATTGTGTTACCTTCATGATACAGCTAATAAACAACGCTTTCTTTTGAAATAACCTGTAATGTAAAAAGCCTGAGCAACATCAAGAATTTACAAAGGAATCCTTCTTCGATTAATGTTCTAAGCAATATAATTAAGTTATATACAGCTGTAGTGTTTAATTCATGTGTTCAACATTAATGTGTTCACTGCTCTTAAAGAATCTCAGTTTTAATTTTTATTTATTGAACTTAAATTTCAATCAGGGCTCCACGTTGTGCAGCACAGAGGTCGGTTGAAGTGTCGATTCCATTTGCGTAGGCTTTACAGTGTCATGTATGTTACAAGAGATATCCATAGATATATAAAATAAACATTTCATTATTTCTATGGGACTTTTAATCTTTTAGTTATTGTTGTTATGACCAAGCCTAAATTGACGTTGACATCAAGTTTCGAAACTGATATATTTCTCTTCTTGAGACATTAAACATATGAGCCCCGTCATGTGAAAACCGGATGTTTGTCTATTTGAAAACAAAGACGCAGATCAGCTATGTTTTCGCTACACGGATGGTAATATTCCCCCTCTACCTCTATTAAAATTTCAAGATTCTAACTTTCTTCTGAGACTGTACAGCCCAGTTTGTGTCAGGATTGGTCGGAAACACCAAAGACCGCTTTTCTCCCGTCGCGGCTCATACATGAGAAAGATATATCGTTTTATTACTTCCTGAAATGATTTGAATTCTTCGATCATATTATATATACTTTTTTGTCCAGAGCAACTTCTATTATTGTCGACCAGAAATCATTGTGTCTAATTCTAAGAAAATGTGCCCTCGTGGACAGTTTGTATCCCTGTAAAGCTGGATCAATTAAAAATTGGAAAAAAAAGAACTTTTGCATAGTTCACTTAACAGTTTTAACATATACGTACCAAAGTTGCTAACCGAGCATTTTCAAGTTCTTATTTTTCGAACATCTTTTTTCTTAATGCATCCTGGTGCAGCGGTGATCAAAAGTGCTGAAGTAGCCAAAACCAAGGTATGGCCCACCTCCTTTCTCAGTAATAGGTCCCAAAGATTCTCAACTCAGCTGAGAATGAAATTTATCATGCTGAAAATATTAATGCTTGTATTTTAACATTATCATAACAAAATGTTCACTGCTCTTAAAGGATTTCAGTTTATTTTTGTTTAGCATAAATTGCTCATGCATTATTCATTACTTTGAATATCGAAAACATTCTTTGATTTGGCCTTCTTAGTTGGTTCTCTTCAGGGTAGACCAGAGCAATTTGCAATTGATTTGAATTGTATAAAAGTAGGAAATTTAAGTGTCGCCACCCTATTCAATTTAAATATTAAGAAGTACAAAAAGAACCATTCAGTCATTCTGCCAATAGTTTGTCTTCTTTTGCTGTAATGTTGACTTTGCATGTTTGATGCAATGGACTGTATTATAATATCCAATTGTAGTTTTAAAACAGCACCTATACTCCTTAAAAGAAGTTTAGCACCATTTAGATTTTTTTCACATTTTAAGTGACATTTTGACTAACTTATTTTAAACCTACCTTTTTGAATTTGCAGTCTGAAAGAGCTTGATAAAGTGTGTGATAAGACAAAAACAAATACGGAAACGATTTTAAGAAAATTTGAAAATTCCCTTTTTCTGTAAATACTAAAAATTTGAACATCGAAAAACGTCACAGTGTTCAGAACACATTTTTGTTTCCAAATTCACAAACAAGAACTCCAAAGCAAATGATTGAGCCAAAAAACAATTGAAAGAATCTCAAAACTTGGATAAAAATGCACTTTTTGACAAAATTGCATTTTTTTGACAAAAAATCAAAAACATTGGAGAAAATGAGTAAAATCTATAGCCCTATCAATTTTGGATCAATATGGGATGTTTTGAAACCAAAACATACCACCTCTTTTCTTTCTCTTAAATGTGATCTCATGCCAAACATACGGCATATGCACTTTTTGAAATGCAGCTTTTTAAAAAGTCTGAATTTGGACGGGTTAAAAAGCAGTACCTTCCGTTTAGCAGACAGGGGTGTTGCATGCTGTGTTTGATGCTAAATCAACCCATTTTGTTTGAGAGATGAGTGACTAAGCTTTATCTGAGAATTTAAACAAAGTCTCAAAATTTGTTATTTTTGGTCAAAAATGGCATTTTTGTCCCAAAAATTCATTTTTTATTTATTTATTTTATTTTTTTTTTTTTGCATTAAATGATTGCTTTCATTGTCTCGAGTGAGGATGTGAAATGAATTCAGGTTTGGATGCCCAGAAATAGAGATGTAGGCTTTTTGCTGCATCCCAAATTCTGGTGTTTTCAAAAACATGCATTTTTGCACATTTTTACTTAATCTTTTCAATACAAATTATTGCTTTGTTGTTCACAAAAACCAGCCCTTTAGGAAAGTATCAATTTTTAAAAGTGTATTTGAAAAAATGTATACTAAACATTATTTTAAAATGTGAAAAATATCAGCTGGTGCTAAACTTCTTTTGATGAGTATATATTCTTAACACTTTAAACATCGAACCTGAATTACCAAACAGGTAAATAGTTCAGTTTCGTGCTTAATGTAGTTTCAACTCCTGAAACCCATGTGGATACACATGAAAACTTCAGATATGAATTTTTAAACGTTTGTCCTTGGAAGTATCAGTTTAGCCAACGGTGAATGCAACTATACTAGGAAATAACATCATCATCGGTAGAAAGTCCATTTGAGAATACTTAATTCACTTCAGACACGGGCTGACATTCAGAAATAGATAATTATCTTTATATGAGTGACATGTCAGACAGAAATGATAGATTAACACGTATTAGCCTACAACCCGTACTACACTGTCAAGCAGTTTTCACTGGACAATATTTCTAACAGATCAGAAATATTTACCAAAACGTGGAATCAAAACTTAAATACATACTAATATATTCATTTAACATAAGTTTGTCACATAATTTGGTCATTTTGATTTATTTTGATCGCACGATGAATTGATAAGCAAGGCTTTCCTCAAGCCAAAAAGTCACCAAAGAACTACAGAATCGTGATAAAGATTAAGGTGCCATATACACATATGTATGTTTACCCTAACGTGAATATCAGCACGACATGGATGCCTCAAGGATTAGGGTAAGTCAAGGTATTTTGATCTAAATTTGGAACTTTGTTTGTCCTTCATGATTCATTGACTAGTTAGAATTTTGCCATGAGGACCAAACTAAATGTTGTGAACCACTACAGAGGCGGAGGGTCTGGTTAGGTACATGTAAACCGGTTTATCACCCCCCCCCCCCCCTCCCCCCACCCCGCAGTAATTTTATATTATTGATCGTTACACGGCGATACCACTGTAATAAATTGTTCTAATTGTTTTATGTTTTGGCGTTGAATTTTTGTGCGTTTTGCACCTTATGTACGTTTTCATATTTTTATTTAAGTTCGGGCAACTGAGTGGTCGCCTATTCGAAACTAGCTGCTCACTCGGCTTCTAAGTATGAGTACCTGTTTGTCAATATATGTTTGTCAGAGAGGGAATATCTGTCTGCGCCGTTTTCTGGTCATTGCCAACTTTTACTTTTTTATGTCTGGTTTAAGTGAGTGTTTCAATCACGGTTTTCCTTTTTTGGATGGTGACGTTCCTCGTCGTGCTTCTTATGGTGTTTACATTTCGCAACTTATTAGGTTTGCTAGAGTCTGCAATCATGTTACAGACTTCAACGCTCGAAATAAATCTTTAACGGCCAAACTTCTCCAACAGGGCTATCGGTGTCATAAACTTCGAAAAACCTTTTCTAAATTTTATCGTAGACACTATGAATTGATTTCCAAATATAATGTTGGGTTAAAGACGCTTTTAAGTGAGGGCCTTTCGGAACCTGAATTTTATGGTGACTTAGTTTACAAATTTAAAAAACTTATAGGAATTAATGATTTTTCTTTTCATTTCAGAAAAATCATAACACCTTACAGACTTATAGGTTATAACTTGAATGTTATGCGACAGTCTGCATGCTTAGTTTTTTACCAAATCATGGTTGATAACTATGCTGCCTTCTTTAATTGCACGCCGGTGGGTCGGGCGTCAGACTCTATGATGGCCCCGACTTAAAGCTATTCATTTTAGCTGGTTGGGGCCGGAGCTTCTTGTCTGTTGCTTGGCCCACCGGGGTCCAACTGGTGTTTTTCTTTTGCTCCGGAGTAAGTAGGTTATTCGGCGCCCAGGGATCTCCATCGTCGGGAAGCTTACTCAATCTGTGAGTCCTTGTTTTTGATTCATCAGGATGTTTATCATGATTTATTTGTTTGTTCTTGATGATTCATTTACTAGTTAGAGATTCACCACGAGGACCGAAGAACTTACTAAATGTTATGAACCACTGCAGAAGCTGAGGGTGAGGTTAGGATCCTGTAAAACCGGTTTAAGCCCGCCAGTAACTTTGTGTTACTGATCGTTCCAAGGCGATACTTCAGTGGTGGTTCGTTTTGTTTTATGTCTTGGTGTTTAAATGTTTTTGTGCTGTTGGCGCCTTATGTATGTTTTCATATTTTTAATTAAGTTAAGGTAACTGAGTGGCCACCTATTGGGAAAATAGCTGCTCATTCGGCTTACGATATGTTTCATGGTATAAGTGCCTGATTGTTAGTTTGGTTTTTTCCCACCTCGGTTTTTGGAGTGGGAATCTCTTTCTGATTGCGCCTTTTCCTGATCTTTGCCTACTTGTACCTTTTTACCTTCCTATAAAGGGCTTTTATCCATAGTGCATATTTTAGAGAAATTAGAAAATCATAATAGGTTTAGATTAATTTTCTAACCTACGTTCAATATATTTGTTTGAATTGAATTGATGCTTAACGTCCCAGTCAACAGCCAATGGTCCATGTCGGAACGCTGCCTCCATTTTATGGGACTTTTAACCAAAATTAGGATGTCGTGACATTCAAAAAGTACTTCAAATAAAACCACCAAACTAAACCAACAAGGCATAGATGTATGGGTTGTTTGACATGAACCATTTTTCCTGGGCAGGCTCAGGCCTGAGCGGTTAACCAGTTATCAGATGGTCAGTCAGTAGCAAAGAAGCTTTGCCTGGAGACACAAGCAGCCCATCTTTTTCTTAAGGCCCCAATGGGCGGGGGCCTATATTCCAACCCGACTATTTGACCCACATTTGAATCATACTAGTTTTTGTATCGACTAACCTGTTAAAAGTTGCAAAATTACAGTAATTCTCTTTGACTCCATGTTGCTAAATCTATAGGATCACTGAAATGGCTTGAGTAGCCGAAACCGCGATGTGGCCCATCCCATTTCTCATTAATATGTTCACTACTCCTACGGGATCGTTTTATTTTATATACTCATCAAAAGAAGTTTTGCACCATTTAGATTTTTCATATTTTTAAGTGACATTTTAACTAACAAATTTTAAAGTTAGCTTTTTGAATTTGCACTGTCTGAAAGAGTTTGATAATGTGTGTGATAAGACCATAAATTGTTGCGGAAACGATTTTAGGAAAAATTGAAATTTCCAATTTTCTGTAAATGCTGAAAATTAAAAAATCGAAAAAATTCCACAAAAAATGCCACAGCATCAAGAACACATTTTTGTTTCAAAATTTACACACAAGAGCCCCAAAGCTAATGATTAAGCCTAAAAACAATTAAAACAATCTCAAAATTATAGTAAAAATTCATTTTTTGACAAAATTGCAATTTTTGAGAAAAAATGATAAATATTGGAAAAAATGAGTAAAATCGAAATTCATGTCAATTTTTGATCACTATGTGATGTTTTGACACCAAAAATTGCCGCATGTTTTCTTTCTGTTAAAGGCAATCTCATGTCAAACATGTTGCATGAGTACTTTTTTGACATGCAGCTTTTTAAAAGTTCTGAATTTGGATGGGTTGAAAACCAGTACCTTCAGTTAAACATTAATGGCTGCTGTATGCTGTGTTTGAAAGAAAAACAACCCATTTTATTGGAGGGATGAGTTACTAAGATTTATCTGAGAATTTAAAGAAAATCTCAAAAATCATTATTTTTGGTCAAAAATAGTGTTTTTGTCAAAAAAAATCAATTTTTATTTTTTTGCTTTAAATGATTGCTTTCAGTGTCCCGAATGAGCATGTGAAATGAATTCGGGTTTGGAAGCCCAGAAATAAAGATGTGGGCTTTTTGCTGTATCTCAAATTTTGGTGTTTTCAAAAACATGCATTTTTGCACATTTTTATTTTATCTTTTTAAGAAGAAATATTGATTTGTCATTCAGGAAGTCCAGCCCTTTAAGATGGTATTAAGTTTTAAAAGTTTATTTGAAAAATATCTATACTAGACATTATTTTAAAATGAGAAAAATATTAACTGGTGCAAAACTTCTTTTGATGAGTATATATTAATGATCGTCCCAAGGCGATACTTCTGTTGTGGTTCTATTTGTTATATATTTTGGAGTCGAATGTTTGTGCTGTTTGAACCTTAAGTACGTTTTAGGTAACTTCGGGCGACTGAGTGGTCGCCTATTGGGAAATAGCAGCTCACTCGGCTTAAGATATGCTTCTTAGCATAAGTATCTAATTGTCAATTAAGTTTATTTCCACCTCGGTTTTTTGGAGCGGAACTTTGTTTCTGATTGCGGCTTTTCCAGATCATTGCCTACGTGTACCGTTTTATCTTGTTTTACGAGGGTGGGTCAGAAAGTTCTGTCATAGGTGTTATAACTTTGTTAATAGACATGATACGTTGCTGTATTATACCTTGATTGAAAGGGCTACATTTCTCCTTTACAATGATGCCAAGAGAATGTACGAAAGAAATAAAGATTTTGAATTAGACGCCTTGAAAGACACTTGGGGTAAAACCAATGACACTTTTTCTTGAATTTGTGAATATTATTTAAAGAAAAACGACTCGAAAAAATATAATCCATGCAATATATTTTTCAAACATAGATGAATAAATCCTGCAAAAATCAAAATTATTCATATGAATTTAATTGAGTACTTGCAAAATGAAATATTGGAATTGGCTTGTTGTACATACATTAAAATTACAGTTTAAATTCAAAGGGCATTTATTGACATCAACACGTAGACCAGGGACTTTAAAATGCATTTAACCATTTTATCGTTTCATCCTAGTGTGCCCTGTAGTAAACTCATAAAAAAGTAAGAAACAATAATGGCCTAGCGGTGCCAGAAATGCTATAGGCTTCGTATTTTGATGACGCCATATATACCGCTTTATTATAAAGTCACCATAGCATCGATAACGGTAATTTTTGTCACATTGCGTTTCTAAATATGCTATTATTTATCACTGTAAAGTTGGAGAAAATTTGATTGGTAGTTATGAAGATATGACGCATGAAACGTACACAATAATATTCACAAATTCTAGAAAACGTGCCATTGGTTTTACCCCAGGTGTCTTTCAAGGCGTCTATTTCATAGTATTTATTTCTTTCGGGCATTATTTTGGCATCATTATAAAGGAGAAATGTAGCCCTTTCAATCAAGGTATAATACAGCAATCTGTCATGTCTATTAACAAAGTTACAACACCTATGACAGAACTTTCTGACCCACCCTCGTAGTGAGTGTTTCAATTAAATTTGTAAAAATAAAAGTATACACCAATTATATTTCATCAAGATTTCATGTTAACACCAAAGGGGTTCATGTAAGCTTTCCTAGCGATCCACTGTGGTTCATAGCTTCATGAACATCAGAAAAATTAAATTCCTTGCTTCATTTCTCTCTATCGCATTTTGAAAAATCAAGGCGTTCACATTTACAAGCAAGTAGAGAATTTACACAAAGTGCGTGTTTTGAAAACTTACAACGTCCAATCACATTGTAAGCCATGCCTTTTTATGACGTTATGATTGTGTGACGTCGCATGACACGATGTTGTTCATAGTATGAATCGCATTTAATTCTATAGATTCATTCAGACTTTGCATCAGAAATGTATATATCATAAGATATTTATGGGCGAACCGTATTCAGGACAGTGAACGTTTTGACTTAGATACATAAATTGACTGTCTGTGAGGTCAATGCCTATCCAAACGCCGAGTATGCAATATACAGTGTTTTGATTGTTTTTTTTTTTTTTTTTTTTTTTTTTTTTTTTTTTTTTCACTTATGAAAAATGATATTTTTCAGATTTTTTGTCCTTGTTTTTGCCTTGCCCGAAACATACACTTTGGGTACACATTAGAACCGTCTCACAGATGAGTACCCATGATAAATAGTTTGGATCCAAAATAAGAACACAAATTGTAGCGTTTACACTATGTTCCATGCGGTCATGGCAGCCATGTCATTGCGAAAACTTGCCCATGCAATATACAGAGATTTTTGTCTGCTGTAAAAATTGAATATTTAATTGCAAAAAAAAATGTAATTTTTTAAATATATTTGCTCAAAACATTGATTGCGGCGGTTCACCGAGGCGGTTCTAATGAGTACCCACAATCTATGTTTAGGAGCTGAAATAAGAAAAATAGGTTTCCACTACATACCCAAGTTTTGCTATATAAAAGTGGGGTTCAAGGGGGTATACATTACAAGTACATGTTTTCCTGTCGTTTCAAACCACAGTGATCAAAACGGGATACAAGTGAGGCAACGCAGGGGAACGTGATAGGCGAACCAAGCAGGTCCTTATAACCATGAACGCCGTGGCAAATGTTTTGACAGTTTAAAAATCTGCCACGGCAGTCACGGCGGAAAAGAGAAACGTAATAGGTCGTGATAGAACGGGCTGAACGTAACACACCGTGACAGTACGTAACAGTACGTAGCGAAACTTAGAGTCGGCGCAACAGGAAGCTAGTGAATAACCCGGCGAACTACGGATTTTCTACGTTCGGCTGCGTTTAGTGTGCGTTTGACATGTTTGATCACGGTCGTCTCACGTCTCGTCCCGTATCATCTACGGCATACTCAACACGTTTTGTAGCGTTAAGTTACGGTGCATAAAATCGATTTAAGCCCGCCTGTAATTTTATTTTACTGATCGTTCCAAGGCGATACTTCTGTTGTGTTTTTTTATTGTTTTATGTCTTGGTTTTGAATCTTTGTGCTGTGAATACATTATGTGTGTTTTCATATTTTAGTTAAGTTTGGGTGACTGAGTGGCCACCTATTGGGAAAATGACTGCCCATTCGGCTTACACTGTGTTTTCTTAGTATAAGTACATGATTGTACACTGAACTTTCTAAATTATTAACTTCCTGTCTTACTGCTATCAAATCTCATGTTATAAGATACTGTGAGACAGTGTATGAAACTTCAAGAATTTCATAGAAAGTATGTCTTGGTTCCGGCAGATAAAGCCGCAAACAATGTTGTTGTTCTTTGTAGGCTTCACTACGTTAACACCTTAAAACAGGAGCTTGATGGTACCAGGGCTTATCTGGAGACAGATACTGATGAAATGTCTGTAGTTAATGCCCACTTAAACGATTTACCTGTTAGTTTTCTGTTTGTGTCAGTGAAGGCCAAGACAAACTTCCTACGATGTATTGGTTACCTAAGCTTCACAAAAGACCATACAAAGCTAGATTTTTTGCAAATTCTAGCTCTTGTACTACTACTGAACTTTCTAAATTATTAACTTCCTGTCTTACTGCTATCAAATCTCATGTTATAAGATACAGTGAGACAGTGTATGAAACTTCAAATAAAAATTGGTTTTGGTCAATAAAAATTCTGGTGAGGTGCTCAATAAATTGATGTGTAGAGGGTTCCGTGCGACGAGCTTGTCCACATATGATTTTTCTACTCTGTATACAACTTTACCACATACTCTAATTAAAGAAAAACCTCTTGATTTGATAGAGTGGACCTTCAAAAGGGCATTAAAAAACTATGGTTCACTTTATGTGGCATGTAATGACAGAAAGGCTTTTTTCACTTCCTCTGACCAAAGTCGGTATACACTTTGGTCATGCCAGAATGTGTGCGACGCCTTATCCTATCTCTTAGATAATATTTATATTAGAATTGGGACCAACTTATACAGACAAATTGTTGGAATTCCGATGGGTACAAATTGCGCACCTCTTGTAGCTGATTTATTTTTATACTGCTACGAAAGAGATTTCATGGATTCTCTTAACACATGATAATCAAGCTGATGTTATTGAGGCTTTTAATTCCACTTCTAGGTACCTCGATGACCTTTTGAACATTGACAACCCTAATTTTGAAGGTATGGTCAATCAAATTTATCCATCTGAACTACAGTTGAACAAAGCCAATATCTCGGATACCGAAGCCCCCTTTTTAGATCTACATCTTTCTGTTGCAAATGGATTTGTTTTTTCTAAAATTTATGATAAGCGCGATGACTTTGATTTTGATATAGTAAATTTTCCGTTTTTGGATGGTGACGTTCCTCGTCGTGCTTCTTATGGTATATACATTTCGCAACTTATTAGGTTTGCTAGAGTCTGCAATCATGTTACAAACTTCAACGCTCGAAATAAAAGTTTAACGGCAAAACTTCTCCAACAGGGCTATCGGTATCATAAACTTCGAAAAGCCTTTTCTACATTTTATCGTAGACACTATGAATTGATTTCCAAATATAATGTTGGGTTAAAGACGCTTTTAAGTGAGGGCCTTTCGGAACCTGAATTTTATGGTGACTTGGTTTACAAATTTAAACAACTTAAAAGGAATAAATGATTTATCTTTTCAGTTCAGAAAAATCATAACACGTTACAAACGTATAGGTTATAACTTGGATGTTATGCGACAGTCTGCATGCTTAGTTTTTAACCCAATCATGGTTGATAACTATGCTGCCTTCTTTAATTGCACGCCGATGGGTCGGGCGTCAGACTCTATGATGGCCCCGACTTAAAGCTATTCATTTTAGTTGGTTGGGGCCGGAGAGTTTGTCTGTTGCTTGGCCCACCGGGGTCCAACTGGTGTTTTTCTTTTGCTCCGGAGTTAGTAGATTATTCAGCGCCCAGGGATCTCCATCGTCGGGCAGCTTACTCAATCTGTGAGTCCTGGTTTTTGATTGTTCAGGATGTTTATCATGATTTATTTGTTTGTTCTTGATGATTCATTGACTAGTTAGAGATTCACCACGAGGAACGAAGAACTAACTAAATGTTATGAACCACTGCAGAAGCTGAGGGTGAGGTTAGGTACCTGTAAAACCAGTTTAAGCCCGCCAGTAACTTTGTGTTTCTGATCGTTCCAAGTCGATACTTCTGTGGTGGTTCTTTTTGTTTTATGTCTTGGTGTTTAAAATTTTTTGTGCTGTTGGCGCCTTATGTGAGTTTACATATTTTTAGTTAAGTTAAGGTAACTGAGTGGCCACCTATTGGGAAAATAGCTGCTCATTCGGCTTACGATATGTTTCATGGTATAAGTACCTGATTGTTAGTTTGGCTTTTTCCCACCTCGGTTTTTGGAGTGGGAATCTTTTTCTGATTGCGCCTTTTCCTGATCTTTGCCTACTTGTACCTTCTTGTAAATTTAGTTCCTTTCCCATCTCGGTTTTTGGTTTGGGAATTTCTTTCTGATTGCGACATTTCCTGATCAATGCATGCCTTTACTTTTTTTAACTCAATTCTACTACGTATGTAACGTTATGTTACGATTATCAAGGCGCGTGAAGTTCAAGAATATAGGCATATCATGGGGACAAGTTCCTTAGTATTGGAGAAGTCACTATAGTTAACAATTGAGACCAATTACCTGTCATTGAAGAAGAAATAAAATCCCCCCGTATTCTTAATCAACTCTGCAGTCGTTTGTTAAGAAGAGAGAGCAGTTGTTGCTATTTCAAAGGACTTGTTCTTACACAAAAGGAACAACAAAGCTTAAAATTGCACGGTATCTACGTTTTGTCCGTACCAGACCTTGACAGAACGAAAACACGTGTTACGCCCTGTATTAGTCAGAGCGCAACTGACCGCATGACAACGAAACCAGCGTAATAGAACATGCTAATCGTGATAGGTCGTGGGATAATCGTTAAGTACCTTAGTGCCTCCGTGACACATCGGGCAGGTTGTTTGGGGCAAAACATGCACTGCTTGCACTGATTGCACCGCTCCTGGTCATTCCTTACCTTTTTCATTTTCAATAGTCAACACCGCGGTAGGACTTGTATCATTGTTATACGGGAATGTGGACTGTCGTATACATGTATCAAACAAAACAAATCGCCGGTAGGGTTTCGAACCGCCAAACGCTATTTCTTTTAAAACTGACATAACACCACTGTCACATAGCTAGTCGAGATGTCATCCCATGTTGACACATATCTTTTAACACCATTCTTTTTCACACAATAGGACCGTAGCGGAAATTCAGTCGATAGCGCTTTGTATTTCAATTTATCTTCAAGCGCAATTGGGCGGTTCCACATCAGGAAATCATGTCCGTGCAATGAATACCCCTTTATACCCCACTTTTATATAGTAAAACTGGGGTTTGCCGGGGTATACCTATTTTTCTTATTTTTGCTCCAAAACATAGATTTTGGGTACTCGTTAGAACCGCCTCGGCGAGGCGGTTTTAACGTGTACCCACAATCTATGTTTTGAGCAAAAATAAGAAAAATAGCAAAGTTTTTCTACTGAAAATTTTATTATTTACGACTTTAAAAATCTCTGTATATGGCATGGGCATTTTTTCGTAACGAAGAGCATTGGAGCGTTTCCAATAACACGGAATCAAACTGGTTGAGCAACGTTTCGCTACATCATCAATTTACACTTAAAATCTTTAATGAATACTGTATTATTTTTGCTAAGCAGGAATCTGGTATTATTACAGCCTTCGCACTGACAACATGGGTTACGATAGGATGCGGCATTGTAAAATTGCATGTAAATGTATAATTATTACATAGTTACACACAGAGTACATGCAAGTATCAATAACGTATACTAGAAAATGTTTATGAGAGAATCGTACTCATGAAATGGAGATGTTTGACTTAGATACGTGTATATAAATTGAATTTCTGTGACATCATGACTTATCAAAAATAAGTCAGCTGCAATGATCATTTCACGGAATAGGGTGCATGAAATCTCTCAGAAACTTAACGATGATTCCAATCCGTGAGTCAAAGAAGAATAAGAACGTGGCCATCAGTAGACAAGAACTACATGAGCCACGACCCGAGAAAACCGGTCTACGGGGTTTCCGACCAGGTCTGACACAAACCGGTCTGTGCAATCACAGAAACAGGCTAGAAGCTTGAAATTTTGGCTATAAGTAGAAAAGGAATTGTACTATCCGATTAGCAAAACAAAGGCGCTGATCAGTTGTGCAGTTACTGCACAGCTGATCTGCGCCTTTGTTTTCGCAGTTACTGCACAGCTGATCTGCGCCTTTGTTTTCGCAAATGCAAAAATCCGATTTTCTTGTGATGCGGCTCACAATGCAGAGACAGATTTAGAGGGGTTTCAATGGTTTCGCTCGAACACCCATTTGCAGCCAAATCATTTGGTTTTCGTGGGGGGAATTCAAGAATTGTTTATGAAATAAGGCAAAATAACCACCTTTTCTGAATTGAACCCCCTCTTCAGAAATCCTGGATTCGCCCCTGTGATGTTCGTGGGGTTGGCCATATCTCGGCATGACTTAGTTAACAATTCAGAAGCTTGATTCTCCAGATTCTTCAGATTTTAACGCTTCATCAATTGTACGCGGGTCCCTTTTCTCGAAAGAATGCAGTTTCAGTTTTCTCCATTAAAAACATAATTATGGAAAGGTACAGGTACAAGTAGGCAACGATCAGGAAAAGGCGAAATCAGAAAAAGATTCCCACTCTCTCTTGATTTCAAGGAACTAATATATAATCAGTGAATTTAAACATTATTGATGTTTGCACCTCAAACCTGGTTTTGTTACATACGTAGCTTATATGGATTATACTCAAACATCTTATAAAATGATTGTTTCTAACAAATATGTTGAACAGGCTTGTTTGATGTATCAAATAGTGAAAGACCATATCCCTCGAGTAAAGGGTTGGAAAAGTGCCTAATAATCAAACCTCCATATATATCTTGCTAAGAAATGAATGATCGAATCAGCAAACCAACAAAATGGATTTGTCTTTCTTTGTTGGACATCTTATATAACCATAAATTATTTGAACGTGTCGTTGATCTGAAAAATGGTGTCTACCTGAACAGACACAATCCGAAAAAAAAAACACTTACACAGGACACTGTTCTATAATCGCATATAAATATACGCAAGCAATTGACCGTGCTGGTTAACCTATGACCCTCCTATACCTAATAAATTATATGTCAGAGGTAAAGCGACGTGGTCAAAGAAATTAAACAATACACTGAAAATATCTTAATTTCCATTACGAGGCTTATTAATGAACATTCACACTGCATTCTCCGGACATAACGTCTGGAAATAATATTAATGCTAAAATAATGTGTCCTCATAGACAAACTATGTATGAAAAGAAATGTTCCATGATTCAGGCTTATACCTACAGAAATCGATCTTGAATTTTCAAAAAAGTGACTCATTGCGTTGCAAGTGACGGAATATAAAGCGTATTGCTATGCAATACAAGGGGTCTGATTGCATCAGTTCATGAGCATAGTGAGATGAGAAGTACCAGGAATCGTTCCAAACATAGACACTAGGCGCGACAAAACACCGTCAAACTTTTAACATCACACATGAATAGCAAGCATACTATTTTTTTTTTTTTTTTTCCAAAGAGGTAGCCACCCGGATAGTATCAATCAATACCTTCTAAGCGACCACAACAGAGAGACAGAAGTAAACAGGCAATACAAAGCCAAATCACAACAGAACCGCATTGGAACGGTCAGTTAAAATTTTAGAGGACATTACTCGATTTTATGTCGACAATCCCTCACTTAAGTATGCGTTGGTTTAAAACGTTAAGTAAAATGTACCAAAATAGATTGTCCAGGAACTCTATATCGCACGGCAGAGCTATAATTTTGAATGCAAAGACAGCTTTAAGAAGCATCATTTGCATGATAATATCTACGTTATGTTGCTGATAGTCGCAATGTAGGAGCTTAAGAATCATTTCAGTTGCTTTGATAACGTCATACGACTATCTGTTTAATTCAATTTTGACCTTATTTGCTTTCTATGGTGTATAGACAATTTCTGTTTGTGGTAGTAAACTATTTCTGATTCTATTGACTCTTTACCAAACAGTGACATTAACCTGATTTAATCACCATACCAACCAAGGCTGCAAAATCCCCAAATGATAATTAGGTATTTAAACAAAGATAACTGACGGTAAGGTTAGTGAACAACTATTTTCCTAAAGGTCGTTTCCCAGTTACATAAGCTTGATGGACGTCAGCTTTTCGAGCAGTTTTTCGTTTCTGTTTCAAAACTCGCACAGTTCCTCGACGTTTGGAAAGGTCGCGTGATACGTATTATCTATTACTAATAATACAAAACTTAAAGTGTTTTGGCACCCATATTTGATATGTACTTCAAATTGAAGAGCTTTAAAAACCATGAATTTTGATATAAATCTGATAAAAATCGGCTGGGAAATAAGAAAGTTATAGGCAATTTAACATGCAAAAATGATTGTATGGACGCCGCCATTTTGTTTATTCTGTTAGTTTTCAATTTTTTTTTATCAAAATCAAAATAACCAGTGAACCCAATTATGATAAATACTTCTTCAAGCACCGGGGTCAACTAGTTATATATTCTGGAGAAAGATTTTTTAAAATCGCCCAAGAATGGAGCAACAAGAGCTATTTGAAAATATTCAAAATGGCCACCAGGAGTCTACTTTTGGTAATGCATGGAGTCTAAATTAAAACAGAAAAAAAATAAATGAATATTTCCCGAATATTTTCGTATCAAACTTTGATAGCTGTTTCAGTCTTAGGACTAGGTCCTTTTCAGAGCACAGATTGGTGCCCATAAATCTCAATAGAAAAGATATTGTCAAAATATTCTCGGTAACCTTGAAGTGTTTCTGGTTCAGCCACTGTTCCTGTCACTACTGGGTTATAAGTCACAATCATCATTTATGTTCAATTCAATGAGTTTTCCCTTTTGCAAAATATTATGGCATAATTCAGTGTAAAAAGAATGTGACTAGACTGTGTATGCATGTGGAGTTCATTTTATGCATTTTTATATTCCAAAGGACTCATTTTATGTCAAATGCAGCTTGTAGTGTTTCAGTTGATAAACTGTATTCAAACCGTGAACTTTTCTATGCAAGGGTATATGGCTATCTAATAGCATTATCTTTCTGTTCCAGAAAAATTGTAATTGTTTCAAGATAAAACTTGTCAGCTGAGTTGATTTATGCAATTGTGGCTGGGGCACTTGGTCTCTAGACTGGTTTATTTCTAGGAACAGACAATATTGTTAGTGGAATTGGCACACATTCTATGTTAAAGGAAACCTTTAATTTTGATTTTATCCCTATTTTTTAAACTCAACTAGAAAACGAAATGGCGGCCGTCCATAGTTCATACTTAATTACCCATAACTTTCTTATTAGACCACCGATTTTCATTAAATTTAAATGCTTTGGTTTGAAAGCTCTTGAATTTGAAGCACATAAGGGTACCAAAACACTTTAAATCATGTCACAGGCCATAATTAACATGCAAAATGTAGTCACGTTATCACGAAAGGGATCGAACTGCTTCTTGCAAGGAAATCGCGTGGTGTCATAGTTATCTGTTTGTCGAGCGTCAGAATAATGTAATAATCAATAGCCGTTTTAGCATGTTTCATGCCTTTATGCAAAGATAATTTCTTGCTGAATTGATGCGAAATGAAATTGGATGCACACTGTGAAACTTTGACTGGTTGTGTGCGCTTATGAGCATTTATATTATCTGAAAATAACTGTCAGCGAGAATTTTCAACCAGTTGTATTCATGAACACATACAATGATCTGTTCCGTTCTCCTGTATAGTATGGCTTCCTCCTAAAATTTAAGACACCAAATTTCTGACAGCTACAGTCATGTCAGTCTATCATTTTTGCAAATACACACATAGAGATTCATTTGACCCTCATCGGGCCGCGCCATGAGAAACCTGGTCTTTTTCGTATGCGAAAAGAAATGTGCAGATCAGCAGTACAATAACTGCACACTAGTAAGCTGATTATTGCAGAGCTTGTGAGTGCCTTTGTTTCAGTCGCTACACAGATAATAAAGCCCCTTTTCTACTTACATGATTTCAAGCTTCTAGCGTGTTTCTGTGTCTGCACAGGGTAGTTTGTGTCGGACCTGGTCGGAAACCCCAGAGACCGGGTTTCTCGCGTCGCTGCCCATATGTAAACTATGTCATTGACACAGATAATGGAATTGATAATTTCTGTCCGTTTGACAATAGACACAGGTAAAAAAAATATTCTGTTAAAAACCAAAAAAGTATTCAGCAAAATGTTCTGAATGTCTCTTTAGTAAGATACAGTATTACATTTGAAATAAGTCATCTGATTAAATACATTTTGACGGCATTCACTGACAGACGTTGGAGTAGTACGAACTAACCAAAACACCATTGATACAATTTCTGCCCACATTTTATCAAAGTAAGTAAACAGTTCAAGCGAAACATATTCCTGTTGTATACATGTTGTATTGGGTTCCAGCTTTTTTAAATCATAGTGTTTCATATGCGACTATCTAAGAAAGTCTGCCACCAGGTGCATCGCGAAATGGCGTGTTTTCATTTGCTTTATTTATGTGTGACCGTGCACATTCACCGTGGTCTTTAAATTCTGCAAAACCTTGGATCTCCACAAAACAAATAACTCTTTGTTACACTATCGCTCACGTATTTGTACTCATCCATTACGTGTAACATGCGCAAGAAATACGCGCGTAAATGATGTGTATTGTTGATTAAAGCATGTTTCCCCTTAAACATAACTGTACGAGTTCTTCCAACCTTAGACCTTAGTAACGGCCCTTCTTTTCATTCTTTACATATTAATGTATAAATGCGTAATGTATAAATAAATGTGTGAATAGCCATTCAGAAGTCAATACCACTTACGCCAATAAAACGCATACATAACGTGTATCAGTGTCGGGAAACAAAGTCCGTGTTTGTTATCATCTGTGTAGACGTCATGCGATAAAGAGCGTGTTCGAACTGCTCTGATTTCGGAAATCACATATTGCTTTGTTGATGCTAAAGAATAATGTTTTGCACATACTGTATCATATGCAGCGTATTGTGGACATCAATTAGTATGATTTGTTTATTGTTAAACATTGTCTTTATTCAGAACACTTGGCGACAATAAAATTTTATCGAACTGTTCGAGATTAAGGTTATGGAAAGCTATTTACAGTTATATATTAAAGAATGCGTGCTGCAGGTCTAGAATTCCAAAAATAACTTATGCGAGCGGCACGAGACATTTTTCAATTTTAGTTTCAGTACAAACTGTTCAATTTACTTGTGACGTGACTGTTTTGTATACAAGTTCCAGCTTACTCGGACTTTGTTTCCCGACAGCGGTATATTGCGCGCAATGATTTTAAACAATGAGAGACAAAATCATTAAGCAGCTTTTACACGTAATTATAGGTAAATATGGGTAATCTCTTACATTGTTAAACTATCTTACGTACAGGATACGCCTTATATTCTGTTATGGTGGAAGATGAGATATATAATAATTATTTTATTTGAATGTTTTATGTTTCCACTATATGTGTTTCAAATGACCATGAATGTTGCAGACACACCAACCATGTACCGGCAGCTTCAGGGTAAGCTATACATATCTTATGTAAATCTGACGTTTTTACGTCAAAACCGATGACTATAAAAGGTAAAAGTGGGTAGTGAAAAGGGAAAAAATACATTTGACATGGATAAAAATCATTGTCATATATTTACATTTTTCTAAAACCTCCTTAGATGAACCATTAGATGTTCATCTGTGTTCATACTTCCATGAACAACATCGTGTTACGCGACGTCACACTTGACGTCAAAATCACTGCTCTCGCCAATCTGATTGGACGTTGTTAACGTCGACGCCGTTCCGCTGTTTGTATACACACTGTGTATAAATTATCTATTTAAGAAATGAATTTCATTTTTCTGGTGTTCATGGAGCTATGAACCGCAGTGGGTCGCGTGCAAAGTGAATGGACCCCGAAGGGGTTCATGTAAGCTTTGCTAGCGACCCACTGCGGTTCATAGCTCCATGAACAACAGAAAAATTAAACTCATTGCTTATAAATACATTCATTTCTCTCTATCGCTTGTTGACAAATCACCAAGGCGGTCACATTTACCAGCAAACAGAGAATCTACACACAGTGTGTGTTCAAACAGCGGAACGGCGTCGACGTTTACAACGTCCAATCAGACTGGCGAGATTCATGTTTTTACGTCAAGTTTGGATTACGTCACGTCGCGTGACACAATGTTGTTCATGGAAGTATGAACACAGATGAACATCTAATGGTTCATCTAAGGAGGTTTTAGAAAAATGTAAATATTTGCTTGTAAATATGATCACCCTGATGATTTTTCAACCAGCGATGGAGAGAAAATAATATAAATATAAGAAACGAGTTTAATTTTTCTGATGTTCATGGAGCTATGAACGGCAGTGGATCGCTAGCAAAGCTTACATGAACCCCTTCGGGGTTCATTCACTTTGCACGCGACCCACTGAGATTCATAGCTCCATGAACATCAGAAAAATGAAATTCATTTCTTAAATATTTACATTTTTATTGCAATCGCCATAGTTGAAAGTATCTTTCTTGATATTCTTCATTTCCCAATGAAAAACATTAAGTCACATGATCTTGAGGCCACGCCTATGGACGGGGTGACGTCAAAACCAGCCAGTGACGCTGTTTGTTTACTCTTGTTGTCGTGACGTTGGTCGCGTATCGCCATGGCGTTAGGCGCGAAAATTCGACGTTTTGGCTGTTCCAAAATTACCTCAAGTCAGATTTAATGTCATATAACTTGAAAATAAGCAGTGATGTGTGCATTTGAAAATCTGATACTTGATTGATAATTTAAATGTAAATATTAGTATTGAAATTTAGATTTTAGCTTTCACTGGATGATAAAAAACATTAGCTGTTTTAATGTCTCCGAGAAGCCCTTCGGGCTTCACAGACATTAAAACAGCCTAATGTTTTTCATCATCCAGTGAAAGCTAAAATCTGAATTTCAATCCTTAATTAGCATTTCAAGATATTTGTTCAGATGAGCGATGGCACTTTGATAGCATCGTTTCAAATTTCTAGGAAAAGTATTGACATTAATTCTATGAATCAGATTTGAAATTTTGTGGCCCCTGATGTCGAGCGGTTAAGAGCGCTGGTTTTATTAATATACTCAGAGGAAAAAGTTTAGTCAGTAATTTTGATCGGCCCCTAAATCACCAGTACTGCATTTTTGGAAGTCAAAATGTAAGAAAGGGTTACATTTTTGTCAAACATTTTGCACATATCGATCATGCCACAAATCATCCGTACATAACATGATAGTGGCTATATCATCAAAAACACAATGTGCACGTGCACGGGTCAATCGGTTCGGTATTTTTGTCACTTATTGTGTCATATTGAAAGGCGAGTGAACACATTTGAAAAATCCGGAGTAACATTAGTGTTTTCTACCATGGGTCGACGTCCTGGGATGTCCAAAAGTGACCGAAAAATCGCTTTGGGGCTTCTTGAAGCGGGCGTGCGTGTTACTGACGTCGCACGTCGTTTTGGGTACCATGAAAGGACCATTTATCATCTGCAGGCACGTTACCTGTAGACTAACAGTGTCGATGGTAGGCTACGATCGGGACGACCACGGAAAACAACGCCTCGTGAAGATCGGTACTTAGTGACGTCATCACGACGTAATCGATTCATGACCGTTCCAAAACTTGTTAAATGTTTACGACATGCTACGGGAACGAGAATTTCTCATAAGACTGCCAGAAATCGTCTCAGATCCGGCTGCGTGCTAGACGTCCATACAAGGGGATTCCGTTTACGGCACGTCATCGCACGCACGCTTGCATTGGGCACGTCAGCATAGCCGTTGGGTAAGGGGACAATGGAGAAGAGTCGTTTTCACCGATGAACCGAATGTTTTTCTCGATGGGCCCGATGGTAGGATTCGTGTTTGGCGACGTCGGGGTGAGCGTCTTGATCCTGAAAACGTGATGGAGTTTGACCGTTACGGTGGAGGGGGAGTCATGATCTGGGGTGGGATATCGTATGCTGGTAAAACTGATCTGATAACAATACGTGACAACTTGAATGCAGTTCGATATTGCAACCAAGTTGTCGTTCCTGCAATTGTTCCTTACATACAGAACGGTAATGTTGACGTTTTACAGCAGGACAATGCACGTTGTCATATCGCACGTCACACCAGAAACGTTCTAGCAACCCACAATATCAATACGTTAGATTGGCCAGCGAAATCCCCAGATCTGTCACCTGTGGAGCACATGTGGGACTACCTTGGACGTAAAGTGAATAACAGGAATGACGTTGCCTCTGGGCATATTATGCGCTTAATCATCCGATCATCTCGCCACAGGGAAACATGTGAGACAAGCCAAGTTCTGCTAGCTGGTGTACCTGGTGCTTTTTCTCGAGATTCTCCAGTTTTCGCCAAACCTATTGATTCTATTGATTGACCATCTCATATGAGCTGAAATAATCTTAAAAAGGACGTAACGCTGAACAAAGTAAACAAGAGATTTACTTAATTTACTTAATTATTCATCTTTATTGTCCCTAAAATTTCTGGCTGAGCCCTTGTGGTCTCCCTACGATCGCCGTACGATGATTTGTCCCCAATTATCATTAGAAATTGTGCGATCGCAGGGTCTCCGTTCGGAGCCCGCACGACGTGTCTACCGGCTACGGTCTTACGATTATATTTTTTTAAAAAGTGCAGACTATTACAAAATCGTAGAGGCTGCGGAGATCGTAGGAAGCCGTAGAATTGTAGGGACATCGTAGGGTCACCCTGCGGACACCGTACGAAAATACAAAAAATGGCATCGTACGATCGCAAGCTAATCGTGAGGCCCGCCCAGGGGGGGGGGGTCTTTTCTCCCTGCTCCCTGAAAGAAAAATGACCTTTCTTCCCAGCTCCCTAAAATGTTTTTCTTCAGCCCCCTGCTCCCTAAAACCATGCTTTCTCCCCAAATCCCTGGAAATAAATGACCCTTCTCCCCAAATCCCTGAAATAAATAGCCCTTCTCCCTGAATCCCCAAAAACCCTGGGAGGACCTCAATCGTAGGCCAAATATAGCCTAGGCATTATAATCAGCTTGACGGAAATATGTAAAAAAAAAAAGGTTTTTGCCCTGTTTGTTCTATTTCAGTGATCTTGCTGATGGTTTCTATTGTCTGGCAAAACTCTGGTAAGTCGACAACACTTCGGAAACGTATAGGGTTTATACGCATTTCAGTTTGTTTTATCTTCGATCATAATAAATTGCCATATATTGAGACAGGCCCCAAAATACTGGCGGAAACACCCCAACATGGCGATACATGCAACTGTTTACCAGATCGGGACATTAAGTAGCAAAACAAAGTTACTGTAACGTTATACAATCATGTGAAACGAGCTGTAAGCAATGACCGGTTTGTACAGTTTTTTTCTTTTATAGATGCCATACGCTGTCGTGTGTGTAACAGTGCAAGTACGACTGATGATTGTTCGAGGTCCGTGGATTGTGCTGCCAATGAAGTAAGATAGCGTAAAAAAATAATTTATTTGTTTATGTTACGGTTGAACGTCTCAGTCAACAATTTGTCAGTCATGTAGGGACAGAGGCATTGCTTCCTGGGTATAAACCAATACTCTGGGGAGTTCATGTGACTTGCTACAACACGGTGCCGCCACCGTAGCAAACCGTAGTTGGAACTCATTTGAACAGCAAACTCATATTAATTGCCAGTTTTATCTTACTGGCCCGCCATCCCCTTCTTTTTAAGGTGCAAGGTCTGCAATGTCGACCCCTTTAAATAGTTGCAGTATGACTTTCTGTTTTTCCTTTGAAGTTTTTATAACATTAAATCCAATACAAGTCAATATGAAAAAGGGCGGGCCCACATATTATTACAAAGCAAAGAGGCTGGATGAAAGCCGTACAATAACTTCCTGATATTGGAAGTTACAGTACGGATCTGCCAATTTGTGTTGTGTCATACTACAAGTTAGTTAAAGAACTCGTAGAAAAAATAAGTAAAAACAGCTCGTCTTCGACTCATTATTTATATTAAATTCAAAACAGACCATAACATCCAGCTTCCTTGCCAATTGAAAAAACTATTTTATCTGAACATTCTTTAGAAACGATGGCAAATTGTTGCTGTTTTGCCCAAGATGTTAAATATTAAATAAAACTGAGGTCCATGAAGAGCAGTGAACATATTTATGAGAAAGGGGATGGGCCATACCGCGGTGCCGGCTACTTAAGCCTCTTCAGTGACCCTATAGATTTGGCAAAATGAAGCCAAAGAAAATTACTGTCATTTTGAATTTTTTAACAGGTAGTCGATACAAAGATAAGTGTAATACATGTAATCAGCAGACCTTTCTTCTATTTCGCCTGTAACTTTGTCAGAGAAGATTCAAACTAAATTTAGTGGCCCTGAACATAGAAACAAAGATGAGTAACACAGTCCAGACCAGCAAAAACAATGATAATGGTTGAATTTATATGCATTGTATGCCTTATTATTGATTATTCATACCAGGGATACCACATTTTTGCAGGTACGGAAATAAGTATCAGATCTTGGATAAATGCTACAACTTGTAGCATGTCGGCAGATTAGGATCATTAGGAGGGTTTTTATTACTATTTTTTATTCAGCAAAGCCATGGTAAAGCAACATACAATCTGCATTGAAATGACAAGATGCAAAACATCCACCAAAATTGCAAACATTGCAACTTTATTATAATCAACTAGGCCTATTTTCTCTTCCTTTACAGCTGTGTTATATTGACGAACTGGTAACAGCGCAACTAACCATTATATATAACAGCGGATGTAGGCCTATAGATGTAAGTACAGCTGTATGTACAAAAGGATTGAAATCGGAGACATTAAAACACTCTATTAGTTTTCATCATTCAATGAATAAAATTAAAACTGAGCTTCTAAAAGAGCAGTGAACATATATATGAGAAAGAGGATGGGCCATCGGCTTCGTAAGCCTCGTCAGTGACCCTTTAGATTTGGCAGCATGGAGCTAAAGAGAATTACTGAAATTTTGAAAGCTAAAAATCTTAATTTCGGTCTTTTCTGATTGGATATGGCTTCAGGGAGAATTGTTGACAGCTCTTATCAGCAGATTAAATATAACATGTATATCGATAGGCTTAAAATTACCTGAACCAGTAGTTATGTTACATCTACAACGGACCACTTTCCCACCACGTCCTTACTACGTCCTAAAAAAATTAAGGACGCAGTAAGGACGTGATACGGTCTTGTAGGACGTGGAAGGAACGTAGTAAGGACGTAGCGAGGTCTTGATGGACGTGAAGGTCTTCGTCAAATTTTGAACATGCTCAAAAGAAACGTGGCGAGGACGGGGTGGAATTAGAACGCAGTAAGGACGTAGTAAGGACGTGGTAAGGACGTAGTAGGAACTTGTAGGACGTAGTAAGAACATATTACAAACGTAGTAAGGTCTTCATGGACGTGGTATACGAACCTGTTGCAGACCACCGAGACCTCACTACGTCTTCACTACGTCCGCGCTGCGTCCATCAGGTTCTCGATAAGACCCTACCACGCTTCTCGTACGTCCATACTACGTCCTAGAAGACTTCACTGCTTTCTTATTACGTCCTAGCGGTTCCCAACACGTCCTCTGTAGGTTCTTACCACGTTCGCGCCAGGTTCTTATCACGTCCTCCCCGTTTTATTAATTTTAGCAATAGCTTTCGCGTCAACCATTTTGAAATGTTAAATGTTATATGGTTAGCAAATAAATTGAGTTGAGTTCAGTTGAAATAAAAAAAAAATGAACGCAGAAGTACTCATGCAATTCTCTCTCCTTCAATAACACCAAAACTTACTCGGTGCACTCGCAGTGTATGGTGAGATATTTCTGGGTACGTCCCTAGCTATGAGCTATGAAAATGGATGCTGCTGCTGCTGCTGCTGCTGCTGCTGCTGCTGCTGCTGCTGCTGCTGCTGCTGCTGCTGATGATGATGATGATGATGATGATGATGATGATTAAAAAGGTTTCACTATGGACATTACAACAGATTATTAACAGCGTTGATGATGGAGTTTTAGAACTCGTTCTTCAACTGAGCACACTTATATTTACATAAACAGACAGAATGTGCTGAAAACGTGAGGTCTTCGTGAGGACGTGAGGTCTTCGTGAGGACGTGGTGTAAACGGGATGAGCTTGGTGAGCGCGTAGTGGGGACCTAGTGGAAACGTGTAGGACGTAGTAAGGACGTCGTGGGGACGTAGTAAGGACGTGGTGGGGACGTAGTAAGGACGTAGTGTGAACTTACAAACCAGAAATTGTTTCATTTTGACCCCGTCCTTAATTGTTCTTAATTGTTTAGGACGTGGTAAGGACGTAGTGAGAACGTGGCCCAGTGTAGACGTAACATTAAGTCACACCCACTAATATCTCAACAGTTAATCCCAGGTAATAAAACTCTTGTCGACAGGCAGCAAAGTTGCCACTTTTAGTTATACTGATTGTATGTATATTTTGTGCAGGTATGTGGCGGTGCGCACATCATAGGGAAGCGATCTAGCGATGACTTAATTGCCTGTTCAAGGTGCTGTAATGAAACCATTAGCAACGGATTAGAGTGTAATATGCGAATGTGTGGTATAAAGAGCAAGGCAGGTAAAATCACTCATTACGTTGCTTGCTATTGCTATTATTGCATCATTGACTTCTAGGGGATTAGCCCAAAACTTAAAGATCAGTGTCATTTCATGAGCAACAAATGTACAAAGGTCAGAACTCAAACGACCGCTTTCGAAACATAGGTTGATTTTTTATGTCCTCTATATGATGACACTTCTACTACTACTACTACTACTACTACTACTACTGTGACTACTTCTAATACTAATACTTACACAGATCTGATAATTATTATTATTATTATTATTATTATTATTATTATTATTATTATTATTATTATTGTCGGTGCCGTTAGCTCAAGCTGTAGAGCGTCCGCCTAGGGATCGGGCGGTCGCAGGTTGTAAATATTTACATAGTTACTGGTCATTTTCTCAAAACATCATTTTTATGATTACCCGATGAATGGTAAAATGGTGCTTTGATAAATAGCCTTGTCGATAAAATTTGTTGTCAGTGATAATAATACGCAAAAAGTCTTATGCAAAATTCAGCCGTAGTCTGAAGAAGTATAAGGACAAACATTCAGATTTTGGATATTACGCTCTTTGATTAAAATAAGACCGAAACGGTGTGTGCACCCTGTCAAAACCACATGCATTTTTTCTATCATTTCTTGTAACTGCTAGGTATCATACACAGCTTTATGACAGACAAGTATAATGACAAAGGGGTTTTGACCGTCAGCGGTTTAAAAATTTCAATGGTGATTTTACATGTGTTTTGCTGACAAATTATTTACGTACTTCTGCGCATACATGTGTACAAAACATAGAAATGATTACTAGAACAATCGTCTTAAATTCTAGTTGGTCAACAGTGTATATATTGCGACGGCAGCAAACCCGGCGGTAGTGATGTGGACTCACCGAGCTTGTGTAATACTCACACCAGTTGTAAGACACATGAGGTAACTTGAAAACCCACATGCATAGTTACATAAACAATTCTGCTCATATCTTAAAGAATACCATCTAACATTTAATGTTACAGTAATGCTGTTATGTTAGAAGCATTTAAACAGCAGTCACACATTAGCGTATAACCCAAACGAGCTCCGGGCGTATGAAAAATCTCAACACGAAGGTTTGTTCCTTTAACTCGCTTCAGCAGTCACACATTAGCGCGTGACTGAGGTGTGTGCCGGACGTATAAAAATTTCAAAGTTTTGGAGTACGTTTGTGATACGTCCCAGACACGCTAAGAGCACGCCGCAATAGGCGCGCAGCAAACGTTCAACATGCGTTTCACACACGCCTGGGGCTCGCTACTGAAGCAATATCTCATAAAATCGGAACGCGCATGTGGCGTACACTGGTGTGCCTAAAACGTGCGCCAAACGCGCACCGGCCTGCAGCGACGTACATGTATATCAACGTGCACCAAGCATACAAAACGCGCATGTAACGCGTTTCTCACGTGTCTCCGACGTGCTCTTGGTGTATATTGAATTTTACATTTTTGTCAACACGCCCGATACGTGTTTGGCTTATACGCTAATGTGTCACTTTAATATTCTTTAAATTAGAATTTCGAACAGTTTGAACTTGCTTAGGATCTGGGTTTGGTTTAAAATTGAATTGTACAATCTCTGTAGCTTCTAATCTAATTGTACATTATATTAAAGCAGGGTTTAGACTGAATTGTGGATATAAATAAACAAAAAATCAGAGGAAAATGTTTAGTTAGTACATCCCTTAAACTGTTTTTAATTAAATTTACAGACAATTTCTTCCTTATTTTAATAAGAAATCCAATTAGTGGCAAATGTCGACACAGTAAGTGTCCTTTTTCCAAAACATTTTTTTGTAACTACCCGATAAAATATTGTGGTTCTAACGAGTACCCATAATCTATGTTTTGGATCAAAAATAAGAAAAAAGGTATGCCCCTGTGCAATCCATTTTTATTATATAAAAGTGGGGTATAAGGGGATATACATTACATGGAAATGTTTTCCTGATGGTCATTTTGGCAGTACCTCCGTTTGATTTAAAATAAGAATGAAAATTGGTAAATGTACCCCCGCAAAACCACACGCGTTATTTCGATGATTATCTTCTAAATTGTAGCGTTTCAAGTTACGCGCGGCTTTCTAAATGTTCATTTCAATTTAAAACTATCAAGAAAGTATTGTTACTAAAACTCTTGCAATGGAAATAAAAATGAAACTGAGATCCTTTAAATGCAATGATCGTTTCAATGAGAGAAGGGATGGGCCATACCGCGGTTTCGGCTACTTAAGCCTCTTCAGTGACCCTTCAGATTTGTCAAAATGGAGCCAAATAGAAATACTGTAATTTTGTAACTTTAAACAGGATAGTCGAGAAACTAGCAATGGTTTTTGAAAGTATTGTTACTAAAACTCTCGCAATGGAATTTAACGTGTTTTCACTGACTAAACTTTCGCCTGTGAGCAGTCCTTGTCAAAAAGACAGTCGTTAAAACGATTAAAATAAATCGTAGATTTCATAAGAGGTTAATACTGAAGATAAAACAATATAATTTAGGCTAGTACGAATATTCATCTAAATTCACCTTTTTTCCAGATATGTGGCACGGAGATGTTTTCCCGTGCTTGAATTCAACAGTATGTATCTATAGTATCTAACTAAGTTTCTGACAAAGTGTCCATCGTAGATTCGCCAAACGTAGATATATTTCGATTTGAATAATAGAACCTTCAAGTAAAATTTCAATTTTAATGTTAATGTGACGAAGAACGAAAATGGGTCCCTGACCACTGGTACCTGGAGAAATAGACAGACTGTTTGTGCCTACAAGCATAGCTTATTTACTACTGACTATGTGATTACTGGTACAGCGCCCAGGCCCGAGCCTGTCCATGTAAAGTGGTTCAAGTCAAACCATCCATGCATATAAGCCTTCTCGGTTAACAAGCTTAGGGTGGTTATATTTTCAAACACATTTAGGGAGTCATGGCATCCTTATGTTGAATAAAGTTAAGAGAACGTCCTGGCATGACATCTGTTGACTGGGGCGTAAAGAGTCAATTTAAACAAGAAAGGTACAAGTAGGCAAAGATCAGGAAAATGCGCAATCAGAAAAAGATTCCCACTCCAAAAACCGAGGTGGGAAAAAACCAAACTAACAATCAGGTACTTATATCATGAAACATATCGTTATCCGAATGAGCAGCTATTTTCCCAATAGGTGGCCACTCAGTTACCTTAACTTAACTAAAAATATGAAAACATACATAAGGCGCCAACAGCACAAAATTTTTTTTACACACAAAGACATAAAACAAAAAGAACCACCACAGAAGTATCGACTTGGAACGATCAGTAACACAAAGTTACTGGCGGGCTTAAACCGGTTTTACATGGCCATAACCTCACCCTCAGCTTCTGCAGTGGTTCATAACATTTAGTTAGTTATTCGGTCCTCGTGGTGAATCTCTAACTAGTCAATGAATCATCAAGAACAAACAAATAAATCATGATAAACATCCTGATGAATCAAAAACCAGGACTCACAGACTGAGTAAGCTGCCCGACGATGGAGATCCCTGGGCGCCGAATAACCTACTAACTCCGGAGCAAAAGAAAAACACCAGTTGGACCCCGGTGGGCCAAGCAACAGACAAGAAGCTCCGGCCCAAACCAACTAAAATGAATAGCTTTATGTCGGGGCCATCATAGAGTCTGACGCCCGACCCACCGGCGTGCAATTAAAGAAGGCAGCATAGTTATCAACCATGATTGGGTTAAAAACTAAGCATGCAGACTGTCGCATAACATTCAAGAAAGCGGTATATGTGTGGTATATGTAGTTTTGTGGCTTAAACACCCAGCCAACAATTTATCAGCTATGTCGGGACGAAACCATCGCTTAGTACAAACGCTGTGTAAATGTGTCTTGTTTAAGGACACAACCCGCTGCCTGCGGGGTTCGAGCCAAGGGCATCTTAATTCAGAGTCTGGCGCTAGATATAAATAGGGCACCGTGCTCTTAATATTGTGAACTAAGCATTCTGTTGTCTAACAGTTACTCCATACGCAAAAATAGTATCACATGGGTTGCAAATCTAGTATACTATTTTCTCAGGACTGTATCTTACGGACACAACTGGCTCTACAAGATCTGGACAGATGCAGAGACCCACACAAACTCGCTGCAGGTAAGAAATAATTTCCTTGCAGAAAAATCCAACGTTCACTCGAGGATAGCATCCTTATGTTACCCATTATGAAAACATGCCCATGCAATATACAGCTGAAAAAAAAAAAAAGAAAAATCTATAGATTTTTTTTTTAATAATTTTCATATGGTTGCTCAAAACATTGATTGTGGGTGCACGTTTGAACCGCCTCGCCGATGCGGTTCTAATGAGTACCCACAATTTATGTTTTGGATCAAGTAAGAAAAATGGGTATACCCCGGTAAACCCCAGTTTTACTATGTAAAAGTGGGGAATAAGGGGGTATACATTTCCCAGACATGTTTTCCTGATGCATATTATCTTACGCAGGTTATATTATCCAGTAATGACGTCATCTTAATGAACAATGCATTCAGTTTGGTTCTATAGGACGTCACAGTAAGTGTGCACGTTACAAAATGACATATGGCACGATTTCAAAACGTCGGAGTGTTAGAAAAACATTGTCATTAGAAAAACCGAGGCTGGAAAAAACTTAATTGATATCCAGGTACTAACACAAAGTGAATCTAACGTAAGCTGATTAAAAAAGGCAGGAGTAGGCAATGATCAGAAAAAGGCGCAATCAGAAAGAAATATCAACTCAAAAAACCGAGGTGGGAAAAACTAAATTGACAAGTAGGTACTTATACTTAGAAAACATAACGTAAGCCGAGTGAGCAGCTATTTATCAATAGGCGGTCACTCAGTTACCCAAACTAAACAAAACTATGAAAATGTACATAAGAAGGTACAAGTAGGCAATGATTTGGAGATGAAAATCTCACTCCAAAACCCAAGGTGGGAAAAAAACTATACTGAGTTCCACAGCCAACGCAACTCGGCATTACATTTTGAATAACTTTTTGTGGAGTCAATCGATTTATCTGAAATTCCGAATTTTTAAGACGACCTATGAAAATCAGCTGTCAGACCTTTTTCGTTCGTCTACAATTGCATATAAAATGGCGGGGTCATTCTGAATGAAAAATGAAGGAAATCAGCGATTATGATGAATTTCTTGCTAAACTGTGCAAATCATCCTAATCTAAAGCAGCGAAACACATTAAAACGACTTTCCCATAGCTGTAATACACTTTAATCAATAAGGCGAGGTTGCCAACATACAACAAGAGGACCAATGGTCCTTAAAACGCTCACCTGAGGCCTGAAATATATACTTATAAACTTGTTTTACTACAATGGTAATATGCATGCATATAACCCCAAGGCAGGGTCAAAATAGCCCCTTTCAAATCATGAAAATTCAGTCCATTTGCAAATTTACTCCAAGTTTTGCCCTTCAACTGACATTTTAACAATTTCCCCATTCTAATGCATGGGCGCCTAAGTTGACCTTGCCATAAAATAGGTCAAGGTCATTCCAGGGTTATGAGTTCTATAAATTTTGTAGACCTCTATTATATTCCTTGATGCTTCATGCCAAGTTTCAAAATCATAGGCCTCCTGGTTCTGGAGAAGATTTTTAAATGGTTTTGCTATTTATAGCCATGGTGGCCATCTTGGTCATGTGACCTTCAACATTCAAACAAACTTTCATTCCCTCTTCCTAAGGATGCTCCACATAAAGTTTGGCTTTGATTGGCCAAGCGGTTTCAGAGAAGAAGATGTTTGAATATGTAGGTCATATACATGTACTCGTATATAGCCCTGAGGCAGGGGCAGACAACCCCATGGGCCGAAAATATTTTCATAAACATACATATTCTGTCCATTTGCTCATTCCTAGCAAGTTTTCTGCCATTAATTGACATTTCCTGATTTTTCCCCATTCAAATGCATGGGCGACCTCAGTTGACCTTGCAGTAGAAAAGGTCAAGGTCATCCCAGGGTCATGATTTATATAAATTTGTAGAGCTCTATTGCCTGATGCTTCATACCAAGTTGCAAAATCATAGGAATTTTGGTTCTGGAGAAAAAGATTTTTAAAGGTGTTTGCTATTTATAACCCTGGCGGCCATCTTGGTCATGTGACCTGGACCATTTATACAAACTTTCGTTCCCCCATCCTACGGATACTCCACATGAATTTTGAATTTGATTGGCCAAGTGGTTTCAGATAAGAAGATGATTGAAAAGTGTGAACGACGACGACGATAACAACGACGACGGACGACGGAGCCTGGGTTTACTATAAGCTCACCTTGTGAGCCTAACGGTTCATGTGAGCTAATTATGGTCATATACATGTATATAGCCCGGGGACAGGGGCAGGCAACCCTATGGGGACAAAATTTTCTCATAAACATAAATATTCTGTCTATTTGCCCATTTCCTCCAAGTTTTGCCCTTCAAATCATATTTTAACAATTTTTCCCATTCAAATGCATGGGCGACCTATGTTGACCTTGCCATAAAATAGGTCAAGGTCATCCTAGGGTCATGATTTAATCAAACTTTGTAGAGCTTGATTGCCTGATGCTTCATGACAAGTTTCAAAATCATAAGCTTTCTGGTTCTTGAAAAGAAGATTTTTAAAGGTTTTTGCTATTTAAAGCCATGGCGGCCATCTTGGTCATGTGACCTTTGCTGCAGCAAATTTTCTGCTAACTTGACCATGTTATTGCTGCAGCAAGTTTTCTGCTAACTTTACCATTTTTTTTGCTGCAGCAAAGTTTCTGCTAACTTGACCATTTTTCGCTGCAGAGAATTTTCTGCTGACTTGAGCATTTTTCGCTGAAAACACAAACTTTGTACAGGCTAATGTCATAAGCATATATGCTAAATTTCAGCTTCATCTCCCATACGGCTTCTGAGAAGAAGATTTTTTTAATATTTTGTTCGAAAATTTACCCTTTATGTTGCTATAGCAACCAAACGAATAAAGTGATTTATACAAAAGTATACCGACTTTATAATATAACTATTAGTATTATGGAATTTGTTTGTGCGTTTACACAGCATTAATTTTACCTGTATCGATTAGGATGAAATATACCTGTATCGGTTGAGATGTAAGCCGATTTTTGATTGGATAATGAGATAGACTAAATGCCAGTGCACTGGTATATCGAAAGGGTCATAACTAATACCAGTCCACTGCTAAATTTCACCAGTGCACTGCTAAATTTTATCAGTCCGCTGCTAAATTTTACCAGTGCACTGCTAAATTTTATCAGTGGACTGGTAAATTTACCAGTGCACTGCTTAAGTTTTTCAGTGGACTGGTAAATTTACCAGTGCACTGGTAAAATTTAGCAGTGGACTGGTAAAAATTAGCAGTGCACCGGTAAAATTTAGCAGTGCACTGGTAAAAATTTACCAGTGGACTGGTACCGGTGATTTTGACCCTCTTGGTACACCATATTGACCATTTATACAAACTTTCATTGTTCCTTCCTAACGATGCACCATGCAAAATTTGGCCTTGATTAGCCGAGCGGTTTCAGAGGAGAAGAGGTTTGAATATTATGGTCATATACATGAATATAGCCCGGGGGCAGGAGCAAGCAACCCCCTGGGAACGAAAAAAACTCCGGTAAACCGTGTGACCTAGAGACCAGAGATCGTCGTCTGAATTTGTAAATTTTGCTTTTAATATTTTTTCACCCTTTTGTTTACAAATATTATCTGAAATAGGACCGATGGAAGTATGTTTCACCAAGAAAAATGTATAGTCCAGAAACGAAAAATAAAGTACAAATTTCCCGACATCTGAAAATGCCCGTACACAGAATTTACCTTCCGGTTTAAGCGATCAGCAATAGTTGTTGTTGTTCTTGTTCTTGTTCTTATGTGTACACATGTAATCTTAAAGCAAACACATGTGTGTTTGCTATAAATTTACAATTAGGTACTTATACTAAGAAAACATATCGTAAGCCGAATAAACAGCTATTTCCCAACAGGTGACCACTCAGATACCAAAATCTATCTAAAAATAGGAAAACGCACATAAGGTGCTAACAGCACAAAAATCAACACCAAGACATACAACAATAAGAACCACAACAGGAGTATCGCCTTGGAGCGATCAGTAATCTAAAATTACTGACGGGCTTAATTAGTTTTACATGGTCTTAGCCTCACCCTCAGCTTCTGCAGTGGTTCACAACATTTAGTTAGTTGTTCGGCCCTCGTGGTGAATCTTTAACAAGTCAATGAATCATCAAGAACAAACAAATAAATCATAATAACCATTATGATGAATCACAGATTCAGTAAGCTGTCCGACGATGGAGATTCCTTGGTACTCAATAACTTACTGAAATTCCGGAGCAAAACAAAAAAACACCAGTTGAACCCAGGTGGGCCAAACAACAGACAAGAAGCTCCGGCCCCAACCAACTAAAATGAGTAGCTTTAGGTCGGGACCATCATACAGTCTGACGCCCGATCCACCGTCTTGCAATTAAAGAAAGCAGTAAAAGTATCAACCGTGATTGGGTTGAAAATTAAGTTTAAAGACTGTCGCATAATTTACGTAATAATCTATATGTTTGTAACGTATATTAATGAGTTTCTAAACTGAAAAGAAAAATCAATTCCGTCCTTAAATTTCTAAACCAAGTCACCATAAAGTTCAGGTTCCGAAAGGCACTCACGAAAAAGCCAACGTTAAATTTGGAAATCGATTCATAGTATTTTCGATTAAATTTAGAAAATGCTTTTCAAACAGCACAAAATTCGACTCTAAAACATAAAACATATAGGACCACAACAGAAGTAGCGCCTTGGAACGATCATTAATATAAAATAACTTAAACCAGGGGCTTAAACCAGTTTTACAGGACCCAAACTTCGCCCTCAGCTTCTGCAGTGGTTCAATTATTAACAAATATAAGAAATAATGAAAATGATGTCAAGAAAATACTAACCGTGAGCCGATTAAGCAGTTATTTCTCCAAAAGCTAGCCACTCAGTTACACGGACTTTACTTAATATATGAAAACGCACGTACGATGCAAATAGCTCATAAATTCAACAACAAAACAGGAAACAATTAGAACCTACAACAGAATAATAACCGTGGAACGGTCAGTAATATAAAAATTTGTAATTACCTAACCTCACCCTCAGTTTCTGATTGCGTTAACAACTAAGCATGCAGATTATCCCATACATTTGTAATATACAATTTCTTTTCTATACTAAACAAATGAGAGAAACCATCCGTTTTATAAGTTTCTTTACTTTGTAAACCAAGTCACCATACAATTCTGGTCCCGAAAGGCTCTCAAGCAAAGGGGTATCTAAATTAACATTAAATTTGTAAATCAATTTTAGTGTCAGCGTTGAAATTTAGAACGTTAAAAGTAGACAATGATCAAGAAAGAACTTCCCTCTCCAAAAATCGAGGTGGTAAAAACTGAATTGACAATTAGGTTCTTATACTTAGAAAACATGACTGTTTGTTAAAGTATGAGATACCGATAGCCTGCTAGAGAAGTTGGGTAGTTACAATGTACAAGCCTTTCGCGCATTTAAGTCCTAACATAATTGCAGACTCTGATAAACCAGAGACAGTAAGTCAAGCCTCGGCGAGTCTCGTGATGCCAAACGGAGCATCAGGAAAACCTGTCCCTGCAATGTGTACCCCCTTAAACCCCACTTTCATATAGCAAAACTGGGGTATGCGGAGGTATACCTATTTTTCTTATTTTTGCTCCAAAACATGAATTGGGGTACTCGATACAACCGCCTCGGCGAGGCAGTTCTAACGTGTACCCACAATCTATGTTTTAAGCAAAATTAAGAGAAATATCAAGCTTTTACTGGCGATTTTTTTATTTTTACAACCGAAAAAATCTCTGTTTATTACATGGGCAAGTTTTCGTAATGGACTCTTTTGACAAAAGTGTCTAATCTTACCAACACATGCTTTTGATAGATTCTCATCATATATTAAGCTATGACTAAATTCCGTTAGCAATTTTCCTAGACAGTGTATCGTTATTATCAAAACTAAAATTTATAAGTAAAACATGAATAGTAATGGTGGCTCTCTTAATGATTGGTGGAATTAGAACGTACAATACCACTGAATCTGGACCAAAGCAAATCACCAGATAAATACCGCTGGGTCAAGCAACAGATTATAACGCTTCGACTAAGGCTCTTCCTCAATTAAAAACATCTGGTGGTACATACTGTTTTATACATTTATGATCAACCAAACAAATAATTATCTATTTACAGGCATGTGTGGTAAAACAAAGCGCAACAGTCATTTATGCACTGCTTGTTGTGGCGATGCCCTCTGTAATTATGGAACTTGTTTCGAGCTTCTAGGTAAGTTGCACGCAAGTATAGTGTACAATAATGATAGACGACACATGATAGACGACACATTTAACTGACACAAATTAATTTACAAACCAACCAACACACCAGATGGGAAAAAGAGTTTAGCACAAAGCATTTTAAACTATAATATATGCACATATGTCCATAGCCAATTCTAAAGCGCTAGGTGATAACGCAGTAGTTGGTTTCAAATGTGTTTAAATAGCACTAAAGTGCTTTGAAATGCTGAAAAGCTTAATTATATAAACTGTTTGTAGTTAAGACAGCTTTGTGCCACATGATACGTACAACAGCTCATACTTTTCAATACGAGGATCCTCCTACCTTGCATAAAACAATTGAAAATGTGCTCAGAAGGTCTTGCTTCTTTCAAAATCAGCTCATCAGATCATTTGATTACTCGTACCTGTTCGTTTGTAATTGCTTTAATAAGGGTCCACTCTTTTAACATCCCAATGGTGCAGCTAGAGTTTTTCAACACTGTCTGAGGGGCCTTGCGAATATAATTCTTTTAATCATTGTCTGCCTCTGCCCCGAGTGTAAATACATGTATATGACCATAATTTTAAAACTTCTTCTCTGAAACCCCTGGGCCAATCAAAGCCAAACTTTATGTTATGCGACAGTCTGCATGCTTAGTTTTTAACCCAAGCAGGGTTGATAACTATGCTGCCTTCTTTAATTGCTCGTCGGTGGGTCGGGCGTCAGACTCTATAACGGCCCCGACATAAAGCTATTCATTTAAGTTGGTTAGGCCGGAGCTTCTTGTCTGTTGCTTGGCCAACCGGGATTCAACTGGTGTTTACCTTGCCCTGGGTTACAGTAAGTTATTCGGCGACCAGGGATCACCATCGTCGGGCAGCTTACTGAATCTGTTGAGTCCTTGGGGCGGTTATTACGATTTATTTGTTTGTCCTTCAAAATTCTTTGACTAATTAGAGGTTCACAACGAGGGATCACGAGGACCGAACAACTTACTAACTATTGTGGACCACTGCAGAAGATGAGGGTGAGGTAAGACGCCTGTAAACCCGTTTTAAGCCCCCCCCCCCCAGTTATTTTATATTACTGGTCGTTCCAAAGCGATACTTCTATTGTGGTTCCATTTGTTTTATGTTTTGGTGTCGACTTTTGTACTGTTTGAATCTTATGTACGTTTTCATTTTTTTAAGTTCGTATTACTAAGTGGCCGCCTTTTGGGAAATAGCTGCTCACTCGGCTTACGATATGTTTTCTAAGTGTAAGTACTTAATTGTCAATTAAGTTTTCCCATTTCAGCTTTTGGAGTGGGCATTGTGTCTTTTCCTGATCATTGGCCTACCTTAATCTTTTTATGTGGAGCATCGTTAGGAAGGGGGAATGAAAGTTTGTTTTCTTTAATATACATTTTCAAATTTACATGATCAAGACGACCGCCATGGCTATCAATAGAAACAAGCTTTAAAATTCTTCTTCAGAACCAGCTTGGGTTGGTAACTAAAAGGCATCTTAAGCTTAAGATGAACTTACGACCAACTTAAGTATCTCTTAGAAGTTATGGTGAATAACTGAAAAGGAACCTTAAACTACGGTGGCAACTGAACAGCATTGTAACTTTTGCATCGTCTTATCTTAGAAAGTGGCACTTTCATTTGAAATAAAAGTTAAGACATCGTAGAGTAACTGGAATAGCAAGGGCGTTAATTTTAAGGTGGTCGTCTTAAGTATGTCGTAAGTTGGGGAACTTAAGATGCCTTCGAGTTACTGGGCCCAGAAGGCCTATGATTTTAAAACTTGACATGATGGGCAAAACATGCTGGAAAATGGCAAATGGACTGAAGGTTGACGATTCTTAAAAAAAAATTGGAACACAGGGGTTGTTCGGCCCCAACCCAGGGCAATATATATCCATTTTAAGATTAAAATGTCATTTTCTCCGAAACGTTTTGGCCAGTTAAATCAAAATCTTATAGGGAGCATCTATAAAAAAGGGGAATCAATGTGTTTATAATTAATTCAGGTCACATGACAAAGATGTCCATATATGGTAAAAAACCTTCAAACATTTTCAAACAGCTGTACCTATTGTAATGAAACTTGTCATGTAGCAATTGGGAATTGAGTACTCCAGTGTGTTTATAAATCATGGACCTTTGATAACCTTGAAAAGTAAAAGGCAATGTCAACTTAGGCTATATTTGCAGAAAGCTATTAAAATGGCATTGAAGGGAAATCTCAAGAGATGAGCTTATATGATGGCCATGCTCCGTGGACCGTCCGTCGTCCGTCGCCGTTCACAATTACAAAGATCTTCTTCTCTGAAACCGATGGTCAATCAAAGCCACATTTGATATGAAACATCTATGGGAAAGGAATGGGAACCAATGTGTACACAAATAATTCAGGTCACATGACCAAGATGGCCGCCATGCCCATATATCGTAAAAAAACTTCAAGAATCTTCTTCTCGATAACCGGTTGATTCATTTCAACAGAACATGGCATGTAGCATTGTGTACTAGAGTACTACAATGTGTGTATAAATTATATCCTGTGATGACCTTGACCTATTTAACGGCAATGCCTTGATTAGTGGTATATATCACAGATCTCAGGTGAGCGTTTATAGGACTATTGGTCTTCTTGTTTATTTTCAGATCGTCTTTACAACTTATGGAAAAGAGGAGGTCTCGACTTCAACACCCTGATGGCCAAGCCCTACGCCAATACAACACCATCTTCTCACAGCGGCTGAACATGAAGTGTTACCGATAGTCTCGGAATCTGAGACTTGACATTTTTATTTTTGACTGTCCACTTAAAAATAAGAATACAAAATAAAAGGCAACATGTACATTATGAAGATTCACCTCCCAAATCAGACGTTCGGGAACGATGCATTTCAGCAAGTAGTCCAAAGGGCAACGATTGCTCAACTGAGACTCAATAATGACAGTCACTGGACCACAGAAAAGTAGTTTGGTTTTTTACCATATATGGCATGGCAGCCTTCATGTTCATGTGACCTAAATTTTTATGAGGCTTGGTAAGGGGGATAGGCAATATCCCATATCCCAAAATAAACCGTCCAAAATATCCCATATCCCAAAATTAATTTAACTCGTATCCATAGTCCCAAAATTCCTGAATATCCCATATCTCAAAATAAAAAACACAAATATCCCAATATCCCTTAAAAAATAGGCCAATATCCCGTATCCCTAAATACCCTATACAAGCCTCTTTATATACACATTGATTCCACCTTCCTATAGATATGCGACACCTATTGCTCTTGTAAAAATGGTCAATGTAATCACAACGTCACGGCTTATATATTCATCAAAGTGCATGTACTTACGCCATCAATGCTAGATGCCAAGGAATTGGTCCATCGGTTCCTGAGAAGATTTTTGAAGTTTTTTTTTCTTTTCATATACGGGCATGGTGGTCCACTTGGCAATGTGACCTAGCTTTTCAAATACACATTGGTTCCCCCTTCTTACAGATGCTTTATATCAAGTTGAGGCTTTGATTAGCCCAGCGGTTTCTGAGGAGATGTTTGAATATTATGGTAATATAGATGTACAGTCAGTGGACATAATTATTCGCCACCTTTGGAAAATTCCATAGACTTACATGTATTTTCATGTTTGCAAGAAAAAATATTCTGCTTCTCCTGGTCAACACATTTTTATGTTTTTGGTGTCGTTTGAAAGGTAAATGAATAAAGCAATAAACAAGATATTTTCCATTTAATTCCATGTCTGCCTTTTAAAGCTACAATTTTTTAAAAACTTGCATTTTTTTTTCGGACACTTTTTGGGCAACGTCACCATTGACGTCAATGGGATAGTGGCTTTTTCAAAATTTCCTAAAATTTTAAACTGCTGTATATAAAAAATGCAATGTTGAAACTTCACCAACTAACCTTTGTTTATTGCCTTAATCATTTAACTTTCAAATGACACCAAAAACGTGAATATATGTTGACCAGAAGAGGCAGAATATTTTTTCTTGCAAACATGAAAATACATGTAAGTCTATGGAGTTTTTCCAAAGGTGGCGAATAATTATGTCCATTGACTGTATATTGCCCTGGCGTGGGGGCAGATGACACACAGGGGTCAATTTCACTTATAGAGTCGAGGGGCAATTTATTGGACTATTTATCAAACACCCATGAAATAACTGTTTTATTTCCCAACCAAATTGATATACTAGAGACCATGGGGATTGAATTCGTCTGACTTTTCATATCAGTTCAGTCTAACATCTTTAAAAGATACATTGCCATTAATGAAGAGGTCGACAATTTGCTATCAAAAAGCTGTTCAGTCTGTCCACATTCGTCAACTGCATCTGTGTTTTCAATTATCACCTATCTATTGTCTACTAGATTGTTCCTACCAGGCCATGGTATAGTTCCATGTTATATCCAAAACTATAGACCGGTCCGGACATGCGTAGTTGAGGGAACTTGTGAACATGTGAAACATTGCTATAGCTCTGATATCTATTGAGATGGGTACCAGGTCATTGTATATTATCTTTTGAGCTGGGTACCAGGCAATGATATAGTCTCATGTGATATCCAATTACGTGATTCGCTTAACCTCTAGTCACACGATTTTACGCAATATAGTGCTTTCTATCTTTTTTGTTTGCCTGATATGCATCACTTATTTTGTCATTCTGTATTGTAAGAAAGATGCGAAGACATAGACAAGCTGATTGCAATAAGCGCGCAAGTCTACTCTCCTTACACCGTCCCTTAGAAACAGTTACTTCGCCCATCATGTAAATAAGAAACACCCATATTGAAGAAATATTATTCGTGAACAAACCACACAATAAAAATCTAAACTGAGATCCTTTAAGAACAATGGACACATTAATGAGAAAGGGGATGGGCCATACCGCGGTTTCGACTATCAAAGTTTTGTTAGTGGCACTTTAGATTTGGCAACATGGAGCCAAAGAACATTACTGAAATTTTGCAACTTTCAACAGGGTAGTCAATACAAATGGTAAATAACTACCCCGTGGCCAAAAATTTATTAAACCTACTACATAGATAGATAGATAGATAGATAGATAGATAGATAGATAGATAGATAGATAGATAGATAGATAGATAGATAGATAGATAGATAGATAGATAGATAGAATCAGCAGTATGTCCGGTAGTCCCGGCATGTATACAATAACTCTCTAAACGGTGTCAATGTAATTCTTCTTCTTGCAAAATCGTCCACATCAAATAATGTAGTTGTCACATCATATAATAAAGTTTGCGCATATAATGAAGTTTGCGCATATAATGAAGTTATCGAACCATATAATCAACTTGATGCATATAAAGACAATAACCCATAATATAATGTAGTTGTCACATCATATAATGAGGTTGTATCAGCATATAATGTAAGTCTACCATAATATAAAGATGTTTACCCATCATATAATGTAAGTCTACCATAATATAAAGATGTTTACTCGTCATATAATGAATATTTTCATAATATAGAGAACCTGGTCCAACATATAATGGACTTTATCATTATATAATGCACACTATACAACATATAATCAACTGTGAACAGGATATAATGACGATGATGAATCAAATGTTTTTATTTCTTACCATCAGACAGCTTTGACGTTCCATACACATACATGTAGTTACCTTTGATGATCCTCATAAGGAAACTGTGTCATTGGCACAGATAATGGCTTTGATAATGTTTGTCCGTTGGACAGTAGACACAGGTAATTTTTTATGTAAATCCAAATTATGAAATGTTCTGAATGTCTTGCTGGTTTAGATACAGTATTATATTGGAAGAAGGTCATTTTGTTAAATACACTTTCAAATTGCCGGTTTCATATAATATACACAGTTCCATTCAATGGCAGAAGATGGAGTGTTTTCATTTCTGTTGACGTAAACCATGCGACTCTGTCTTGATGTGTCAGGCATAAGCAAACATACACAAAAACACGGACAGTCAACTTTCTCCAATTTCAGAAGTAGTTGACTTATCTAGAGCTTTACACTTCTCTGCATTTTTTTTTTTTTTTTTTTTTTTTTTTTTTTGATAATCTGGTCATATATCATGAAAAAGTACAAGTAGGCAAAGATCAGGAAAAGGCGCAATCAGAAAAAGACTCCCACTCCAAAAACCAAGATGGGGAAAAAAACAAACCAACAATCAGGTACTTATACCATGAAAACATTTAGTAAGCCGAATGAGCAGCTATTTTCCCAATAGGTGGCCACTCAGTTACCTTAACTTAACTAAAAATATGCAAACATACATAAGGCGCCAACAGCACAAAAATATTTTAAACACCAAGACATAAAACAAAAAGAACCACCACAGAAGTATCGACTTGGAACGATCAGTAACACAAAGTTACTGGCGGGTTTAAATCGATTTTACACGGCCGTAACCTCACCCTCAGCAATCCGCAGTGCTTTGTTTATATGTAACTACATGGCAGATTAAGAGTGATGTTAAAAGCAGCATAGTAGCTGTAATACTACGTGTGTTATAAGAATATTTAAACTACTGCAAGAGCTGTTGAGATAAAATGAAAATCAGTGACATTTGAGAACCCCAAGATTGGTGGAGAAAGTCAACAGTGGGTATAGGTACATGTAAATACGAGTACTTTAATATATCCATATTGTGAAGCACTCTTCCGTTTCGTGGATGCGTATTATACTGTTATGGTGGAGATTATGTTAGGACGACGTTTAATGTTTCTAAGATGTAAACTTGGTTTCCAATAACCGCCAATGATCCATTTTTGCAGGCAGACCAACCATGTGCCGACAGCTCCAGGGTAAGACATATATATATATCTTATGTAAGTCTAACGTTTGTGACAAAACGACTAAATAAAGCAACGGTAAAAGTAAGCAATGATCAGGAAAAAAAACTTACATTTGGCATGACTAAATTAATATATATTGTCATTTGGCATTTCCAGAACCTACAGTACAGTCTGCGTGATGTTTATATCCCTCACGCTTACGAACGTGGAATTTCGCATGTCACGTGACTTTTTTCCGTGGATTTTGCGTGGAATTAGCGAGGATTTTGCGTGAGTTTTGCGAGGAAGTAGCGTGAGTTTTGCGTGGAGCGTGGACATGAAACGTGGAACTGCTCAACTGTAGCGTGAAAAGAAACGTGGAAAGGATTAAGAGATTTGCGTGAGATATCAACAGTCCCACGCTCGCTCATGCTTTCCACGTTCGTTTCACGCTCAGGAAAAAGGGACATGTTTCACATTTTATATATATGTATATGCTTCTTGTCAACCTATATTAAAGCAGTGAAGTCATTTCCGCCGCTGAAAGTCTGAAATGTTTGCCGTGTACGGACATGTACATGTACTTATAAGTAAGTTGTGTTACATTTCCGCATCAATGAAAACACGTGCAAACGTACTTTTTGTTTGTATTTTTATAATTTCTTTTGTTTTCGTTTTTTAAGTTATCATTTTTTTTTTCTAAAGTTTCAAATCTCAAAGATCGGCTAGACTTTTATCACTTATCTCACAAACTGTTTGTCTGTTTGTTTGATTACTAGGATAATTTATAATTTTATGCACCAAATTAGAGTTGTTGATTATAACTTAGAGGCTATGCCGCTTATTAATCTTGTGTATAATAATTGTGCCGATACAAGAATAAAGAATATCTTGATTTTGTTGACTTTTGTAAATGCTTGAAAGATAAAAGAACATGTTAAAGGGAATCAGATTTCTCGCATGGACATTGTACCGACTGTTAAGATGAAATTAAGATGGATTAATTACATGTCAATTTGATTGTAACGTACATGTAATTTATGATTACATGATTCTTGTACATGTAGCAAGGTGATTAAACCGTATTACATGTAGGTCGAGCTTTAATAGACTTGGGGCATCTAAGGGAACACGAAAGACGCATTTATTTGAGAGATGTTCTGAAAAACAACAGACCGGGGTCACCACCTTCTTTTAAGGCAAAAGAATCAGATATAAATGTACAATCTTCTGCATCTAAAACCTAGGCAGTCAAAAATTCACCACTCTGACAAATAATATTGAAACGTTCAAATTTTGTTAATACTTAATCTACGATGATAATTTAATCAACACTGAATAACGTAATGCTCAGTCTGCAACTCGTCAAAACATGAGCATGTGTTTAAGTGCAGGCGCTTTGTCGTGCAGGTGTATGTATTTGTACTGGTTTACCGTCATCATACTAAGTTGTCGTCCTAGTACTAAGGACTAATAAATAAAATTTATATGTTATATTTTTAATTTGGTCACAAAACTTTAACAATTTTACCTTTTTGAACGAGGCGAAACGATAATCCTTTTCTCGCATGTCTCTTAATCCTTTCCACGCTCCTTTTTCTTAATGAACGTGGAAAGCGTGAGCAAGCGTGGGACTGCTGATATCTCACGCAACTCACACGCTTATTGCGAGGAATGAACGTGGACATAGCGTGAAACAAGCGTGGATTTTGCGAGGAATAAGCGAGGGTTTTGCGTGGGTTTTGCGTGGAACTTAATCCTTTTTTCTTTCATGCGTGAACGCGAAGGATATAAACATCAAGCTGACTGTACTGTAGTCTAAAGCACAGTTCAGACGAGCGATGATTCTTTGACAGCAACGTTGATCAATTTGAAACAATAACTTATTGACTTTAATTCTAAGCATCAGAATTGAGATTCTTTATCTTATTATCCGGAAAACAATCCGCTTCTCGACATGTCATCAGAAACATGTCCGTTTAATGTATACCCCCTTGAACTCCACTTTTATATAGCCAAACTGGTGTATGCAGGGGTATACATATTTTTCTTATTTTTGCTCCAAACATAGATTGTGGATACTCGTTAGAACCACCTTGGCAAGGAGGTTCTAACGTGTACCCGCAGTCTATATTTTGAGCAAAAATGAGAAAAACATCAAGATTTTTCCGAGGCAATTTTAATTTTTTATAACTGAAAAAATCTCTATATATTTCATGGGAAAGTTTTCATAATGTTCTACAAAACCTTATACACTGTTTGTTATTTCAGCGATCTTGCTGTTGTTTTCTATTCTGTGGCAAAACTCTGGTAAGTCGAAAAATCATAGGAAAAGGTTTAAAGTAAGCAATGATCAGAGGCAATAAAAATAAAATTACACACCGTTATTCATGTTTCCTTGTGGGATCTTTGAATGTGAAATATAAGCCACATTTTTGTAAAACTCATGGCGTCTCCTATTATGCAGGCAAATTAGGCTGACAGCAGCACAAGATTTGGAAATTTTAATATTAAAATAAATATTTACCCTTATACAGTGTACTTACAAAATATATATAAACAAAGTGCTAAAGTTGTCCATTTCTTACCAGCAAAGATTGTCACAAACAAGAATGGTTGTCAATTTATTTCTAAATATTGCAGGAATATATAAATTACTGAACGCACATGCTTGGTGAAAGGTGTTCCTTTTCAATGTTAAACTTGCTTAAACACAAGATTTATAATAAACGGATAATTGCACTGATATCAGTGAATATTGTCCCTCGTTGGGATATCTGCGTACTTCGATATTCACCAATCCTTATTTACTTGGGCGTCATTTGGACATCCAAAAATCGGTTACACCTCCCGGAAACCGAACATGCAGCTTTTTACCGGACCGAATTAGAAAGCTGTCAAACAAAGAAAGGAATAAAACTCGTTATATCACGGGCTATAAAAAAACTGGAAACGATTAACCATGTGCAATTTATACTTTCACACTGCCTCTCATTTATAACAGGACAAAGAAATATTAAACTGTATTTCTTTTCCATGCGATTTATTGCAGCATGTATTTCTTTTTACAGACGCCGTACGTTGCCGTGTGTGTAACCGTGCTATGACGACAGATGACTGCACGAAATCCGTGGACTGTGCTACTGATGAAGTAAGACAACGTTATTTTATACCCTATCCTATCTCCTGGACGATATTTATATTAGATTCGGAACCAAGTTATACAGACAAATGACCTTTGACAGTGATAATTGCAGTCACAATGTATCGGTGCCCTATGATTTCGAAAAAAACGCTTCAACCATCATATGTCAGTTCACTGTCAGTCCATATTTTAGCATATTGGACTTTGATCCCCTTTTCTATGAACGTACGGCTTTATATTTTGGGGCTTAAGCAGCTAGTTTTGTACTGAACATATAGAAAACAGACCAGAGGACCAATGGTCCTGTAAACGCTCACCTGTGATCTGCTTCATATACCAATAAACATATTTGAATATTATGGTATTTAACCCCAGTGCAAGGGCAGATGAAGCCCTTGGGCCATTTTCTTTTTTTCAGAATAATCAATATTCTGTTAATTTGCCAATCCCCTTCAAATAACATTTTAAAAGCAGATGAGCCCCTGGGGTCCATTTTTTTTCAGAATCATTAAAATTCTGTCCTACTGCCCATTTCCTGCAAGACTTTCACTTAAAATGACATTTAAAAAGTTTTCCCCATTCAAATGCATTGACGACCTATGTTGACCTTGCCATAAAATAGGTCAAGGTCACCACAGGGTCATGATTTATATATACATTGTAGTACTTGAGTCATCCATACTTCATGCAAAGTTTCGTTGAAATCGGTACACCGGTCCTGGAGAAGAAGATATTTTAAGGGTTTTTACCATATATGGGCATGGCGGCCATCTTGGTAATGTGACCTGGATTATTAATATATACATTGGTTCCCACTTCCTATAGATGCTTCATATAAAATTTGGCTTTGATTGGCCTAGTGGTTTCAGAGAAAAAATCTTTGAAAAGTGTGTATGGACGACAGTCCGGCCAAGGTCAAGAGATGACCTTGACCTAAATTAATCATATACCTTCATCTAATCCATTAGTTGTTTGCATCTACCACTTTTCAGATCTCAGACTGCAATAGTTTTCAAAAAATAGCTAATTTCCACTTTTCCCATTATAAGTCTATGGAAACTTAAAGTTACCATAGCAACCAGAGTTCTTATCCGACTGGAATAAAAAACACAAATTATGTAGAGGCTACTGTCAGGAACATGTATACAAAGTACAGGATTCATCCACTTGACAGTTTCTGAGGAGAAGATTTTTGAATGTTTTTTTTTTCAAAATTTTGCCCTTTATGGGGCCCCAGCAACCAATCAAAATAAAGGATTAGGACAAAAGTCGCAAGAAACGTCAAACACTACTCAATAAACAGTTCTGCAAAAACAAAATTCAAATGTCTGCAATTTTAGTGGAAAAATAGCCGATTTCCACTTTTCCCATTATAAGTCTATGGAAACTTTAAGTTGCCATAGCAACCAGAGTTCTTATCCGCCTGGAATAAAAAACACAAATTATGTAGAGGCCACTGTCAGGAACATGTATACAAAGTACAGGCTTCATCCCCTTGACAGTTTCTGAGAAGAAGATTTTTGAATGTTTTTCGAAATTTTGCCTTATATGGGGCCCCTGCAACCAATCAAAATGAAGGATTAGGACAAAAGTCACATGAAACGTAGAGGAATACTCAATAAACATTTCTGCAAAAACAAAATTCAAATATCTCCAACAAGACAGCAAAAACTGGCAATTTTCACTTTTTTCCATTATAAGTCTATGGGAAGCATAAGTTGCCATAGCAACCAGAGTCCTTATCCGATCAAAACAAAAAACACAATTTTTCTTTCCCGCTACCTGTAGATGGTGTATGTGTAATATGAGAACAATCGGCCCAGCGGTTTCAGAGAAGAAGATCTTTGAAATTGTGGACGACGGACGACGGACGACGGACGGACGGACGCCGGAGCATGGGTATACTATAAGCTCACCTATGAGCCTTCGGCTCAGGTGAGCTAAAAACATATTTTTGAGCATTGTCCCCCCCCCCCCCCGAGCACCAACAAATCCTTTCTCGTGTTAATATGTCATCATAAAATACATATCATATTCAAATGTCGTGTTGGTACACGGAGGAACAAGGTGGCCTAGTCAAAAATGTGATCCGTAAAATGGGTACATGTAAATAAAATAGTTATAAATACTAAATAAGGTGAGAATGGAAGAAATTAAGTTTTTTTCTGTAAAGTACTTTGAAGCGAGACATACATGTTCCAGTTTTTTATGTGATACTGGAAAGCAATTATTTTTTTTAGCAATTTTCATTTTTGATTCAATCTTAACATTTATAACATTTCATGGGACAAACTTTTGCACCATTCTGTACAAATAAAATATTACACATACGCGCCCTCTTATCTTTTAAAGCACATGTCTGAATAAAAATCAAAACTGAGATCATTTAATTCAACATTTGGAGAGATCAGTCTTGATTAAAGTACAAATAAGGGGACATTTGCGGTTTTTGGAAAGGCATTTTCCTGATCATTGCCTAATTGTCATTAATATTTATTGATCATTGCCTATAGGAATTAATGATTTTTCTTTTCAGTTCAGAAAAATCATAACACGTTACAGACGTATAGGTTATAACTTGAATGTTATGCGACAGTCTGCAAGCTTAGTTTTTAACCCAATCATGGTTGATAACTATGCTGCCTTCTTTAATTGCACGCCGGTGGGTCGGGCGTCAGACTCTATGATGGCCCCGACTTAAAGCTATTCATTTTAGTTGGTTGGGGCCGGAGCTTCTTGTCTGTTGCTTGGCCCACCGGGGTCCAACTGGTGTTTTTCTTTTGCTCCGGAGTTAGTAGGTTATTCGGCGACCAGGGATCTCCATCGTCGGGCAGCTTACTCAATCTGTGAGTCCTTGTTTTTAATTCATCAGGATATTTATCATGATTTATTTGTTTGTTCTTGATGATTCATTGACTAGTTAGAGATTCACCACGAGGACCGAAGAACTAACTAAATGTTATGAACCACTGCAAAAGCTGAGGGTGAGGTTAGGATCCTGTAAAACCGGTTTAAGCCCGCCAGTAACTTTGTGTTACTGATCGTTCCAAGGCGATACTTCTGTGGTTGTTCTTTTTGTTTTATGTCTTGGTGTTATTTTTTGTTTTGCTGTTGGCGCCTTATGTGTGTTTTCATATTTTTAATTAAGTAAAGGTAACTGAGTGGCCACCTACTGGGAAAATAGCTGCTCATTCGGCTTACGATATGTTTCATGGTATAAGTACCTGATTGTTAGTTTGGTTTTTTTCCCACCTCGGTTTTTGGAGTGGGAATCTTTTTCTGATTGCGCCTTTTCCTGATCTTTGCCTACTTGTACCTTTGTACCTTTTTAACAGCGGGACTTCTCCAGCAGGGCTATCGGTACCATAAGCTTAGAAGAACATTTTCTAAATTTTATTGCAGACACTATGAATTGATTTCCAAATTTAATGTTTGGCTAAAGACCCTTTTACGAGAGGGCCTTTTGGAACCAGAATTTAATGATGGCTTCGTTTATAAATTTAAGAAATTTAAGAAACTTATTAGTCAGGAATGATTTTTCAGAAAAATCATTACCCGTTACAAAAGTACAGGATATAACTTAAATGTTATGCGGCAGTCTGCATGCTTAGTTTTTTACCCAAACACTGTTGATCACTATGATGCCTCCTTTAATTGCACGCCGGTGGGTCGGGCGTCAGACTCTATAATGGCCCCGACATAAGCTATTCATTTTAGTTGGTTGGGACCGGAGCTTCTTGTCTGTTGCTTGGCCCGACGGTGTTCAACTGATTGTCTTTTGCTCCGGATAAAGTAAGTTATTTGGCGCCAAGGGATCTCCATCGTCGGGCATCTTACTCAATCTGTGAGTCTTCGTTTTTGATTTATAATTGACTAGCTAGAGATTCACCACGAGAACCGAACAACTAACTAAATGTTGTGAACCACTGCAGAAGCTGAGGGTGAGGTAAGTTACCTGTAAAATCGATTTAAGCCCGCCAGTAATTTTATATTACTGATCGTTTCAAGGCGATACTCCTGTGGTGGTTCTATTTGATTTATGTCTTGGTGTTAAAATTCTTGTGCTGTTTGCGCCTTATGTATGTTTTCATATTTCTAATTAAGTTTAGGTAACCTAGTGGCCACCTATTGGGCAAATAGCTGCTCATTCGGCTTACCGAGGCGGTTCTAACGAGTACCCACAATCTATGTTTTGAAGCAAAATTAAGAAAAGTAGGTATTATCCTGCTTAACCCAGTTTTGTTATATAAAAGTGGGGTATACGGGGTATATATTACACGGAAATGTTTTCCTGATGTCAATGACGTAACACGGTGTTCCGATAAATATGTATTTATGCCTTATCGATAATAATGCATACCGGGAAAACACTTATCGGAGGGATGTAAATAAGTATCAAATCTTGGACAAATGCTACAAAATGCTGTATTTCGGCAGGTATGGAGCGATGATATTCTGAGAAATCAGTTTAGATTCATTTTCTAACAAAAGTTTTATATATGTTACCCATTTGGATTATACTATTCTTTTTATCAACTACCCTGTTGAAAGTAATTCTCTTTGGCTCCATGTTGCCAAATCTGAAGGGTCACTGAAAAGACTTGAGTAGCCTAAACCGCGGTATGGTGGTTCTGTGGTGGTTCTTTTTGTTTTATGTCTTGGTGTTTGGTATCAGTACCCGATTGTTGATTTGGTTTTTTCTCACCTCGGTTTTCGGAGTAGGAATCTTTTTCTGTTTGCACCTTTTCCTACTTGTACCTTTTTTCCATCCCTTTTCTCATGAATATGTTCGCTGCCCTTAAAAGATCCCAGTTTTATTTTATTTCCTAGTATTTTTATTCGGCAAAGCCGTGGTAAAGCAATGTAATCAACTATGAAATAACCAGATACCAAAATAGCATCCATTAAAGTTGCAGTCCTTGCATTTCAGTATAAATGTATCCAACTAGGCATATTGTTCTCTTCCATTACAGTTATGCTATATTGACGAATTGGTAACAAACCAACTTACAATTCTATATAACAGCGGATGTAGGCCTATAGATGTAAGTATGCACTTTAGAATTGAAATTTTGATTTTTAGCCTTCGGTTTTCTCGGAAACATTAAAAAGGTACAAGTAGGCAAAGATCAGGAAAAGGCGCAATCAGAAAGAGATTCCCACTCCAAAAACCGAGGTGGGAAAAAACCAAACCAACAATCAGGTACTTATACTATGAAACATATCGTAAGCCGAATGAGCAGCTATTTTCCCAATAGGTGGCCACTCAGTTACCTTAACTTAATTAAAACTGCGTAATGTTTTGCATCATTCTGTGAAAGGTATTTATCTGAATTTCTTATATTAATACTAGAGGATCTTACACGAGTGGTCATTGCATATGAGTTTTATTAAATGAGCCCTTGGCGAGTTTAATAAATTTCATATCCTTAGGACGGCCAGGCATTTTACAAAATGCACATAAAAAGGGGGTAGGGTTGGTCATTCGTCCATAAAACCATTTCTGTGAGTCTTAGAAACAAGCATTATGCTGGCATTGAAAGCAGAAAGACTGCTCTTTAACATAGTGTAAGGCGTTTTGGTTTGACTGGTGAAAGGTTACGGCGCAGGGTTCACCGTGGAAAAATCGATGCGCACGGACTTCTTGTTTTTGCGATTTGATTCCCGATTCTTTCCTCCTTTCTCCTTTCTTTCTATCTCTCTTCTCTCTCTTCTTGTGTCTTTTTTCAGCCCCAGAAGTTTGGTCGCACTTGTTTGGGTTGAGCGTGGTTGCGATTCAAAAATAACAGGATAAACTCAACCTTTTTATACCCCCCGCAAAACGAAGTTTTAGGGGGTATACTGTTTTCAGCCTGTCCGTCATTCCGTCATTCCGTGATTCCGTCATTCCGTCAACATTTGGACATCTTTGCTGAATAACTTGAGTAGCTTTTGCTTGATTTGTTTCAAATTTTCACCACACTTGCACTATCAGACAATACATGTGTGGTATGAATTTAGGGGCCAAAAGGTCAGTATTTCAAGAGTTATGGTACTTTTTAAGTCTTCCTATAACATGTTTGCCATAGTACTGAAAGTACATACTTTGTGAAATCAACTCCTCTTACAGCTTTCAATGTTTCCTTTTAATATTTTGCTGATATGTTTCAGATATATTGCAGATGTGCATGAACAATTGCCATGCTGAAAAAATCATTTTTGACAAATTTACAGCATTTTTAACTTAGCAAATTTTCTATAATTGCTTATATTCAATAATGGTTGGTAGTGCATACTTTGTGAAATCAACTTCTCCTAGGGCTTTCAGTGTTTCTTTTCAGTACTTTGCAGACATGTTACAGACATATTGAAGATGTGCATGAAGAATTATAATGCTGAAAAATATTTTTTGACAAATTTACAGCATTTTTTAACTTTGCCATTTTTCGACTATTGCTTACATACATACTTTGTGAAATCAACTCCTCCTAGGGCTTTCAGTTTTTCTTTTCAGTACTTTGCAGACATGTTATAGACATATTGAAGATGTGCATGAAGAATTATAATGCTGAAAAAATAAGTTTTGACAAATTTACAGCATTTTTTAACTTTGGCATTTTTCGACTATTGCTTACATACACACTTTGTGAAATTCAACTCCTCCTAGGGCTTTCAGTATTTCTTTTCAGTACTTTGCAGACATGTTATAGACATATTGAAGATGTGCATGAAGAATTATAATGCTGAAAAAATAAGTTTTGACAAATTTACAGCATTTTTTAACTTTGGCATTTTTCGACTATTGCTTACATACACACTTTGTGAAATTCAACTCCTCCTAGGGCTTTCAGTATTTCTTTTCAGTACTTTGCAGACATGTTATAGACATATTGAAGATGTGCATGAAGAATTATAATGCTGAAAAAATAAGTTTTGACAAATTTACAGCATTTTTTAACTTTGGCATTTTTCGACTATTGCTTACATACACACTTTGTGAAATTCAACTCCTCCTAGGGCTTTCAGTATTTCTTTTCAGTACTTTGCAGACATGTTATAGACATATTGAAGATGTGCATGAAGTTTTTGACAAATTTACAGCATTTTTTAACTTAGCCATTTTTCGACTATTGCTTACATACAATAATGGTTGGAAGTGCATACTTTGTGAAATCAACTCCTCCTAGGGCTTTCATTGTTTCTTTTTAATTCTTTGCAGATTTGTTCCAGATATATTGAAGATGTGCATGAAGAATTTTTATGCTGAAAATTTTAGTTTTGACAATTTACAGCTTTTTAAACTTAGCCAATTTTGACCATTTCTGCTTATATTCAATTATGGTTGATAGTACATACTTTGTGAAATCCAACTCCTCCTGGGGCTTTCAGTAATTCTTTTCAATACTTTGCAGACATGTTACAGACATATTGAAGATGTGCATAAAGAATTTTATTGGTGAAAAAATAATTTTTGACAAATTTACAGCATTTTTCAACTTAGACATTTTTCAACCATCGCTAATATACAATACGGCTGGTAGAGCATACTTTATGAAATCAAGTCCTTCTAGTGCTTTCATTGTTTCATTTGAATTCTTTGCACACTTGTTCCAGATATATTTCAGATGTGCATGAATAATTCTTATGCTGAATAATTTATTTTTGACAAATTTACAGCTTTTTTTTTAGCATAGCCAATTTTTGACCATTTCTCATGATAAATAATGATCAACAGTGTACAGTGAAATCAACAATATTTTTACTCCCTGAGCTTTCAGTATATTATTTAATACCTTACAGACATGAGTCAGACATACGGAGGATTTTCATGAAGGATTATAATGCTGAAAAGATATTTTTGACAAATGTTTTGCATGTTTGACTTAAAGGAAGTTATTGGCTTTAGATAATTTTGCGGGGGGTATACTGAAAGACTTGCTTGCAGCCAATTTCTAGTTAACACAGAAAAATCACGTTTTTTTTCCTAACGCTCTGGGCCTCTTACTCGCTTATTTGATGTACTGTGCAATTAAGCTTTATATCGGATAGAAAAAGGTACAAGTAGAGCCTACTTACTGGGCAATCCAACATACGAAACGACCGCACATGCTAGCTGTAACAATGTCGAGAGGGTCGATCAAAAAGTGTCTGGCAGCAATTACGCATAAATACGCTCTGGTAGTGGAAAGGATGCCCACGAGAGTAAGATTCGTTTTATCATATGACTTTTAAAGTAGGTTTTTGTCAACTTCAAATTGGATATATTTTCAATGAAAATTTACGTTGTTGTTACGGACGTTGTCAATGACGTGTTCACGCCAAAGTGTTAATACACGTGTAGTTATAACACTTATTATTACATGACGTTACCCACGGGAGAATCATACTTTTTTGGCACACATCATCACTAATTTTCGTGTTAGACATTAACAAGGGACAAGTAGGCAAAGATCAGGAAAAGGCGCAATCAGAAAGAGATTCCCACTCCAAAAACCGAGGTGGGAAAAAACCAAACTAACAATCAGGCACTTATACTATGAAACATATCGTAAGCCGAATGAGCAGCTATTTTCCAAATAGGTGGCCACTCAGTTACCTTAACTTAATTAAACATATGGAAACATACATTAGGCGCCAACAGCACAAAAACAATTTAAACACCAAGACATAAAACAAAAAGAACCACCACAGAAGTATCGCCTTGGAACGATCAGTAACAAAAAGTTACTGGCGGGCTTAAACCGGTTTTACAGGATCCTAACCTCACCCTCAGCTTCTGCAGTGGTTCATAACATTTAGTAAGTTCTTCGGTCCTCGTGGTGAATCTATAACTAGTCAATGAATCATCAAGAACAAACAAATAAATCATGATAAACATCCTGATGAATCAAAAAGGACTCACAGATTGAGTAAGCTGCCCGACGATGGAGATCCCTGGGCGCCGAATAACCTACTAGCTCCGGAGCAAAAGAAAAATACCAGAATTACTTAACATCCTACTAAGCAGAATTTCGGAACAGCGAAAACATTTCGCGCTTAACGTCATGGCGATGCGAGACAAAAGTCACACCAACAAGAGTAAAGATGCAACGTCACTGGCTTATTCAACTCTTCCTTATCAACGATGTTGATTATGTGACAATGAGATTGGCCTTTGGTGTTACAAACTTTACCCGCCGACAAAATGACGTCAAGTTGACGTCATGTTGTTGAAGTTGTCTTAATTTCGGGTTTCTTGGTTTCAATGGATTTTCAGAAAATCAAAACAAGACAAACGAAACAAAATGTAGCCAATACCGTGGCGAGTAAAACTTGCAAGTTTCTGAGTCATAACGCGTCATGCTAAAAAGAGATAACGCTGACGTTTATCTGATTCTCTAAGCTCACGTTTTGCAGCCACGAAAGAGAAGTTGGCAAAGCTACATTATTTTATCACATTGGTGTGCACAAGGCAATTAAACTCAATGCCGTTTTTAGGAAATTCCACATAGAAACGTAACTGTAAGGCGATAATGAAGGAGCCAGAGAAAAACGTCAAATTAAACAAATTTGGATCTTTATTTCTCGACGATAAACTTTCGTTTCAAAACGTTGTTTTGTTTTTTGTTTTGTTTTTTTTTTCTTTGTTTTAATACTAAACAGTTGCTTGAGCATGATTTCAGTTTCCCACTTAAAGCAGACCTGTCAGTTTTGATCATGTGACTTTAATTTTGACGTCACGTCAGTATTGCTGTAACGTTTGATATTTTCGCAAGTTTTTGCTTGTAAGTCAAAAGGTTGCCACTTATGCCTATATTCAAAATTAATTATGTGCAGAGTCTGACGGCTGTAATGAAAGTTGCTAAATTTATTATGCATAGTATATTTTTCATCGGGACATAAAGAGCATCATAGTAAAAAATACACTTTTAAATCTATTGGCAAAAACATTCAACAATTAAAACAAAAACATAAGTATCGCCACTGAACGGACGTTTTAACGTTGGCTCCGAGGAACTTAAAAAAAAATGTTTACTTCCAAATGCAATAGTCAAATGATGTCATTTTTTCAGCTAAAGTTCTTATGACGCTTGGTGCAATTCTGACGAAATTTCAAGCCAATGCGTCGATAATCACCTGTTTTTCAAGCAAATAAATGCATACAAAGAAGGTAAAAAATCGGAGTGCCCCGGTTGACCGTTACCATGGTAAAATAAACAGCTCGTGTGCCTATTGTATCAACGTTATCACGCTCAAATTTGGTTCATTGATAAAACATGAATTCCAAAACATCATGATTCATGTTTCAGTACCATGCTTTACTCAGTAAGCATTTAACAGCAAAAGTCTACGTTATTTATGAACAAACCACGTACAATCGGAAAGGAAATCGTCAAGTCTGTAACAACCATAGCGGCATCTCCCTCCTATTCATCGCTGGAAAGATACTGGCAAAATTTCTATTGAATCGCAGGAATATATATCTTTATCAGACGGGACTTATCCCAGAAAGTCAATGTGTATTCAGAAAAGACAGAGGGGCAATAGAAATGATACCAAGAACAGAATCTAGATCTATACATGACAGTTGTCGACCTCACCAAAGCTTTTGACACAGTCGTGATGGACTCTACAAAATCATGGTCAAGTTTGGCTGTCCACCTAGATATGATAGCAATGGTGCGGCTATTTCATGATGGCATGCCGGCTCGTGTGCAACATGGTGGAGAGTTCCCTGAACCCTTTGAGGTAACGATTGGAGAAACATGGCTGTATTATGGCGCAACCATGTTCAGCATGATGTTTTCTGCCATGCTTATGAATGCTATTCAGAATAGTGACACTGGTTTTCCCTTCAGGTACCGTTTTGATGGCAATATATGCAACCTTAGAAGGTTGCAAGCCAAAACGAAGGTGCAGACTGATGTGCTAGATGAGCTCCTCTATGCAGATGATATTGACAAGAATGCCAGCTCAGAGGCAAAACCTGATAGGAAAACCAGTATCACTGTCCTGAAAAGCATCCATGAGCATGACAGAAAACATCATGCTGAACAGTGTTGGTAACATAACACAGCCCTGTTTGACCCCATTCGTTACCTCAAAGGGTTCAGAGAACCCTCCATCATTTTGCTTACCTGCTTTCATGCCATCATGAAATTGCCGCACCACTGATATAATTTGGGTGGACAGCCAAACTTGGCCATGATTTTCCAGAGTCCATCACGACTAACTGTGTCAAAAGATTTGGTGAGATCGACAAACGTCATGTATAGATCTACATTATGTTCTTGGCATTTCTCTTGAAGCTGTCTTGCTGTGAAGATCATGTCTGTTGTCCCTCTGTCTTTTCTGAATCCACAATGACTTTCTGGGAGAAGTCCCTTCTGATCAAGATGAACATTCAGACGGTTCAACAGAATTTTTGCCAGTATCTTCCCAGCTATGCATAGGATGGAGATACCTCTGTGGTTGTCACAGACTTGTAGATTTCCTTTCCGCTTGTTTAGGTGGATTATGGATGCATCCTTAAATTCTTGTGGGATAGCCTCATTACGTTACAGACGTATAAGTTATAACTTGAATGTAATGCGACAGTCTGCATGCTTAGTTTTTAACCCAATCATGGTTGATAATTATGCTGCCTTCTTAAATTGCACGCCGGTGGGTCGGGCGTCAGACTCTATGATGGCGACGCTGACTTAAAGCTATTCATTTTAGTTGGTTGGGGCCGGAGCTTCTTGTCTGTTGCTTGGCCCACCGGGGTCCAACTGGTGTTTTTCTTGTGCCCCGGAGTTCGTAAGTTATTCGGCGCCCAGGGATCTCCATCGTCGGGCAGCTTACTGAATCTGTTGAGTCCTCGTTTTTTATTCATCAGGAGTTTATCATGATTTATCTGTTTGTTCTTGATGATTCATTGACTAGTTAGAGATACACCCGAGGACCGAAGAACTAATTAAATGTTATGAACCACTGCAGAAGCTGAGGGTGACTTTATGGCCATGTAAAATCGATTTAAGCCCGCCGGTGGTTTTGTATTACTGATCGTTCCAAGGCAATACATCGGTGGTGGTTCTTTCGTTTTATGTCTTGGTGTTTATAATTTTGTGCTGTTAGCGCCTTATGTATGTTTTCATTTTTTTAGTTAAGTTTAGGTTACTGAGTGGCCACCTATTGGGAAAATAGCTGCTCATTCGGCTTACGGTGTGTTTTCTTGGCGTGGAAGCCTGATCATCTCGGGTTTTGGATTGGGAATCTTTTTCTGATTGCGCCTTTTCCTGATGTTTGCCTACTTGTACCTTTTTATCCTTCATCCACATACAGTGAAACAACTCTGTCAGTTTCTCAGCCATGGGTAGCCACCCGGCCTTTATAAACCTCTGCAGTAATTGCATCTGCACCTGCAGCTTTGCCAGATGACAGTTGTTGAACTGCTTTTCTTGTTTCCATGACTGTTGGAAATTCATCTAACGGAACATTGCACTCTATCTGTGGTAGTCTGTCGATTGCATCCTCATTGATTCTTGATGGTCGATTCAGCACACTATTGAAATGTTCTGTCCACCTTTTCAAGGTAGCCTCTTTATCTGTGAGAAGAGTGCTTCCATCTGCACTTAGCAATATGGTGGCTCCAGAACTCTTTGGGCCATAAATGTTTTTCAGTGCTTCATGAAATTTTTTCATGTCCTTTCTGTCCGCAAAAGACTGAATTTCTTCTGTTTTCTTCCTCAGCCAGGAATCTTGTATGTCCCTAAGCTTTGTCTGGGCTGTCTTACAACAGTTGCTGTAGGCTGCTTTCTTGGATACTGAGCCAGTATCATCTTGATGTGAATTGTGCAATTGGTGTTTTTCTTCAAGAAGCCTCAGAATTTCTTCATCGTTCTCATCAAACCAGTCTTGATGTTTGCGAGATGGATGCACAAAAGTGGTAGCAGCTGTTTTTTGGAAGACTGTCCAGTTTTCTTCGGGGTTCTTTGAACTGAGATTGATTACATCCAGTTGGTTGCCGATGTCCGTTAAGGAAGCTTGTCTCATGCTGCCTTGATTAAACTTTCAGACATCCAGTCTTTCGGAGCTTTCTTGCCTTGAGGTCGCCTCGCAGGATGGATTCTTAGGTTGAATTTGCTGACAACCAGGCTATGATCTGTCCAGCAGTCTGCACCACACATAGACTTTGTCACTTTGACATCCTGCCTGTCTGTTCTCCGCATTATGAAACAGTCTATGAGATGCCAGTGTTTGGAACGGGGATACATCCAGGATGTTTTGTTTCTGTTTGGTAGACGAAATACTGTGTTGGTGATTAGAAGACCACGTTCAGCACACTTCCTTAGAAGACAGAGACCATTGCTGATGCACTTTCCAACTATGTGATCTCACAGTCAGCACAAAAAGACAGGTTGCCTTGTATTCCTTGTACAATGAACCAACCATCACTGTGAATGGACAAAACCTGAATGTGTTGACAAATTCACCTACCTGGGAAGCAGTCTCTCCAGAGCAATGCACATTGATTATGAGGTCACTGCCAGAATTGCAAAAGTCAGTGTGGCATTCGAAAGACTCCGTGCAAATGTCTGGTAGCGAAATGGAATCAAGCTTGTAACCAAGCTGAATGTCTACAAGGCTGTTGTACTGGAAAACCTCTTATATGCATATAAAAACGTACAAGTAGGCAACGATCAGGAAACAGCGCAATCAGTAAAAGATTCCCACTCCAAAAACCGAGGCGGGGAGAACCAAACTATCAATAAGGTATTTATACCATGAAAACATTTCGTAAGCCGAAAGAGCAGCTATTTTCCCAATAGGTTGCCTCTCAGTTACCTAAACTTAACTAAAAATATGATAGCATACATATGGCGCCAACAGCACAAACAATTTTAAACACCAAGACATAAAACTATCAGAATCACCACACCATCGCCTTGACACGATCAGTAACACAAAGTTACTGGCGGGCTTAAACCGGTTTTACAGGTACCTAACCTCACCCTCAGCTTCTGCAGTGGTTCAAAACATTATTTAGATGTTCGGTCCTCGTGGTGAATCTCTAACTAGTCAATGAATCATCATGGACAAACAAATAAATCATGATAAATTCCATGATGAATCAAAAGCCAGGACTCACAGATTGAATAAGCTGCCCGACGATGGAGATCCCTGGGCGCCCAATAACTTACAAACTCCGGAGCAAAAGAAAAACACAAGTTTAACCCCGGTGGGCCAAGCAACAGACAAGAAGCTCCGGCCCCAACCAACTAAAATGAATAGCTTTATGTCGGGGCCATCATAGAGTCTGACGCTTCAAAGATACCCTCAAAGCCTCCTTGAGGGATTTCGATATACAATTGGGGTATTGGCCACACACTGCACAGGAGTGATCAAAGTGGCGAGGTCTCATCAACAAAGGAGAGCTGTCTATGAAGAGAATCTGTGAAGCTGAAAGAAAGCACAGAAAACGCAAAGCCAATACCAATGGGCCACCAGCTGATTCCACGACATTGACTTGCTCTATTTGCAACCGAGAGTTTAGAGCTAGAATTGGCCTAGCCAACCATCACATAACTCACCGACACAACCAACCTTATTCAAGAAATAAGGATGGTCTTTCTAATTAGTGAGGGACTGGTCCTTAAGTTACTGATTTCATTATATTTTTTGCAGGTATGTCCAAAAGCTAGCATCATAGGGAAGCGATATAATGACTTAATTGCCTGTTATAAATGTTGTAATGAGACCGTCACCAATGGACTAGAGTGTAATATGCGAATGTGTGGTATAAAGAGCAGGGCAGGTAAACCCCACTTACTTGGCTCGGAATACTTAACTATCATTGAGTTCTATAGGATAAGCCCAAACCTTCAAGGTCAATGTCGATTCATGAGCAATTAACGTACAAAGGTTAGCTCTCGAATGGCATTTTCGGACCATTAGTCGATTTTTTTCTGATGTCCTCTATCTATACTAGAGGACTTTGAAAACGCCTCACTGTACATCGGTTATATTTTGCACAAAAACTTCCTTAAAATTGAGCGGATGTAGAAAATAAACATATTATCGTGTACGCCAACACAATAGACAATATTTATCCATAAAGATCCATAAAAATTTGGTCGCTCGTTTGTTTGCTACAGCTGTTTTCACAGACGTCATCGAGACGCAAGAAAACCTTAAAACGACTACCTACAATGAACGGAATTTGTAAAAACAAACCATCTCTAGTGATAGCTAAGGACCTTAAACACAAGAAAAAGCAAAATCAAAATGGTGGATTTCTTTCAATGTCGATTGAGGCACTAACGTTATTTGATGGCGTTAAGCGTAGGTGTTCAAAATACCTCTTGCCATTCGATTACCGCGTAGAAAGTAATTGTAATTTTTACGTAAGTCTTTGCCTATTCATTATGCACAAACTCTTTTGAATTCGTTTCATTTTACACGCAAAAAATAAAGTTGTCTTAATAAACGTAAAAGTGACGTAACAATCGCTGTTTTAGTGCAAATGAAAGCAAACTAACAGCATTCGCTTGGCTTTTGGTGTTTCTTTCCAGACATCATGTTGTATCTGATGAATATTTGCCTACCCCATACTTTGGTTTCGTTGAATTCTGGGTAACGTTGGAATTCATCGTGTATGACGTTAATAGTAGGCGTTGACGCTTTGGTTTTGGTATCGAAGTTACGCAGACAGGATTTACTTTTTAGTTCAAAAATATGTTTGCCGAAATATCATGTATTCCGAGAGTAAGGAACAATAAAACAAGTGAGACGTTTTCAAAGTCCTTGAGTTTATATGCTGGTCTAGTCAATTAGCTGTCTATAAAAACTGGTGTTTTGCAGAATATCTGGCTTATTATTTCTGATACAGTTGAATTTTATTTTAATACTAATACATAACTATAAACTGATTTTCAGAATTTTCACTTGTTGATTTCTTGCTTTTATCTATAAAACTCCCATTTTCTCATTATATACAGTCCCGGTAAAAAATCAACAACATATTCCTCTTTTCTCGGAGGACCCTAAGCTATTTTTCTCGGAGAAAGAACGCTAAATTTCTCTTTTCATTAAGATATTTCGCGTTTCGTTCAGTTCGATTTCTCGGAGAAACACCGAGAAATTTCACCGCGACCGCAGGTATTAACTGGTGAAAACAGGTAAGTCCAGATTTACCTGTTCGCGGTGTTTCTCGGAGAAATATTGTGCACGATTGTGAAAATCGATTTTACCATATTTTTAATAATTAAAGAAGTTTTAGACCTTTAACTGATCAGTATTTATAAGTGTTTTTATATATGGCACCTCTAACAGTTTGACACGTTTTAATAAGGCACATTAATTACTGAGCAAACATTCCACAATCTTCTTCACTGGTTTCCGTTACGGTTGGTCAGGCATGACTCGACTCGCATTTGACATACAAATTAAGAAGTACTTTGTTTCATCTCAATTATGTCTTTATCCAAGTAGTTTCATTTGATTGAGCTAGGAAACATAAAAGCAATAGGCCATAAACATGTACGAGTATAATAAGTAACCATTTTGCGCATTCTTGAATTCATATTGTAATGAAATAAATGTTTTCTGGTTCTGGTTGTATGTCAAGCTATGGAAACGTGCATGTAGAATAAAATGGCATAATTTCATCACATTGTCAGCTTAAAGAGCAAGCTATTTTTGTAAAATTTTATTGACCCGATTACCTTGCAGCGATCTTCTAACTCCTATATGAATATGCATTACTACATTCTCGATGATAAGGATACACAGTATTTAACTAGCACAAAGTTTTGTCAATACCTCTAAATCACTCGTTTATCAGGGGCACTGTTCGCATAAACACTTTTTTCATACCAAATTTATGACCAAATCTTCACATAAGAATAAGGCGGATAACGAGAAAACAATTTATACACTTTTCTTTTTTTAAGCATCTGTTTTTCTTGCTAAATGCATAAACGCAAAAGCTATTGCCATGCATGGGGTACTTTATTCGTACTAGCACTTCTACAGGTATTGGCCAAGGAATTGTATAAAACATATAGGGAAAAAATATTTAAAACTTAATAACTTCCTTATTTGTTATGATATTTTTGTATCACGAACGGCGTTAGAAAGTATAATCCTTTATCTTTACCATAGTTTTTAAATTTTTGACGTAGCGCTATTATAAAATGATCTGTTTGAGGACGGTTGTCTAGTTGTACGCAATTTAATTAAATATATAGCAAAATTTCCGTAAAACGCGGTTAAATACGCCTAGGTACATGACTTAAGCAACAATTTTAAGCTATAATTTTATATAAATGGTAGGCGTCACAAACGGTCTAATGTTGAAGAAATATTATATTTTAATTTGGTGTATTTTTTATTTTTGTAGCTCAACGATAAATTGGTCTGTTTGAGCAAGGACCAAAAAATAATAAATATTATTTTCTATCTGGAATTTCCGTGAGTCTCCGTAAAATGCACCGATAAGACCCGACTTAATTTCCAGGTAATAATGCCGTGGGCGACGATTATCGCTCTAATTTATGAAAATAAAATGTATTTGATGACTGATAGTGTAATAAAGAATTTTATATGAATAAATTTATAGGCTTTAGTTTAGAGATTGATATTTTGCGGAAATAAAACATAAAACTTTACTATATTTTTTTTTCTAATTCTATAAACTCCGGATCATATCTTTATGTTAGTTTTTTTTTTTTTTTTTTTTTCATCTTCATCATTGTTTTCTAATGTCATGATAGTTCTTGATTGCGTTTGAAAAGACCCGATTAATTTGTTAAATGACATTATTAAAGTGATTTTAATAATATTTCATGTTTGAAAACAATTGGGATCAATAAGTTACCGAATTCAAAGACGAGTCTTCAATTATTCTGAGACAGGTTTAAAGTGCCAATTAGTATTGTCGGTGCGCAATTAACTAAATCCTTTGCTCAACACCTTCTCCTTTTTCGGCAGTATGTGTCGAATTGAAAACACAGATGTCAATTAGCTCATGATTGTATAATGTCAATTAGTAATGCCACTGTGTTTCGCAATCAAGTTCTACTCAAATGTTGCTTGTGTGTGAAATCGTTGGTGTGAAACTATCATTATCCCTGTTATCATCATGGAGTTAACTCTAAGACCAAGACAAAAGACAGATTATAAATTGTTAAATGAAGGTGAATCTCTTAGTATTCGAAAGACACTCCAAAACTCAACACCCGTCGTACTAGACGGGACCTTCAACGTTGAGAGGTTGATTCACAGAAAGAAAGAAAAAGGAAGTCATGTAAGTCTCTCTCTCTCTCTCTCTCTCTCTCTCTCTCTCATTTTTATATCCCATTTTACTGAGGGGATATGTGGCTTGTGAACCCTAGACATTTATTTATTTATTTATTTATTTATTTATTTATTTATTTAACAAGACGCATTTACTTTTTCTAGGGATTGCTCCGTGGCGACATGACTGAAAGACTGACTAGCTATTTAAACACACAAAAACGAATTTTTTACTTGTTATACACTTACTCCCGTTCACGATGAGAATGGCATTTCGGAACAAACACAGCAAACGGTACGCACCAGAATCAATCACCAGTGCAGTGATTTATTAGAAATGAACCATTTATTTATTTATTTATTTATTTATTTATTTATTTGCATTTGCTCATCAATACTCATTAAATAATTGTCTTACGTCCGTTTTCAATACCTATTTCAGGTAATTGTATAATCATATCTGAATAAACACTATGACAGTTACAACACGTGTCATAATACAAATATCATTGAGTATTGCAATCAACACCGAACGCGTGCCGGATGAACGCATGTCGGAATAGTTATTTATTTATTTATTTATTTATTTATTTACAGGAGCAGAAGTACTTGGTAAAATGGGAAGGCTACCACGCGTCTGACTGTACCTGGGAGCCAGAGAGCCATCTACCGGCTGTTGTCGTGAACAACTACATCCCGACAGAAGTCGACGCTCAAAGACTAAAAGCTGTCTCCGACGCCTTTGAGAGGACTATTCAGTCTCGACTCAAGTCCAAAAACCCACGATCTGTGATTCATATGGACTTTGACATCTTTCGATATCTTTTCGGTGAAAAAGCCAAGTTATGTGAATTGCGCGACTTCGAGTTTCTAAATCTACCTGATAACTGGTATTATAGATTAAATAATGATGGAAGTGGTAGAAAAATAAAGTTCCCTGTTAGACTGTCAATTCGTTTGTGTATGCGGAAAATATATGTCAAGGAGAACCAGAAACTAACCGAAAAAACTATTCCCGTGGAGAGATGCATAATTTATTCGTGCACAGAAGCATGTTGTGTGTCTGACTTATAAGATCATTGGATTATATAAATTGAACATTATCGGTCATGGAAGTGCCTTTTGTGTAATTAAGTAACACGTGTGTGATGAACTACATTTTGTATTAAAACATACTTTTACTTTTATGTGAATTTCATTAGTACAATATTCATATATTCATTGTGTTTTTAACGCATTATCTGTAATTGATTCAACCATGTCAAACTTGCCCCTTGAAGAACAGCACAAGCCTGTGCAAGGTACCCCTGTCAAAAGAAGCACGCCCCTAAAAGAGGTTAATAATGGGGGGTTACAATCGCCTTTGGCGATGATAAACACACCTGATAGGGAATACACAGTATTTCAAGAATCCCCTATGTCATTTACCCCTATAAGAGGTTCAAACTTGTCTGGCATAGAGCCAAGAAAACTTGAAACTTCACTTTTAAGTGAATTAAATTTATCCATTCACGAATCACCTAAAACCGGCAACCAAACCTATATAGAAATACCAAATAAGGTTTTAAGGAAGCTTGACATGAATGACGATTCTTTAATTGACCAAATTAACACAGAATTATAATATGTCAAATTACAACATGGTGAGCGTTTGGTTTCCAGATTAAGAAAGGAAATATCTAGGACAAAAAATGAGTACAAAAAAATCAGAAGTGGGCATAAAAAGACAAAATTTGATGAGAAGCTTAAAAAGATTAATGTTCAAGAAAATGAGATGGTAACTTCTTCAGATGTTTCAAAGTCTGAAACAAAGTCAATACCTCGCAAACGTCTTGATACGGTCTCTAAAACCAACAAAAGTAAGCTTAAACATAAACTTGAGGCAGATGTTGAGAAATCGTTAGATTTTGTGGAATCTTACGGTGTCATCCCTAAACAATTGATTTGTGAAACATTAACGGGCGATCCGTGCGTACTTAACGTCGATGGGCGCAAAACACTACAAATCTCGTATGAAAACATGTCTTCCGTTGCAAAACATGAAGTAAAATCAATGCTTAACGTTTGCGACAATGCGATGATATCTGACTCAGCATACCACGAAATTGCTATGCGCATGCCTACTCTGCCACGTAGAAACCATCTTATTGCATGTAGAAATGAAATAAATCAAACGTTTGATGTTAAACGCACCCCAGGAATGTTACCCGGTTCATACTTAAGCATCCAAACTGAGCTTGAAAATCGTGTTCTTGCGATAGAAAAAGAAGAAGGTACTATACCGACTAACTTAAAAATCAAAATATCTGGTGATGGAGCTAAGGTTAGCAGGGTCTCAAACTTCATAGTGGTTTCGTTTTCACTAGTCAATGGTAAAGGTGGTGTAAGTCACAAAAATCAAAGGGTTTTGGCCGTAGTAAATACAGATGAAAACTATAGTAACTTGAAAAGTTCACTAGGGCCGTTATTTGACGAAATCAATGCGCTGAACGCAAAGCCTGTTTTACAGGTAAGAAATGTTGATGTAAAGCTTGAATTCTTTGTGGGAGGGGACATGAAATTCCTCCAAATCCTGCTTGGGCTTAACAGCAGTATCGCAACTTACTGCTGTCCTTGGTGTAAGGTACCGAAGGATTCTCGTGGCAATATTTCGTTTCCATGGAATCATTATCATGAAAATGATACACAACGAACAGTTGATGAGATGCGCCAATTATGCACATCGTCATGTGCAAAAGCAAATTTTGGTTCAAAATATGCCCCATTGCTAGACATTGACATTGATCACTACATTCCAGATGAGCTGCATTTGCTTATGCGAATAACAGACATTCTTCTCAGGAATTTGATTGACGACGCTATGTCGAAAGATCAATATGCAAAACTTGTCGGGCAAGCCACAGATAACTTAGAACTTTTAGTAAAGGCCATTCAAAATTGTGGGGTTTCCTTTCGAACATGGGTTACTAAAACGGGTGAATTTGAGTACACTTCTCTGTCCGGGAATGACCAAAAAACCCTCCTTAGAAACTTGCCAGAACGTCTCTTGTTTTGTCTTCATGAAGACACACAAGAAGATGTAATAAACCTATAGAAAAACTTTAGAGCCATATACACAATGATCACTGACAATGACTGCAATGCAGAATTTGACAGTTCTCATGTTTTCAGCAAAGTTAGGTCATTCGTGGAAGATTTTCTCAAAATAGGAACCAAAAAACGAGAAGGTTATCAGCCCAAAAATGTTACCCCCTATTTACACGTATTGGTATATCACGTGCCGTACTTCGTCGGGCGATACGGAAGTCTTATACAGTTTAGTGGCCAGGGAGTGGAAAAAACTAACGACATAGTAAAACAAATACACCAGGCTAGAAGTAGCAAAATTGACGCAACAACGGAAGCGCTAATTTGTCGTAAAAGACTTGAATTAGGGTACAGTGAAAGTAACGTAAGAACAAAGAGAAAATATGAGAAAACTGATGATAGGTATTGGTCCCATGAAAAGTCCAAACAAATGTTGTCAAAAAAGCAAAAGATCCAAACTGAAATGAAAGAAGCGGACGAAAACTACACAAACAGCAAACCGCAAGTCAGTATTGATGCAGTTGATAACATGTCGGTTCCTGAAATCAAAGCAAAACTGAATGAATTAGGTAGACCAAGCAAAGTCAGGCTGAAATCTAAATTGGTAATATTACTAAAAGAGGCCCTGGCAGCTGCCAAATTGTAAGATCAATGTATTATCAATAAGGGATAAAAACAAATAAATGTCGTTTAAGTAGAACGATAGAAAACGCTTGTTTCTGTACACTGTCAGTATAGTATTAGATTTTAATTAGAAAACGCTTACAACAATGTTGTTTGTTTAGTAGCCTTAGGGGAGACATCCTCATCTCAGTGTAGGGAGGGTTATTGAACACTACATTAATGATGCATATCTAAACTGAAATAAATCTAGCATATCTGTTAAAAATGAAAACAAGCGACAATTTAGAACATGCATGCCCAATGTAAACTTATCTAAATGTGTGATTTTGAAGAAAGGTGATATACATGTCTGTTAACATTTCTTTTTATACACCATGTTATTATGACTAATGCACATGTTTTTCTGTCTCTTTAATATCATATAAATGCATGATGTTTAATCAATCATTAAATTTTACATATTTTTAATACCTTTTTATTTATACATTGCACCAGACTATTTTGTTACAAAGCCAAATATTACATTTGTTGTTAATTTTTTCAATGCAACATGTTATACAAAAAATCTGTTTACAAATATTTATATTTTTTGTTATCATACAAAGTTGAAAGTTGATTTAATGTTTGAATTTACGTTATGTTTCATATGCTATTAGAGAGAGAGAGAGAGAGAGAGAGAGATTCATAAAACTTTTCCATTTACATGCATTTAGATGAATAAATTATTATCATTAAAACGTCTCTTCTCATTGTTTTCCCGGCGAGTAAGCTACATGCCAGAGGGGCGCGATGGCTTAGTGGTTAGTTTTGAGCAAGACATTTCCCCATGTTTCTCGAAAATAATGTTTCGGACTTAATGCAAGTCGGAATGCAGCAGTTATAACTTATATTATCGTCCACCCCGATAGAATATTTGAGCATTCGCGTGAGAAAACATATAATTTTGGTGTTTGACCAGGTCCGACACAAACCGGTCTGTACAGTCGTAGAAGCAGGCTAGCAGCTTGGAGGTTTGATTTAAGAAGAAGAGGAAAATTCACTTTCCGTGTAGCGAAAACAAAGGCGCTGATTAGCTGTGCATTTACTGCACAACTGATCTGCGTCTTTGTTTTCGCATATGCAGATTATTGGTTTTCTGATGCAGTGGCTCAATTTTCCTGTGATTTATTGACAGGTTTGTCATATCAAGAGAACCCATGTCTCCATATTATTAGGATTTTTTTTTTCATTAGAATTAGGTTTGACACAAACCAGTATAGATGTGAGGTCCCAATCGATGTATCTTTCATAATATATAAACTGTGAATATCAAAGTTTTTTACCCAGCGAAAATGTATAAACATTCTAAATTCATTTATTTGACGCGAATTACATTTAATTTCTATTTAAACAAAAACTTATTTATTTAATATTTTATATGTGTCTTTCACATTCGGATCCCGATAGCCTTCTTAATTTATTTTTCAACAATTTGAATACTAATGCGCAAATATTTTCAAAGGGGAACAACACATTTATTCTCCATTTAAGGTTACAAACAACTAATAAAGTCTCTTAAAAATATATGCAGCTTCTTATTAAATCATCTTGAAAATGCAAAGGCGTGCCCGCGTCTGCAAGAAAAGTGATTTTGTTTACGTTGGTTCTCTGTCAGTTATATCCTATATAAAATCATCTGAAGTGACATGGGGAGTAGCAGATGAATACCCCCGGTCCCTGCGTCATGCATTTATTCTTTTACCATGTCAACTGCGCTTAATTAAAATCAAGTTTTCACGCAGAGAAAGCTGTTAAAATAAAGCGATGAAATCTTTAATCCCTTGATTTACATCGATAAGACAACTGTCCCCAGGCAACACTGACATTACCTGGACAGATTAGCCGAATGATGATCGGATATCGCCGGCCAATATCGGATATTATCGGAAAGTCTCCGTAAATTTACCTGAGCGCTAGTAAAATCGATTGCTTGCTTATGTGCCTATATTGAAATACGACTATTGTCCGGGTTGGCATAACGACAACTCCGCCATGAACATTTTGTGTTGGCGGCATGTTGTTTTTACAAGGTGCGGTCCGAAATGTCAAGTGCATAGGAAAGTGCATAATACATGGTGAAAAATGACAAGTAAAGACAATTTAGTAATTACTGATAATTGATAAATTAATTGATAATTAATCGAGTAAATTAACAAACGCATTTACATGTTCACGTGCTTTAAATCCATATACATTGTATGAGGTATTCCTCAACATATTTACACACATCATGATAACATGTCCATGTAATGTATACCCCACTTTTATATGAGCCGCATCATGAGAACGCTGGACTTATACTCATGCGATAATAAAGGCGCAGATCAACTGTACAGTATCTGCACAGCTGATCAGCGCCTTTGTTTTCACTACTCGGCTAGTACAATCCCCCTACTTCTTTAATCTGATATTTCTGTACGCTGTGGCTTGGCTCGGCTGTACGTTACATGTAACGTGGCTGTACGTTACATGTAACGTACAGCCGAGCCAAGCCACAGCAAACCCCGTCGCTCACCCACCAAGGGTTGTTTACTGCGCTATATACCTAACACTTACTCGATTCACAAAGTCTCGAGTTTGAAATTTGCATATTTCCAAGGGAAGCTATCCCGTTACATGATCAAGATGTACAGATATGAATTTTTCACCGTATTCGATCTAATAAGTGCACTTGTTCCAAAAATCGCACATCCTGATCGTTTCCGAAAAACATGTGCAGCTCGACTAGCACACAGCTCAACTGGCGTATGGATATCTTACATCAAATTTACACGTTAAATCGCATTAAAACTTAACCTTTATTAATGTTTGCGTAGAAGGCAGGAACGGATACACTCATTTTACACGAAAACAAATACATGACCTTATATTTTGGTGTCAGTTTTAAAAATTACCGGGACCGTCTACGTATACAAACTTTAATATGCATGAATAGAAAAATCACTGCGCAATATTGCTGTTACTAACGTCCTTGTCCTCAGCCACGGTTATGTCGGTACGTTTTCGTCGCTTTATGGTACTGTACAAGTTTGGGATGTCCTGACGTTCGAAATGGGCTACACAACATTCGTATTTGTAAACCCTTCACTTACAAAAACTACCGAAACAACAAACTGCGATACTTGAGTATGTATGTTGTGTATGTTTGATGCATCCACATTTATATCTCGATGTCGTAACACAAATGACGACAAAATAATGGTGCATACGTAAAAGAAAAATAAAAGAAAATACTATCATAACCGACATTGTCCCAAATTCATGTACATGTAAAGAAAAGTTTGTATATTTCAGCCACTTACTTTGATGCACTGTGTGACATATCCTTTACAAAAGTATTTGTTGCACATAATGCATTTTTCATCTAATAATATCAATCAGATTTAAAGAAGGAGCGAAATAAAAATTTAAGACCATTAAAATTTCTCGACTGTATATACATGTACATTTACAATGTTCCATACAAACCGCAATTCTGCACAAGGTATAACAAACATGTAAATGTATTTATGAGGTTTTCCGATCTCTCCTTCCGAAAGCGTTGCTGCCTTTTGTGTCGATGATGTTTTAAAGAAATAATTTCATATACCGTAACTTTAAAATTACGAAAACATGCCCATGCAACATACAGAGATGTTTAAAGATGAAAAAAAAAATGAAAATTTTCAGTAGAAAATGTTTGCTTTTTCTTATTCATGCTCAAAACATAGATTGTGGGTACACGTTATAACCGCCTCACCGAGGCGGTTCAAACTAGTACCCACAATCTTATGTTTTGGAGCAAAAGATAAAAAAAAATAGATATACCCCTGCATACCCCAGTTTTGCTTTTGATGGGATACACATTTTCCATGAAATGTTTTCCTGATGTAAAATGTTTGAACAAGAATGATTTTAATGATGCAAATGCATGTGCGTAAATAGCAATGTATGGACATGTACATTCATATCTACGTGATGTATTTAGCCGTCAATTGGGAGTAAGTCATATGACAGTGTTGGCTGCACGGTCGGCATTTTTATTTGCTTGACTTTTTATTTCACTTTACGGCAGACAGCTTCCTTATCATGTGAAGGAGCAGTGTCGGCTTCGTGTTCATTAGAGAATGTGACACAAGAACATGACTGTGTATGCCGAAACACACTTCCTGGTAATGCTGCAAATTCTACCACTTGGCCAAATCAGTCAACAGTGATTTCTGTAAATTTTGTTGACCATTTTATGTATGTTAATACCATGCAATATTACGGGTGAAAGGGCAATTTAGGCGATCCCATAAGTTCATGATTTAAACGGCTTTGTGGTTGTTCATGGAGAATAACTTTTGATGCAAATTCTTTCCTACTACATGTAGTCTCAATCTAAAACATACAAGTATATATACATGTACATTTACATGTACGAATGCTCAAATTATTTGCGATTTATATGGAACCATAATCTGAATATTTGATAACGGTTACGTTAACAGCTTACCAAGAAATCCTGGCGGACAAGTAAGGTCGGAACATTTAATAAGACAGGCCGCGATGGTTTTACATGTATAGATAGTGCGTTCGCTTCGAAAAAAAAAAGTTGCGATTTCGATCTCCGGCCGGTATATTCATGTTATTTTGATGACTTGTGTTTATCCTGACATAATTAAAGTAAACCGTCTGTTAAATCATTGCTATTGTACATAATTAAATACCTTTGATCAAATGTCATTAAACTTATTTATTTATTCAATGAAAATGATTCTGATTATCCACATAGTCACTGGAAGTGTGGTAATTTTATTCTTTGTCGGAAAGGACAATGCTCAAGGCGCGAATTTTTAATGACGCCCTTGATTTTTAAATTATTTTTTCGCTTCCATTCTTCTGTTCAAAGATCGAATAATCATGGATGATGTGAAAAGCAACACAAGTGACAAAGGTCATCATAAATTTTAATGTAATCAAGAATATATTTATGTGGATTATAAGCCATCTAAACAAATACGTAACATCTGCAAGTTTCATACTTGCAAATACTTATTATTTTTTAATTTATTGTTTTATATTTATTCAAAAATTATAAACATGCATTTGTCATTTAAATTCCTCCGAGAAACTCCGAGAAAAAGAGTTTTATCGATAAATCCAGGTAATTACCTTTCTCCGAGAAACACCGAGAAATTTCACCGAGAAACACCGCGAAATTTCGCGCAGACGATTTCGTCTACCTGGCTTATTTCGCGGTGTTTCTCCGAGAAATAAAAATTTCGCGTTTGCCATGGTTGCGGAGAAACGCGGAATATGTTGTTATTTTTTTACCGGGAGTGTATTATGATCACTGCTCTTAACGTATCTCAGTATTATTTTTATTCAATACAAAAATAAAGACAGAATGAAGGGGAGTACTTCGAATTATTGTAGCAGCATTAGACACCGCCCATGAACACATCCCGTTCAATGAAATTTCTACAGGCAGATTAATTTAATCCAACAGTATACTGTTCAACAAAGTGAATGTTCGAAACCATGTTATGAACTTTTCAATAAAGTTTAAAGTAGCCACTTTCATTAAGCTTCAGTGTCATCATCAGATTCAGTTGATCCTCCTGCCTCTGTGTCCTCACTTCCAGAGTCAGAATACCTTAAGTTATACATTTTCACATACGATTTTTCTTGCAAAATTTTAGGAGGCATTTCTTTTTCCTTCTGGTCGAATAAAAAAAAGAGAATAGTTTTACTCACTAAGGCAAGATACAGATTTTACCAGTATTATAAATACACTCGTCGAACAATAGCCATGGTATTTTAAAACCTACACCATGGTATGTGTTTTCAATGTTAATTGGATACTGCACGTTACAGACGTATAGGTTATAACTAAAATGTTATGCGACAGTCTGCTTGCTTAGTTTTTAACCCAATTATGGTTGATAACTATGCTGCCTTCTTTAATTGCACGCCGGTGGATCGGGCGCCAGACTCTATGATGGCCCCGACAAAGCTATTCATTTTAGTTGGTTGGGACCGGAGCTTCTTGTCTGTTGCTTGGCCCGCCGGGGTCAAACTGGTGTTTTCCGTTTGCTCCAGAGTTAGCAAGTTATTCGGCGCCCAGTGATCTCCATCGTGGGGCAGCTTCTCAATCAGTGAGCCCTGGTTTTTGATTCATCAGGATGTTTATCTTGATTTATTCGTTTGTTCTTGATGGTTCATTAACTAGTTAGAGATTCCTCACGAGGACCGAAGAACTAACTAAATGTTATGAACCACCACAGAAGCTGAGGATGAGGTTATGGCCATGTAAAAAGGTACAAGTAGGCAAAGATCAGGAAAATGCGCAATCAGAAAAAGATTCCCACTCCAAAAACCGAGGTGGGAAAAAACCAAACTAACAATCAGGTACTTATACCATGAAACATATCGTAAGCCGAATGAGCAGCTATTTTCCCAATAGGTGGCCACTCAGTTACCTTAACTTAACTAAAAATATGAAAACATACATAAGGCGCCAACAGCACAAAAAAATTTAAACACCAAGACATAAAACAAAAAGAACCACTACAGAAGTATCGACTTGGAACGATCAGTAACACAAAGTTACTGGCGGGCTTAAACCGGTTTTACAGGTACCTAACCTCACCCTCAGCTTCTGCAGTGGTTCACAACATTTAGTTAGTTCTTCGGTCCTCGTGGTGAATCTCTAACTAGTCAATGAATCATCAAGAACAAACAAATAAATCATGATAAACATCCTGATGAATCAAAAACCAGGACTCACAGATTGAGTAAGCTGCCCGACGATGGAGATCCCTGGGCGCCGAATAACCTACTAACTCCGGAGCAAAAGAAAAACACCAGTTGGACCCCGGTGGGCCAAGCAACAGACAAGAAGCTCCGGCCCCAACCAACTAAAATGAATAGCTTTAAGTCGGGGCCATCATAGAGTCTGACGCCCGACCCACCGGCGTGCAATTAAAGAAGGCAGCATAGTTATCAACCATGATTGGGTTAAAAACTAAGCATGCAGACTGTCGCATAACATTCAAGTTATAACCTATACGTCTGTAACGTGATATGATTTTTCCGAACTGAAGAGAAAAATCATTTATTCCTTTAAGTTTCTTTAATTTGTAAACCAAGTCACCATAAAATTCAGGTTCCGAAAGGCCCTCACTTAAAAGTGTCTTTAACCCAACATTATATTTGGAAATCAATTCATAGTGTCTACGATAAAATTTAGAAAAGGTTTTTCGAAGTTTATGATACCGATAGCCCTGTTGGAGAAGTTTTGCCGTTAAACATTTATTTCGAGCGTTGAAGTCTGTAACATGATTGCAGACTCTAGCAAACCTAATAAGTTGCGAAATGTATACACCATAAGAAGCACGACGAGGAACGTCACCATCCAAAAAAGGAAAATTTACTATATCAAAATCAAAGTCATCGCGCTTATCATAAATTTTAGAAGAAACAAATCCATTTGCAACAGAAAGATGTAGATCTAAAAAGGGAGCTTCGGTATCTGAGATATTAGCTTTGTTCAACTGAAGTTCAGGTGGATAAATTTGATTGACCATACCTTCAAAATAAGGGTTGTCAATGTTCAAAAGGTCATCGAGGTACCTAGATGTGGAATTAAAAGCCTCGATAACATCAGCTTGATTATCATGGTTAAGAGAATCCATGAAATCTCTTTCGTAGCAGTATAAAAATAAATCAGCTACGAGAGGTGCGCAATTTGTACCCATCGGAATTCCAACAATTTGTCTGTATAACTTGGTCCCAAATCTAATATAAATATTATCAAGGAGATAGGATAAGGCGTCGCACACATTCTGACATGACCAAAGGGTATACCGACTTTGGTCAGAGGAAGTGAAAAAAGCCTTTCTGTCATTACATGCCAAATAAAGTGAACCATAGTTTTTTAATGCCCTTTTGAAGGTCCACTCTATCAAATCCAGAAGTGTTTCTTTAATTAGATTATGTGGTAATGTTGTATACAGAGTAGAAAAATCATATGTGGACAAGCTTGTCGCACGGAACCCTCTACACTTCAATTTACTGAGCACCTCACCAGAATTTTTTATTGACCAAAACCAATTTTTATTTGAAGTTTCATACACTGTCTCACAGTATCTTATAACATGAGATTTGATAGCAGTAAGACAAGAAGTTAATAATTTAGAAAGTTCAGTGGTAGTACAAGAGCTAGAATTTGCAATAAATCTAGCTTTGTATGGTCTTTTGTGAAGCTTAGGTAACCAATACATCGTAGGAAGTTTGTCTTGGCCTTCATTGACACAAACAGAAAACTTAACAGGTAAATCGTTTAAGTGGGTATTTACTACAGACACCTCATCAGTATCTGTCTCCAGATAAGCCCCGGTACCATCAAGCTCCTGTTTTAAGGTGTTAACGTAGTGAAGTCTACAAACGACAACAACATTGTTTGCGGCTTTATCTGCCGGAACCAAGACATACTTTCTATGAAATTCTTGGATACCCTGCTTCAAATGCCTAAATGACGATTTGGGTTTAGGAGGTAAAAGATTAGTATTTTGTGAATAAAACTTAATACGTTTATCCACGATAGTGAAGATACTTCTTTTCCATTCTTTAAGAGCATTATCCTCAACACCCTCTCGTTTACACCATCGATTACCGAAATCATTTAATGCAGATGCAATCTCCTCTCTACATTTGTCGAAATTAATGTAGGAAGGGAATCTATATTTCGGACCTTTAGAAACAATTTTGCGAATTCTAGAATCCGAAATTATTTTTAAATTTCCAGTAACTATATGTCCAGCTGGTTGATAAACATATTTTGAATCTTTACAATCTCAAGACTTAGGAGTATTAGCATGGATATCAAGATCAGAAACAAGTTTATTGAAATTAAAAATAGTATTTCTGATTGGTTTGTTATATTTGTAACAAATAATAGGAGGTTCTGAATTTTGGAAGTAGGTAGGTATAGACTGTATCACTGATTTATCCTGGAATATGCTTGGTAAATCAATAAAGTCAATTCCTTTATTGATGAAAGGAATTTTAATAAAACTTCTAATGTGATTAGATTCGGAATCGATAAATGGACGAAGAGCATGCTGAGTATAACATCTTGTTAACAGTGCAGCGTCATACATTTGATGATTTCTATCGTAAAATCTATTAGCCTCTGTGTCCAGGGAACGTAATGCAGCAATAGGTAGAGAACTAAGATAAGACAGCATTGGATGTCGACCGTGAATCCTTAGTTTAACAGCTAAATCATTAAGGGAAATGTTCAATTTCAATGCAGCGCACCGTTTACGTTTGTCATTACCCCTTTTCCGTATACCATGAGATCTAGATTTACGTTTACGGGACTCTGAAAGTGTAAGTACATCAAAATCGGGCATTTTGGAAATATTGCCTTCATGGTAAATGTTGTCGTTAAATCCCAGTGGAAAGGGTGTTTGCAGTAATTTTATCCATTTAAGTTCAGTTTCAAATCGTTTAATATTTTTGAATCTTACTGAAGAATTTTCATCATATGAGATTTTCTCCACTGGTTGAACTTTAACATCATTGGGAGAATGACCAGTGCGCTTAAAATGCTGGTACAGAAAGGTATCATTATTTCTGGGCTTTCTGATTCTACGATAGTGCTCACCAAATCGTTTTTGCAAAGTTCGACAAGTTTGTCCAACATATTGCATCCTACAATTGTTTGTATTTCAAGTAAGAACATATACAAGATCCATTGATTTTCAGTCTAAATCAGAATCATTAACCACTGAAAATGTCCTACCATTCACAGATGAAGTGATAGTAGTCTTAGAGCATAGAGCATAAAACCGATTTAAGCCCGCCAGTAATTTTGTGTTACTGATCGTTCCAAGGCGATACTTCTGTGGTGGTTCTTTTTGTTTTATGTCTTGGTGTTTAAAATGTTTTGTGCTGTTGGCGCCTTATGTATGTTTTCATAATTTAGTTAAGTTTAGGTAACTGAGTGGCCACCTATTGGGAAAATAGCTGCTCATTCGGCTTACGATATGTGTTCATGGTATAAGTACCTGTTCAAATTTTGACCAATACCTTCACGTCCATCAAAACCTCGCTACGTCTGTACTACGTTCCCCCCACGTCCTATAAGGCCGTACCACGTTCTCACGGGTCCTTAACTTTTAAGGACGTAGTAAGGACATGGTGAGAACGTGGTTCAGTGTAGAGTAACATTAAGGGCACATTATTGGAGTATGATAACATTAACAAAACGGGTAGGATTCGAACTCGGATCGCGTGCACAGAATTTCAGAGTCATAACCAACAGGCTAGCGGGTCGACAAATTGCAGCTAAGACCTTCGCTATAATACTTAAAAGAAAATAATGTTTGGTGTCTACCTTGTAAATAATACAGGGTCCCAAATATCGATTTAAGATGCACCTGGTTTTCTGCACAAGGCGATCAAATTCAAAAGTCACAGTTACCATCATCTCGATTCTGACTATTTGGATTTGGTTACAAATCACCGAACATCTCTTTTATTATAAAGTTGCTGTTGCAGGTTCGAATCCCGACACAGTAACTGACCTTTTCCGCAAACAGTTTTGTTATTACCCGATGAATGGTAAATTAGAGCTTTGATAAATAGCACTGTGGATGAAGGCTGTTGCCAGTGATAAAAATCCGCAAAAACTCTTAGAACAATCCAGCCACAGTCTCGAGAAATATAAGGACAAACATTCATAATTTGGATATTACCGCTGTTTGATTAGAAATAAGACCGAAACCGTGTTTAAGGTGGCCCCCGTGGCCGAGCGGTTAAGAGCGATGTCTCTTAAACACTCAATCATCTCACCGCTGTGTCTGATGTGGTTTCGAGCCCCGCTCTGGCCGCATGTGAGACGAGCCAAGTTCTGCTTGCCAGGTGTTTTTTCTCGGGGACCCACCTACTGATTGGCCCGTCTCATATTAGCTGAAATAATCTTGGCAGAGACGTAAAATTGAATTAAAAAAAAAAAAAAATAGAAGGGAAAAAAACCGTGTTTGCACCCTGCCAAGACCACACGCGTCATTTTTATCAATTTTCTTGGAAATGCTAGGTATTATTCACAGCTCTATAACTGGCAAGTTTAATGACAAAGGGGTTTAAACATTACCAATGGTGATTTTACCTGTTTTTCGCTTACAAATAATTTGCTTCTGCACATACATGTACATGTATAAAACATAGAAATGTTTACTAATTAAAATCATTAACAATTAACTATTTTATTTTAGCTGGTCAACAGTGTTTTTATTGCGACGGCAGCAAACCCGGCGGTAGTGATGTGGACTCACCGGACATGTGTAAAACTCGCACCAATTGTAAGACACACGAGGTAACGTGTAAACACACATGCATACATAAACAATTCTGATCATATCTTAAAGAAAACCAAAACCATTTGAGCCATTGCATAAGAAAACCAATAAAATGCTTGGGCGAAAACAAAGGCGCAGATCAGCTTCGCTACACGGATAGTACAATCCCTCTTCGTCTTAAATCTGAAATTTCAAGCTTCTAGCCTGCTTCTGTGACTGTACAGACTGGTTTGTGTCAGACCTTGTCGGAACCCAAATTGTTCAATTTCTCACGCACATGCTCATTTAAAGTTACATTTATCAGCATCATGGTATGTAAGAAGCATTTAATTTTCTTTACATTAGAATTTTGAACAGTTTAAACGTGTCTGATGTCAACTTGAATTTTACAATCTCTGTGGATTCTAATTTTACATTTTTTTAGACTGAATTGCGGATGCTAATAAACATGTACTCAGAGGAAAAGGTTTAGCTAGTAACTTTGACTATCCCTAAAACTGTTTTCAACCAGCCGGACATATAGTAACTGGCAATATAAAAATAATTTCTGATTCTATATAGAATTCGCAAAATTGTTTCTAAAGGTCCGAAATATAGATTCCCTTCCTACATTAATTCCGACATATGTAGAGAGGAGAATGCATTGAATGATTTCGGTTATCGAATCTTATTGTTAATTTAGTTTTTCCCAACTAGGATTTTGGAGTGGGAATGTCTTTCTGATTGCACCATTTCTTTATCATTGCCTACTTTCACCTTTTTTAATTAAATTTACCGACAATTTCTTCGTAATTTTGATATGAAACCAAAAAGAAATTTAAGTAACAATCTGTCACAGTCTAAAGAAATAATGATTAGTAAAAAAGTGATCATTTGGAGAGTACTCCCGTTTGATTTAAAATAAGAATTAACATTGGTGTATGTACCCTGACAAAACCACACGCGTTATTTCGATCGCCATCCTCGAAATTGTAGGGTTTTGTTCACGGCTGTCTTACTGTTTATTTCAATCCGAAATTATAAAGGGGTTTTGAAAGTTTTGCGATTTAAACTCTCGCATTGGAATTTAACATGTATTTTCACTGACTAAATTTTTGCTTCAATGGTTACCACTTGTCAAAACGATAAAAAAAGCCGGAAGACCATGCTTCTAAAACGATCAAAAATACTACTGAAGCTAACACGAGATAATTTAGGCAAGTGCAAATATTCATCGAATTTTCATTTTTTTTCTAGATATGTGGCACAGAGATGTTTTCCCGTGCCAGCCACAGAACACACAGATACACATGCTTGAATTCAACCGTATGTATCTAATATCTAATTGTTTCTGTCAAAGTGTCCATCTTAGATTGGCCAAACCTATATTTTAATGTAAATGTGACGAAGAACGAAAAATGGGTCCCCGTCCACTGGTACCCGGAGAAAACTATCTGATTACTGGTTTACCGCTTAGGTCCGAGCCTGTCCAGGTTAGGTGGTTCGAGTCAAACCATCCATGCATATAAGACTTCTCGGTTAACTAAGGTGGTTACATTTTCAAGCACATTTTGGGTGTCATGACATCCTCCTTATGTTGAGTAAAGTAGATGCAACGTCCTGGCATGACCACATCTGTTGACTGGGGCATAAAGCATCAATTCAAACGAACAAACAAGCAAGTATACGAATACTGTGGTAGTGTGGTATATGTTGTTACGTGCCAGGCGTAACTAGAAGATTAAGGAAACCAACAAGTTGGTTAGCCAGCAACAAGCTTTGTTTAAAATTTAACAAATCTATTTAGAAGTGATTTAACCAGTAATTACATGTGAAACAATCAAAAGCATATATACAATCAAACAAAAATGAATGTAAAATACCTTTCAAGATGTTAATTCCCTTAAAGAATGTCTGAATGTCCCTCAGAATTTTTAACACAAGTCTGTATCAGTTTCTGATCCCAAGAATTAAAGTTTGTTTCAAAATAGCACTATGTCCCAATCCAGAATCGAATATCACAAAGTAATCCAAGAATAAGTTTAAATTCCAGTAAGATAGATTTTGACTTCTTAATAGTAACAGTACGCAAACATTTTCCTTATGAAAATTTGTAGCCCTTATATAGCACTGAGGAACATTCAGGATTCTTCCAGCAAATTCTATGATATCATATACTAAAAATAACAAGTTGTTTACCAAAATTTAATGTTCTGGAATATTCTAGAGAGGCCATTATCCTTTCAGAAAATTCCACACTATTCTTTTGACATAAAAGAAGATTTTTCTAGAAGATTCTACATCTTTGGTTCTTCCAGATTTTTCCGGACTTTTCCGTCAAAGAACAATTTGAAATTTCTAGAAAATTCTGAAGTAAACAACCTGTTTATGTCCAATATCTGGGACACTAAAAGTAAATAATTGCTAAGGACAACAAGTAAACATCATATGCATAACATCATACTTTCCTGGGCATACTCCCTTGGGAAGTTTACCAGTACTGAATGCACATCTTTCAACAAGTAACAGTCATACATAACACTTCCCCTCTTCAAAGAAAAGAAAGTTTTATAAAATAAAGCTTTCTTTTTCAATACTGGATAATTGTATACAATATGTTTAGCAAAATTTGTGCAAAACTAATCAAATACAACAACACAAAGCTGGACATCAGCATTGTAGAGGCACTTAAGCTCTGCTTAGGGTGTCTGGAATGATATTATCTCTTCCTCGGATATGTCTGATGTCAAGATTGTGCTCTTGCAACATGAGACTCCACCTGAGTAAACGCTGGTTCTTGTTTTTCATTTTATGTATGAAAGTCAGTGGATTGTGGTCACTGAAGACAACAATTGGTGCATGTGAAGAAGCTAAGTAAACTTCAAAGTGCTGAAGCGCAAGGATTAGAGATAGGCATTCTTTCTCTATGGTAGAGTAATTTCTCTGATGCTTGTTAAACTTTTTGGAAAAATAACAAACAGGATGGTCAACACCATTGTCACCATTGTCATCTTCTTGCAACAATACACTGCCTGCACCAACATCACTGGCATCTACAGCCAACTTGAACTCTTTGTCAAAACTTGGTGCTAAGAGAACCGGAACACTTCTAAGTATGGCCTTGAGCTTATCAAATGACTTCTGGCAGTCATCTGTCCAAACATACTTGGCCTTCTTACCAAGCAAGTTTGTCAGAGGCTCAGCTATAGCCGAGAAGTTGTTGCAGAATTTCCTTTAATATCCAGCCATACCCAGAAAGCGCATCAGTTGTCTTTTGCTAGTAGGTACAGGAAAATCTGAGATAGCCTCAACTTTAGCTTCTACAGGTTTTACCTGACCTTGACCTACAATGTGTCCAAGAAATGTCAAGTTTGCATGGCAAAATTCACTTTTTGCCAAGTTCACAGTTAGTTTAGCATCACTTAGCCGGTCAAAGAATGTTCTGATTGTCTGCAAGTGTTGTTGCCACTCCTCACTGAAGATAATAGCGTCGTCGATATAGGCTTTACAGCCATCCAGATTGGAAATCAAACTGTTGACCAGCCGCTGAAAAGTCACAGGCGAGTTCTTCATTCCAAATGGCATGACTTTATACTGGTACAGTCCATCTGGTGTAACAAATTCCGAGATCTCCTTTGCTCTGTCCGTAAGGGGTATCTGCCAAAATCCCTTTAGCAGATCGAACTTTGTAACATACTTGGCATATCCAATATTATCAATGCAGTCATTGATTCGTGGGATGAGAAAAGTGTCTGTTTTAGTGACAGAATTGACTTTTCGATAGTCTGTGCACATTCTAAATGTCCCGTCTGGCTTTGGTACAAGAATACAAGGAGAACTCCATTCACTTTGGCTGGGTTCAATGAAATCATTGTCCAGCAAATATTGAACTTCTTCCCTGAGATATTGCTGTTTTACAGGGTTCATTCTGTAAGGATGTTGCTTTACAGGTTTTGAACCTTCAATAATGTCAACATCATGATAGATTTTGTCAGTTCTGGATGGAATGTCCGGAAATAAGTGCTCATATCCGAGAACTAACTGTTTCAGTTCAAGTCTTTTGTCTGAATCAAGGTGAGACAGTTTCTGATCAAGATTCTGTAGTATGTCAGAATTCTGGAGTTTCGATGACGAGGGATCAGATTTCTCCAAGTTGAAGTCCTCAGAGTCCATTTGATTTTGTTCATGAGGGACAGAATTAACTATATTTACTGATGAAACAACAGAACTATCCCTATCAATATACTTCTTGAGCATATTAATGTGACATAGCTGTTTTTGCTTGCGCCTCCCAGGAGTGTTAACAATGTAATTCACGTCACTTAACTTTTTATCAACAGTATACGGGCCATAATATCTAGCTTGTAAAGGTCTGCCAGGAATGGGCAAGAGAGCAAGTACCTTGTCTCCAGGTTCAAAATTTCTGTCTTTAGCATTTTCATCATAACGAATGTTCATTTTGCTTTGAGCAGATTTGAGATTGGACCGAGCTGCATCACAGGCCTTTGATAGTCTGTTTTTGAAATCAGACACATACTGAAGTAAGTTCAAAGAACTGTCATCATCTGAGAGAAATTTCTCTTTTAGAAGTTTTAACGGTCCACGTACAGTGTGCCCAAAAACAAGCTCAAATGGGCTGAACCCCAGAGACTCTTGTACAGATTCTCTTACAGCAAATAGAAGCAAGTGTATGCCATCCCAATCTTTTTCAGTGTCAAAGCAGTAAGATCTGATCATGTTTTTCAAAGTTTGATGGAATCTTTCTAAGGCACCTTGGCTTTCAGGGTGGTAAGCCGATGACTTGTATTGCTTAATTCCAAGTTCGTACATAACTTGCTGAAAAATTCCTGACATAAAATTTGAGCCCTGATCTGACTGGATAGATTTTGGGAGGCCTACAAATGTGAAGAACTTCACAAGTGCATTAACTATTGTTTTAGCCTTGATATTTCTGAGTGGGATAGCTTCAGGAAAGCGAGTTGAAGCACACATTATGGTCAGAAGATATTCACAACCTTTCTTTGTTTTGGGTAAGGGACCTACACAATCAATAATCACTCTGCTGAAAGGTTCATCAAAGGCAGGAATGGGCTGTAACTGAGCTTTAGGAATAGTCTGATTGGGTTTTCCTACCATCTGACAAGTGTGGCAGAATTTGCAGTGTTGAGATACATCAGATTTTATTCCTGGCCAGTAGAAATGATTAAGGATCTTGTGATAGGTCTTATTTACACCTAAATGGCCTGACATTGGAGTTTCATGGGCCAAGTTTAAGATTTCAGGGCGATAAACCCTAGGGATCACAATTTGGTGGTTAACAGTCCACTCATCTTCTGCTGAGACATCTGGAGGACGCCATTTTTGCATTAATATGCCATTTTTAACATAATAGCAAACAGGAACCTGGGATATTTCATTTTCATTAAAAGCCCTTTCAAATAAAGGCGAGACCTCAGAATCACTGTGTTGTTCTTTACAAAGCTGTGACCTTGACAGCTGGTCATGACCTTGATCGTTTGACGTTGAGGGTGAAAGGTCATTTTCTGACCCCGACCTTAGATTGCTAGGGTCAGTCTGAATATCAGACTGACTAGGGGAAAGAGATGTTGAAATCTCTTTATTAAAGGACTGACCTATCAAAGTGTCAGTTAAATTTTTGTCCTGCATCCCATCATATAATTTGGCTTTCTTAGCCATTGCCCTAGTAACAGCACAAGAAGGGTAAAGGTCAGGAATTTCCTGCACAATGGGATCAGGCGGTTGATCAACACATGGTGTGCTGGTCAAAAGTGGGTTTACCACAACCTTATCTCCTGCCAAATCATTGCCTAACAGCAAGTGAACACCTTTAAAAGGTAGATAAGGTCTAATACCTACAGCCACGGGACCTGTTACTAAGTCAGAGGACAAATAGATATTATGGAGGGGTACGTTAACAAATCCACACTCTACGCCCTGGATAAGGACACTTTACCCAGAAGAAGACTTCTCGGAAAATGGCAAGGTATCTGCCAAGATAAGGGATTGAGAAGCTCCGGTATCTCGTAAGATTTTGATAGGGGTAGACTGGGCAGTGTCACTGTTAAGTGACACAAAACCATCTGATAAGAATGGTTCATAAATCTCCATAATAGAATCCTCAGAGACTGACTCTTTACAAGTTCTGGTCAGTATAGGGTTTTCTTTCTAGATACAAGACTGTGGTTTAGCCTTTAAGGAGGTGAGGCCTGTCGGTTTAGCACTATCTAGATTTTCTCTTTCTTTCTTTCGTTTCAGTGCCAAACATTCAGAAATAATGTGGCCAGTTTTCTTACAATAATTACAAATTGGCTGGGATAAGGGATTTTGTCCTTTGTTTTCACTAGAAAATTTGGGTTTTGGACTGGAATTGTCAGTTGGATTACTGGGATTGGCTTTGGGACCGGACTGAGGGGAATATGGTTTTGACTGAGGGGTAATTTGCTTTGATTGAGGGTTATATGGTTTCCTAGGATATGGCTTGTTGACAAATGAAGCCATATGAGTCAAAGCATAGTCATCAGCTAAACGTGCTGCTGTTTCCAAGTTTTCAACTTCTCTTTCGTTCAAGAAAGCCTTAACATCAAAATTTATGCACCGTTTGAATTCTTCAACAAGCATGAGCTGCCTTAGCTTTGCATGATCAGAACCTACTTTCTTTGAAGAACACCATCTATCAAATAGTTGCTCTTTTGTTCTAGCAAACTCAACATGAGTCTGGCCATGTTCTTTTCTACAGTCTCTAAATTTCTGCCTGTATGCCTCAGGGACCAACTCATAAGCCTTAAGAATAAATTCCTTTACTGTATCATAATCTGAGCTTTGCTCAAGAGAAAGCTGAGTGTAAATTTCTCGAGCTTTACCAATTACAACACTTTGCAAAAGCAAGGTCCAGTGCTCTCTTGGCCATTTCAAGTTTTCTGCCACCTTCTCAAAATGTAAGAAATATTTGTCAACCTCTTTTTCTTGAAATGGAGGAACGAGACGAATGTGTTTTGTGACATCAAATACTGTACTAGTAGCCAAAGGCAAAGATTTTGATTTTGATTTGTCATTAAGTTCAATTTCCTTCATTCTTAACTGAAATTGCCTTTCTCTTTCTTTTTCTTCAATTTCAAATTTAAATTTTTCTGTTTCAATTTCAAGCCTTTCTTCTCTTTCTAATTTTTCTTTTTCTAACTCAATTTTTTCTCGTTCTAATTCTCTTTGTTTTTCCTTCTCTCGTTCTTCCATTTCTAACTTTTGTTTATGCATTCTTTCTTCCCGTTCTAAAGTTTCCAATCTTATTCTTTCTTCCCTTTCGGCCTTTTCTGCCCTTATTCTTTCATCCCGTTCTAAAGTTTCCAACCTTATTCTTTCTTCATACTCAAATTTTAGTTTTTCCATCTCAGTTTGTCTTTTGATTTCTAGATCCCTCAACTGCAAGTCAGTCTGAGTGACTAGAATCTGAGAAGTAGCCGAGGAATCAAAAATTTCCTCGTCAACAAAAAACTGAATCAAAATGTTCTTAATTTCATGTTTTAACATGGAAGTCTTGATATTTGACAACCCATAATGATCAGCTATGTCTAAGAGGTCACTCTTTTTGGCCTTATCTAACAGCTCCTGAGAAGGCGCAGCAATAAAGTCACTTAGTTTGAATGACATGGTTGCTTTTTGCTGGCTTTAGCTATTTAAACAGCAAACAGTGAAGATACTTTAGAATTTTTAATAAATTTGGTGCACAAGAAATTTCAATCCCGGACTCGAGCCCCAATTCTGTTACGTGCCAGGCGTAACTAGAAGATTAAGGAAACCAACACGTTGGTTAGCCAGCAACAAGCTTTGTTTAAAATTTAACAAATCTATTTAGACGTGATTTAACCAGTAATTACATGTGAAACAATCAAAAGCATATATACAATCAAACAAAAATGAATGTACAATACCTTTCAAGATGTTAATTCCCTTAAAGAATGTCTGAATGTCCCTCAGAATTTTTAACACAAGTCTGTATCAGTTTCTGATCCCAAGAATTAAAGTTTGTTTCAAAATAGCACTATGTCCCAATCCAGAATCGAATATCACAAAGTAATCCAAGAATAAGTTTAAATTCCAGTAAGATAGATTTTGACTTCTTAATAGTAACAGTACCCAAAGATTTTCCTTATGAAAATTTGTAGCCCTTATATAGCACTGAGGAACATTCAGGATTCTTCCAGCAAATTCTATGATATCATATACTAAAAATAACAAGTTGTTTACCAAAATTTAATGTTCTGGAATATTCTAGAGAGGCCATTATCCTTCCAGAAAATTCCACAATATTCTTTTGACATAAAAAAAAAGATTTTTCTAGAAGATTCTACATCTTTGGTTCTTCCAGATTTTTCCGGACTTTTCCGTCAAAGAACAATTTGAAATTTCTAGAAAATTCTGAAGTAAACAACCTGTTTATGTCCAATATCTGGGACACTAAAAGTAAATAATTGCTAAGGACAACAAGTAAACATCATATGCATAACATCATACTTTCCTGGGCATACTCCCTTGGGAAGTTTACCAGTACTGAATGCACATCTTTCAACAAGTTACTGTCATACATAACAATGTAGTTTTGTGGCTTAAACTCCCAGTCAACAATTTACCAGTTATGTTGGGTTCTGGGCTTTGATCAGTACAACCGATGTGTTAATGTGCCTTGCTTTAGGTCACAATCCGATGCCTGCGTAGTTCGAGCCAAGGGTCTCTTAATTAAGAGTCCAACACTCTATGAATACGCCACCTTGCTCCCAATATTATGAACTAAGCATTCAGTTGTCGCAAAGTAACTCCATACGCGTCAAAAAAGTATTACATGGATTGCAAATCTATAATATATTTTCGCAGGACTGTATCTTACGGACACAACTGGCTCTACAAGATCTGGACAGATGCAGAGACCCTTACAAACTCGCTGCAGGTATAGAGAAACATTTTCCTTGCACACCAGATAGAAAAAGCCAACGTTGATCTAGCGTACCACACGTTGATCCTGTGTAAGAAGGTACAAGTAGGCAAAGATCAGGAAAAGGCGTAATCAGAAAAAGATTCCCACTCCAAAAACCGAGGTGGGAAAAAGCAATCCTTATCTTACCCAGGTTATCTTACCCAGGTCTCCAGCAGGGCTATCGGTATCATAAACTTTGAAAAACATTAATTTTATAGCAGACACTATAAATTGATTTCCAAATTTAATGTTTGGACCCTTTTACGCGAGGGCCTTTCGGAACCAAAATTTTATGGTGTCTTGGTTTACAATTTAAAAAAAAACTTATAGGAAGGAATGAGTTTTCATTTTAATTCAGAAAATCCATAACTCGTTACAGAGCTATAGGATAAAACTTATATGTTATGCGACAGCCTGCATGTTTATTTTTTAACCCAATCATGGTTGATAACTATGCTGCCTTCATAAATTGTACGACAGTGGGTCGGGCGTTACACTTTATGATGGGCCCGACATATAGCTGTTCATTTTAGTTGGTTGGGGCCGGAGCTAGGCCCACCGGGATTCAAATTGTGTTTTTCTTTTGCTCCGGAGTTAGTTAGTTATTTCGCGCACAGAGATCTCCATCGTCGGACTGCTTACTTAATCTGTGAGTCCTCGTTTTTTATTCGTCATGGTATTTATCATGGTTTATTTGTTTGTCCAGGATGATTCATTGACTAACGAGGACCGAACAACTAACTGAATGTTGTGAAATACTCGGAAGCTGAGGGTGAGGTTATGGACATGTAAAACCGATTTAAGCCCGCCAGTAATTTTATATTACTGATCGTTCCAAGGCGATACTTCTGTGGTGGTTCTTATTGTTATATGTCTTGGTGATTAAACTTTTTTGTGCTGTTGGCGCCTTATGAATGTTATCATATTTTTAGTTAAGTTTAGGTGGCCACCTATTGGGAAAATAGCTACTCATTCGGCTTACGATACGTTTTCATGGTATAAATACCTGATTGTTAATTTAGTTTTTTTGGCAGTTAAAAGTTCATGAATTTCGTGCGTTGAAGCCCGTAACATGATTGCAGCCTCGTGATGCCAAACAAAGGCCCGTGTGATAAAAGTGTGTATCTTGTACACAAACACATGTCTTTGATATACTAGTATATATTCTTATCATATTTACTTATCAACTAATAAAATTGCATTTATGAACATTCCTTGACGGAGTATTGTTATCATCAAAAATAAGAAATAAAATAAGATATAGAACAGGTGCAAACAGAACAAACAATACCCCTGGAAGTCTGGACCAAAGGAAATCACCAGATGAATCCCGTTGGGCCAAGCAACAGACAAGAATGCTTCTGCTAAGGCTCTTATTCAATTAATAGCATCTGGTGATACATACCGTTTCATAAATTCATGATCAACCAATCAATTAATTATCTATTTACAGGCATGTGTGGCAAAACAAAGCGCAACAGTCATCTATGCACTGCTTGCTGTGGCGACACTCTCTGTAACTCTGGCTCTTGTTTCGAGCTTCTAGGTAAGTTGAACGAATGTCAGACAAATCGGACCCAAAACTTCCAGGATGTCTCGGACCCTAACCTCTTCGGGCCCAACCTGATTCGGGCTCAAACCTGTTCGGACACGAGACGAATCGGACCCATACATATGGACGGTATCATAAAGGTGTTTAAAATTATCATTTACACAGAAGAAAATAAATTTTATGCAGCAGTCATTTGTAAACCTTTGTTAGGGCGGGATATAGCCGTGAAAATGAGCGCCTATTTTATTGTTAACGCTTCTGATCAGCAGGCGGAATGTGACACGAAATAAATAAGACGATTACTTCTTAAACTTATAAAATGTCGATTTTGAGAAATATATTTCTAACAGAAAACGAGTGATGCATCATGTGATAAGGAATTTCGAAAACACATGTAAGCAAGCAATTTAGTGATAATTAACAGAACTGTAGACATTTGTATTTTATGATTTCGTGGCAGCCATTTGAAATCGCTACCATGGCGTTAAAGTGTAGTTTACGCTTCCTTATTCTGTTCGAACTTTGTTCAAGATATTATGGAATTATTAGAATAAATGAAGTGGTAAGTACATGAACGTGTCTAATAAAACTGAGAAGTCCAGTTTTGTAAGTTTCGAGACAAACGCGAAAAACATACAATTTTAAAAAAAGGTTTGATGATCATTTGAAAATAATAACACATTGTTCTTATCAAATTACACAGAAAGCTAAATGTTATGAAATTTTGTGCAAAGATACTACGGAAAATTAAGAATTTCAAATATTTCAAATATTCATGTAATGTGTTATTAAATGCATTTAAGTGTCCAAGTCCAAACCCTCATTTTTCCATACCAGTTTTGGCTAGAAATGTGTTAAAATACACCATTTTACAAAGACGAAATCGCTCATTTGCCTAATGTGGATATGTTGAGCTCCTAAAACCATACCAGAACAAACTATTTTACACCAGCAGATAGTAACATGTTCTTTGGACTTAGGTACGTTCTTGCATTAAACACTATACAGCGTGTGGACTGAGGCATGTTCTTGCACTGGAAATGGACTGCCAGATTTGTAAAGGGTCACTGATGAAGGTTCATTACCCGAAATTGTACAATATGGCCCATCTTCTCGCTTTGAATGTTTTACTGCTTCCAAAGGATCTAACAATTATTTTTATTATAATACAAATTTCACACCCACAAAATGTAAAAGACAGTACAAACTACATATCAGAATGTAGCTTTTTATATGTAGAACACAGTGACATCATTCTTGTCATGACAAAAGTGTGCGTGTCTCTCTCTCTCTCTCTCTCTCTCTCTCTCTCTCTCTCTCTCTCTCTCTCTCTCTGTGTGTGTGTGTGTGTGTGTGTGTGTGTGTGTGTGTGTGTGTGTGTGTGTGTGTGTGTGTCCCTTTATGATTTTAAGGGTTATCGATACTATTTTTGTTGATAAATAAACCATGTTTACCAGAATGATCAAACATGACCTTCCGGTCTATAACAGTCGCTTGGTCCAGAGGAACGGTGCGGGGGTGCAGTCCGACGTTGGGGACCTTGCGAATGTTGATGATTTACACAATCATGATAGATCGTCATTAAAACATAAATGGATCGAAAACACCGCAAAACCGAAATAAATAATAACGGAATATATTTTGTAGCCCCATTACAATTTCATACACATATACAAATGTACGCGTTCATACATGTACTTATGCTCTAGGTCAATAGCCAGATATGGTTTTTAGGAGAAGAACTCTATAAATACTTGTGCTTTCGTTCTCATCCTATGATTTGTATTTGTCAATATGTTTGTATGTTGTATTGAATACTGAATAAATACGTATGTTTAAACTAGATATGGTTCCGCACCCCCCTCCCCCCAAGGAGAATTTTGCAGACCATGATTTTCATATAGGCTGATGTCTTGATGTCTAAGATTTTTTTGAAACATGTTAGCCCTCTGTAAAGTGTAGCGTCATCGCGTAACATCGAGTTACGTATGTTACCTACAGAAAATTTAATTTTTACTGTTGAATTTAAAAGAAAAATGCAATAGAAATTAAAATAAACAATGCTCTATTGATCAAAACTGGGTTTCAAAAAATAGCAGACATTCTTAGCTACAATATGAGACCTTTGATTTCCATGTCACTCTGTCACAGTGTAACATATGTATCATCTTTTCACAAAGTTCATCTTAAATATATATGTGTAGCTAAGTTATCCTTTTGTGGTTCTGCGCCCCGTTAGACGGAATTGCGAAGACCATGATTTACATATAGCCTGATGCTTTAAATTTTTTTGAAATATGTTAGTCCTTTGTAAAATGTAGCATAATCGTGTAGCATTGAATTATGTACGTTACCTACCGCAAATCTATTTTTACTGTTGAATTTTAATATGCCATAACTTGAAATAAACGTTCTTTTATTGATCTAAACTGATTTTCAAATAATAGCAAATATTCTAATCTACAATGAAATCTTTGATCTCCATGTCAGTCAGTCACAGTGTAACGTATGTAACATTTTGTCACAAATAACATTTTAATTGCACATGTGAAGCTAAGTTATCCTTTTGTGGTTCTGCGTACCATTATAGATAATTTTGTAGACCATGATCTTTATATTAGCCTGATGTCTAAGAAGGTCTTCAAAATATGTTAGCCCTCTGTAAAGTATAGCGTAATCATGTAACATCGAATTACATACGTTATCCATCGAAAATCTAATATTAATTTTGAATTTTAAAATGGAATAAAAATTAAGATGAACATTTTATATTGATCAAAATGTTTCAAATAATAGCAGACATTCTTAGCTACAATATGAGACCTTTGGTTTTCATTTCAGTCTCTCAAAGTGTAACGTATGTAACTTTTTTCACCAAGTTCATTTTAACTGCATATTTGAAGCTAAGTTATCCTTTTGTGGTCTTGCTCCCCATCAGAGGGAATTTTGTAGACCATGGTTTTCATATAGTCTGATGTCTTAAAAGATTTTTGAAACATTTTTGCCATCTGTAAAGTGTAGCATAATCATGTAACATCGACTTTCATATGTTACCTACGGAAAGTCTATTTACCATTAGATTTAAAAATGCAATAAAAATCAAAATAAACATTCTTCTATCAATCAATCAAATCTGGTAGACATTTTAGCTATAATATGCCACCTTTAATTTCAATGTCAGTTTGTCTGTGTGTAACATATGTAACATTTTTCAATTTAGGAAGACAAATCATGGCATTCATACTAACATATAATACTCACCTTTCATCATTCCAAAGAACTTTTCAAACACTGCAAAGTTTGTTTTAAACATTATTTAGTGTTGTAGTTATTGGCTTATATACATATACATGTATGTACATGTATACCCCATACCACTCTCCAGGAGTCGTTTTTCTATTATGTGTTAAATGGAGCAGTGCAACAAATAAGGCTTGTTTAGCATGCTACCATAATGCAAATAGGAACATATGTAACACCAAAACACTTTTTTCTATTACTTAATCTAATAATTGAGTGACATCTACATTAGATTTCCAAGTAAAAACAAAGACAATGGGAAAATATATAATGAAAAGGTACAACTAGGCAAAGATCAGGAAAAGGCGCAATCAGAAAAAGATTCCCACACCAAAAACCGAGGTGGGAAAAAACCAAACTAACAATCAGTTACTTATACCATGAAACATATCGTAAGCCGAATGAGCAGCTATTTTCCCAATAGGTGACCTCTCAGTTACCTTAACTTAACTAAAAATACGAAAACACACATAAGGCGCCAACAGCACAAAAATATTTTTCCAAGACACAAAACAAAAAGAACCACCACAGAAGTATCGACTTGGAACGATCAGTAACACAAAGTTACTGGCGGGCTTATACCGGTTTTACAGGTACCTAACCTCACCCTCAGCTTCTGCAGTGGTTCATAACATTTAGTTAGTTCTTCGGTCCTCGTGGTGAATCTCTAACTAGTCAATGAATCACCAAGAACGAACAAATAAATCACGATAAACATCCTGATGAATCAAAAACCAGGACTCACAGATTAAGTAAGCTGTGTCGGTCGAACAAGTGCCACACACTGTACACCTTGTAACATATACGACACATAGCATATCTAAACAAAATCAGTAACATAAGTAACATAATGGGAAAAACTTTCTTGGTGTAAACCATGAAAAAGTGTTGAATTTCAGCATTTTATATGATTCTATGGATACATGGCCAATCTTTTTCATCTATGTCAGCCTCGAACACATCACCTAACAAATTTGTCAACAACTTAATCAACAGTGATCATCAGCTGACCACTATCCTACTTGGCACTCTTACCAGTTGCCCAGTTTCAATTTTGAAAGCTTCCCTTTGTCCATTTACATTCAATGACCTTTCCTCACAGTTTTCATCTACTGTCTTGAATGTTTCAGAGTTCTTGGCGTTTTGCATTTAAACTGACTGACATGAGGGAGCAAGCACATATCAGTGTCATCTGAAACAGCACATTGATGGCACTATCACTTCTAATACCCAAATTTATTAATGTTGTTGTATGCATTCTGACTATGGCAGCTTGTTGAAGACATGTTCGGACAATGCTTCAAGCAAATCTGGAGTCGGTTTTAAACTTTGGAGATTTGCAGTTCTACAGAAACAGAGTCAGATGATCTTCTCTGCCCAATTCCAAATCATGTAGGGGTGTGGACTTGTCTGTTTTGGTTGACATGCCATCCGTTGTTGCTAGAGACCATGGTACAGGACCTAGAGGATATGAAAGTTTCAGTTCGAGATCAGCATCATACTCAACTGCAAGAAGCATGCGCTGGCCAAAACATTCCTTTCAGCTTTAATCTGGGTTATTTGATTTTGGGAATGTGTGATTTGACATTCTGTAAAGGTTTTTTATCTAATTTATTGTGTTCCACTGAGCCATGAAATCCATTGGATTTGTCAACTTGACGAAGTGTTCCATGGTGCTTTTACCACTTTATGGTCCTTTTAGCAGATTTTGTGCCACATCCGGCTTTGCTGGAACACCTGATGTCAGATTGTCTAGTTGACTGGGAGTATCATCTGAGCAAAATAAGTTAATGAAGCTGGATAATTCACAAATGACATGCTTGACATATTGCTCACTACTTTATAGCTGTGCTGTTCCTTATAATGTCTTTCTAAATTGACACCTCGTCATTACTCATTTCAGTATGTTGTAACGTGGCTTCAACATACAGCGTAGTGCAGGTAGCGTTCAGATTGCCAGGCTTTGAAACTGTTAGAAACTGTGCTGGCCATCACAAAAAGGGCATGTTTGGTAATAAAATGGGTATCACACTGATATGCCAATGGTACATATGTCCCTAGATTTCCATTGTCATAATGTTTATTCAACATTTTTGTTTGCTATTACTGCAGCTGCTGTTGTGCAATGTAGCGACTCTAAAAAGTCTACAGATGCATCATCCATAGTGCAGATAATGTTCAGTTTGGTCCCTTGAAATCAGCAAGGATATAGTGAGAAAGCAAAAAAACTATTATTGGTTAAGATTCATTTTCTGTATATGGAGCCAACGTGAAATACTGTTATTTATGAAAATTCTAACAGGATAGTAGATGCAAAACTAGTATCGGCTAAGGGAGCCAAATATGTTAAACTTTTGTCACAAGTTTGCCAAATCTAGAGGATCAATGAGGAGGCTTGAGCAGCTAAAACCGCGGTATTGCCCATCCCCTTTCTCAACAATATGTTTGCTGCTCTTAAAGGATCTCAGTTATAATTTATTTTTATTTACAGTTCATCCATAAAATTTTCTTATCAATTTGAACAAGGATTGTGGGTACTCCTTTTCTGGGCACAATTTCACATTTTTCATCAAAGATTACCATTTGTGTCCCAAACTGCTCCAAGAAAGTCCAAGCAAGTCTATGGGTCAAATAAAATGCTTCTAAAGTACATATATGATAGATGTTAATTTACAGTAACGTTTGTAACGGCACATTGCCGTTAAATATGTCCTTATTGTTTGCCTATCATTCATTTCAACATACATGTGTGCGATAATTCCACAATAATAATATAACTTGGTATAGTTTTGGTATAATAATATTACTTGGTATACTTTTGGTGAGGTCATCTTGGTGAGCTCAGTTACAAAATAAAATCGTACCTATTACATTTTAATACACCATTGTAACACATGTTTGTGAGCCCGAAAATTAGAATAAATATTATAGCAGAAGTCATTGTGCTTTTTAAATGCTTAAAATGCTGACATTTGCAATTGAAAATAACTAAAACACATACTCCTGCATGAAAAAGGAATGAAAACACATATATAAATATCAATACCGTATATTGTAACGTATGTAACATGATATGTTACATATCTTGGATTAATGTAAATAACTTCAAAGGCTGATTAATGATGTTATGAGAACATTTAAGGCCAAAGGCAAACACTGCATTGATTCTGTTGGTACTTGACCATTGACACAAAAGGTCATTTAATGAAATTTGGGTAACGTATGTAATTTTGATGTAACACGGTAACGTGACACTTCTCAGAAGGCTAACATGTCTTATTTTGTGGCTTAGATATTGCTCTATAAGGAAATCATAATGGCCTAAATTCCCCCGGGGGAGGGGTGTGTATGGCCATCCCAATGACTAATCGTTTCGGTTTTAGTTCAGTTACTTTGACTCTTCATTTATACCTGCCTGGGGATATCGTGTGTTATTGTTTTATGCTATAAGTATTCGATTTTTCTTTTATTGTCAGATCGTCTGTACAAGTTATGGAAAGCAGGAGGTCTCGACTTCAACACACTGAGAGCCACCCCCTACGCCAATACAACACCATCTTCTCACAGCGGCTGATTATGAACGTTACCAAAAGTCTTGGAATCAGAGAATTGATATTTTCGTTTCTGACTGTCAACTTTAAGATAGGTAAATAAATGAAAATGGGCAACATGTAAATTATCCTCGTCGGGAAACCACGTATATGAACAAGTAGCCCAAAGGGAAACGATCGTTTACCTGATACTCAATAACGAGAGTCACTGGGCCAAAGAAAAGTAGTTTGGGGTTTTAACAATATATAGTATGGCAGCCATCATAGCCATGTGACCTAGATTTTATATACACATTTATTCCTTCTTCCTTTATCAGTCGGGTAGAATTCCCAATCGAGAAGCCGGAAGGATGTTGTATTTACAGGCATGCCGGTATTGATTATATTGCATTATGGGATAGTTTGCTTCCCGTTCGGGAAGTTTTTGCACCGAATGTGGGTACCTATGTTTGAATGTACTCGCGATGTTCAGTTTTGCATTAAATTTTAAATAACCTGGATATATTGATTCTAGACTAATATTGCTACAATTCTACCGAGGCGGATTTTTTCTTGCGGCCTTTAACAAGTTTTAAATAATATCGAAACAGCGAAGTTTTTTATTACCTCGTATTTTCCGACATTGCTTCCCGATGGGGAAGTTTCAAAGTCTTCAACAGCCTTGGATACTTACGTTTCATGAAATGTGATTACGTTTGTGTTGGTATTTACGTCCTACTTAGCAAAATATACTGATATAGCATATGGAATTTAAAGAATCGTCCGAATGACTTATGTCAATTTAGGTAAAGATCTTTGGTCGATTAATGGAAATGTGGAAGTAATAAATGATCCATAAATGTTTTATGACGCACACAGTCCGTTAATTCCACACTAAAAACCGAGGTGAAAAAATAACTAATTTAACAAAAAATAGGAAATAATACAGAAAAAACATATCGCAAGCAGAGGGAGCAACTGTTTCCCTATAGGTGGCCAATCAGTTACCCGGACTTAATATATGAAAACCTACATTAAAGGTGTATAAACACAACATTCAGATCCAAAACATAAAACAGTAAATGAAATACAACAGAAGTATCGCATTGGAACGGTCAGTCATAACACGTAAGCATACCAGTAATATGTGACAATCGTACCTGAGATACATGTATGATAAATGATGCCGGGATGAACAATAGCATGTACTTCCTTTGACTTAATTTATATTCCAGAATTCATGATTAGCTCAATACAGTCTATAAACTTTAAGGCAACCTTTGTCTAACATTACGAAAACATGCCCATGTATAAATATACATATTTTTTTCTAAGTTGAAATTATTCAAAAGTATCAATAGGAAAAGCAAACAAACAAAACAACACACACATAAATTGTGGGTTCACGATCAGACCGCGGTTCTAACAAGTACCCACAATCTATGCTTTTTAGCAAAAATACGCAAAACAGGTATACCCATGTATACCCCAGTTTTACTGTATAAAAGTGGGGGTCAACGTGGTATACTTTTCATGGACTTGTATTCCTGATGATGCATGCCTATATTCCAACACAAATCAAAACTAACAGTTTTTCGAAATAAATCCATGCCACTTTGATCAATGAATAAAACACGTCTGTTCATCCTGATAAGCTAGAATGACTAAACTTTGTTATATTAAGGCTATTTTGGAGAGTGTAACCCGAGATGGATACCATCTTGGCGTTTTCTTCTCTATTTTTATATTCATTTATCTAAAAGATCTAATGTTACGTCTACACCGGGCCACGTTCTCACTACGTCCTTACTACGTCCTAAAAAATTAAGGACGTAGTGAGGACGTGGTACGGTCTTGTAGGACGTGGTAGGAACGTAGTAAGGACGTAGTGAGGTCTTGATGGACGCGGAGGTCTTGGTCAAATTTTGAACATGCTCAAAAGAAACGTGGCGAGGACGGGGTGGAATTAGAACGCAGTAAGGACGTAGTAAGGACGTGGTAAGGACGTAGTAGGAACTTGTAGGACGTAGAAAGAACGTGGCGCAAACGTAGTGCGGTCTTCGTGGACGCGATGCAAATTTGTTGCAGACCATCAAGACCTCGCTACGCTTCTACTACGTCCTCACTACGTCCTCGCTACGTCCATCAAGTTCTTGACAAGACCATACCACGCTTCTTGTACGTCCTTACCGCGTCCTAGAAGACTGCACTGCGTTCTTATCACGTCCTAGCGGTTCCTAACACGTCCTTAGTAGGTTCTTATCACGTTCACACCAGGTTCGAACTACGTCCTCCACGTTTTATTAATTTTGTTTTAATTGTCCCGTACCCTCAAGCAATTGCTTTCGCTTTTATTTAAATCATATCGAAATCGAAACATGAACAGAGAAGTGTAACTTGCTCTCCTTCAAGGACATCATGCCTTCTTGGTGCACAGGCTGCACTTGTGCTATTTCACAGGAGGAGGAATAGAAGGGCAAGATCTTGTTGGGTGCGCCCTTGGCTATCAGCTGAAAGGAGGCTTCAGTATGGGCATTACGACCGACTACTAGCGGAGTTGAGGGTAGAGGCATTCTTCAATTTCATGCGAATACCACCGGAAATGTTGTCCGCCCGTCATTTTCTTACTGCAATTTCAAGCTGTTTCGCAACTTCTCTGACTCTTAATACACGACTGATTAATATATTTACAGTTAGAACGTACTGGAAACGTAGTTCGCGCGTGGTATGAACTGCTTGGTCTTTGTGAGGACGTAGCAAGGACGTAGTGGAAACGGGATGAACTTGGTGAGCGCGTATTGAGGACGTAGTGGAAACGTGAAGGACGTAGTAAGGACGTGGTGCGGACGTAATAAGAACGTGGCGGGGACGTAGTAAGGGCGTAGTGGGAACTTAGAAATCCGAAATTGTTTCATTTTGACCCCGTCCTCGCCACGTTCTTGAATTTTTAGAACGTGGTAAGGACGTAGTGAGAACGTGGTCCAGTGTAGACGTAACATAATCTGTTTCATTTTGTAACTTTATGTGACAAATTATTTGGTCAATATTTTTATCGCTTTTTTTAAAAGTGGGGCGTCCTTTGCTCAAAGGCAGATTGCAAATTAAGTATTCATTCTTTTTGACATTAAGTGGCATTTGGGTCCGACACGGGGTCAATGTCGGGTCCGCTTCAACACGATTTGGTTGCACGGTTGGTATAAGTATTGTTGTTATACGTCCTACTCAGCAGCTATGGTCAAATTGAGACGGGACCTCGGGTTAAAGTTTCACCCGATGATAAGCATGGGAAAAGCCACACGACAAGGCACACGTGGCTTAAACCACTTAAGCTATTGAGGCTTCGGCATACGAATTGGAATTGAGACCTAGACAAATAATTATGATAAAAAAGGCATTCTCTTCTCATAAATGCAACAGTTTTTCTGTTTTCTTGCTTTGTTCCCTTCTTTCGGCATTGATAACTCTGGTTTGCCATATGTTTAGCCAGTTTTGATGCTAGACCAGCATACAGGAAGAGACTTTAAACCGAGGTCCTGTCTTAATATGACATATAGTTGTTTGGTGGGACGTAAACACCAACACAACAACAAATAAACTTTTTGAAATGTGAAAATCCGAGGCGTTGCAAGACTTGAAACTTCCCCATCGGGAAGTAATCGGAAAAATGAGACAGTAAAAATGCTCGCTGTTTCGATATTATTTAAAAAATGTTAAAGGCCGTAAGAAAAATTCCGACTCGGTAAAATTGTAGCAATATTAGTCTAGAATCAATTTATCTTAGTTATTTAGAATTTAATGCAAAACTGTGCATCGCGTGCACATTTAAACACAGGTACCCAAATATGCTGCAAAAACTTCCCGAAGGGGAAGCAAACTATCCCATAATGCAATATAATCAATACCGGCATGCCTGTAAATACAACATCCTTCCGACTTCTCGTTCGAGAATTCTACCCGACTGTTTATATGCTATATATAAAATTTGGCTTTGATTGGCCAAGCGGTTTCAGAGGGAATGGTTGGTATTACAGTATACATGTATACCTGGGGCAGAGGCAGATGAACCCGTGTGGTCCAATATTTTTCGACATCATAAAAAGGTACAAGTAGGCAATGATTAGGAAATGGTGCAATCAGAAAGAAACTCCCACTCCATAAACCGAGGGGTGGGAAAAACTAAAATGACACTTAGGTACTTATACCAAAACATATCGTAAGCCGAGTGAGCAGCTATTCCCCAATACGCGGCCACTCAGTTACCAGAATTGAACTGAAAATATGAAAACATACATAAGGCTGAAACAATACAAATATTCGACTCCAAAACACAAAACAATTAGAACCACAACAGATGTATCGCCTTGGAACGATCAGTAATATACAATAACTGGGGGGCTTAAACCGGTTTTACAGGCCAGTTGCCAATTTCATACAAGATATATCCGTTAAATGACATTTTAACAGTTTCTTTTTTCAAATGCATTAGGCAATTTGTGTTGACCTTGTCGTAAAATAGGTCAAGGTTATCACATGATCGTGGTTTATACATACATTGAAGTACGTGTACTTAAGTCATCAATGCTACATGCCAATGTCTGTTGAAATACAGCTCGGTTTCAAAAATAACATACCCCTGCAATGTCGCAAAATAAATTGACCTCTTCATCTTCATTGCATCGATCATTGCTAGATGACTGTTGACCTGGTTCGAATGAAACTTCTACATTTTGTGCATATTTTATGTGTGTTAAAATGGTATTAAATTTATATTGATCATGAGCAGTCCGATCGGACAGGAAGCTGTATTTGGCGTATACCAAAATTCTGACAGATTTAAAGTCAAGTTTTCAAGTTTGGGCGATTGGTATGATGTCCGTACTGTGAATATTGCCTCTTTCTGACCTCAATGCTATTCATGGACATCTATGTTAGATACATTAAAACTTGCAGCACATTCGCTTATCATTTTAAGTACTGAAATAATGATTAAATAGACGCGTATCCTTTCATTACAGGCTTGTGTTAAGGAAGCAAAACTGCTCTTACTGTCCATTTACATCTTACTGTATTCTCTTGTGCCTGATATTTGTCTCGTTGGAGTTTCTCTGGGATGATTTTCTTATAAAGCGTCTTGATAAGATGACCAGTCACAGTACTTCAATCAAATATATGCACATACCAATAAATGTCTTTGATTAATACATTATGTTTAAGAAGGTCATGGCATTACTTTATTATTGCCATAGGCATATGCGCATTGCATGGGACACAATTCTATAGAAACTATCTATAAATAATCATTACGATTATTACTGCTATTCTCAGATGCAAATTCATAAAATTTTATAACTTTGAAGAGAATTTCTGTGCTAAAACATGCATTTGCAATGTACTTGTATACAAGGTAGTGGGTACTTTAAACTTCCACTTTCTGATTCAGTACTGTTTCGAGTGTGGTGCAAGTTTTAAGATGTCTCAAATAGGTGTCACTGCATAGCATTCAGGCCATAAAGTGGCAAAATTCACAGTATGTACACCATACCAATCACCTAAACTTGAAAACTTGACTTTACATTTGTCAGAATTTTGGTGTATGCCAAAGGCAGCTTCCTGTCCAATCGGTCTGCTCATGATCAATATAAAAATAATACCATTTCAACACACATAGCCATATGCACAAAATGTAGAAGTTTCATCCGTACCAGCTTAATAACCAGCAACCAATGATTGATTTAATGAAGGTGAAGAGGTCCATTTATTTTGCGACATTGCAGGGGTATGTTATTTTTGAAGGGTTTCGTTATTCATATATGGGCATGACGGCCATCACGACCATGTGACCTGGATTTTATATACACATTTGTGCCTCTTTCTATAGATGCTTTATATAAAGTTAAGGCTTTGATTGGCCCGCGGTTTCAGAGGAGAAGATGTTTGATATTATGGTAGATGAGCCACAGGGGTCAAATTGTTTTATAGAAAGGTACAAGTAGGCAAAGATCAGGAAAAGGCACATTCAGAAAAATATTCCCACTCCAAAAACCGAGATGGGAAAAAACTAAATTAACAAGCAGGTACTTATACCATGAAAACATATCATAAGCTGTATGGGCAGCTATTTTCCCAATACGTGGCCACTCAGTTACCTAAACTTAACTAAAAATATAAAAACATACATAAGGCGCCAACAGCACAAAAAATTAAAACACCAAGACATAAAACGAAAGAACTACCACAGAAGTATCACCTTGGAACTATCAGTAATATAAAATTACTGGCGGGCTTAAATCGATTTTACAGGTACCTAACCTCACCCTCAGCTTCTGCAGTGGCTCAATTATACACAAATAGTGGTTCGTAACATATAGCTAGTTCTTCGGTTTTCGTGGCAAATCTCTAACTAGTCAATGAATCATCAAGAACAAACGGATAAATCATGATATACATCATAATGAATCAAAAACGAGGCCTCAACAGATTCAGTAAGCTGCCCGACGATGGAGATCCCTGTGCGCCGGATAACTTACTAACTCCGGAGAAAAAGAAAAACCCTAGTTGGACCCCGGTGGACCAAACAACAGACAAGAAGCTCCGGCCCCAACCACTTAAAATGAATAGCTTTAAGTCGGGGCCATCATAGAGTCTGACGCCCGACCCACCGGCGTGCAATTAAAAAAGGCAGCACAGTTATCGACCATGATTGGGTTAAAAACCAAGCATGCAGACTGTCGCATAACATTCAAGTTATAACCTATACGTCTGTAACGTGTAATGATTTTTCTGAACTGAAAAGAAAAATCATTCCTTCATATAATATTTTTAAATTTGTAAACCAAGTCACCATAAAATTCTGGTTCCGAAAGGCCCTCACCTAAAAGCGTCTTTAACCCAACATTATATTTGGAAATCAATTCATAGTGTCTACGATAAAATTTAGGAAATGTTTTTCGAAATTTACGATACCGATAACCCTATTGGAGAAGTTTTGCCGTTAAACATTTATTTCGAGCGTTGAAGTCCGTAACATGATTGCAGACTCTAGCAAACCTAATAACTTAAAGTTGAGAAATGTATACACCATAAGAAGCACGACGAGGAACGTCACCATCCAAAAACGGAAAAGGACCAGTCTCCATAAGGGGGCTTTGGTGGTACCTGAATATTTGAATGATATTTTGGTAGCATATAACCAAATAAAGAGGGCATGCACTGGTGGAAAGTTTGAGTTGAACGGGCTTTTTGTTTGGAAGCTATGGGAAATTAAAGTGGATGGGGTAATTCCATACCTGTTTCAACTGAAGGAGAAAATCATCAATTTTCATTATTTTTATAAAGTGTGGGCAAAAAGTTTTATCAGACAATGAAAGGGCATTGGTCACATAGTAGATTGGTATGAGGATTAATTATGTGCCCCTAAAATGTACTGAAAATTTTACATTGATACCAGATCTTGAATTTTGAGTATTTTTTATCGACCAACTTTGCCAAAAACATGAACACGTCTCTACTAAGCTACATAATCAAACCATATTTAGAGGAAATATTGTACAATGCTTGGGTATTGCAGAATTATGGGGATTTTTGTGTAGCTCAGTTAATTAATGAGTTATGTGCCCTTGAATGCCAGAATCTGACATGAAAATGTAAAAATGTGTAAGTTTCTGGTTGAATAAAAATAATTGTTAGATCCTTTGGAAGCAGTAAAACATTTAAAGCGAGAAGATGGGTCATATTGTACAATTTCGGGTAATGAACCTTCATCAGTGACCCTTTACAAAACCGGCAGCGAAAGCCAGACATTATTGCTGCAATTTCAAGAATTTCCATCTGAGTAGTCTAAATCAAAGACTCATATTCCCAAAGGGGCCAAATAATAAAACACTGTCAAGAAGATGATTCTTAACGTACAATATATTTGAACTACTCCAAATATATTCACTGATCCCAAAGGATCAAAAGAAAAATATAATCTGCACTATGTATGATGTACGGGGAGACTTTGTAGGGCCGCCACACGGCACAACACAACACCAGCTGCAGTAATAGCAAATAAAAATAATTGTTAGATCCTTTGGAAGCAGTAAAACATTTAAAGCGAGAAGATGGGCCATATTGTACAATTTCGGGTAATGAACCTTCATCACTGACCCTTTACAAAACCGGCAGCGAAAGCCAGACATTTTTGCTGCAATTTCAAGAGTTTCCATCTGAGTAGTCTAAATCAAAGACTCATATTCCCAAAGGGGCCAAATAATAAAACACTGTCAATAAGATGATTCTTAACGTACAATATATTTGAACTACTCCAAATATATTCACTGATCCCAAAGGATCAAAAGAAAAATATAATCTGCACTATGGATGATGTACGGGGAGACTTTTTAGGGCCGCCACACGGCACAACATCAGCTGCAGTAATAGCAAATAAAAATAATTGTTAGATCCTTTGGAAGCAGTAAAACATTTAAAGCGAGAAGATGGGCCATATTGTACAATTTCGGGTAATGAACCTTCATCAGTGACCCTTTACAAAACCGGCAGCAAAAGCCAGACATTTTTGCTGCAATTTCAAGAATTTCCATCTGAGTAGTCTAAATCAAACACTCGTATTCCCAAAGGGGCCAAATAATAAAACACTGTCTAGAAGATGATTCTTAACGTACAATATATTTGAACTACTCCAAATATATTCACTGATCCCAAAGGATCAAAAGAAAAATATAATCTGCACTATGGATGATGTACGGGGAGACTTTTTAGGGCCGCCACACGGCACAACACCAGCTGCAGTAATAGCAAATAAAAATAATTGTTAGATCCTTTGGAAGCAGTAAAACATTTAATTTTGAAGTTTCACTAGTTGTGTATATCTCACGAATCAACCAACACAATCCATTCATATTTGGACTATAGGTACCCTATAGAGTTTGCTTTCTTTCCAGTGCGGTCCATGCCCGGGGACTGGGCTGAAGGTCAAAATCTAGGTCACCTTTAAAATGTGTTGTTTTCAATGTTAATGTTTCTTCTCTAACTCCATATCTTAAAAACCAATCATTGGAATGTGCTCTTATTTGGATCATATATGCCCTGTGGGGTTTGCTTTCATTGCTTGGCACCATATCCAAGGTACCATCTCCAGGGGTGAGGCTACAAGCATTTTTTGTAAGCCTATTACATGACATCCACACACCAGTAAAAAATCATACGTAGACCATATATACCTTGTAAAGTTCGGACTGGAGGGTCCATGTGTGGGGATGGGGCTAGAGGTCAAAATCTAGAACTTCTAAAAATGTATTAGAACTTGGCATGTAGAATTTGATAATAAACCCATAGTCAGATCTATATGATCACTTTCATTCAGCTGATCGAGGGAAGACTGGCATATTTCATATGAAACCATTGTCAAACGGTGCGTCGTTTGTCCTACTTATTGCCTGTGATTTTTTGTTGCAGCCTATCGGGTGACTATGTTTGATGAAAGTGCATGGAATAACATGCATACTCTGAGTAATGTTAAGAACAAGCTACAAGTAGGCAACAATCGGGAAAAGGCGCAATCGGAAAGAGTACCCCTCTCCAAAAACCGGATGGGGAAAAAATAACCAGAGGACCAATGGTCCTGTAAACGCTCACCTGAGATCAGCTGCATATACCAATAAACATGTTTGAATATTATGGTATTTAACTCCAGTGCAGGGGCAGATAAGCCCTTGGGCCATTTTCTTTTTTCAGAATCTTCAATATTCTGTCCATTTGCCAATTTCCTGTTGGCTTTTTCCTTCAAATGACATTTTAACAGTTTTCCCAATTCAGATGCACAGGCAACCCATGTTGACCTTGCCATAAACTTGGTCAAGGTCATCACAGGGTCATGATTTATATATACATTGGAGTACTTTAGCCATCGATGCCTCACGCCAAGTTTCCTTGAAATCAGTCTATTGGTTTCAGAGAAGATGATTTTTGATGGGTTTTTACCATATATGGGCATGGCGGCCATCTTGGTCATGTGACCTAGATTATTTATATACACATTGATTCCCCCATTCTATAGATGCTTCACTTAAAATTTGGCTTTGTTTGGCCAAGCGGTTTCAGAGGAGAAGACGTTTGAATATTATGGAAATATACATGTATATTGCCCCGGGGTGGGGGCACATGAGCCCCTGGGGTCCAATTTTTTTTCAGAATCATTAATATCCAGTCCTACTGCCCATTTCCTGCAAGACTTTCACTTTAAATGACATTTTAAAAGTTTTCCCCATTCAAATGCATTGGTGACCTATGTTGACCTTCCCGTAAAATAGGTCAAGGTCATCACAGGGTCATGATTTATATACACATTGTAGTGCTTGAGCCATCGATGCTTCGTGCCAAGTTTCGTTGAAATCGGTCAACCGGTTCTGGAGAAGAAGATTTTTGAACGGTTTTTACCATATATGGGCAAGGCGGCCATCTTGGTCATGTGACCTGGATTTTTTATATACATATTTGGTACCCTTCCTATTGATGCTTCACATAAAATTTCGCTTTGATTGGCCAAGCGGTTTCAGAGGAGAAGATGTTTGAATATTATGGAGATATACATGTATATTGCCCCGGGGTGGGGGCGGATGAGCCCCTGGTGCCCAATTTTTTTCAGAATCATTAATATTCAGTCCTACTGCTCATTTTCTGCAAGATTTTTCCTTTAAATGACAATTTAACAATTTTTCCCATTCAAATGCATTCGCGACCTATGTTGACCTTGCCGTAAAATAGGTCAAGGTCATCATAGGGTCATGATTTATATACACATTGTAGTGCTTGAGCCATTAATGCTTCATGCCAAGTTTGGTTGAAATCGGTCCCGTGGTTCCGGAGAAGAAGATTTTTGAAGGGTTTTTACCATATATGGGCATGGCGGCCATCTTGGTCAAGTGACCTGGATTATTTATATACACATTGGTTCCCCCTTCCCATAGATGCTTCATGTAAAATTTGGCTTTGATTGGCTAAGCGGTTTCAGAGGAGAAGATCTTTGAAAATGGTGGACGACGGACGGACGGACGACGGACGGACGGACGACGGAGCATGGGTATACTATAAGCTCACCTTGTGAGCCTGACGGCTCAGGTGAGCTAACAATCAGGCCCTTATACATGTACCAGGCAAACATATCGGAAGTCGAATTAGGCCATTTTCCAAATAGGTGGCCACTCAGTTACCTAACCTTAACTACAAATATGAAAACATTCATAAGGCGTAAACAGCACAAAAAAGTTTTAACACATAAGACAATAAGAACCAACACAGAAGTATCGCCTTGAACGGCAATAATATAAAATTCCTGGCGGGCTTAAGTCGATTTTACAGGTATCTAACCTCATCCTCAGCTTCTGCAGTGGTTCACAATATTAAGAACCTGCTTTGTGTGTTTGACTATAGAAAATAAACATTTAACTCATATCAATGAACTAGAAAAAAGTATCTTTAGAGGTACAAATTGCATTGAGAGGCACGCATAACCCCGGCTCGAGGCCCTTCCACCCACATCCCTGATCTCTTCCAGACATGTTCACCCCTGACATACTGAAACTCGATTCCCAAATCAAAGAGAGAACCCTCAAAAAGTACATATTAGAAATGTACATTTGTAATTAGCACTTTGCCTATAACCATGGGGGAGTTTGGTAGAATGACAGATCCATTTTAGAGCAATATACAGAGTTAACTTGTATACTCATTCTAGGACTTGAGGGCCAGGTCCTTGGTCCTAGATGAAAAATGAAAATAGAATGTCATTCTTCGATAATAATAATAATAATAATAATAATAATAATAGTAATAATAATAATAATTATAGTAAGTAAGTAAGTAAGTAAGTAAGTAAATTCTTTATTTAAAGAGGGTGACCCAATTGGTAAGAACCAATCTTCCTTGGGGCCCTCTAAAACAAGTTAACATATATACAACAACATAACATATGTGTGAAAACAATATCAAGAATTACAATAATTGAAGTAAGTTAGATAGTTGCAGAGACATGTTAACGACGAGACACCAATCATATTTGCATTTTACAAACAAAAATCATGAAAAAGACTACAAAAGACATACAATTTAACAGACGAATGAATGCATAAAATGTGAAAAATGTGAAATGGCGGTGGAGGTTAAAACTTAAAATATCTGTTTAATGCTTAATCCATTCAGCACATCTTTTGCTGAATATGTTTAGGGAAGATGAGTTTTTTATGTCTAGCGGAAGACTGTTCCATATCAGAACCCCAGAAAACGATAAGCTTCCTTTGAATAAATTGCATTTTGCTTGAGGTAAAATGTAATGTTTGTTTGCTACCGATCTTAAATTTGACAGTGTGCTGTCTAAGTTCACGTTTCTCATTTGGAACATTTCATGCAAGTAACTAGGGGCCAAGTTATTATAAATCTTATACATAATTTTAGCCTTAGTAAGGAAAACACTTTGATCGAAAGATAGGATATCTAGTTGCTCAGTTGATTCATTTAGACTTACATACTCGTTTAATAAAATTAGTTTACATGCCCTCCTTTGCAATCTATTTATTTTATCAACGTTGAAATTCGACGAATTACTCCAGATCACACTACAGTAATCAAACTGCGGTTTAATGTAAGAAGTGTAAAATAAAAGTCTGTGCTCCCTTGATAAGTAAGTTTTAATTTTACTTAAAAGCCACAAGTAGGACGAGACTTTCTTCGACACATGCTGGTAATGATCATTCCATGATAAGTTTTGATCAACATAAACACCTAATATTTTATCGCTTGTGGTCATTTTAATATCTATATCATTGTAATTAAGAGACAGCGTGTCTTCTTGTAGCTTGTTTTGCTTTTGTCTACTTGTTATCAACATCACTTTAGTCTTTAAAGTGTTTAAAACCATTCCATTTTTCCTACACCAGTCATGAAGGGAGTTTAAGGACTTTTGCAAATTGCTTTGAAGAGTTTCCATATCAAAGTGCTGCTCGTATATGGTAGTGTCATCTGCATATAAATCGACAAAAGACGTGCCATGCAAAGATAAGGGAAGGTCGTTAATGACAAGTAAAAATAATTAAGGACCTAAAATGGATCCTTGAGGAACTCCACAACTGAGTTTTGACGTCTCAGACAATTCATTGTTTATAGCAACACGCTGGGTTCTGTGAAACAAATATGATTTAAACCAGGATAAACAAGAATAACTGCATTTATAGGACTGTAATTTTTTCAATAGAATTTGATGATCAACAAGATCAAACGCTTTTCGGAAATCTACCATCACGCAACCAACTAGTTTCCCAGCGTTTAAAGCTTTTAGCCAAGAATCTACCATGAGGATCAAAGCAGATTCTGTAGAGTGCTTAGCACGAAAACCACTTTGAGACTTATGAAGCAAACTGAAATTGTTTAAAAATGAGGAGAAATTCAAATCAACCCATTTTTCAATAATTTTAGATAATGTGGGTAGAATAGAAATGGGTCTGTAATTGTTTATGTCATCCTTATCTCCAGATTTGAAGAGCGGCTTAACTTTTGCTTCTTTCCATATACTAGGAAATGACCCAGAAATTATGCTTTTATTAATGATCAATACGAGACTTGGGGATACAATATCAGCAGATAGTTTAAGAATCTTCGGGCCTATGTTATCCAAACCCGTAGATTTAGTTACATTTAAGTTTGATAGGAATTTTCTTACAAATCCAACATTAGTAAAAGGAATATCAAATTCAACGTTAGTTGGAACTTTTGATTGCACAAACATATTTAATTCCTCAAATTCCGAATCAACAATTGGTTCTTTAAGTTTTGAAGCAATGTTTACAAAGTAATCATTAAAAAGGTCTGTCAAATCTGATTCATTTGTAATCAGTTCATTTTCACATTTTATTCCAAGATTATTTTCGCCATTATTCCCTTTACCTTTTGTTCCAAATTCTTTAAACAACTTCCAAATAGTTCGCGGATCTGATTTTCCTTCTTCAATTTTTGTTTGGTATGTTTTAGTCTTCGCTGTTTTAATCATATTTGTTACTTTAATGCGCAGTTCTTTATATAAAGAAATGTTTCCATTTAATTTGCACTTATTTCTTTCTTTCATACAATCAAGTATTTCAGAAGATAACCATTCTGGTTGAAATTTACTCTTGACTCTATGACATTTTATCGGGGCATGTTTATCAAGTATTTCTAAAAATAGGGTATTCCAAATGCTAACAATATCATCAATGTTGTCAAAATGTTCTAATATATCCCAAGGGACACAGGTCAAATCTGTAAGAAAACTTGATTCATCAAAATTTTTAAAAGACCGATATGTAATTACTTGATGGGTATTTTTACAAATTGATGCATGAGATTTTCGATTGCAAAAAACAGCAAAATGGTCACTTATGCACATCTTTTCAACATAGACCGAATTTATTGTTTCTTCATTATTTGTGTATATATGATCAATCAATGTTTGTGATTCTTGTGTTACCCTTGTGGGTTCACTTATTAACTGAGTGAGGCCCAAAGACGAAGTAAAATTTCCCCAATCCCTATCAATATCTGGATTCAATAAATTTCTATTAAAGTCACCTAATAATATGAATTCCTTGTTTTGGTTTGAAACAACATCTATAAATTCCTCAAATCTATCGTTAAATTCAATTCGTGAGTCAGGCGGTCGATACATATTTCCTACTAAAAACGATTTTCCTATTTTAGGACAAAGTTCAATCCAAAGACAGGAAATATCATTTGTTTCTAAATCTTTCCTTCTTTTCGCAAGAATACCATCACGTACATAGACAATTATTCCACCACCGCCATTTGTTTTATTATCTTTCCTAAAAGGTAATTGGAAACCTGGAATTTTGAAAACTTCATTTAGTTTATGTTCTTTCAGTTTTGTCTCGCTCATTCCAAAAACATGCAATTTGCTGTTTACAGGATCTGTTAATAACGATTTTATTTCTGAAAATTTTGTCATTTTATCACCACAAATTCCTTGAACGTTCAAGTGACCAATATTTATCCCTTTGCTGTCTAACTTGATTGAACAAACGTTTTTACTATTATTTCCTGATAGACTTGATTTATCAGAAACAGTTTCATTGTTTCCTGAAACAGAACAGCAAGCTTGAGGAATGAGTCGGTTTTGAGAATCATCACAAAATGTAACATTAGTGCAATTATTTATACTACTCTTGCTATGCACTTTACTTGTTTTTGAATTTTGGCCTTGATCAACATTTATAATGTCTTAGTCTGAATATGATACTGACTCATCAAAATTATTTGTTAGAAAATCATTAGAGATATCATCACAGTCAATAAAACAGTTACATTTACCACATTCAATAAAACAGTTACATGAAATGCATGTATTTTGTAAAACATTAAACCTATTTTCATGACAAACATTCAAGTTTGATTCACTATAGGCAATTGTGCCTAGTCCCTATTTAGCGAACCAGCAGTCTGCGATCAAATGACCTGGCATTGAACAACAAAAGCAGAGCTTTTTGCCTCCCCATTTTCTGTTTACCTGTCTCTTTTTGTTTGTATTAGCACCTAGTGTTTGTCTTTGAAAGTGTCCATTCCCTATGTTTGACTTGTTTGATTGTCTATTTCCCGTGTATGGTATGTTCGGTTGTCTATTTCCCGCGTATGGTATGTTCGGTTGTCCATTTCCCGTGTATGGTATGTTCGGTTGTCCATTTCCCGTGTATGGTATGTTCGGTTGTCCATTTCCCGTGTACGGTACGTTCGGTTGTCCATTTCCCGTGTATGGTATGTTCGATTGTCCATTTCCTGTGCGTGGTACGTTCATTTGTCCATTTCCCGTGTATAGTACGTTCGGCTGTCCATTTCTCGTGTATGGTACGTTCGGTTGTCCATTTCCCGTGTATGGTACGTTCGGTTGTCCATTTCCCGTGTATGGTACGTTCGGTTGTCCATTTCCCGTGTATGGTACGTTCGGTTGTCCATTTCCCGAGTATGATCTGTGTGTGTTCCCATTTCCCGTGTATGTTACGTGCGATTGTATATTTCCTGTGTATGATCTGTTCGTGTTTTCATTTCCCGTGTATGACACATTCGGCTGTCTGTTTCCCGTGTTTGGTATGTTCCCTTGGTGTAGTTGTCTATATTGTCCTGGTCCGCTGTTTTTGTTCTGCTGTTGTCTGTAACGTGCCACACATTTCTGGAAATCTTCCACGATTTGCACATGCCTGTTCAAAGCGTCTAGTAATCTACGGATCCCAGAGTTCGCTAGATGGATTCCGTCTCCGTCATAATAACGCGACGCAGGTAGCCCGTTCTGACCAAAGAATAAATCGTAGGTTTCTTCAATGAAATTGATTTTGTGTGTTTTCCAGTGGTCCGCAACGTGCTGTATTGAAGTATTAATGCATGACACATCTACGTCACCGCGAGGCACTACTTTACATAAGTGAACAATACAATCCCGAGTTGTACTGCGTATGTAGCTAAGAAGTTCATCATTATCATCTTCAAATCGGCTGGTATCCGTCCTGTTTGAGGCATCATTTCCACCAACGCAAATGATAACGTTGTCGAAGGTATTTAAGTTATAAACCGACAGTTCGCTCCATATGTCCTTGATTGATGCACCACTTTTGGCACAAATTGTAACTCCTTTCTTCATTCCTTTTGTACTGGCTTCTTTCAACAAGGAGTCGCTTACTATCAAAGTTCTGCTCAATTTTAAATTACTAGTCGTGGGTGTCTGTTGACGGCCTCTAGGGCTCGTCCGATTTGTGATGCGTACCGGAACATGATGTGGTGAACCCGAACCGTCCGAGGACTGCTGTCTGTTGATGTCTGAACTAATGTGTAAAACCTCGGTATCAGGAACAGGAGTGTATATTTGTTTAACATGTGTCTGCGACGAATCCCCTTGGAAACTCCCATCAGACAAATTCCCGTACCCTTCGTCCGTTGCGCAGGATTCTGATGATAGACGGCGTTCGCGTACCGGAACAGTAATAAAATAAAATATCCTAGAGTCTGATTTCAGAGTAACAAAACAAACCTAATAGAGTACCTATGGTCCAAGTATGAATGATTTCTGAACGTGGTGGTAAAGTAAAGAAAAGTAAAGAAAATACAATTTTTTAAGAAGTTCTAGATTTTGACCTCTAGCCCCATCCTCACACAAGGACCATCGAGTCCGAACTTTACAGGGTATCTATAGTTTAAGTATGAATTGTCTTTGACTAGACTGTGGATGTCATGATATAGACTTATAGAAAATTGTTCATGATTCTTATATTGTATATATTATAAAGGAATCCTAGATTTTGACCTGTAGCCCCACCCCTGGAGATGGTACTTAGGACATGGTGCCATGCAATAAAATATGATATAATTAAGAACACATTCTATGATTGTTTTTAAGATATGGAGTAAGAGAAGAAACATTAACATAGTAAACAACACATTTAAAAGGTGACCTAGATTTTGACTAGCCCTATCCCCGGGCATGGACCCTGGGGTCCCAACCCATGGAAAGAAGGCAGACCCTTTAGGGTACCTATGGTCCTAATATGAATGGTTTGTGATGGTTGATTCATGAGATATACACAACTAGTGTAAATTTAACCAAAAACTTACACATTTTTACATTTTAGTGTCAGATTCTGGCATTCAGGGGCACATAACTCATTAATTAACTGAGCTACACAAAAATTCCCATAATTCTGCAATACCCAAGCATTGTACAATATTTCCTCAAAATATGGTTTAATTATGTAGCTTTGTAGAGACGTGTTCATGTTTTTGGCAAAGTTGGTCGATAAAAAAAAACTCAAAATTCAAGATCTGGTATCAATGTAATAATTTTCAGTACTGTTTAGGGGCACATAATTGATCCTCATACCAATCTACTATGTGACCAATGCCCTTTCATTGTATAATAAAACTTTTTGACCACACTTTATAAAAATAATGAAAATTGATAATTTTCTCCTTCAGTTAAAACAGGTATGGAATTACCCCACCCACTTTAATTTCCCATAACTTCCAAACCAAAAGACCGCTCAACTCAAATTTTTTTCCATCAGTGCATGCCCTCTTTATGTGGCTATATGCTACCAAAATATTATTCAAATATTCAGGTACCACCAAACCCCCTTATGGAGACTGGTCCTCTACTATATCAAAATCAAAGTCATCGCGCTTATTATAATTTTAGAAGAAACAAATCCATTTGCAACAGAAAGATGTAGATCTAAAAAGGGGCTTCGGTATCTGTGATATTGGCTTTGTTCAACTGTAGTTCAGGTGGATAAATTTGATTGACATACCTTCAAAATAAGGGTTGTCAATTTTCAAAAGGTCATCGAGGTACCTAGAAGTCGAATTAAAAGCCTCGATAACATCAACTTGATTATCCTGGTTAAGAGAATCCATGAAATCTCTTTCGTAGCAATATCAAAATAAATCAGCTACGAGAGGTGCGCAATTTGTACCCATCGGAATTCCAACAATTTGTCTGTATAACTTGGTCCCAAATCTAATATAAATATTATCCAGGAGATAGGATAAGGCACATTCTGACATAACCAAAGTGTAAACCGACTTTGGTCACTGGAAGTGAAAAAGGCTTTTCTGTCATTACAGGCCAAATAAAGTGGCCCATAGTTTTAATGCCCTTTTGAAGGTCCACTCTATCAAATCCAGAAGTTTTTCTTTAATTAGATTATGTGGTAATGTGGTATACAAAGTAGAAAAATCATATCAGGACAAGCTCGTCGCACGAAACCCTCTACACATCAATTTACTGAGCACCTCGCCAGAATTTTTTATTGATCAAAACCAGTTTTTATTTGAAGTTTCAATACACTGTCAGGGTTCGATATGCCCATCTCTCCCCGGGTTTACCCATGGGTTTTACCCGGGTTTACCCATGGGTTTTACCCGGGTAAACCCGGGTTGGGCTTTAAGCCTTATTTTGAAAAATTGGGTACTTAATGGTTCCTCACTATTTTTGATGTTCACATTTGTGTATTTCACAGTAATTTGACAGACAAAAAATATTTTGTTTTTTTTAAAAACATATACTTTTAAAAGTAAAATTTACTACTAATGTGTACTTTATATTACATCCACTAAAATTCCATGACACCATCAATTTTGAATGTTATTAGGAGCTAATGATAGTTTTAGAACTGTACTTCAATGAAAGCTAGTAATGAAAGTATGTCATCAATCACATGTCTCACATTTAATAGACAATTGCTTTAATCCTTTGTTTGTGTTTTCACCTAATTATTGCTCTAGGAAGTGTTGATAACACTTTTATAACAATACCCCATATGACACCTAGTTAGGCACTGCTAAAATGAGGTGTTAACTAATTGTTTGGTATGTTTGTTCTAAATTTATGTCACTTAGTTGACTGCCTTGTATGTCAAGCTGTAATGACATCTGGCATGGTAGTTAAATGATGAATTATAGGTTAAATGTGACTTAGCTAGATTTATCTGATTATGGCAGTAGAAATATCTTTCGCCATTCTCTTATCATAAGTCAGTCACAGACCAAGTCTTTCTTCTGTGCATGTCGATCAGCCATTTAGTAACAACAACAAAAACACTCAACGAGAAGTTAAAACCTCTGTATCTTTTCAATTCTGTCTAATGGGATACAGATTCTGAAAAAGTCGTTTCGACTTTCTTCTGAATCCCTTGTTATATATGCAACGGTTGTATAAAATGCTTTGTTTGTATTATTATATGTGCATGTATATACAGAAATAAAAGTTTAAACCAATTCTGTCTAATCGTCAAACACCACTAATGCAATCTTGCCAGCTTGGTTAGATAGCTGATTGTTCTTTTGGGATTGCTTCACACGAACTAAATAGGTTATTCAAATGAGATAAATTCAAATGTCTTGTTACTTGTACATTCATTTCTAAAATGCCTTAATATCTTGCTCAATACTCGAGTATCATCATTAGATATAAAGATCATAAAATTTCTAATACTGGTAACTACCCGCTACCCAGTGGGTATACGGGTTTACCCGCAGAGACCCACTGGGTTGGGTTTCATGGTTTAATACCCGGGTTTTTCGAACCCGGTACACTGTCTCACAGTATCTGATGACATGAGATTTGATAGCAGTAAGACAGGAAGTTAATAATTTAGAAAGTTCAGTAGTAGTACAAGAGCTCGAATTTGCAATAAATCTAGCTTTGTATGGTCTTTTGTGAAGCTTAGGTAACCAATACATCGTAGGAAGTTTGTCTTGGCCTTCATTGATAGAGTTTATGAATAAATGTATTTATGTGTGAACTGTTTGTTTGCCGTCGTATTTATTGTAATTGCTTGTATCCTGATGGGCTTTATAGCCAGCCTTTTGGACTTTGAAAATAAACTATGCTCACTTCTCTTAAAGGATCTCACTTTATTTTTATTTACTTACTTACTTATTGTTGTCGGGATTCAACTGTCCCTCATGGGATGTTTGCTTTAAACGTTTATGTTTGATGATTTATTGTTTTTTAATTAAAGCTAGAACAAGCTGCTATTTTGTTTGGATTGATTTTGAATGACAGATTACGGAATCAAAATAAAAATACAAATAAGGTACAATTACCTTAAGTAGTATTAAAATGTGTTGTCAATTTTATCATTGGTTTGTCAAATGTCATAAACAGTACAAGTAGGATGGTTTGTCTAGTTTATTCTGGAACATATTCCAAGAGGTGTCGAACTTGCACTAAGATCATAAAGCACTCTACATTGTGTATAGCGGGTCCATAAAAGTAAGGTAAAGTACATGTACCAAACTTGTGTTGTGAATTCATGGAGGGTAGGGTTATGCATCCGGTCAGTACAACAAATGTTTACATGCCATTGGCAGTTGCTAAATACATCTTTACTCCAAAATAATCACGCTCGGTTTCAAAACATACATGGTGAAGAAATGTCATCTATTAAAATTTAAAAAGTTATGACACAATAAGGTACAAGTAGGCAAAGATCAGGAAAAGGCGCAATCAGAAAAAGATTCCCACTCCAAAAACCGAGGTGGGAAAAAACCAAACTAACAATCAGGTACTTATACCATGAAACAATCGTAAGCCGAATGGGCAGCTATTTTCCCAATAGGTGGCCACTCAGTTACCTTAACTTAACTAAAAATATGAAAACATACATAAGGCGCCAACAGCACAAAAAATTTTTAAACACCAAGACATAAAACAAAAAGAACCACCACAGAAGTATCGACTTGGAACGATCAGTAACACAAAGTTACTGAATAAGTTCAGGTGATGCTTAAGTTATGTCTGACTATATAATCTGCACTATGGATGCTGTACGGAAATACTTTAAGGGCCGCCACACGGTACAACGCCGGCTGCAAATAGCAAATAAAATATAAAAGTTTGATTGTTTGGAAGCAGTGAAAACGTTAAAAGGGAGGTAGTATGGGCCATATTGCGCAATTCCGGGTACTGAACCCTCGTCAGTGTCCGTTATAAACCAGCGACGATGGCCAGATAAATAAATCTTCACACAAGGGAAGTTTAAATCAAAGACACTAGCCTAAATCGGGTCAAATAATTAAAACATTGTTTAGAACATGTCTCTAAACGTACAATTTTGAAACTCTGAATATTCTTACTGATCTCAAAGAACCGAAAGAAATAAAAGAATCTGCACTATTGATGATGTACGGGGAGACTTTTGGACTCTGTTACAATCCAATGATTTGTCCTGGAACTGCATTGACTGTTTCGTTTCAGTACGTTACTATCTGTCATGCCGTAGATAGCAACTTCCATTTGTCGTCAGTTATTTTCCTGGGTTTCAATGCTGTAATTGCTACAGTTCATTGACGTGTACTGGGACTGCGACCTATCTATTTAACTGATACATATATATGTCATCATAAATGGCGACTCCCGTTGTCATCAGATCCTATCATAGGAAGCGGTAAATCCGTGCCGACCTGCAAGAAAAATTGTTGGCCGTGACATGGAGCCTAAATCATCCTTAAACGACCATACACTACTTCATATAGGCGCTATGACCTCTTTGGCCTCAAGAACCAACAAAACATTTATATATGTGTCGACAAAAAGATAAGAACAAGCCACAGTTTGTGAAACCGAGCAGCAATGATAATCACAGTATTATGTGTGCGTTTCGCATACTATCTGATACCCAGTGTACTCCATTGTCCAATGATCGACTTCAATATAATTTCGCAAAGAAAGTCGCGAAACAACACTGTGTTAAAGCGTATACCCAAATTTGAAACATGGCACAATGCAGTAGTATTCCTAGTAACAAAGGTTTAGTTTGCATAAGATTCGTCTGAGAACAATGCCATATTGTTTGTTTTCAACAAGGATTGCTGCTAGATTGCCAGCTTGCTAAGGTAAACTTATACTTATTTTTAACTGAATTGGGTGCGTCATAATCTGTTGTTCGTTCGCTAATACTTGTAGCTATGAGAATGACAGTGCACCCAACAACATGTACATTGTATTTAAACTGAATTTATTTGGCAATATTTCAATATATACTGTATACTTAACTGTAAAATACTCCAAAAACCGAAAAACTAAATTGACAATCAGGTACTTAAACTTAGAAAACATATCGTAAGCCGAATGAGCAGCTGTTTCCCAATAGGCGGCCACTCAGTTACCCGAACTTAACTTAAATATGAAAATATACATTAGGTTCAAACAGCAGAAAAATCGACTCCAAAATATAAAACAAATAGAACCACAACAGAAGTATCGCTTTGGTATGGTTGGCTCTTTTCGGATATGCTAGTCTTTCTATCAACTATCCTGTTGGAGTGTTTGCAAAATAGCAGCAATTCACTTTGGCTCTTTGTTCCCCAATCCAAAGGGTCGATGACGAGGCTTTAATAGCCAAAGCAGGAGCATGACCCATCCTCTTTCTCATTACTATGCTCACTGTTCTTAAGGTGCCGCAGCTTCTTCTAGAATACCTCTTCTGATTCAAATTTCACCGGCATCAAAAGGGAAATAACAATTACATTCAACTTTCTTACTATAGCATACTAATTGTCGGTACCATATGCTCGCCATAAACGGCGGTGTGGTTGTTTGGGCCTCGATCTCATCTAATATTTATCAAAATTTAATCATTTTGATATCAACAACTTGACAATTTTGTAATCTAAAAGTCTGTAAATCACATGTTTTGAAAATGATTCTTTAAGAAGTTTTATAAGGTTTGATTTTTCGCCAGAATATGCTTATTGGCAAGGCTTGTGTGTGGGAAACGCTCATAACAGCTCAAAATAAAACGAATGGGCAGACCGACCTATTGATCATTTCGGAAGTTAAACATTATCTTTTTGATAAGCATTCTCCCTTCCAGAAATCATTTTTAGTCATTCTTAGTATATTTATGGAGATGTGCTAGACAAAAATGTTCAAAAATAGGAAAAAATAATAAACTCCGGCTCCAACCAACTAAAATGAATAGCTTTATGTCGGGGCCATAATATAGTCTGTCGCCCGTCCCACCGGTTTAAAACTGACCTTAAAACCGGTTTAAGCCCCTCCCCCAGTTATTTATAACTGCGGTGCTTCTGTTGTGGTTTACATTTATCCAAGTTACTCCAATCGTGAGCTTCATGTTGCATGATTTTGCGACCACCCGAATATCATTTAGCCTGCATTTTACTTGTTCTGTCCAAGCTAGCACTGTGACCACTCAACTTCAATAGCTGCTCACCATGCTTTCCGTTATACATGTTACATGTGCATGTTGGTACATCTGTATAAAATTGTCCTTATTTTTGTTTATATGTTCATTACTGAACCACTGAGGGCATGGTTAGGGTCAAGTAAAAAAGTACAAGTAGGCAAAGATCAGGAAAAGGCGCAATCAAAACCGGTTTAAGCCCCCAGCCCCATTAATTTTATATTACTGTTCGTGCCATGGTGATACTTTTGTTGTGGTTCTAATTATTACTTTTTGTTTGTTTGTTTTGGTGTTGAATTATGTGTTGTTTGCGAATTAGATGCGTTTGGATATTAAAGTTAAGTTCATGTAACTGAGGGGCCGCCTATTTGAAAATAGCTCGTCACTTGGCTTACGATATGGTCTCTTAATATAAGTACAATCTTGCAGGAAGTTCTTTCTGATTGTGCCATTTCCTGATCATTACCTACTTTTACCTTCTGTTAAACTAAGAATCGATAAGGTTCCTTTCTTTATCATCATCGCGGTCAGGTTTCAAAATTCAAATATGTGTATATCTTAGTTACGTCTACACTGGGCCACGTTCTCACCACGTCCTTACTACGTCCTAAAAACATTAAGGACGCCGTAAGGACGTGGTACGGTCTTGTAGGACGTGGGAGGAATGCAGTAAGGACGTACCAAGGTCTTGATGGACGTGAAGGTCTTGGTCAAATTTTGAACATGCTCAAAAGAAACGTGGTGAGGACGGTGTTGAATTAGAACGCAGAAAGGACGTAGTAGTAGGGACGCAGTAGGAACTTGTAGGACGTAGTAAGAACGCGGCGCAAACGTAGTAACGTCTTCATGGACGTGGTATACGAACCTATTGCAGATCATCAAGACCTCACTACGTCTACACTATGTCCATGCTGCGTCCATCAGGTTCTCGATAAGACCCTACCACGCTTCTCATACGTCCATACCAAGTCCTAGAAGACTTCACTGCGTTCTTATCAATTCCTTGCGGTTCCCAACACGTCCTCTGTAGGTTCTTACCACGTTCCCGCCAGGTTCTTATCACGTCCTCCCCGTTTTATTAATTTCCATGGAATTCATCACCTGTTTTATTAATTACTGATCGTTCCAAGGCGATACTTCTGTGGTGGTTCATATTATTTTATGTCTTGGTGTTTAAATTTTTTGTGCTGTTGGCGCCTTATGTATGTTATTACATTTCTAGTTAAGTTTAGGTAACTAAGTGGCCACCTATTGGTAAAAAAGCTACTCATTCGGCTTACGATATGTTTTCATGGTGTAAGTACTTTATTGTTAATTTGTTTTTTCCCACCTCGGTTTTTGGAGTGGGAATCTTTTTCTGATTTCGCCTTTTCCTGATCGTTGTTTACTTGTACTTTTTTCTGTTGAGTCTCAAGGAATGGATAATTATAATAGGTATGTTGTGTACAGCTTTCAGTTTAAAACCTCTACAAGCTTTTGCTCCAATTAGATGAAGGTATGGTATATTTCCCAAAGTAAAGACCAAAATGTCGTCCTGCATATTTTTAACACAATGTTAAGGTTTTACTTTTCTTTATCATCATCACAATCAGGATTCAAATAGATCTTAAAATGTCCTAGATTTATCAATTCATCAATTTATTTAATACATCCTTCCAAACAAAGGAATCCCTAGAGTTTGCCTTAACACATTTTAAGTAAGATCATGAACTTCTTTCCCAGTGGATAATTCAACCTATGAACACTTTTTAAACATAGATTTCCAAAAAGGTACAAGTAGGCAAAGATCAGGAAAAGGCGCAACCAGAAAAAGATTCCCACTCCAAAAACCGAAATGGGGAAAAAACTAAATTAACAATCAGGTACTTATACCATGAAAACATATCGTAAGCCGAATGAGCTTACCACCCAATAGGTCTAAACTTTACTAAAAATATATTAAAATTTGTCAACATAGAGCCAAAGAGAATTACTGTAATATTGCAACTTTCAACAGGAGTATCCTAAATACTCTTTTCAAGAATATCCTAAATAGTAAATACTTTTCATAATCAGCAAATACACTGTCAAAATGAATTCCATTGATTAAAATGTCTGTAAAATAGAAAATACTCTTATTGATTTAGAAACATAAATGTTGTTTATTATGTTTGTTTAGGTTATATTTGTCCTGCTGTTGCAGAAACTCCAGTGATGCTGCTCCATTGTCAGGGTAAGAAAAACATTTAACAATGAATTTGGTAAGGTTTTGTTAGCAGAATCGCCATCCTTTTGGAAAGAGCAATTCTATGTACTACCTGTTTTCCTTGTAATTAGACATTGATCGGGATGTGTTTTTCCCGTAAATCCATGATCGACCTTGACAATGCTCATATCTTTCTTAGTTCTACAGGTTTCATATAATCATTTTAGATTAAAAGATATCACTAGTCTTAAAACATATAGCATATACCATCTTACTTCAATAGCTGCTAACCCTGCTTTCCGTTATACATGTTTCATGTTGGTATTTATATATAAAATTTCCCTAACATAAGTTCAGTATTTCTTGTTTATATTTGTGTATAATTGAACCACTACATATAAGCTGAGGGCGAGGTTAGATACCTGTAAAATCGGTTTAAGCCCGCCAGTAATTTTATATTAATATATAGATCAGGTGAGACTACTGTAGAATTAGCGACTCAAAGTCGAAAATGGTTTGTTTTTCTTCATTAATTTAAACCTTTTAAGCAATTTTATCTGTTAACTGGAAGATCGTCAGCACTGGTACAAATACATAACATAAATAGTACGATTAATAGCAAAATAACATAGCTGCAAGTCGCTTACGGAATCCGCAATCAGTTCGACATTGGTTTAAATGCAACCTATGCTAAGCTGTCAGGGAAGTGGAACGAGGTACCGAAGTGGAGTAGAGTGACAGTTGGCCAGCTTCACCGCCTGCCTTGTGAATTGGAAAAATGCCCGTGTATTGTATAAAATAAAAAGAAAATTTGTTTTTTTTCGGTGAATACCGAATATATTTCACCTTGTGAGTTGAAAACATAAAAATGTTCACTCGTGCTGCGCACTCGTGAAAAGTCTGATGTTTTCAACTCAGTCGATGAAATATATTTGGTATTCACCTGAAAAAAGCAAATATCCTCTATATAGCTTTCTATCAAATCCTGTACCATAAAACATGTATATTGTATGTGTAGAATTAAACGAAAAAATATTGTTTAAACCAATTTAATAATTATCATAAGTTTGCTAAATTCTTCATGATATCCTGATATCCAAAAAATATTTTAGGATATCCGAAAATAAGTTAATGGATATTCATGAAGAAACTAGATTTAAGAATTATCAAAAATAACATAAAAATAGGGACAAAACATTTTCATGATATTTATGTATATCTTTAAATCAAATGTATGATATCCTCAAACGGAATAATTCAGGGAAATTTTAAATTTATTTTGGGATATCCTAAATTCGTTCGTGGCATAGTGAAAGATTTCAACAGTTTTTAACCTTTGAAACAAAATTGAAGAAATCGTTTGCACAACCGGATGAGGACATAGCGTTTCGTTAACGCAACAATTCGCTGAAGCTCGTATGGCTGCGCTTGCGCAGAACAACGTATTTCGTTTCTGAACGTAACGATTGGTAACCGTTTTTCGATTTTCGCAAGTTTGCGTTAAAGAAATTCGCATAGGTGTGACGACCCCTTTAAATATTACGAAAACTTGCCCATGTAATATACAGAGAATTTTTTTAAGATTAAATATTGAAAATTTCATTCGAAAATAAAAATGATAATTTTGATATGCTTACTCAAAACATTAATTGATGCGGTTCTAATGAGTACCCACAATCTATGTTTTGGAGCAAAAATAAGAAAAATAAGCAAACTCCTGCATTCTCAGTGTTGCTATATAAAATGGGGTTTAAGGGGGTTAACATTTCAAGGACACGTTTTCTTGATGATTTTCATGTGTTTGAAAAATTATTTACATATAACTGCCAACGACTTGAGGTTTCAGGAGGTAGGGTACTTTTTGACAAAACATAGATTTCTTCTAACATCTTCCGCTTAATACATGTAAATATAATATTTGAAACATAAAAAGGGGCTGCAGATGGTCACTCTAACTAGTCAGTGAATCATCATGGACAAACAAATGCATCATGATAAACTCCATGATGAATCAAAACCGAGGACTCACAGATTGAGTAAGCTGCACGATGATGGAGATCCCTGGGCGCCCAATAACTTACTAACTCTGGAGCAAAAGAAAAACACCAGTTGAACCCCGGTGGGAGGTTCAAGTCTTCCTTAACTTTATTTTACAAGATTCACCCCTGTACAGTGTCTCTTGACAAAGATAGATATCTGACCCAGGCACCCAGATTAAGATATACAAGGGCATCTCATGGTTCACAGTACACACGATATATGTCCTACAGTGATGCCCTGAAGAATTCATTCTTCCCAAGAACTATTCCATCGTGGAATAGTATTCCTTCTTCAGTGGTCGCATCTAAGATAAAGGAAGAATATAAGGCTCTAATTTAAACCAAGGGTCCAGAGGTATACGTTTTTGTATGTTTTCGACATATTTTGCTAAATTCAAAATTTAGCCACCCACCATACACCTGATGTGATGATCAGCAATTGATCGACTCAGTATGTGAAGAAAGATAGAAAAAAAAAGCAATGAAAACGGTCAAAGGGAGATTGTTTGGACCATATTGCGCAATTTTGAGGACTGAACACTCGTCAGTTATAAACCGGTAACGATAGCCAGATAATTTAAAAAAAAAATAAAAATTGGTTAGTCTAAATCAAAGACACAACAGAGGCAAATAATTAAGTCATTGTTTCGAAGATGACTCTAAACGTGCAATTATTTAATGCTCTGATTATTCTTTTTGAAAACTGCAAAAAGGCGGGAAAATCATGCAAATTTAGGTTTATGAAATGTCGCCGTATTTGTAATCCTTGGGCTACCGAATAAATTAGTTTTAAAACATATTTGTATTAAATATTTGGTGTTGTCTGCTCTTGTTTTAGCACATAAAATATATTCATTTTTCTATCTGTATCGTCAAACGGTAACCATAACAACCACATTACAGACACAATAATAAACAAAATTATTTCGACAGATTGCATGTAATGATGATATGCTTATATCTAAACAATAGTTCCTTGCCAATACTTAAACAACTTTAAGTGAAGTTTTGTAAGAACTATTAACACGAAGAAATGCATTTCGCAACTTTAAAGTCACTTTGCGGGACAATGACGTCTGTAGGGCTCGTGAAATAAGTGTGTCATAACTTCCAAAATAATTTGGCCGTATAGCTCCCAGACGATTGGAGTAGACTTACGTCACAGGTTTATCGGTATATATTTTACCAATAGGAACTGGCGTGTCATTCATATTTGATTTATAGCTGTAAATCTGTGACGAAAGTCTACTGCGATCGTCAGGAAACTTTCTTTATATTAATAAAATAATAATAATAATTATAATAATAATAACAATGTATGTATGTATGTATGTATGTATGTATGTATGTATGTATGTATGTATGAATGTATGTATGTATGTATGTATGTATGTATGTATGTATGATGCATGCATGCATGCATATATGTATGTATGTATGTATGTATGTATGTATGTATGTATGTATGTATGTATGTACATGTATGTATGTATGTATGTAAGAATAGAGGGACATTGAATCGATGCAATTAAGTTTAAAGTCCCAACATAGACAGCGGGTGGGAAAGAAAATACATAAAACACAACAAAACATTTTCCGAAAACACACTCGAAGAGCAGAATGACTAGCTCTTTCCCAACAAGGTAGACATCCGGCTAAGTTTCAACAGGAACGAAAGGGAACGAGCGCGACAGAGAGGTAGGCACAATAAATAGTAGTATAATGAAGATAAACCACTTTTCTTGGGACACCGTTTATCAGTTTAACATGAAGACATACCACTCTATCTTGGACACAACGTAACGTTTTTACCGTGAACAACGCCGAAAACCACTTCTTTTGGGGACGTTCTCGAAATCATAAAGAAAGAAAATTAAATAAAACAAAAGGTGCTCAAATGGCGAACACATGCAACAAAAACTTTTGATAAAATTAAGTTAAAATACATGAACACATATAAAGTACGAACAGAAGGCAAGAGTCCATGGACTTATACACTACCAACAGCATAAATGTCTATTAATTAAAGTCTGTTTCGTAGTGTGTGATAATGGTTTTTCGCAGATATTTTACAACTGTTCAAATGTAGAAGAAATATTTTCTTGGCACAATATAGCATCTAGTTTGTCGCAAAATGTGCAGCAAAAAGTTTGAAAATCGGTTGACAAATAAAAAAGTTCTGGTCAAAAACATTTTTGAATAGGGATTTCCTGTACAAAAATCTCATGGAAGGGAGGTAAATAATTTCCCGCAAAAAATTTAAATTCTAACTATTTAATCATGATTGCTCAAAATTATTTTAAGTTGAAACAAATGACATACCTGAGACAAAATCTTCATGGTCAGGTAAAAATTCTCGAAAAATATGCATTTTCACGATCATCGATTATCTCCCTTGCCAATGCAAAATCCCTATGCAAAATTCATTTTGGCCATAAAAACTTTATTTGTTCATCGATTTTCAAAATTTTTGCAGGTCCTATTAGGACAAACTAAGATCAAGATTTTGACATTAAAATAATTTTTCTGTCGTCCCCCATCCAAAAATTTTCTGCGAAAAATCATTATCAGAGGCAAGTTTTTAGACAGTAGTGCACATCTACATGCACAAAGCTAACATGTCATATAAAGTCACAAGGGCATAGTGTTATGAACCTCGCACAGTGCAGCAGGAAGTCATAATATTTCTTTTTGGACAGTTTCCGTTGAACAGCTGGATTTGTGCCGCCAAGCATGAAAACGAATCTTTCCTCGTTTTGTAAATTCCAGAATGTGTTTGAGGTTTGCGCCCCTTATGTTTCTGACGCGTTAATAATAATAATAATAATAATAATGTTAAATCGATATAAGCCCGCCAGTAATGTTGTATTAATGATCGTTCAAAGGCTATAATCTGTCCCTTGAAGCCATTGGCAGCTTCAAATAACCATAAGGTACATTATATGTACGCATTTTGTGTGTCTTTGGTGCACGGTAAAAGATATAAACTACTTATTTCACTTAAAATGATTGGCGAGCTCGCCCTAGGCTGTGCCTAACTTAATAGTAATAAACCATGTATTGATAAGGTAAAACAGGTACAACCTAAAAGCCATATTTTCTACCCATCGGAGATCCAACGGTTGGTTTCAAAACTTTATAAGTTTACAAATGTATAAATAGAATATTAAGGTTTGATCCTTTAAAAGCAGTAAAAACATTTAAAGGGAGAAAGTATGGACTATATTGCGTAATTTCGGGTAATGAACACTCATCAGTAGCCCTTTTTAAACCGGCAACGAAAGCCAGACTATTGTACTGCAATTTCGAAACTTTACACGAGAAGTCTTAATCAAAGACACATTCCTAAACGGGGTCAAAAACTTTAAACAATGCTCAGAAGTATGTTTCTAAACGTGGTGTTTTGAACACACTGAATATCTTTAATGATCTCAAAGGACCTAAATAAAATATAATCTGCACTATGTTAGTATATTTAGACAAAATGAAGGAATGATGGCTGTACAGCAAGATATTTACATTATCGTTTAATAAGAATAAAGACTGACTGATTCTATCATTATAATACTAAGCCTTTGATTTAGCTAGTTAATATTTCTGTGGATGGAAGAGTCACTTAAGCTTGTATGATTTTATTTCAGTGATCCTTCTGTTTTTGGTCTCAAATTACTGGCAAAGATCTGGTAAGTCGAAGTGTGATAAGTTTACGGGTTTTCAACGAGATGATGGACCACCTACCCCATCCGCCATGTCCGCAGGGGTTTAGATCAAGTTCGAAAATCAGATACCAGCATATGTAGGCATACGTTATTTTAATTATACGCATTACACCCTGTCCAACGTTGACGACGGCGAAACGGTCCCAACACCAGTAAAACGGTAGTTTCATTACAAAATTTGATTGATGCGAATGAATTTGGCTTATGCATTTTAAAGTCTTAGATTCTACTTTATGTGAGAAAATTGGTTGGTCAGAGAAACATTTATTTTCTAGAACAATAAGATATGTTGTCCTTGTTTTGTGTTTTAGTTTGTTCGAAGTTGTTAGAAACATCTTAATGAGCCAGCGCTGAAGAGAAAAGACAAAGTAGTTTGGTAAGAAATGAGTAATAAAAATAAAAGTGGGATAAAAGTATGACCGGCTAGTGTCTTATATGGCTAAAGGCAACCTTTTCTACAATGAGACACCATCTATCTTATAACAATACCAGAATACGGAATTGTTTCATAAGAAGATCTTCACTATAGACTTGATGTTCATACCAATGAAAGTATCGTCCCGAAACCTAAATGAAAGAGGTATGTAGGCAGAAGCAGGACACAAATCACAAATAAGTAACAAACTCCGCATCTTGAAAAGCTATCCAACAATCAAGGTTATTCTGGTACCGTTGTAACCGTTTTTTTTTTTTTTTTTTTTTTTTTTTTTTTTTTTTTTTTTTTTTTTTTTTCCCATGAAATACTTCCAGTGCATTGTTTAGGGGAAAATGTATCGAAAACGATGAAATTGCCTTTTTTTCTTTTTCTTTTCTTTTTTTTTTTTTTTTTTTTTTTTTTTTTTTTTTTTTTTTTTTTTTTTTGCCATAAAATACTTCCAGTGCATTGTTTAGGGGAAAATGTATCGAAAACGATGAAATTGCCTAAAAGTCACTGCAAAAATGCTCGTTTGCTTACATTTTGTGCGTATTTTGGAAAATACGAGCCGTTTCTGAAGAAATCGGCCGGATACACATTGGTCGAACCTTATTTACCAACTTCGGATCGAATGTTTGGATAAATAATCAAAAGACAGCTTTTCATTCATGCAGAAATTAAGTCATGTTAATCCTCCACCAGATGCGTTTTTACTTGGTCGCAAACATTTATATAACATTGAAGAAAACAAAACATTTTGCATCCATCAAAATTATGAAGCGAACCTACCGTTTTACCGGTGTTTGGACCGTCTCACCGTCGTCAACGTTAGACAGGTTGTAAAGCCTTTCAATACTTCTATGACTGTGTCAAAACCTATCTATTGGTATACCATTTTTTGAAAACAATAACTTAAGGCTTCGTCACACATTAGCGAAAATCTCTTGGCGTACACTTGCATAGACTTGCCTATTATCGCGAAAAAGAATTCTTGTGTGCTTGGTTTATTGCTTTACGTCCCATTCAACAGCTAACATCATAATATGACTTAGCTGTTGATTGGGGCGTCAAACTTGAAAGCAAACAAACAAAAGCTAATTTTCGCAATTAAACGCACATCGCCGTCGAGAGTTTTTTGCTTATGTGTGACGAGGCCTTTAGGCTCTAATCAGCCGTTGCGTGTTTAATCCCAGGCTTTTCTACTTTTGCATGTGAGACTTACATGTAAAATCCTTAATTAGAGGCCTCCGTGGTGCAGTGGTTATGTCACTCGCCTTTTAAACCAGATCTCGCAGGTTCGTCCCCGGGCTTCTCCATCCAGTCTGTCGGAGAGGTCCCGTCCCCATATGACCTTAGCTGTTGGTAGGACGTTAAACCTTAATCAATCAAATCAAAATCCTTATTTGTATCAATCTCTGTGGGTTATGTTCTTATTTTTAAGAGATTACAAAATGTGAATAATGCACTCTTCCTTTTTCAGATGCTTTACGCTGTCGAATCTGTCATCAAGCGTCGACGTTAGATGAATGCACCTTTTCCACTGAATGTGATGCTGATGAAGTAAGATTGAGCGATCTATAATTGCAATTGAAAGCTTTTAAAACATTTGATGATAATCATATACTGTAATAACTACATTAATTTACATTTGTAAATGTTTTTATTCTTGACGACTTAGCATTCATGCACGATTTGAAATGAAATGTGCCTATGGATCGCACCTAATCCCCCTAGATAAACACATGGAGAAACGTTTTAAGCTCCTTTGAAAAGTTTGATAAAATCCATTTTTTCTGTTTTCTGGCGATACTGAAATTTAATCACATATATACTCCGATTTTCTTTTAATTTGCAAGTGGAGTCTGTCAATGTTTTATTGACAATGACTAATTGACTGTTCCATTTAAAATAGGTAATTCTCACTTGGATTGTAACTTTAGAATCACTTGTTATTGTTGAAACCAATCCGTGTCAATGCAACCTTAAACACTGAAAATGATGGGTAAACACATACTGTTACAGAAAAAATGATTATGTTAATGAACAGAACTTGTACAGTATTGACTCTTTTTCGACATAAATTATTCATAAGTTCCTAGAGTTCTGTTCATTAAGAAATTTTCATGGTAAATCAAATCATTCTCTTGTGCCAGTATTTCAGGAGAACGCAACTGTACAAAAAATGTTCAAGTAGGCAAAGATCAGGAAAAGGCGCAATCAGAAAAAGATTCCCACTCCAAAAGCCGAGGTGGGAAAAAACCAAACTAACAATCAGGTACTTATACCATGAGACATATCGTAAGCCGAATGAGCAGCTATTTTCCCAATAGGTGGCCACTCAGTTACCTTAACTTAACCTAAAATATGACAACATACATAAGGCGCCAACAGCACAAAAATGTTATAAACACCAAGACATAAAACAAAAAGAACCACCACAGAAGTATCGCCTTGGAACGATCAGTAACACAAAGTTACTGGCGGGCTTAAACCGGTTTTACAGGTACCTAACCTCACCCTCAGCTTCTGCAGTGGTTCATAACATTTAGTTAGTTCTTCGGTCCTCGTGGTGAATCTCTAACTAGCCAATGGATCATCAAGAACAAACAAATAAATCATGATAAACATCCTGATGAATAAAAAACCAGGACTCACAGATTGAGTAAGCTGCCCGACGACGGAGATCCCTGGGCGCCGAATAACCTACTAACTCCGGAGCAAAAGAAAAACACCAGTTGGACCCCGGTGGGCCAAGCAACAGATAAGAAGCTCCGGCCCCAACCAACTAAAATGAATAGCTTTAAGTCGGGGCCATCATAGAGTCTGACGCCCGACCCACCGGCGTGCAATTAAAGAAGGCAGCATAGTTATCAACCATGATTGGATTGATGTCTTTTTTATATCTTCCTGAAACAGCAATGGCTTTACAGAGTCATACAATTGTTTACCAGACATTTACTAAAGGAATTTTCAATATGGTCATACATATAATAGTTCAGAATATTTTTCTGTGACAGTATGAGTCCTACCCATCATTTTTCAGTGTACAAGGTTAAATTAATATATGACACTGATTGGTTTCAACAATAACAAGTGGGTCTAAAATTTCAATCCAAGTGAGAACTACCTATTTTAAATGGAACAGTCAATTTTGTCATTGTCAATCAAACATTGACATGCTCAGCCCTATAAATTGAAACCAGAGGACCAATGGTCCTGTAAACGCTCACCTGATATCTGAGATATGTACCAATTTTGCTTGACTATAATGTTCATATACATGTATGTATATAGCCCCAGAGGAGTGTCAGAATAACCCCTGGGTATATATTACTGTTCAATCACTGGTTTTGGATGAATGTGATCTCATGCCATGGGCAAAAATGATCGTCATCATGGTTATGGGGCGAATTGACGCAATATGATCATCATAATGCTACTCACAATAAAAACAAGATAACCTACTATTGATTATGATTTTTACAAGCTAATTGTTTTTTAATTGGTTTAATAAAAATTGATGATGGTCGTTCGTCTCTCAAGTAAGAGAATGATCATCATATTTCTTGAATGTTGGATGTTCATGTGTGTTGGTGAGTTCTATGAAGGCTGACTTGTCCAATTCTAGCTCTACCTGTCGGTTGAAAGTAGAGCAAGTCACTGTCAAGGAATCTTCTGGTGGCCCATTGGTATTGGATTTACGTTCTCTACGCATTCTTTCAGCTTCATGGCATCTCTTTTCTATATAGAGAGTTGCACTTTTGTTGACGAGACCTCGACACTTTGAGCGCTCCCGTGCAGTCTGTCGAAACCATTCAGAGAGGCTTTGATTGTGTCTTTGTGGCGTTTCTTCTGGCCATCTTAAGAGCGCTTTCCCTCTTGAAAAAGTACAAGTAGGCAAAGATCAGGAAAAGGCGCAATCAGAAAAAGACTCCCACTCCAAAAACCGAGGTGGGAAAAAACCAAACTAACAATCAGGTACTTATACCATGAAAACATTTCGTAAGCCGAATGAGCAGCTATTTTCCCAATAGGTGGCCACTCAGTTACCTTAACTTAACTAAAAATATGTAAACATACATAAGGCGCCAACAGCACAAAAATATTTTAAACACCAAGACATAAAACAAAAAGAACCACCACAGAAGTATCGACTTGGAACGATCAGTAACACAAATTTACTGGCGGTTTAAATCGATTTTACACGGCCGTAACCTCACCCTCAGCTTCTGCAGTGGTTCATAACATTTAGTTAGTTCTTCGGTCCTCGTGGTGAATCTCTAACTAGTAAATGAATCATCAAGAACAAACAAATAAATCATGATAAACATCCTGATGAATAAAAAACCAGGACTCAACGGATTCAATAAGCTGCCCGACGATGGAGATCCCTGGGCGCCAAATAACTTACTAACTCCGGAGCTAAAGAAAAACATCAGTTGGACCCCGGGGGGCCAAGCAACAGACAAGAAGCTCCGGCCCCAACCAACTAAAATGAATAGCTTTAAGTCGGGGCCATCATAGAGTCTGACGCCCGACCCACCGGCGTGCAATTAAAGAAGGCAGCATAGTTATCAACCGTGATTGGGTTAAAAACTAAGCATGCAGACTGTCGCATAACATTCAAGTTTTAACCTATACGTTTGTAACGTGTTATGATTTTTCTGAACTGAAAAGAAAAATCATTACTTCCTATAAGTTTCTTAAATTTGTAAACCAAGTCACCATAAAATTCTGGTTCCGAAAGACCCTCACTTAAAAGCGTCTTTAACCCAATATTATATTTGGAAATCAATTCATAGTGTCTACGATAAAATTTAGAAAAGGTTTTTCGAAGTTTGTGATACCGATAGCCCTGTTGGAGAAATTTTGGCCGTTAAAGATTTATTTCGAGCGTTGAAGTCTGTAACATGATTGCAGACTCTAGCAAACCTAATAAGTTGCGAAATGTATACACCATAAGAAGCACGACGAGGAACGTCACCATCCAAAAACGGAAAATTTACTATATCAAAATCAAGGTCATCGCGCTTATCATAAATTTTAGAAGAAACAAATCCATTTGCAACAGAAAGATGTAGATCTAAAAAGGGGGCTTCGGTATCCGAGGTATTGGCTTTGTTCAACTGTAGTTCAGATGGATAAATTTGATTGACCATACCTTCAAAATAAGGGTTGTGAATGTTCAAAAAGTCATCGAGGTACCTAGAAGTGGAATTAAAAGCCTCGATAACATCAGCTTGATTATCATGGTTAAGAGAATCCATGAAATCTCTTTCGTAGCAGTATAAAAATAAATCAGCTACGAGAGGTGCGCAATTTGTACCCATCGGAATTCCAACAATTTGTCTGTATAACTTGGTCCCAAATCTAATATAAATATTATCCAGGAGATAGGATAAGGCGTCGCACACATTCTGAAGACTTTTTGGAAGTTGCTCCATCTCAGCCAGCTGTGCTAGCTTCAAGACTATATGCAGTTTTGCATTCTTGCTTTCTTCAGGACTGCTGTGTCTGGAATCTTGTCTTCCCACTTGATTTAAACAACTTTCTCAAATAGCTTAAGTGGAAAAAGTTAAGTCTCTTTGCATAACATTGGTATATTGTCCAGGTCTCACATGCATATAAGATTGTTAGCATAACCACAGCCTTGTAGACTTTCAGCTTGGTGTCAAGCTTGATTCCATTTCGCTCCCAGTTATTTGCACAGAGTCTTCCGGAAGCCACACTGGCTTTTGCAATTCTAGCAGTGAGCTCATCATCAATGTGCACTGCTCTAGAGAGAGTGCTTCCCAGGTAGGTGAATTACTCAACAACTTTCAGTTTTTATCCATTTACAATTATAGTTGGTTCATTGTATGGTTTTCCATGTGCTGGTTGGTGTACAACCTCTGTCTTTTTGTGCTGTTTATAAGATAATAGTTATCACATGACTGTGAGACTTGATCCATGGACCAGTGCATTTTTGCCTCTGAGTTGGCATTCTGATTGTTAATTTCGTTTTTCCCACCTCGGTTTTTGGAGTGAGAATCTCTTTCAGAATGCGCCTTGCCTACTTTAACTTTTATCCTTATCATCTGCATAGAGGAACTCATCTAGAACATCAGTCTGCACATTAGGTTTGGCTTGCAACCTTTTAAGTTAAAAAATCGCCATCAAAACGGCACCTGCCCCTGAATGGAAAACCAGTATCCCTGCCCTGAAAAGCACCCATGAGCATAGTAGAAAAATGTACAACAAGGCAATGATCAGGAAAAGGCGCAGTCAGAAAGAAATTTCCACTACAAAAACCGAGGTGGGAAAACCTAAATTTACAATTAGGTACTAATACTTAGAAAAGAATATCATGGTTGATAACTATGCTGCCTTCTTTAATTGCACGCCGGTGCGTCGGGCGTCAGACCATGATGGCCCCGACTTATAGCTATTCATTTTAGTTGGTTGGGGCCGGAGCTTCTTGTCTGTTGCTTGGCCCAACAGGGTCCAACTGGTGTTTTTCTTTTGCTCCGGACCGGAGTTATTCGGCGCCCAGGGATCTCCATCGTCGGGCAGCTTACTCAATCTGTTGAGTCCTCGTTTTTGATTCATCAGGATGTTTGTCAAGATTTATCTGTTTCTTCTTGATGATTCATTGACTAGTTAGAGATTTACCACGAGGACCGAAGAACTAACTTAATATTATGAACCACTGCAGAAGCTGAGGGTGAGGTTATGGCTATGTAAAATCGATTTAAGCCCGCCAGTAATTTTATATTACTGATCGTTCCAAGGCGATACGTCTGTGGTTGTTCTTTCGTTTTATGTCTTGGTGTTTAAATTTTTGTGCTGTTGGCGCCTTATGAATGTTTTCATATTTCTAGTTAAGTTTAGGTAACTGAGTGGCCACCTATTGGGAAAATAGCTGCTCATTCGGCTTACGATATGTTATCATGGTATATAAGTACCTGATTTTTTATTAATTTTTTGGAGTGGGAATCTTTTTCTGATTGCGCCTTTTCCTGATCTTTGCCTACTTGTACCTTTTTTTCTTCTGTTTTCTTTCTCAGCCAGGAATCTTACATGTCCCTAAGCTTTTGGTCTGGACTGTCTAACAAATGTTGCTGTAGGCTGCTTTCTTTCGGTATGGCAAATCCCCTTTCTCTTTAATATGTTCGCTGCTCTTAAAGGGTCTCAGTTTTATTTTCATTTGCTATTACTGCAGCTGGTGTTGTGCCGTGTGGCGGTCCTAAAACGACTCCCCGTACGTCTCAAGAGTGCAGATTATATTTTTCTTTTGGTCCTTTGAGATCAGCGAGGGTATTTCGAGAAAACAGAAAAATATTATCGGTTTAGATTCATTTTCTAACCAATGTTTAATATATTTGGCCCAATTTGGACTATACTAGTCTTTGTATCGACTATCCTGTTTAAAGATGCAAAATCACAATAATTCTCTTTAGCTTCATGTTGCCAAATTTAGAGGGTCACCGAAGAGGCTTAAGTAGCCGAAACCGCGGTATGGCCCATCCTCTTTCTCATTAATATAATCGCTGCTCTTAAAGGGTCTAAGTTTTATTTTCATTTCTTGTATACTGAGTTAGTATCATCTTCAAGTGTCTTGTGCATTCGGTGCTTCTCTTCAAGAAGCATAAGTTTCGTCATGATTCTCATTATACCAGTCTTGATATTTGCAAGATGGATGTCCTAAAGTAGTTGCAGCTGAAGAATGGGATCCTCTGAACTGAGATTGATTGCATCCGATATATGTGTTACATACGTTACCATGAGCTTACAGGCAAGTTTTACGTGGATCACCATACTCAAAATACCAAACTGTGTCATAAGCAAAAACGATGTTACAAACGTTACCACGATCATACTGGCAAGCCGACAGTAGATCACCATACTCAAAATACCTTACTGTGTTGCATGCGAAAACGTGTTACATACATGTACGTTACCATGAGCATGCAGGCAAGTCAACAGTGTACATGTATCGCCATAAGTCAAATGCCTAACTGTGTCCTTTGCGAAACCCTATGCAGTTAATAATATGAATCCAGTTTCATTTTAACCGCGTCGCGAGAAAAACTCTCTTCCCCCAATATACAATCTATACACTCACAGAAGATTAGAAGCTTGACATTTCTTATTTAAAAATAAAAACGATTAAATTATGTGTGTGGAGAAAACAAAGGCACTTATCAGCTGAAAACTAACTGCATCTTTGTTTGAGAATAGACTGAATCTGGGTTTCGCATGACGCAGCGCATTTAGTTAGCATTTCATTGTTGCAAGCTGGACATTCAGGCTGTATGTTTGCATTTGAATGTTTTCGTCCTACTGTGAGTACGTACTGAAAAGCTTCTACCCGCCTTGAATATTTTTTCAGAGTAACATGTCTTGCCATTAACCCATAAAGAGTTTAAAATGAGTCAACACATATTCATTTATAATCACTAAAATGAAATTCACACATATTTTTAACACTGAGGTGTTACATATGTTACCATGAACATAATGGCAAGTCACATGTGTTTATTTTAGCACAGTAAACACGTATTTATCATAAGTTGTGTAAAATAGAACTTAATATTTAAAAAAAAAGACTTGTAACATTAATTCAGTTTGATATTTTTGGAACACTTATTTCCAAATGTTACAGATTACGATGGCACTCGCAGAAAACGTATAATTATTTGAATAAAATAAAATATGATTATTTGATTTTGTGTAATAACCCCGTAGAAGTATCGGTCAGTAAGAAAAGTGCATAGCGTGTGCGAAACACGAAGAAAGAAGTATGCTACAGAACGTTTTTGATCCCAAACTTCTATTTTTACGGTATAGCTGTTAAAGTAACGCATGTAACACCGTATAATGTCTAATTTACAATTTTAAAGATCACAAAGCATGTACGTTAAATTCTTCTAGTACGCCATATAATTAATGTTGTTGCCAGACTAAAGTTGGTAGAGTATAGTAGTTTTCGCCGTTTTGTTGGAACAAATACATTTTGAATAGGTGACTTATGTAACGAGCTACAGAAATATTGTGCACCACTTGTCAGGGCGACAACGTAGCTAGAAGTCATCTAGTGTGACCAATGGACCAATTACATATTGCAAACAAAGTATGTGGAGAATGTTGTGAGATTTCGTAGAATACGGTAGATACAGAATCTAGCGTCTAGCCTAACAGGGTAGTCAAAGCAAAGTCTAATATAATCCAAATGACACCAAATATAATAACCAGAGGACCAATGGTCTTTTAAACGCTCACCTGAGACCTGAGATATATACCGACTTGTTGCCTAGAATGGTAATATGCATGTATATAACCCCGGGGCAGGGGCAGAATAACCCCTGGAGTCAATCTTTTTTTCAAATAATAAAAATTCAGTCCATATATTGCCAATTAACTGCAAGTTTTGATCAGTTTTGCCCTTCAAATGACATTTCAAATAAAAATTCCCCATTCAAATACATGGGCGACCTAAAGTGACCTTGTCGTAAAAAGGTCAAGGTCACCCAAGGATCATGATTTATGCAAATTTTGTACAGCTCTATTCCCAGATGCTTCATAACAAGTTTCATAATCATAGGCCTTCTGATTCTGTAGAAGAAGATTTTAAAGGTTTCTGCTATTTATAGCCATGGTGGCCATTTTGGTCATGTGACCATGACTATTTATACATGCTTTCATTTTCACTTCCTAATTTTGCCTTACATTAAGTTTGGCTTTGATTGGACAAGCGGTTTCCAGAAAGAAGATCTTTGACTATTTTGGTCATATACATGTATATAGCCCTGGGGCAGGGGCAGACAATCCCCTGGGGCCAAAATATTTTCATGAGCACAAATCTTCTATCCATTTGCTCATTCCAAGCAAGTTTTTCTGACATATATTACGTTTTTCCTTTTTCCCCATTCAAATGCATGGGCGATCTTATTTGACCTTGTCGTAAAATAGGTCAAGATCATCCAAGGGTCACGATTTATATAAACTTTGTAGAGCTCTATTGCCTGATGCTTTATGCCAAGTTTCAAAATCATAGGCCTTCTGGTTCCGGAGAAGAAGATTTATTAAAAGCTTTTGCTATTTATAGCCATGACGGTCATCTTGGTCATGTGACCTTGACCATTTATACAAACTTTCATTTCCTCTTCCTAAGTATGCTCCACATAAAGTTTAACTTTGATTGGTCAAGGGGTTTCAGAGAAGAAGATGTTTGAACATTATGGTCATATACATGTATATAGTCCCGAGGCAGGGGCAGACAACCCCCTTGGCCCATAATATTTTCATAAACATAGATCTTCGGTCCATTTGCTCATTCCTAGCAAGATTTCGCCATTTAATGGCATTTTCCTATTTTTTCCCATTCAAATGCATGGGCGACCTAAGTTGACCTTGCTATAAAAAGGTTAAGGTCATCACAGGGTCATGGTTTCTACAAACTTTGTAGAGCTTCACTGCCTGATGCTTCATGTCAAGTTTAAAAATCATAGGCCTTCTGGTTCTGGAGAAGAAGAGAATTAAAGGCTTTTGCTATTTATAGCCATGGCGACCATCTTCGTCATGTGACCTAGACCATTTATACAAACTTTCGTCCCCCTTCCTAATGATGCTCCATATGAAAATGTACAAGAAGGCAAAGATCAGGAAAAGGCGCAATCAGAAAAAGATTCCCACTCCAAAAACCGAGGTGGGAAAAAACCAGACTAACAATCAGGTTATACCATGAAAACATATCGTAAGCCGAATGAGCAGCTATTTTCGCAATAGGTGGCTACTCAGTTACCTAAACTTAACTAAAAATATGAAAACATACATAAGGCACCAACAGCACAAAAAAATTTCAACCACCCAGACATAAAACAAAAAGAACCAACACAGAAGTATCACCTTGGAACGATCAGTAACACAAAGTTACTGGCAGGCTTAAACCGGTTTTACATGGCCATAACTCACCCTCAGCTTCTGCAGTGGTTCATAACATTTAGTTAGTTCTTCGGTCCTCGTGGTGAATACCTAACTAGTCAATGAATCATCAAGAACAAACAAATAAATCACGATAAACATCCTGATGACTCACAGATTGAGTAAGCTGCCCGACGATGGAGATCCCTGGGCGCCGAATAACCTACTAACTCCGGGGCAAAAGAAAAACACCAGTTGGAACCCGGTGGACCAAGCAACAGACAAGAAGCTCCGGTCCCAACCAACTAAAATGAATAGCTTTAAGTCGGGGCCATCATAGAGTCTGACGCCCGACACACCGGCGTGCAATTAAAGAAGGCAGCATAGTTATCAACCATGATTGGGTTAAAAACTAAGCTTGCGGACTGTCGCCTAATATTCAAGTTATAACCTATACGTCTTAAACGTGTTATGATTTTTCTGAACTGAAAAGTAAAATCTTACTTCCTATAAGTTTCTTAAATTTGTAAACCAAGTCACCATAAAGTTCAGGTTCCGAAAGGCCCTCACTTAAAAGCGTCTTTAACCCTTGATTGGCCCAGTGGTTTTGGTCCATGAGCCAATACCGTAAATTTTGGGGGTCGGTACCATCTGGCCTGAACAAATCCCTTTATGATTTTCATGTAGGACTATGTTTGTAAACTTGTAAAAAATTGGGGGGACTTGCATTGCTGGTAGCTTTTATGGTGAAACGACACGTTATTTACGATACCCCATAATTTAAAAAAACGTCATTTTAACACAAAAAAAAAAACGGTAGGGAATAGTCTTCTAGCTATCCATATCCCCCTTTCCTCCCCAAGGGAAATTTTTACACTATTATTTTCTAAAAGTACATGGAAAAAGCTATCAAATCCTATTGTCTTCCATCTGAAAGTTTGCGTTTTACGCTATGTTTTATTAAATTACTCTAAATATTCAATTTTTGCGTCAATAATGGGGGTACACATAGAATATTGAAAATATCTTTATATATTGTTTTTTATCCTAGACCATTGAACTTGGTCTCATTTTAAAGCTTAGACCTATCCCTTTTATCCTATGATAAGTAATGGAAATTATCTTACTTGCATATTCATAAATTTTCATTAAAACATTAAAATGAAAAAAAAAATAAAAAAGGACTTAAAAAAATTATCCCATAAAAACTAATTTCAGGCCTAAACTATCATTGTGGCTCCTTGTTTTTGTGTCAGTTATTCTATTTGACAAATTTGGTGATGCCATGGGTTTAAATGAAAATCATCTCATTTGCATTTTCATGAATATTAATGAAAATGACGAAAATCAGGATTTACAAAGGGAAAATAATTATATTGCCATTTGAAGGGTTTGGTTTGGGTTATAGGATGTAATTTGAACCCTCAGAACAAATGCTCAAGGGTGCCAGTTTGTTCAGAGGATCACTTTAATGCCCATTTGTGTCACCTAAAATTACAGAGTGTTCAACACCACCCCTAATAAGCGCAGATAGTAAGGTGGTTCACCTATATTACCACATGTATCTTGGCTACTGACAGACCTAGAAAGCAGAAATAGGTATCAAATTATCGCTTTTACAATGCTATATAACTATGTAATAAGATATAATTATCAAACTGACTTCCTGGTGTTCGAATATTAATGAAAACTTTATGTATTAGACTAAAATCACAGAAAATGGAGAATACCAGCACAGTTTTTATATCTCAGCAACCAAAAGCTCTAAAGAGCTTGAATTGGTATCATGATTGCTATGACAATGCTCTATAACCATGTAATCAGATATATAAACAAGCTGGCTATCTTAATGCTCAAATATTAAAAAGAACTTCAGATATTAGAGAAAAATAACAGATAAACGAAGGGGAAAAATTAACGAAATTCTGATATCTCAGCAACCAAAAACTCCAAAGACTTGAAATTTGTATTAAATTATTGTTATGATAATGTTCTATATTAATGTGCAAAAAATACAGAATGATTTTGACCTTCAAATATTGATGAGAACATTCAATTTTAGAGACAAATCATAAACCAATGTAGGGGGTATACTTTCAGAAATGTTTACAGATCAGCAGCCAAAAGCCATAGAGAGCTGAAATTTGTAACAAATGATTGCTATGATAACATTCTAAAACGACATAATAAGATGCATTAATAGTCAGACTTTTGTGCTGTTCAAATATTGAGGAAACTTTAAATATTAGAGAAAAATCACAGAAAATGGAGAGGGTATACCTACGGAAACGTGTATTTTTTCAGGAACCAAAAGTCATAAAGAACAGAAATTGGTATCAAATGATTGCTATAACAATATTTTATAATTATGAAATCAGATATATCAATAAACTGACTCTTTTGTAGCGCAAATACTTAAGAGAACTTCAGATATAGGAGAAAAATCACTGGCAAACAAAGGGGGTATACAAATAAAACTGCTGACATCTCAGTAACCAAAAGCTCTAGAGAGCTAAAATTAGAATCAAATGATTGTTAGAATTATGTTCTATAATAATAAGATAAGAAACATAATAAATTTGACTTTCTCATTGTTGGAATATAGATGAGAACTTTAAATATTAGATAAAAATCTCAGAAAAATATAGGGGTATACCACTGGAAACGTATATATCTCGACAACCAAAAGTCCTAGACAGCCGAAATTGGTAATAAATGATTGCTATGACAATATTCTATAACCATATAAAGAGAATATAAACAAAATGTATTTTTTGTTTCTCGAATATTTAAGAGAACTTAAGCTATAGGAGAAAAAACATTAGCAAACGAAGGGGGTATACCAAGAAAACTGCTAATATGTCAGTGACCAAAAGATCTGTAGAGCTTAAATTGGTATCAAATGATTGCTAGAATAACTTTCTTTAATCATGTGATAAAAACATAAATAATTTGACTTTCTCATAGATGGAATAGTGATGAGAACTTTAAATATTAGATAAAAAATATTAGAAAAATATAGGGGTATACCAACGGAAACGTATATATCTCAATAACGAAAAGTTCTAGAGACTGAAAATGCTATAATATGATTGCTTTGACAATATTCTATAACCATGTAACAAGTATATAAACAAGCTGACTTTCTTGTAGCTCAAATATTTAAAAGAACTTACGATATAAGAGAAACATCACTTGCAAACGAAGGGGGTATACCAATAAAACTGCTAATATCTCATCGACAAAAAGCCCTAGAAAGCTGAAATTGGTATCAAATGATTGCTAAAACAATGCTTTAAAACCACTTGGTAAGACATTTAATCAATCTGACTTACTTGTTTGAATATTGATAAAAACTTTAAATAATAGAGAAAAATCACAGAAAAATGGAGGGGATATACCACCAAAAAACTTGATACGTCAGCAACCAAAAAAATACAGAGAGTTTAAATTGGTATCAAATGATTGCTTTGGTAATGTTCTATAATCATAAGATAAGATTTATGAAAAATTAGACTTTCTTAGTGTTTGAATATTGATGAAAACTTAAAATATTAGATAAAAAATCACAGAAATATATTGGGGGTATACCAAACGAAACATATATATCTCAACAACCAAAAGTCCTAGAGAGCTGATATTGGTATCAAATAATTGATATGACAATATTCTATGACCATGTGAAAAGTATATAGCAAGCTGACGTTTTGCTGCTCAAATATTTGAGAAAACTTAAGATATAGGAGAAAAATCACTGGCAAAGAAGGGGGTATATCAATAAAACTGCTGATATCTCAGTTATCAAAGGATCTACAGAAATGAAATTGCTATAAAATGATTGCTATGACAAAATTCTATAACCATGCAACAAGTATATAAACAAGCTGACTTTCTTGTTTCTCAAATATTTAAAATAACTTAAGATATAAGAGAAAAATCACTCTTTCGAACTCAATACATATAGAAAGTTTAAATACTATTTCCTACATAAATGTTACCAGGAAATGACAATAAAACGGTAAACATATTATAACCGTGCGCTTGCTCTGCATTTGCTTAAAATGCTTAACTAGAAATATCGCATGTTTAAAACATCACATGTTTAACATATGTGTTCATTGTTTGATAAACTGAATATTTACCTGAATTGTATTTGCTAATATATTGTATGCATGTATCTTGTATTTGTTATAAAGTGAATAAATGAGACAAAATGGAAAAAAAGAAAGAAAAAAAAAAAAAAAAGAGAAAAATCACTTGCAAACGAAGGGGGTATACCAATAAAACTGCTACTATCTCAATGACAAACAGCTCTAGAAAGCTGAAATTGGTGTCAAATAATTGCTAAGAAAATGTTCTAAAACCACGTGGTAAGACACACAAACAACATGACTTATTTTTTTCGAATATTGATAAAAACTATAAATATTAGAGAAAAATCACAGAAAAAAGTGAAGGGGGTATACCCCCCAAAAATCTTTAGAACTCGGCAACCGAAAGTTATAGAGAGCCGAAATTGGTATCAAATGATTGCTAAGGTATTGTTCTATAATCATAAGATAAGATTTATGAAAAACTAGGCTTTCTTAGTGTTGAATATTGATGAGAACTTAAAATATTAGATAAAAATGACAGAAAAATAGAGGGGGTATACCAACAGAAACGTTTATATCTCAGCAGCCAAAAGTCCTAGAGAGCTAAAATTGGCATCAGATGATTGATATGACAATTATTGATAACCGTGTTATATAATAAGACATATGAACAAGCTGACTATCTTGTTACAAAAATTGAAGAAAACTTAAGATATAAGAGGTGAACACAGACAAAAGAAGGGGGTATACTAGAATAAACTCGAAGATTTTAACCATAAAGCTACCACCTAGAAAGGTCCCCCCGATTTTATCTAATTCTATACATGCCAAAATTGTCAAAAAGTGCGGGGGGATCTGTTCAGATCAGGTGGTACCGACATCTTAAATAGCTCATGGACCATTTCAGAGAAGAAGACGTTTGAACATTGTGGACAACAACAACGCCAACGACGGACGACGGAACATGGCCATCCTATAAGCTCACCTGTGAGCCTTCGGCTCAGGTAAGCTAAAAAGTGAAGCTGATATCCTTAAAGAGGAGCGAAAATATTAATAAGATAGTGGACGGGACAAACCACGGATTCGGCTACTCAAGCTCATCAGTGACCCTATAATAAAATATAATGGGTTGATTCTTTGGAAGCAGTAAAACATTCAAAGGGAGATAGTATGGACTATACTGCGCAATTTCGGGTAATGAACTCTCACCAGTAGCCTTTTTTTATATAAATCTGACATCATGGAGCCAATGAAAATTACTGCAATTTTACAAATTTTAACTGGATAATACATAAACGGTCATATCTAAACAAAGCCAAATAATTAGAATTGTTCAGATGAATGTATCTAAACTGATTATAATTTTCTGTTTTCTCAGAGTATCCTCGCTGATCTCAAGGGACCAAAAGAAAAATACAATCTGCATTATTGATGATGTACACTGTACAGCAAATAAAAAGTAAAACTGAGTTCTTATTTTTCCAATCCTCAGGGATTGCTTGCAATCAGTTTGTATTTTCCTATCTCTAACTTCATTTCGCAACTTATTAGGTTTGCTAGAGTCTGCAATTATGTTACAGACTTCAACGCTCGAAATAAATGTTTAACGGCAAAACTTCTCCAACAGGGCTATCGGTATCATAAACTTCGAAAAAACTTTTCTAAATTTTATCGTAGACACTATGAATTGATTTCCAAATATAATGTTGGATTAAAGACGCTTTTAAGTGAGGGCCTTTCGGAACCTGAATTTTATGGTGACTTAGTTTACAAATTTAAGAAACTTATAGGAATTAATGATTTTTCTTTTCAGTTCAGAAAAATCATAACACGTTACAGACGTATAGGTTATAACTTGAATGTTATGCGACAGTCTGCATGCTTAGTTTTTAACCCAATCATGGTTGATAACTATGCTGCCTTCTTTAATTGCACGCCGGTGGATCGGGCGTCAGACTCTATGATGGCCCCGACTTAAAGCTATTCATTTTAGTTGGTTGGGGCCGGAGCTTCTTGTCTGTTGCTATGCCCACCTGGGTTCAACTGGTGTTTTTCTTTTGCTCCGGAGTTAGTAGGTTATTCGGCGCCCAGGGATCTCCATCGACGGGCAGCTTACTCAATCTGTGAGTCCTTGTTTTTGATTCATCAGGATGTTTATCATGATTTATTTGTTTGTTCTTGATGATTCATTGACTAGTTAGAGATTCACCACGAGGACCGAAGAACTTACTAAATGTTATGAACCACTGCAGAAGCTGAGGGTGAGGTTAGGATCCTGTAAAACCGGTTTAAGCCCGCCAGTAACTTTGTGTTACTGATCGTTCCAAGGCGATACTTCTGTGGTGGTTCTTTTTGTTTTATGTCTTGGTGTTTAAAACTTTTTGTGCTGTTGGCGCCTTATGTATGTTTTCATATTTTAATTAAGTAAGGTAACTGAGTGGCCACCTATTGGGAAAATGGCTGCTCATTCGGCTTACGATATGTCTCATGGTATAAGTGCCTGATTGTTAGTTTGGTTTTTTCCAACCTCGGTTTTTGGAGTGGGAATCTCTTTCTGATTGCGCCTTTTCCTGATCTTTGCCTACTTGTACCTTCCTTTAAGAGCAGAAAAAAACATTAATGAGATAGTGGATGGGCCAAACCATCAGACTTAATATCATTAGGCGCTCACTGATGCCTTTTGGCAATCCTGAAAACTAACCAACAGGTTCCGTTTTAATGGCAAAGCCAACTCCTGCTTCACGCCTCTCTTCACATCTGCGCCCGCTCCAGAAGAAGGTGCATTCAGCACCAACTTCTTTGATCTCGCCAACCTCTGCGAGCCGAGTCTCACTTAGTGCACCTTTCTGTTGCACCTGTCTGTATACCATACCTCACAAGTTCTCTGCCCACAAGGACCCTTCTACGATCTGGTCTATTTAACCCAGCACTGTCCATCAATGTTCGCACATCACCAATTCTCAATCGGATTACTTTTTTTTTCTTTTTCTTTATAGTTCGACCACTAAGAGGGATCCCCGCTGAACGCGGTTAACCTGCCAGGGGTTGAAGCAGGTTAATTGTAGGGCACCTTTTCTAGCCCACTTCCCATGCTACGGGGGTGAGCAGTGCGGTCCTAAATAAGTCTGCTCGGTCGCTCGGCCAACTGCCGAATTCCGCTTACTGCTTCTCCTCACCGATAACGACATGGATATGGAACTGAGCCGCCTGCGTGCAGGTCTGCAACTACAGCTCCCAGTGTGTCATACACTTGCTGATTCGCGACATGCCCATCGCCACATGACTTTTGTAGGTACATGTATGTGAATGCATGTGTGATGAACTTGTTATGTATGCAACTGCTTGTATGTTGAGAAATAAGATTACGTGCGCTATGGTATTGAATTATAGTCAGGAAGAGTTGCGGAACGTCAACCGTACTCGCTCGTCTTCGCCCAACTGCACAAGACACATGTCAAGACGTCTGGAGTTGGATTTAGATGCAGTGGATGACCGTAACATCTTAAGTGTCTTGTTATATGCTCTGCACGCCCCACAAGCTTTCCAAACGGTTGAATCAGATGGTGATTTCTTTCGCTCCATCTATTGAAACGGTCTGCATATCTGGACTAGGCATATCCAGGCACACAGGCGGTTTGTTTGGTTTTCAGAAGGTGATTTCTTCCGCTCCGTCTACCGAAACAGTCTGCATATCTGGACTAGGCATATATCAGACAGACAGGTTGTTAATTTGTTGTTTTTTCCACCTCCGTTTTTTGAGTGGTAATTTCTTCCTGTTTGCGCCATTTCCTGACAATTGCCTACTTCAATAGAGACTTCAATAGTCGAAACCGCGGTATGGCCCATCACCTTTCTCATTAATGTGTTCGCTGCTCTTAAAGGTTTTTTTTTTTTTTTTTTTTTTTTTTTTTTTTTTTTTTTTTTTTTTACTTTTAGTTTAGTTTTAGTTTGCGATAACTTCATTATCTAAACTCACATTGTCGTAATTTTTCGTAAGCATAAAGCTGAGACATTGCTTGTGGAACTTTGATAAAAAATTCTTTATTCTCAGTGACCGACTGTCGGCAGTAGGTCCATACTTTTCCGGGGGTAGGTTTCATGTTTACGCTTTGTTCTTTGGGTATACATTTTGCAGGTTGTAAATGTTGGGGCAGACATTCGATATGACCCTTTAGGAATCTAAACATGTACGTTCTGGTTACATAATTCAAGTTGAATCATTCTTTTACGGCTTTATTTGCAAAATATCCATAGAAATCAATGCAAACTGTAGATTTTGTATGATAAGTTGGTTTGGATATGAGACATGAAGTTTTAGGTACGAAGTCGTTTATTCATTCAGAACGATCAGATTCAACATTTTATTCATGTTTTGCTTTCAAAAATTGAGTTTTGCGGAGTGCAGAAGCAAAAAGGCAAACTTGTTTTCAGTAAAAGCGGAGTTTTTCACATATGGCATATTGTATCCTCCGTAGCAGTTGAAGCCCAGTTGAAGGCCCAAGCGAGCCGATCACCTTGGAGATGATCACAAAGGCCATCAACAAGATGGCCTCTGGCAAAGCAGCTGGACCATCAGGTATCGTTGCCGAGATGCTGAAGCCCCTTGGTGAAGCTGGCGTAGCTGAGGTGCGTGATCTTATCGAGGACATAATCTCAGAAGGTTACATTCCAATTGACTTGCAGGAGAGTTACATTGTCAATTTGTACAAGGAGATGCTCTGAACAGGGGTAACTACAGGGGCTTGAAGCTGATTGAACAGACAATGAAAGTACTGGAGTGTGTAGTAGAAGGACTCATCCGGCAAAGAGTTGAGATTGATGAGATGCAGTGTGGCTTTATGTCAGGTCGTGGCACTACAGATGCGATTTTCATTGTCCGTCAACTACAAGAGAAGCACTTAGCTGCTAACAAGCTGCTCTACATGGCCTTCATTGATCTGGAGAAAGCATTCGATCGGGTCCCACGGGATGTCATTTGGTGGGCAATGCGAAAACTAGGAATCGACGAGTGGCTAGTGCGCCTTGTCCAGTCCATGTATAAAGACGTGAGAAGTAGGGTAAGAGTTGGCAGTGGATACAGTGAGGAGTTTGGTGTCAAAGTGGGTGTTCATCAAGGATCTGTCCTAAGTCCGCTACTCTTCATCACTGTGCTAGAGGCTTTATCCAGGGAGTTCCGAACAGGCTGCCCTTGGGAGCTGTTGTATGCAGATGACTTGATGATTAGTGCTGAGTCCATGGAGGAACTACTGGTTAAGCTGAAGACATGGAAAGCAGAGATGGAGAGGAAAGGCCTTCGAGTGAACATGGGGAAGACAAAGATCATGGTCTCTGGCCCCAATCTGGACCTTCTGAAAAAATCTGGAAAGGATCCCTGTGGCGTCTGTCAGACAGGTGTAGGAAGAAATGCTATGTGGTGGCTGCTTGTCCTGGATCCACAAGAAATGCAGTGGAATCAAAGGCCCCTTACGCCCTGATCCTGATTTCAGATGTGCTCGATGTCTGGGAAAGGCACGTCCAATAGATGGAAGACTAGTGAAGGAGGTTCAGGTTGATGACGAAACAGTTGAGGCTGTTCCAGAGTTCTGTTATCTAGGAGACATGCTTTCTGCTGGTGGTGGTTGTGAACTGGCTGCAGTTACGCGTTGCAAATCCGCTTGGGGCAAGTTCCGACAGCTACTCCCCCTCCTCACCAACCGCAATCTGCCACTTTTGACCAGAGGTCGAGTGTATTCAACTTGTGTGAGAAGTGTAATGCTGCATGCGGCAGAAACATGGGCCATGACTGTGGCTACACTTAACCGCCTACGGCGCAATGACCGTGCGATGATCCGCTGGATCTGTAATGTCAAGGCGAATGATGAAGTAAGCTCAGACTCCCTTCTCTCAAAGCTTGGACTCCAGGATATAGATGTGGTGCTTCGCTCCAGCAGAATGAGATGGTATGGACACGTAGAGCGCAGCAAAGGCTGGATTGCTCAAGTACGCAAGCTAAACATAGTTGCACAGAAAAGATCTGGCAAGCCAAGGAAATCATGGGATGAAGTGTTGTTAGACGACAGAAAAAAGCTAGGAATGGATACTGCTGATCCTCAGAATCGCTCAGAGTGGAGAGGTCGTCTAAGAAGGAGACTTGTCAAACAAGTCCAACCCTCAGTAGAGGACAACGGACTATAAAACGGATATGATGATGATGATGTAGCACAAAGACAACATGTTGTGAATTTCCATAAATTGGTCTGTAGCTAGGCCAAGGTATGAAACTTATGTGATAAAAATTTCAGTTTCGCCAGAAAAAAGGAAAATGGATTTTTCAAACTTTCCCCAAGGGCTAAAAGTGTTCCCTAACTTATTTACATGTGTATAATAGAACAATAACACTAGTACCCCATTGGTATGGTCAGTCACATTTTAGGAGGCATAAACCGGTTTGACACTATCCCAATCTCGCCAGCAGCGTCTGCTGTGAATCGAAACATTAAGTTAGATGGTCGGCCCTCCTAGTGAATCTCATCATGAATGAATCATCACGGTAAAAAATAAGTCCGAGTAAACGCCATGATGAATCAAACACGATATATCTACAGATAAAATATGCTGCCATGCAAATGGAGATCGTGGGAAGCAATACAACGCAGTAAAAGTCTTGAGCAAAAAGATACCACCAGTGAAGCTTGTATAGGGTATTTTGGGAAAAAGGTACAAGTAGGCAAAGATCAGGATACGGGATATTGGCCTATTTTTAAGGGATACTGGGATAAATTTTTTTTTTGGGGGGGGGGATATGGGATATTCAGGAATTTTGGGATATTGGAATTTATTTTGGGATACGAGTTAAATTAATTTTGGGATATGGGATATTTTGGACGGTTTATTTTGGGATATGCGATATTGCCTACCCCACTAACCAAGCCTCACCAGTTATAGTACACACACGCGAGTCAAGCTTTGCACAAATTTTGGAAACCATCAACCATGTTTGGGTTTAAAAAAAAAAACTTACAAACAGTCGTATCACAATAATTTTATAGGCTGAATGCGGATACAAGCAAGAAAGACTGCATCATCATCAAGTCTTCCCGTACATCATCCATAGTGCAGATTATATTTTCCTTTTGGTCCATTGAGATCAGCGAGGACATTCTGAGAAATCCGAAATTTATTATCGGTTTAGATTCATTTTTTAACCAATGTTAATACATTTAACCCCATTTGGATTACAATAGTCTTTATATTGACTACCATCTTGAAATTTGTAAATTTACAGTAATTATATGTGGCTCCATGTTGCCATTTCTCAAGGGTCGCTAATGAGGCTTGAGTAGCCGAAACCATGGTATGGCCCATCACTTTTCTCATTAATATGCTCACTGCTCTTAAATGATCTCAGTTTTATTTTTATTTTATATGCATCATATCTCTTAATTACAGGAATGTTACATGGACAAAGTTTCAACACATCTACATACCGCTGTTTTCAATGGCGGTTGCAGATCTAAGACTGTAAGTACACATAATCCCGGAAGAAACGCAGCAATTACGTATTAAAGCACATGCAACCCAAAATATGCAAATGATGACTGATGACTTGTACATTACATGTAAATAACTTGTAATTTTTATACGGAGATAATAATATTATACCAAGAAATAATTCTGAGATCATGATATCAAGGTATCGTTATCAAACTATATTTACGATTAGTTTAACGATTCACATGTAGATACCCCAATAGGGCCAGGGTTCAATCCGGGTATCCGTTAGCCTTTCGGTTGGAAGTCCGTCTTCGAATGATTATAACTGTTGGTAGGATATTTAACCCAAGACCGACAACAAATTCGAGTGAATCAACCCATAGCCGGAATACAAGCAACGCACAGAGGTGCTTGTATACCTTCGGCCAGGACGAGTATTCGTGAAATTAAAGACAACTCAAGAATGTCAATAAACATTCAGCAATGTTTAATTTTGAATACCAAAATATACTTTATTTATCTTTTCTATGTATGAAGTCTATTAATTATTTCTAACAATTACCTCAGGGTATGTAATAAATGATACTGGGTGATGTAAATTACTGGTTATTATGCATGCATTTTAACCTCGTGAAACGACTCTTGCTTTATCGGTCTCGTTACATATTAATTCTTGCTAGGCTTGCTCTGCACTCACTGGCGGCCATGCTGTAGGGAAGCGATCGTACCGAAGTACCAACATTGTCTGTGCTAAATGTTGTAATGCAAACTTGACAAGAGGGATCGAATGTAATACCAAACTCTGTTCTATACCCACCGGAACAGGTAAGTAATCCACAGTAGTTTTGTGAAACTATTTTCTGTTGGTTGTGTGGCGACTTCAGAATCTAACCCCATGGTTTTGCAAAAGTATGTCCTAGTGTTGTGGTTGTATTTATCTTTTTTCGGTTGAAAACGAAAGTAGAAATCTAATTTTTGATCAATTTCCCGTTTGCTAGACGCTTACAGTTGGAAGACGCTCATTACTAGGTATATGGACCGTTGTGCAAGGAACGTCCGTTTGCACACGACGCCGCTAGATGGCGCGTGCTCCACCACTATAAAAGCACGAGTTCGCACAGTTTTGGTTAGTTGTAAGCTGACCGCCAAAGAAGCAACATTAAAATTAAATAATTTGTAGGGAATAACTGGAGTCAACGGATAGGAGTTTAGGCCAAAATATATAAGTATTAAAACTGTTCATGACCATAGGTGCTAGATCGCCAGGTGGAGTGAACAGTAAATACAAAAATATTAGCTGCCTGGGTCGTATCTGTTCTGGGTATTCCCAAGTGTGGTGAACTGGATAGAGGTCCAGTAAAAGCTGAAATAGTGATTTCAGCAACTGAGATAGTGTTCTCAGCACTATTGCAACTTGGGTGGTCTGAGGCTTGATAACTTTGTTGAACTATCCTGAATGATTTGAGGTTTTAGGGAGGTTTCGTTGGGTAGGTCTGGGGTGCTCTAGACGCGGTTTAAAGAGGAGGCTGTGAAGGAGAGTTATACAGGGGTAAACAGCTGGGACTTTAGGCCAAAGCTGCCTGGGTCGCAGTTGTCCTGTATATCTCTCAGTGCAGTGTTTGGACAGTGGTCCAGGTGTCATAGAGACAGTAGTCTCAGCTCTGAGACAGTGGTCTCAGAGGACAGTGATGGCGGACAGTGGTCCTAGTGCGGGTTTAGCCTCATGGAAGTAACAGAGATGGGATGAATGATAGATATGGTTATGATGTCTCTACAACGCTTGGGTAGTTTCAAGTCAGAGTGGTCTGGACTGGTCTGAAAGACCAGTGGAACGTTCTTATATCGTTATAAACATTCAGTTATGATTGTTAATAAAGGGCCATGAACCTTATCAAGACCTAGGGCGAGGGTTGGGATCCCGTAAAACCGGTTTAAGCCCCCTAGTAATTGTATTACTAACCGTTCCAAGGCGGTGCTCTTGGTATCGTTCATGCCTGTCAGACCTTTCGAAGGGTCTTATTTAACTTAGTATTGGTTGAAGTCGATTTGAGTGACCTATTTCATTTCTTAGGTCAATTTTGCTATATGATTATTGTGTGGTGGCAGTATTTGTTTAAATGAGTAAAGTCATGGTCGCATTCAATGGTCGACCATGCATAAGTTTTGTTATCAGTAGTCTAGCCAGTCGGTTACGCTCGCTCGACACGTTACAAAATTGGTGGCAGCGGTGGGATAATGACAACTGCCGGACAGGTGTTGCCTTACCCACATAGTATCAGATTTAGGGAGGATATCGGATGAGATCATTATTATTTGGGACCTTCATTTCTTAACTAATTTTGGTTAAAGATGCAAAGTCACAACTTCGTTTGTCTAAAAATTTATTCTTTCGGGCTATTGCAAAAGCCATATGTCAAATGGCCTTTTTCTCGAAATGGTTATATTGTTCAAATGCTTTGGCATTTTTTTAATGATTCAGACTTATGCTCAATTGAATGGTAGTGATTTTTCCTGCGGAACATGTACTTTTCGAAACTGGTTTGGCCTTTATTTTGACTATTTTCGGTGGATTATATTTTAAATTCGGGACGAATTTTGACTAAGGAGGGGGTAATGTGGCGACTTCAGAATCTAACCCCATGGTTTTGCAAAAGTATGTCCTAGTGTTGTGGTTGTATTTATCTTTTTTCGGTTGAAAACGAAAGTAGAAATCTAATTTTTGATCAATTTCCCGTTTGCTAGACGCTTACAGTTGGAAGACGCTCATTACTAGGTATATGGACCGTTGTGCAAGGAACGTCCGTTTGCACACGACGCCGCTAGATGGCGCGTGCTCCACCACTATAAAAGCACGAGTTCGCACAGTTTTGGTTAGTTGTAAGCTGACCGCCAAAGAAGCAACATTAAAATTAAATAATTTGTAGGGAATAACTGGAGTCAACGGATAGGAGTTTAGGCCAAAATATATAAGTATTAAAACTGTTCATGACCATAGGTGCTAGATCGCCAGGTGGAGTGAACAGTAAATACAAAAATATTAGCTGCCTGGGTCGTATCTGTTCTGGGTATTCCCAAGTGTGGTGAACTGGATAGAGGTCCAGTAAAAGCTGAAATAGTGATTTCAGCAACTGAGATAGTGTTCTCAGCACTATTGCAACTTGGGTGGTCTGAGGCTTGATAACTTTGTTGAACTATCCTGAATGATTTGAGGTTTTAGGGAGGTTTCGTTGGGTAGGTCTGGGGTGCTCTAGACGCGGTTTAAAGAGGAGGCTGTGAAGGAGAGTTATACAGGGGTAAACAGCTGGGACTTTAGGCCAAAGCTGCCTGGGTCGCAGTTGTCCTGTATATCTCTCAGTGCAGTGTTTGGACAGTGGTCCAGGTGTCATAGAGACAGTAGTCTCAGCTCTGAGACAGTGGTCTCAGAGGACAGTGATGGCGGACAGTGGTCCTAGTGCGGGTTTAGCCTCATGGAAGTAACAGAGATGGGATGAATGATAGATATGGTTATGATGTCTCTACAACGCTTGGGTAGTTTCAAGTCAGAGTGGTCTGGACTGGTCTAAAAGACCAGTGGAACGTTCTTATATCGTTATAAACATTCAGTTATGATTGTTAATAAAGGGCCATGAACCTTATCAAGACCTAGGGCGAGGGTTGGGATCCCGTAAAACCGGTTTAAGCCCCCTAGTAATTGTATTACTAACCGTTCCAAGGCGGTGCTCTTGGTATCGTTCATGCCTGTCAGACCTTTCGAAGGGTCTTATTTAACTTAGTATTGGTTGAAGTCGATTTGAGTGACCTATTTCATTTCTTAGGTCAATTTTGCTATATGATTATTGTGTGGTGGCAGTATTTGTTTAAATGAGTAAAGTCATGGTCGCATTCAATGGTCGACCATGCATAAGTTTTGTTATCAGTAGTCTAGCCAGTCGGTTACGCTCGCTCGACACGTTACAGTTGTATTAGCGTCATTTTATACCTTACATGTATATACAACAGTAGTCAAAAGATCTAACGGGCCAGAATTTCTTTAAAGCCAAGAGCACAATAAACATTTTTGCTTCATTGAATACACCAACATTTCCATAAAGGTTGCTTCTTAGTTTTTAACCCAATCATGGTTGATAACTATGCTGCCTTCTTTAATTGCACGCCGGTGGATCGGGCGTCAGACTCTAAGATGGCCCCGACTTAAAGCTATTCATTTTAGTTGGTTGGGGCCGGAGCTTCTTGTCTGTTGCTTGGCCCACCGGGGTTCAACTGGTGTTTTTCTTTTGTTCCGGAGTTAGTAGGTTATTCGGCGCCCAGGGATCTCCATCGTCGGGCAGCTTACTCAATCTGTGAGTCCTTGTTTTTGATTCATCAGGATGTTTATCATGATTTATTTGTTTGTTCTTGATGATTCATTGACTAGTTAGAGATTCACCACGAGGACCGAAGAACTTACTAAATGTTATGAACCACTGAAGAAGCTGAGGGTGAGGTTAGGATCCTGTAAAACCGGTTTAAGCCCGCCAGTAACTTTGTGTTACTGATCGTTCCAAGGCGATACTTCTGTGGTGGTTCTTTTAGTTTTATGCCTTGGTGTTTTAAATTTTTTTGTGCTGTTGGCGCCTTATGTATGTTTTCATATTTTTAATTAAGTTAAGGTAACTGAGTGGCCACCTATTTGGAAAATAGCTGCTCAATCGGCTTACGATATGTTTCATGGTATAAGTGCCTGATTGTTAGTTTGGTTTTTTCCCTACTCGGTTTTTGGAGTGGGAATCTCTTTTTGATTGCGCCTTTTCCTGATCTTTGCCTACTTGTACCTTTTTCTAAACGGAAAATCCAAATTTTCGCCTGAATATGTTCAGTATAAATATACGTGTATATATGAGTTTGCCATTAGAAATGAAAAGGTTTGAAGGACGACAACGGGCATTTTATTTAAAAAAAAAAAAAAAAAAAGAACTCGTATAATGAAATCCGTGAGTCTTAAAAACGGGAGTACCGATATTCAGCGGGGCACACATGCACACTAGATGAAGGGTCTGTCTATTTAGAAATACCCCGGGAGCTAATTTGACCTACCTTGCACCCCCCCCCCCCAGGACAATTTTTCATGGGTGCCAAATCGTTCATTGGGACCCCAGAAATGCAAAGAATTTTTGTCCTCAAAGATAAACTCAATTGCACTATGAAAAAATGCATGGTTTCCATGGCAACCGTTAACGCGATTCTTGAGCATGGGGTGTACATAGAAAATTGACCATATCTCCATTGTTACTTTTCCTAAACCACTGGAATTGGTCTTATTTAAAAGCTGAGATATAGCCCATGTATTCTATAGTGAGTAATGCAAATTTTTGAATTTGCATATTCATGAATTTTAATGAAAACATTAAAAATGACAGAAAAAAACGTTAAAAATCCATAAATAAACTAATTTCAGGCCAGTAATATAAAATAACACATTTATTGATGATTTGGGCCTATATGAAAATTATCTCATTTGCATATTCATGAATATTGATAAAAATGTCAAAAAATGAGGAAAAACAAGGGGAAAACTATATCCATTGCAAGGATTTGGATAGGTTATAAGGTCTATCTTGCATCCATTTAACCAATTCCCATGGCTGCCAGTGTGGTCAGAGGGACTACCTAAATGGCATAAAATATTGTCCTCAATGATGAACACATTTGCATGATGTAAAATGACATAGTCTTCACCCACCCCTCGTACGATTCTGACGAATAGGAGGTACTTACAAAAATACTCACATCCCACAAATAACATGCTCTAGGATACTATAATTGGTCTGATAGTGATGCATGAAGCTAACAATTTAACCTTGATATCTTATATTTATATCATAGATTTTTTTTATTTATGAAAATTAATGAAAAATAATTCTAAATTGGAGAAAAATCGTGGAAAAAATAGGGGTATACATGCAAAATCGCTTGTACAAGAGCTATTAATAAACCCAGAATACTGAAAGAGGTTTCAAATGAAGGCTATTGCAATGTACTATGACCCTGAAGTATGATATAAGAATAATCTTATTTCAATTTCATGAATTCTAATGAAAACTTAAGAAATTTGAGAGAAAAAGTTAAAAACTTAAAAGGGTAAACCTACAAAATGACTTGCATCTCAGCAATAAAAAGCCCTATAGTGCTGAAAATGGTATCAAATGGTGGCTATGGCAATATCATACCATCCTGTACTACAGTATTTAAGTCATATGATTTTTTGTTTGAAGAATATTAACAAACCCTTTTGAATTTAGTGAAAAAATACGGAAAAATAATGGGGGTATACGTAGAAAAACGGATATATCTTGGCTACTGAAAGACCTAGAGAGCTATATTTGGTATCAAATGATTGCTAGGACAATGTTCTATAACCATGTAATCAGCAATATAAAACATCAACTATTGCTGGTGTATGTATATTAAAGATATTGTCATAAATAAGAGAAAAATCGACGAAAAATGAAGGGGTACACCAACAAAATTGCTTATACCTCAACTGCCAATATCCTTAGAGTGCTGAAAATGGTACCAATAGATAGCTAGGAGAAAACACTACTGCCATGTGGTCTGATAATTTAACAAAATATTATAAAAATTTCTGAATGTTACATAAAGTTTTGAAAAATTGTGAAAATAACAGGAAATTGAAGGCTGTGCTTAAACAAAATTTATTAAATCTCGCTTGCCAGTGAAGATGATTCATATATCTGAGTACCTGGCAATAAAACATTGTCCTAGCAATAAATTGACGCCATTTTGAGTTCTCTATGGCTATTGGTAAATGAGATATTAACAATTTGGTTGGTGTACCCCGTCATTTTTCATTGATTTTTCTCTTATTTATGACGATCTCATTAATATCCATACAACAACAATAGTTGATTTTATATATTGCTGATTACATGGTCATAGAACATTGTCCTAGCAATTATTTGATACCAATTACAGCTCTCTAGGTCTTTCAATAGCCAAGATATGTGCGTTTTTCTACGTATACCCCCATTATTTTTCTGTATTTTTTCACTTATTTCAAAAAGTTTTGTTAATATTCTTCAAACAAAATATCAAATAACTAAAATATTGTAGTACAGGATGGTATAATATTGCCATAGCAACCATTTGATACCATTTTTAGCACTATAGGGCTTTTGAATGCTGAGATGCCAAGTCATTTTGTAGATCTACCCATTTAAGAGTTTAACTTTTCCCTTAAATTTCGTAAGTTTGCATGAAAATTCATGAAACTGAAAATCAGATTTTTCTTAAATCATACTTCAGGGCCATAGTACATTGCAATAGCATTTATTTGAAACCTCTTTCAGCATCTTGGGTTTATTAATAGCTCTGGTACAAGCGATTTTGTATGCATACCCCCTATTTTTTTTCCACGATATTTCTCCATTTTTTATGTTTGTTTTTTTAATTAATTTTCATGAATAAGCAAATTCAATGATAAAGGTATCAAGGTTAAATTGTTAGGTTCATGCATCACTATCAGACCAATTATACTATCCTAGAGCACGCTATTGGTGTGATATATTTTTGTAGGTACACCCTATTCTTTAGAATCGCACTAGGGGTGGGTGTGAAGAATATGTCATTTTACATCATACAAACATGTTTATCATTGAGGACAATATTTTATGGCATTAAGGTGGTCCCTGTGACCACACTGGTAGCCTTCAGAATTTGTCCCAGGGATGAAATATAAACCTTATAACCTATCCCAATCCTTGCAATGTTCTTCCCTTGTTTTCCTCATTTTTTGACATTTTTATTAATATTCATGAATATGCAAATGAGATAATTTTCATATAGGCCCAGATCATCAATAAATTTGTCAATTAAATATTACTGGTTCAATAACAAAGTGTCAGAATGACAGTTTGGGCCTGAAATTAGTTTATTTATGGGTTTTTAACGCTTTTTCTGTCATTTTTAATGTTTTCATTAAAATTCATGAATATACAAATTCAAAAATTTGTATTACTCACTATATAATACATGGGCTATTTCTCAGCTTTTAAATGAGACCAATTTCAGTGGTCTAGGATTAGTAACGATGGAGATATGGTCAATTTTCTATGTACACCCCCATGCTCAAGAATCGCGTTAACGGTTGCCATGGAAACCATGCATTTTTTCATAGTGCAATTGAGTTTATCTTTAAGGACAAAAATTCTTTGCATTTCTGGGGTCCCAATGAACGATTTGGCACCCATGAAAAATTGTCCTGGGGGGTGCAAGGTAGGTCAAATTAGCTCCCGGGGTACAATTGATAGAGATCTACAATACTGTATCAGGGATTTTCGAAATAATGCCTCAAAGCAGAAATATAGCACATTTTGTCATGCAGTTCATAATTAATTGGTCACTCCTAACAAAATCCTTGATAGATCAAGAACCATTCAGAATTTAGCAAATATGTAATACATTTATCTTTGACATACTTCAAACCAGCCAAAACTGTTTGATGATACAAAATGTCTATAATCCTCTTGAATAGGTAGATTCTAGAGCATGGCATCTACACACATCCAATCAGCACTCTGGGAGACTTTGGGCTGATCTGCTTTATTAAAATATGCCAAAATAATGAAAATATTGTTTATTTTAACCAATAGCCTGATCTCCAGTCTTGAATACATTTCACGGTCAATAGTTAATGACCTGCTCTAAGTAGTGGAACATTCTCCAGGAAATCTTGAAAAGGGAGGCATAATGTGCTATCACTAATGATGGATGTGGAAAATCAACTGTTACATAAAATGAATGGATTGGGGTGAAGTTTATTGCGCTTTTACTGTCTTCAGTACTTCTGATGTAAGCCTTGTCTTGGGAAAACCTATGCACATCCAAACCAGGGAGGTTGGATGCAAACCATGATTTAGAATTACATAGTTTACATACACTGTTTACATTGAAATTTAAAATTCATCAACTACATGCAGTAAGATTATACTAGATATGCAGCTTAAAAGAAGAAGAAAAAAAAAGAAACAAAAAAGTTCTGATCAAGCTTGTGCAACCAATTTGAGCCTCAGATAAGCTAAGATAATACATGTACATGGAATAATGATAAAATTCTGTTAAAATTAATTCCATTAATTTTACAAATAGATGGAATGTTAAAGATACCTACTAGTGTTCCATTTAGTGAAATATATTTGCAACTATTATTTTATGACATATGCAAGTACAACAAAAAATAATTAGTAGAGTCTGTGAAACAGACCGTACAAAACAGACAAACAATGGGAATTAGTGTACACTGGTTTTCTGGTCAATATAAGAAGAGCGAACAAGCAGAAAGAAGCATATGACTTTCATTGCCAGTTATCAAACTCAAAAAGTTCCTTAATGGATCATAATTGAGCCGCGCCAAGAGAAAACCGATCTTCGGGGTTTCCGAGCAGGCATGTCACAAACTGGCCTGTACAGCTACAGAACATGGCTAGAAGCTTGATGCTTCGGATTTACGAAGAAGAGGAATTGTACTATCCGTGTAGCGCAAACAAAGACGCTGAACAGCTGTGCAGTTACTGCATAGATGATCTGCCTTTTGTTTTCGCATAGGCAAACATTCGGTTTTCTCATGACGTGGCTTATATAATATCATGAGAGTTGTATGTTGCCTTATCTTCTGCCCGCTTTATATCAAGAACAATGCCCCAGTGTAAGAAAACCAGCTGTCTGGGCCATTCAGCAGATACACAAACTAGCCCGTTTCGATTTATAGGGATGCTGTTTTATGCTTATGCATAAAACAAAAGTCTTGAACTTTGCTGCAGACACACAGCTCACCTCTGACTCGTTTTTTTTTTTTTTTTTTTTTTTTTTTTTTTGCAAGAACTAAAACAGGCTTTCTCAAGGCAAGACAGTTCTTGTGTGTCTTTCTGTCTTAGTTGATTAATAGCCTACTGGCTATTCAGCTACCTGGTACAGAAAAATCTTTATAGCCTGTGAAATCAATTGGCCATTGGCAATCAGGGGTAAATTGATAGAACAAACTTTATCCACAGTTTAGAGTTACTTTGGAAATTTTATCAAATTCTAGCATTTCTGATAAAGATATGATTTTCATTTTTGCACATGATGTAGAATATACTTAATGCCTTTTTGAAAAAAGAGCAAAAATTAGTGTTATTGACGTCTGTATGTCCTTAACATATTGGTAATTGGGCGGGATATTGTGTCTGTTTGTGTCAGTTTTTACTGTCCATCTTTTAGAAACTACCTTTTTTAAAATCTCTTTTTTCTGAAACAACTCAAGAAAAATATGAACATGTGTCACCTTTTTGCATGTGACTATCCCAGCTACGGATCAGCCTCCGAAACTGGGGGTAAGAATCTGCAACCCTGATTTCGTTTGGGAGACTGTTCCATACCCTAGCTGCCTCAGACCTGAAGGACCTCAGCCCATACCTAGAGGAGTTAACTCTTGGAACTTCTGCCTGTCTTTCAGCCCTGAAATTATAATGAGAAGATTTTATTTTCACAAGATCACTTAAGTATTCGGGGGACATCTTATTGACTATCTTGTAAACCTCACATGCCATTTGTTGCAATCTTCGGACATGAAGTGGCTGAGTATTTGTTGACTTCAACAGGTCACTAAGCGGAGAGGAGTAATCGTTGTTAATGAATCTAAGGGCCCTCTCTTGGACTTTTTCAAGTTTGTTTGTGCTTGAGGTACTACAAAAGTGCCATGCAAGTGGACAATAGCTAAAATTTGAGGCTATGAAAGAATTATAAATCACAAGTTTACCTTGCTTAGTTAGGAATCTACCTAAACGTTTTAATACTGCTAACTGTTTTGCAGCTTTTTGCAGATTTCAGAAACATGAGCATCAAATTTTAGCATAAAGTCAAGGTTTACACCTAACAAAGTAACATTGTCGTCACATTTGATATTGGTCTGACCAACTTGGAAAGAGTCAATGTTGTCATGAGTATTCTTTCCAATGCAAATAGCTTGAAATTTCTCTGGATTTGCTTTCATAAAATTTTTATCAAACCATGAGATTAAAAACAGACTTTCCTGCTCTAAAACTGATTTGAGATACACCAGGTCCTTATGAATAAAGGATAAAGTGTTATCATCAGCATAGTTGTATAAAATACATTAAACAATAAAATAAAATATATCATTGATAAAAACATTGAATAAGAATGGTCCCAAGATAGAGCCTTGGGGAACCCCCTTAAAAAGTTTTTCCCAAGAACTAGTATGAGGTCCCAGTCTAATCTGTTGAGATCTGTCACTGAGATAACTGTCCAAAGAGTTTGACGGCCCCCTCAGATAGACCACAAGACTTCAATTTTGCAATCAAATGCCCATGTGGGAGACAGTCAAACGCCTTGGACAGATCCATCAGAATTGCTGCAATACAGTTATGATTATCCAAGGCCTTGCGCCAATCTTCAAGAAGCCTCAAAAGAGTAGACTGGCAACCAAACCCCTTTCTAAAAGCCGCAAGGAAGGGATTAAAACTTGAGTCCAGATACTCCGACAGCTGATCATGCATATTTCTCTCATATATTTTTGAAATGATTGGAAGCAGGCTTACAGGGCGATAATTCTCCTTACTCAGGGGATCTTTCTTTTTATACAAAGGTAATACTTGTGCCTGTTTATTTACTATGTTTGTAAGTAGTGTTAATAAGGTTTGAGATAGTACTACTCAATGATGAGACACATGCTTTAAAAAGCTCCGCAGAGATTTTATCCAAATCCCAGTCTATGGAGTTTCTGACGTTGTGGAGAACGCGCTGATAATCGTGATAGATCGTGGACAACCGTAATACTGCGTTTACACTATGTTCCCGGCGGTCACGGCGGCCACGTTTCAGACAACCGTGAGCAAAACGGGATAACCGTGAGGCAGCGCAAGGGAACGGGATAGGCAAACGTAGCACGCCGGGATAACCGTGGACACCGTGACAATTTTTTTGACAGTTTAAAAATCTGCCACGGCAGTCACGGCGGAAATGAGAAACGTAATGGGCTGTGATAAAACGAGCTGAACGTAACACACCGTGACAGAACGTAACAGTACGTAGCGAAACGTGGAGGCGGTCCGTAGTGCAACGGGAAGCTAGTGAATAGCCCGGCAAGTTAGGGATCTTCCACGTTCTGTTGCGTTTGATCACGGTCGTCTTACGTCTCGTCCCGTTTCCTACGGAATACTCAACACGTTTTGTTGCGTTAAGTTACGGTACGTCACGGTCTTTGACGGTGTTCACCCCGTTCTACTACGTATGTCACGTTCTGTTACGGTTATCACGGCGCGTGAAGTTTATAGATATGAAATGGTATATCATGGGGACAAGTTCCTTCATATTGGAGCAGTCACTATAGTGAACAATACAGACCATACGCTGCACTATGCAATTGAAGGAGACTTTCTTAATCAACTCTGCAGTCAGTTGTTGAGGAGCGCGATTGTTATTATTTCAAAGGACTTATTCGTATACAAAAGGAAAAAAATGTGCTTTATATTGTATGGTGTCTACGTTTCGTCCGTAGCTGACCTTGACAGACCGAAAAAACGTGTTACGCCTTGGTCAAAACGCAACTGACCGCAACAGAACGTAACATGCCGTAATAGAACGTGCTAATAACCGTGATAGATCATGGAGCCTCCGTGACACACCGGCTTATCACTACCACGGCTTGTTACGGATATCGTAATACAACGTAAGAAAACGTAGCAAAACGTAATAGATCTTGAAAATCAGAGAAACGTATTACCAAAACTACACGGCACGCTACGTTTCTAGCAAACGGGGCTGCCGGGGCCGCCGGGAACATAGTGTAAACGCAGTATAACGTACCTTAGCGCCTCCGTGACACACCGGCTTATCACTACCACGGCTTGTTACGGATATCGTAATGCAACGTAAGAAAACTTAACAAGACGTAACAGATCTTGAAAACAGATAAATATTTGACCAAAATTCCACGGCACGCTACGTTTCGAACCAACGGGGCTGCCGGGGCCACCGGGAACAGTGTAAACGCAGTATAAGCAATGGAAGTATTTGTTTTCTCGGGAAAAAAAATCTATATTGATTATTTTTCATTTAAACTGCACCAAACCAAACGGATATTTGTTCAGTATACAAAGCTGAGCTGCAAACTCTTTAAAATTATTTCACAGATTTGTAAGATTTCAATTTTAAAGTGTTTGGAATACCTCCCTTGCGCATGCAAAATGCCTATTCAAGATAATTTTTGGCATAAAATTGTTATAAGTGAACCGATGTTCAACCTTTTTGCGGCACTTACGACTTTTGGATACAAAGGAATTAGAGCATCCTGGTGTTTCAGACAAAGGTGAGTTTTGAATAACATTTTCTGAAAGATGGTGAAAGTCATTGCTAACTTTTTACTTCCACTGAACCATCGAAAGTCTAAACCTTGCCTCTGATACTGTCTTTTCTGTGTTGGACGACAGGAAGATTATTTTTACGTCAAAATCTTGATCTTAGTTTGTCTAAATAGAACCTGCAACTATTTTTAAAATCGGTGAATTAATGAAGTTTTTATGGCCAAAATCAATCTTGAATACGGATTTTGTATCGACAATTGAGATAATCGATGATCATGAACATGTTCAAACATTATTGGAGCTTTGCTCAAGGGAATTAATAACGAAGTTTCCGTAAAATAAGACAATCTGTTGATACAGTTATTTCCCCGTAGGCCACTGTCAGAGTTCCGATTTACCTGTGCAAGTCATGTGGTCATCAAGCATGAACGTCTCCGATTACCTGTATTTGCTTTACCTGTTGATCGATGTTCATTCATCTATTTATTATAGCGCTTATTTTTGCGTTTAAGTACGAAACATACATTTTTAGAATTTAATTTCCTTAACTATACAAGAATATATCTGCGACATATTTACACCCATTCTGATTTTTTTCTTCAAATATCCGGAGGGGCAAATGAATGAATGAATGAATGAATGAATGAATGAATACACAATGAATGAATGAATGAATGAATGAATGAATGAATGAATGAGTGAGTGAGTGAGTGAGTGAGTGAGTGAGTGAGTGAGTGAGTGAGTGAGTGTGTGAACGAGTGAGTGAATGACAATTACTAATTGCCTTATCCATTTGGTGCACTTCTGTAGAGAAAAAAAAAAACAACTATCGTCTAAAACATTTCGTATTATAAAATCAAACGAGGCCGTCTTCGGCGTTTTGAATGTGGTATGGCTACCAAATTTTAAAAGTTGGGGTGTTGTGAAATAAGTTGATACAGAATCACATTAAAATTTTATTCGCGATTAAAGAACTATGGTGCGTCTATCACTGGTAATCTGTAACAGTTATAATCAACACAGGTGTCAGTTTTACGATAATGTTTTTACAATGACCGTCTTTCACACCCTGGGGCAGAACAACTCAAAACGACTTAAGCTGCGTGATAATTACCAACTTAAAGATGTAAATTTTCATTCCTATAATAAGAAAAGTTGCTAAGAGAATATATTTCTTCATGAGATCTGGTCGAATTGTTAAAATTTAAAGCGGCAGTGAAGGTGGCTATATATACATCACATTTTGATCAATGCAAAGCAAATTGTACCAAGTCACTTGTATGAACAGAGAAGACATCAATCGGTTTGAGCCACAATTCTTAGTGAGCACATGTTTTACTGTGAACATTAAGACATTTTGGTTTATACGCTCATTTTGTTAAGACTAACTTAAAGGTGACAAGCTGATCAAAGTGCACGCATGGCTTGTGATCAGCGATGTATTCATATTTTTCAAAATATATTTTAATATCTTCAAGTGCGGTAAAATAAGAAAGAAAGAAAGAAAGAACTGTTATTCATAGTTTTCATTATATGAAATTACAGAATATTAATATCTCCAAATGCGGTAAAATAAAATTAACACAAAGTGCATCCGGGCAATAATAGGGCCCTTCTTTAATTGAGCCGCCTCGTGGGAAAACCAACAATGTGGTTTCCGACCAGGTCCGACACAAACCAGGCTGTACAGTCACAGAAAGGAGCTAGAAGCTTGAAATTTCGGATTTAAGTAGAAGAGGAATTGTACTATCCGAATAGCGAAAACAAAGGCGCTGATCAGCTTCGCGGTTACCGCGAAGCTGATCTGCGTCTTTGTTTTCGCCTATGCAGATTGTTGGTTTTCCCATGAGGCGGCTCAAATGATGATGGGCGCAATATACCATTGCATTGTTACGCATAAAATTGTTTGAACAAAAGTGTGAAGATGGCACGCGTCCGAACTTGAGGACGCAAACATGGTGTTATCGGGCTAATTAAAAACAAAATGTTCTCAAAATTGTAAAAACATTCTTAAAAGGAAGGATAAAACATTCTTAAAGCATTAAATTGGAAAACAAATAATCTGTTATCTTTGCTGGATGCTTGGCAGTCCTTTAGTTATTTAAAAATGATAGTGTATACAGAAAAAATAAATAAATAAGTAAATAAATAAATGTCTCGTCTGTTAATGATATAATACAGCGGCGGTAAATAGATGTTTGCTTTCGCATGATTATTATATACCGAATTATTTTATTTCAAAGAGACGTTTAAAAAAAAAATAAATCATTGCTTTAAATTGTTTTTCATCATTTGTGACAAAACGCGCGTATGTTGCCTCGAGTTACTGTCATGAAAACTCAGACACTGAAGTGAATGGACTTAGAAAATTTAGATGATATTTATTCAGACTGCTTGCTGAATGCTCAAACTCGATTTTCGGGACTCTCAGGAACTAAAACGGTCAATGATATACTTACAAATTATATATCAGTGTAAAGCTCAGAAGACAAAGAATAAGATGATAACAGGAAAAATAATCTCATTTGAAAAGAAAATAGAGTTTTAGCCATTCAAAATGCGGACAATCGTATATTTGACACCGAACCAGTATCAAATAACTAGATGCAGACCAGTCACACTTCCGAGCCTCAGTTACCATGAAGATGACAAAATGATTAAATAAAATTTACATCATTGTAAAGGTAATAAAATTTCCCTTTTAACAGTAACAGGAAAAAATATGACATTTGAAAAGAAAAAGTATTTAAGAGAGTATTTGCTATATGTCCCTATAGTGTCCATGTTAAAAACTGGACAGGTAAACTAGTTCACACCTTTTACGGAAACAGGTAAATCATCGGCAATTTCCGGCGCTATGATGTTCATGTTTGGGTATTTTTTTTTTTTTTTTTTTTTTTTTTTTTTTTTTTTTTTTTTTTTTTTTTTTTTTACTAGATCGTGAAGATTTCGCCTCAGGTATGTCATTTGTGCCATTTTATAAAGATTTAGAGCGATCATGATAAAATACTATGCATCTAAAGTTTTTGCGGGGAAATATTTACCGCCTTTTCATGAGATTTTTGTACAGGAAATCCGTATTCATTATATGTTTTTGACCAGAACTTTATTATTTGTCATCGGATTTCCAAAGTTTTTTCTACACATTTTAGCGACAAACTAAAAAACACACTTTAATAAACCTTGATATACGTATTCAAGAATTATCAAATGTTAGACGGCCAGCATATATTCACTTATTAAGTGATTTGTGATTTTTTCCGTACCAAACGTGTGACCTTTTTGAATATGACATGCATGCGATCTAATTTTAGACGCAAATTTTAAAACTAGGTTGGTTGATTTAGGATCTAACGTCCCGACAACAGCTAAGGTCATATGGAGACGGGACCTCGGTTTATAGTCTCGTCCGACAGACTGGAGAAGCGAAGCCCGGGATCGAACTTTTAACCCGAGTGATATATCCACTGCGCCACGCAGGCTTCTAGAGCGGAGATTGCATCTGCATTGAATGATTTCGGTAATCGATGGTGTAAACTAGAAGGTGCTGAGGATAATGCTCTTAAAGAATGGAAAAGAAGTATTTTCACTATCGTGGATAAACGTATAAAGTTTAATTCACAAAATACTAATCACCCAAATCGTCATTTAGGCATTTGATGCAGGGTATCCAAGAATTTCATAGAAAGTATGTCTTGGTTCCGGCAGACAAAGTCGCGAACAATGTTGTTGTCGTTTGTAGGCTTCACTACGTTTACACCTTAAAACAGGAGCTTGATGGTACCAGGGCTTATCTGGAGACAGATACTGATGAAATGTCTGTAGTAAATGCTCACTTAAACAATTTACCTGTTGAGTTTTCTGTTTGTGTCAATGAAGGCCAAGACAAACTTCATACGATGTATTGGTTACCTAAGCTTCACAATCTAGATCTATTGCAAATTCCAGCTCTTGAACTACTACTGAACTTTCTAAATTAATAACTTCCTGTCTTACTGCTATCAAATCTCATGGTTTTGATCAATAAAAAATTCTGGCGAGGTGCTCAGTAAAATGAAGTGTAGAGGGTTCCGTGCGACGAGCTTGTCCACATATGATATTTCTACTCTGTATACAACATTACCACATAATCTAATTAAAGAAAAACTTCTGGATTTGATAGAGTGGACCTTCAAAAGGGCATTAAAAACTATGGTTCACTTTATTTGGCATGGCAGAAAGGCTTTTTCACTTCCTCTGACCAAAGTCGGTATACACTTTGGTCATGTCAGAATGTGTGCGACGCCTTATCCTATCTCCCGGATAATATTTATGTTAGATTTGGGACCAAGTTATACAGAAAAATTGTTGGAATTCCGATGGGTACAAACTGCGCACCTCTCGTAGCTGATTTGTTTTTATAGCTTCCACCCTTCAATGTATTATTCTATAGCTATAACTGTAATGGAAAAGTTCCATGTAGATATCCATCCGAAAAAAAAAAGAAGTCCGGTTTTAAAAGATTGTTTATTCGTCAATATGATTATTTTAGGATGTAAAGCTGTAGACATACAAAAAGTAAATAGATTGTTTTTTTTTTCAACTGGGACACTTAAAAGTTTGAAAGTTACTAACGTTTCAAATTAAAAAGACTGCTTAGAGGCCATGGGTAGTGATTCGGTCGGCGGTCATCAGTCTGCGGTCTTTGCAAGCCTTAGGCATATTCGTCCCCAATTATTTCGATACAAATTGTTATTTCGGTTTCTTATCTATAAACGACATGCTTAAGACATGATTTCTATCATTGATTATGCCTGTAGTTCCTGTCTGTTCTTCATAATAATAATAGTTCATCGCGGTTTGTATTTAGCGCTACACTGCCGTGGTCACTTCAATAGTTTTTTTTTATGATAACCTCGAAGGTACGAATGAAGCCGAGATAGCCTGATTCTCTTTTCTCTTCTAATCAAGGGCGGGATGATTCGGTATCAATTAAGCATGGCACTGGTTCCTATTCCGAATATATTTACATATAACATAAACCTGATAACGGGAAACCAGCCGATAATGGCAACTATTTTTAGATTATTATTTATAGACCATAAATATTAATGATAACATGAGTAATGCCGTTAAAAGTCTGCAGCCGAGTATCCGCTATTCATTTTTTTTTTTTTTTTTTTTTTTTTTTTTTTTTTTTTTATCATAATAAGCCTCTTTTCTTTCTTCATTCGTTTTTATTCTTTCTTTTTTATGGAGTCTATTTAGCAGTACGCTGAAAAAAAGTTGTTCAGTACTGGCGATAACTGGTAGACCCAGGCAGATGAATGTTGCATTATCAAATGAGCCGCGTCACAAGAAAACCGGATTTTTGCCTATGCGAAAACAAAGGCGCAGATCAGCTTCGCAGTAACTGCGAAGCTGATCAGCGCCTTTGTTTTCGCTACACGGATAGTACACTTTCTCTTCTTATTAAATCCGAAATTTCAAGCTTCTATGCTGCATCGGGGACTGGTCATGTTGGGATGTTGCCTCCATTTTACAGGACTTTTACCCAAAATGAGGATGTCATCACATCCAACAAGTGCTTGAAATATAACTATCCAACTAAGACACAAAAGGCTTATACGTATGGATGGTTTGACTTGAAATGCCGTTTCCTCGGCAGGCTCAGACAAGCGCGGTTAACCAGTAATCAGTCAGCAGTGTATTTAGCTTTACCTGAAGGCACAAGTAGCCTATATCTATTTCTTTAGGCCCCAATGGGAGGGGGGGCCCATAGTCTCTATGGTGAAAATAACAGTCACAAATGATTAGCGTGTGTGTTCTGCAGTAAGCGTGCGCGCAGAATCTTGAATTTGGAGTGTTCGTAAATGATGAATAAACAAAGTTTAGTTTTCTGTTCCTTTATGGAAATCCACAAAATCATACAACAGCACAATTACAACAATGTTCTCAAAAGTTTAAAACACGTTGGCTATCCAACTTTGACAAAGTTTCTACTGGCAATCCAGCATTAACAATTACAAATTAACAAAGTTCTTAGATATATTTTTCTCTCGGATATCCGAATACGTTTTTTTTCCGTGGTATTCCACCAGTGTCCAAAATCTAACTAATTTTGTTTTTTCGTGGGGCCGTTCACTCTACCCCATCACAAATTTAACCAATTAAATTACTTTAAACAATTTAACGAAAACCTGCCAATGAAATAGAGACTTACTTAACATGGCTTACCACGTGACAATACGAGATTTGAGCAAGAGGACCGTGATTGTGCGAGACTTTAGTGACAGATGCTTACCGGCATTATCCATGCCAAAAAGATTAAGTTAATTAGGAGTTGCGCAACTGAGCTCATAAAACTTGCTAAAATGACCGACAGACAAGCGAATTTAGATTGTACAAAAGATACGTTAAATACTTGTCAAAACTGTGACAAGCTGAGTGATAAAAACTACATAAGAAATTTTGCTCTTTGTTCTCTAACATAGCCCAAAGTAAACTTATTCTTCCTTTTCCATCTTTCTATTTTTTTCTAACTACTTTTATTTATTCATAAATTTGTCATTTGTATTTCAGTTTTTATTTAATATTCAAATTCAATTTTATACAATTTTCTCTGCACAACATGTGTCTAAGGTGTGTACAGGTCGTATAATAATCTCAGCATGCTGAAAATTTTGGATTGCATGTACTTTTGTACAGTTATGTTAAGCACACAATACAGTATAGGCGCGTATCAAACGTTTAATGTAACGCGTGTTGAACTTATTCGTATAAGACACATACCCGAGACACGTCGAGCTTTAAGCATGCTGCATGCTTAAAATACTTTAACGTACACCAAGCGTACAGAACGCACATGTACGAGGTTTGTGGACACCTTGGCTAGCAGGAAAAGTAAAGTGCTGTTGTTTAAGTTTTTTTGTTTTTGTATAAATATAAGCAGCAATATCTTATGAGCATATTTGAGGAATTTGTTTCAATTTGAAGTATCAACACGTTAAATATGACATATTTTCTACTTAAGCGTACGTAGGGCCACACGGAACAGGTGCCAAAACGTCAACAAAATGTGACGATTTTCATATTGTGTTTTTTCCCTGTCAAACGGCACTTAAATATGTTATAACATTAAAACATTTCGTCCTAAAACCAAATAACACTGACTTCAGTTTCAGAAAGATTCCGACTTGGCGGCAGTGTTGTAATAAAATCAGAAGCAGACCGAAAAATCTGTTTGAAATAATGGCGTAATTTGACGTCGGAGAACAGCCGACGCCGATTGTATGTTTCGTTAAGGAAATCACCCACAGATACGATGAAAATGTTACAAACAACAGAAACGTCATCGGTCTGTCAGTTACTATTTAGTTCTCAGTAGTTGTGGCACAGACGATTTTCAGCTGCTCAGAAGTCCACCTATGATGATAAACGGAAGATCACCTGTCTGGCATGCTCGCCGCAAGAAATTGTTACACATGTTCAACAGGTGGACGAACAATTTTGCGAGAATTGGTACGGCGTATCTGCATTTGACAGCTGGATACACAGACATAAAAATGTTGATAGCCAAGGATCTTTTGTTAAAAAAAAAAAAAAAAAAAAAAAAAAAAAAAAAAAAAACCTGAAACAAATGTATAACGTGCTGGCGGCTTAAAATGTCAAGTAACGTCATATAGAGACGTTGACCTTTGCCCCGCACTCGGTTCGGAAGTGCAGGGAAATGGCTGTAGATGACGTGTTTTTGTCAGATTTCAATAAAATTTCTTGTATATTTGCTTATAAAATACTTTTGCAAAAGCAGATATATTCATTTTTCTGTTGAAAATATAAATGGTGTACACGAACTTTTCTGACAAACCACGTATGTATGTCTATGGAAATACTTTGGTTGAATTTGCGGCATATTTTTCCACACGCTCGGTGCGCGCTTTGTCTTATACGTTATTGACTGCGATAGAAAATTGAAGCTATTGATATGACACTTGTGTCATATCTTTTCTTGTATACTGCTACGAAAGAGAATTCATGGATTCTTTTAACCATTTTAATCGAGCTGATGTTATCGAGGCTTTCAATTCCACTTCTAGGTACCTCGATGACTTTTTGAACATTGACTATCCTTCTTTGAAGGTATGGTCAATCAAATTTATCCACCTGAACTACAGTTGAACAAAGCCAATATCTCAGATACCGAAGCTCCCTTTTTAGATCTACATCTTTCTGTTGCAAATGGATTTGTTTCTTCTAAAATTGATGACTTTGATTTTGATATAGTAAATTTTCTGACGTTCCTCGTCGTGCTTCTTATGGTGTATACATTTCGCAACTTATTAGGTTTGTTAAAGTCTGCAATCATGTTACAGACTTCAACGCTCGAAATAAATGTTTAACGGCCAAACTTCTCCAACAGGGCTATCGGTATCATAAAACATTTTCTAAATTTTATCGTAGCCACTATGAATCGATTTCCGAATATAATGTTGGGTTAAAGACGATTTTAGGTGAGGGCCTTTCGGAACCAGAATTTTATGGTGACTTGGTTTACAAATTTAAGAAACTCATAGGAAGTAATGATTTTTCTTTTCCGTTCAGAAAAATCATAACACGTTACATACATAGGTTATGCGACAGTCTGCATGCTTAGTTTTTAACCCAATCATGGTTGATAGCTATGCTGCCTTCTTTAATTGCACGCCGGTGGGTCGGGCGTCAGACTCTATGATGGCCCCGACTTAAAATTATTCATTTTAGTTGTCTGTTGCTTGGCCCACCTAGGTCCAACTGGTGTTTTTTCTTTTGCTCCGGAGTTAGTAGGTTATTCGGCGCCCAGGGATCTCCATCGTCGGGCAGCTTACTTAATCTGTGAGTCCTGGTTTTTTGTTCATCAGGATGTTTATCATGATTTACTTGTTTGTTCGTGATAATTCATTGACTAGTTAGACACCGCGAGGGCCGAAGAACTAATTATAACTAAATGTTATGAACCACTGCAGAAGCTAAGGGTGAGGTTATGGCCATGTAAAACCGGTTTAAGCCCGCCAGTAATTTTGTGTTACTGATCGTTCCAAGGTGATACTTCTGTGGTGGTTCTTTTTGTTTTGTCTTGGTGTTTAAAATTTTTGTGCTGTTGGCGCCTTATGTGTGTTTTCAGTTTAGGTAAATGAGTGGCCACCTACTGGGAAAATAGCTGCTCATTCGGCTTACGATATGTTTTCTTGGTATAAGTACCTTATTGTTAATTTAGTTTTCTCCCACTTCGGTTTTTGGAGTGGGAATCTTTTTCTGATCCTTATCCTGATCTTTGCCTACTAACTAATTTTATATACACTGATGTTAAAAACAAGAACTCATTTCAGCAGCTCAGCAATGTTATTCGTGTGACTCGACGAAAGCTAGTGGACAGGGAGATGTGGACTCGCCCTCAAAGTGTGGCACTCTTACCACTTGTCAGACAGACGAGGTACAATATTTTGTCTTGCATTTCATCCACGATCAACAGCTAATTTTCATTATTTCGACGATTCGGTTCGTCTAACTGTTCTCGCGGGAGAATTCAGCAAACGGTATCAAAGTATGATGCATGTTATATTTCCAGAACCAGAAATCATAGCAATGCTATTTCATACAGCCCTTAACGTAACAGGGCTCTACCGACACAGGTGTCATATGTGAGATGCTAATCAGCCATCATATGATGATCATCATCAAATATACTGATAAGAGTGCGTCCTAGTTAAACTCGGCGCCGCTAAATGGCCAAACGCTGAGTTCGTGAGCAGCTTCCATTATTGGCAGTGACCATTTATTCGTCAAACAAAGTCCAACTACACGTTCAAGCTTGCACAGTTCACAATGTTTACTTATTTTCTGTCGTTTTTGTAGGTGTGCGGGGTAGAAATGTATGCCCTCCTTTCTCAACAAACGTACCGATATACGTGCTTGAATAGAAGGGTAAGCACTGCCGTATGTACATGAGGTGCTAAACCAAACCGACAATGGTTACAGAAACAAGTGCAGAAATGAAGAAGAAACGAAATATCATTTTACAGAATGTACAAAATCCATCTGGCTTTATATTTTGATTTTATAAAAAATTTATGACTATTATTATGCTAAAAATAGGCCTAGGCATTTGCATGCATTTTCACTTTTAAGTGTGTATCGCATATATTTCAGCCCTGTACTATTTTGACTCAACTGGCACTTCAAGATCTGGAGAGATGTAAAGACCCTGTCGCCATAGCTTCAGGTTTGTAGCTATTTATTATTTGAAGCTCCCAAAGTATGATAGTTGTGTAGGTTGAGTTTTACATTAGTGCCATACAATTTTGCCACTTCTCTTTTTCATATGTTCATGGCCACATAGGTTTACTCCATAAAATAAGAAACTTTCATACTGTACGTACATGCATCTAATGTGCTATATATACTGACGGACTTTAAAAACGCAACACTCTATGCTTAAAACTGATTTAAAGTTGAAATGAAGCATAAAATAAACATAGTATCCTGAATCCTCACACCTTACACAATATTTATCCATGAAATTGTGTTCGCTGAATACTTTGCTTAAGCTGATTTCTTCAACGTCACCGAGACGTTACTTTTTTTAAGAAAGCTTAACAGTGGCTACAAGAAAGGGTTTTTGTGAAAGCAAAACATCTCTGGTGATAGCTAGCAACCTAAAGCACAGGAAAAAGCAAAACTAACATTGATGTTTTCTTTCAATGTCGTTTGAGGCGCTAACGTTCTTCGCTGACGTCAAACGTAAAGTGCTCAAAACACAGAGGCATTCGATAACAGCATCAAACATTGTGGTACTTTTAAGTAAGTCCCATGCATATATAATGTGTTCGAAAAATGATGAATTTCTTTCAATCGTATGCGTAAAAATTACGTTTTTCTTGATAAACGTTAAACTGACGTAATTACCGCGTTTTTCATGCTAATGAACGCCAACCAACAGCATTCGTTTGTGTTTTGATGTTTCTTTCCAGAAAGCATGGTAGACACTAAGATTTTTTTTTGTCCCCATTGACTCATTATGCAATTTATTTTTGTTGAATTTTGGGTAACGTTTGATTTAACGCGATGTGGCGTTAATCACGGACACTGGCATTTCGTTTTTGGTATTGAAGTTAAGCAGACTAATTGTACTTTTCACTTCAACAGATATTTTTCGGAAACATCCTGTATTCTGAGAAAAAGAATCAATAATGCAAGTGTTGCGTTTTTAAAGTCCGTGAGTATATCTTTTAAGCCATGCTTTCACATAACGTTTCGTCGCTCTGCAAAGGCAATGACTGGCCTGAAATTACACACCAAAAACATTTCGTACAAAACCTGGATGGTAACTATTGGTTGCTATTTTATCTAATGTGATTTCTAAGACTCTTAGCTTTCCTGTTGATGATGCGCAAACGAAACAAAAAAAGGAAATATGTAATTCGTAGTGTCACGATTTACAAACAAGATTTACAAAAAAGACCGTATAAAGCTAGATTTATTGCAAATAAATCACTACCACTGAACTTTCTAAATTATTAACTTCCTGTCTTACTCTCGAGGTCTTACTGCTATCAAATCTCATGTCATACGATACTGTGAGACGGTGTATGAAACTTAAAACACAAATTGGTTTTGTTCAGTAAAAACTTCCGGCGAGGTGCTCAGTAAATTGAAGTGTAAAGGGTTCCGTGCGACGAGCGTGTCCACGTACGATGTGTCTACTCTGTAAACCACATTGCCACATAATCTAATTAAATACCAGAGGAAATTGGTCCTGAGAACGATCGCTTGAAGCCTGATCTTGGAGCATTTAGTCATCATCATGAAATAACATTGACCTTGAGTACTCACATACCTTAATTGTCATTATTGACTTCACTAGTTGTCTGCATCTGTCAAGTGTCAGGTCTCAGGCTGCAAACGTTTCCAAAAAAAAATTCATTGTTTTCACTTTTTCCCATGTAAAAGCCAGTTTCCAAAATTGATCTTGCCGTAAATTAGGCCAAGGTCATCCTTCGGTCATCACTTGAACAAACTATGATGGACTAAGGTCCCTGGTGCTACTGTACATACCAAATTTCAGGAATATTGGCCCACTGGTTCTGAAGAAGAATATTCTTGAGCCCTTTTGAGCTTTTGTGGGCATGGCAGCTATGTTGAGCAAACAACCCTGATTTCAAAAACAAAAACAAAAAAATCATTCATGAAGGCTTCAAATAAAATTTCACATTCATAGGCTGAGAGGTTATTGAGAAAAACAAGTCTTTAACTTCGATATTTCAATTACCTTGGGCCCAGGTCAAGAAATGACCTTGACCGTAATTAATCCTATGCCTTCATTAGTTGTCTGCTTCTGCCAACTTTCAGGTCTCAGGCTGCAATAGTTTTTAGAATATCCATTGTTCTCAGTTCTGGAGAAGATTTTGAGCATTTGTGAGCATGTTGGCCATGTTGAGCATTCGACCCAGATTTTGCGCACAAACGTTTGTTCCCCCTAAGCATGGAGGCTCCACATAAAATTTCACTTTTATAGGCCCTTTGATTTCTGAGAAAACCATAATCTTAACTTTGATATTAAAGTGACATTGACCTTAATTAATAACATACTAATTAAGGTCAATGTCATACCTTAATTGACTCCATTAGCTGTCTGCATCTAGCGACTTTCAAGTCTCAGGCTGCAATAGTTTCCAAAATATCTACACTGTATTGTTTTCTCCTTTTTCCCATGTAAAAGTCTATGTTTCCGAAATTGATCTTGCCGTAAAAATAGGTCAAGGTCATCCCAGGGTCATCATTTAAGCAAACTATGATGGGCTGGAGCCCCTAATGCTACATACCAAGTTTCGTGGAAATCGACTCACAGGTTCTGGAGAAGATTTTTGAAGGGTTTTTACCATATGAGCCTGTGCGTGAGAAAACCAACAATTTGGGTTTCTGACCAGGTCCGACACAAACCGGGCTGTACAAGCACAGAAGATGGCTAGAGGCTTGAAATTTTGGATTTAAGAAGAAGAGGGACTGTACTATCAGTGTAGCGAAAACAAAGGCGCTGATCAGCTTCGCGGTTACCGCGAAGCTGATCTGCGTCTTTGTTTTCGCATAGGCAGATTGTTGGTTTTCTCACGCACAGGCTCATATGTCTTGTGACCAAGATCACGTGAACAAGCTTTCATTCCCTCTACCCATGGAGGTCCACATTGAATTTCAACTTGACCGGCCAATCGGTTTCAGAGGAGAGATGAGATGTTTAACAGCCTTGTGAGCCTTATGGCTCAGGTGAGCTTCAAAAACTACTCGACTTGATAGAGTGGACATTAAAAAGAGCATTAAAATCTATGGTTCACTTTATTTGGCCTTTAATGACAGAAAAGCTGTTTTCACTTCCTCTGACCAAAGCCGATATACATTTTGGTCATGTAAGATTGTATGCGATGCCTCATCTCCTAAATAATACATGTATCTATATAAGATTCGGAACCAAGTTATACAGACAAATTGTGTACCTCGATGACCTTTTGAACATTGACAATCCTTATTTTGAAGGTATGGCCAATCAAATTTATCCACCTGAACTACAGTTGAACAAAGCCAATAGCTCCCTTTTTAGATCTACATCTTTCTTTTGCAAATGGATTTGTTTCTTCTAAAATTTATGATAAGCGCGATGACTTTGATTTTGATATACATGTAGTAAATTTTCCGTTTTTGGATGGTGATGTTCCTCACCGTGCTTCTTATGGTGAATACATTTCGCAACTTATTAGGTTTGCTACAGTCTGCAATCATATTGCGGACTTCAACGCGCGAAATAAATGTTTAACAGCCAAACTGCTCCAGCAGGACTATCGGTATCATCAACTTCGAAACACATTTCTAAATCTTATCGCAGCCACTATGAATTGATTTCAAAATTTAATGTTGGGCTAAAGACGCCTTTACATGAGCCACTGCAGAAGATGAGGGTGAGGTTAGGCGCCTGTAAAACCGGTTTAAGCTCCAAAGTCATTTTATATTTACTGGTCGTTCCAATGCGATACTTCTGTTGCGGTTCTATTTGTTTTATGTTTTGAAGTCGAACTGTTCTGCTGTTTGAACCTTATGTACGTTTTTGTATTTAGTTAAGTTCGGGTAACTGACTGGCCGCCTATTGGGAAATAGCTACTCACTCGGCTTACGGTATGTTTTCTTTATAGAAGTACCTAAGTTATACACCTCCCCAAATGTTTAGCATATTCTAGTTTTCAAGTGCAAAAGTTAAATGCTCCGCAAAATATTAAAATACATACTACAAATTCAAAATTCATTTATTTAGAAAGGAAGCGTGTCGTAGCAAAGTACAAATGAAAGGTTTGTCTTGGGCTATTAGATTTAAAAAATTATGTACAACTTTGATATGCATTATTTTAATAATTAGCCGTATTTCTTAAATCTGAATTCTGCACCCCATACGTCATGTCTGTACAAAATTCACCCCAATCCAAGGAAGTACATCCCGCACCTCAAATCTCCGCATCGACCATGCGGAACTCCGCACAACAACTGCGGAATTCCGCATCAACTATGCGGAATTCCGCAAAAAAACATGCGGAATTTCTGCAGTTTCTGTGCGGAACTCCGCAAAGGTTTCACAATAGAGAGGTTGAGAAAATAAACTTGTAACGTGTACGTGTACTTGTAGCTTTATTTACCCGTACACGATCGTTTTGAGTGTAAAATCGTTTGAGACAAGAACTCCGCGGAGGTCGATATCGCACCTGCATCGGGCAAAGTCAATAGACCGTGAAATATAGTTCAAGGGCACCGGGTCAAGGTGCGTGCTTGAAGGGCATGTCAAGGACAATTACTATGCAAGGTTTCAGACTCGCAGCTATCTCTGATGTCGAGAAAACCAAACTTCGACGTAAAAATTTTCAAAGTCAGTGGACCATGAAATATAGGTCAAGTGCACTGGGTTAAGGTGCGTGCTTGAAGGGTATGTCAAGGACAATTACTATGCAAGGTTTCAGACTTGCAGCTATCTCTGATGGCGAGAAAACCAAACTTCGACATAAAAATTTTCAAAGTCAGTGGACCGTGAAATATAGGTCAAGGGCACCGGGTCAAGGTGCGTGCTTGAAGGGTATGTCAAGGACAATTACTGTGCAAGGTTTCAGACTCGCAGCTATCTCTGATGGCGAGAAAACCAAACTTCGACGTAAAAATTTTCAAAGTCAGTGGACCGTGAAATATAGGTCAAGGGCACTGGGTTAAGGTGCGTGCTTGAAGGGTATGTCAAGGACAATTACTATGCAAGGTTTCAGACTCGCAGCTATCTCTGATGGCGAGAAAACCAAACTTCGACGTAAATGTTGACAAAACTTCGACGTAAAAATTTTCAAAGTCAGTGGACCGTGAAATATAGGTCAAGGGCACCGGGTTAAGGTGCGTGCTTGAAGGGTATGTCAGGGACAATTACTATGCAAGGTTTCAGACTCGCAGCTATCTCTGATGTCGAGAAAACTAAACTTCGACGTAAATGTTGACGGACGGACGAACGAACGAACGGACGAACGAACGAACGAACGTACGGACGGACGGAAATTTGAACTCCTATATCGCACCCTGCTATAAGCAGGTGCGATAAAAATCGAACGTGTACGTGTAGATTTCATAAAGTATATACAGCTGAATATTTTATTGTTTATACATGTGTTGATATATGAAAGTGAATATGGGTGATTTATTGTTAGCAACTAAAACGCGGCTAAATACCCTATAAACAAATTAAATTGCGTTACCACAAACGTCAGAATGTACATACCTACATACATATATGGTCACATGTACGTCGATTCGCCTTTGGTCAGATATACTTCGGCTGCACGTGCAAAACGATTTGTCAACGCTTCATCGAACTTCGTTTCTGCTTGTACCTACCTGACCTATCGATGGAAACATATAAAGAAAACTTTCAAGTCGCAAATTTATTTCATTCACTGCCTAACTGATTCTCAACGTGTAGCGAGTATTTTGAACTTGTAATAAATGACGAAGTTTGTGGATAAAACTGTTCTACACGTACACGTACAAGTCAACCTCTCTAATATTCCGCATGTCTCATCGGAAACTTTTCCGCACCAGCAAAAGAAAAATTGGACTTAGTACTTTTTAGTGCGGAAACAATGCGGAAAATGTAGACTCAGACAATTTTTGAAGCGGAAAATATCTTAGAAAAAATTTCTATGCAGACGTTTTGGACTTAGATTATTTTACATGCGGAAATTTTACTTGGACAATTTTTGTATACGGGACTTTTCTTAGTGTCAGTGTCCCATTGTATCTTAGGAAAATTATAATGCAGAAATTTTGACAAAAAATTTCATTAAAAAAAATTACCAAATTATCGCTGCCATGTATTTCTGGACTCAAACTGTCAAATGCCAAACACAAACAAATGCCAAATCAGCATCTCAAACTGTCAAATGCCAAACACAAACAAATGCCAAATCAGCATCTCAAACTGTCAAATGCCAAACACAAACAAATGCCAAATCAGCATCTCAAACTGTCAAATGCCAAACACAAACAAATGCCAAATCAGCATCTCAAACTGTCAAATGCCAAACACAAACAAATGCCAAATCAGCATCTGAAACTGTGAATACTATAAAAACCACTAGTTCTAGTTCCAGTGTTGTTGAACAAAATCAACAAAAACAGACTGAAACCCCCAGAAATCAAAAGCAAAACCTGAACGGAAAACTGGTCACTAAATCTAAGGTAACAAACTCTGGGCCACATCAACGTACTGAGCGTCAAACACTTCTGACCGAAGAAATCGAAACTGTTGATTTGACAAAATCCCCAAAACCAAAAGGACAAATATACCAGTCAACCCTACTAGTTGGTAGTTCCATCACAGAAGACATTCAAGTGAATGAATTGAAAAAGCATACCGCGGTTCGATCCTTTCCGGGAGCTACAATTGAACGGCTACAAAACAAACTAAAACAGTATAATATTCAAAGATGCAAAACTATGATTATTCATGTTGGTGGAAATGATGCCGATCAAGGTGCTGACTTAGAAACTTTCACTGAGAGCTACACTTCACTTCTGGATAATCTTGAATCTGAAAACCGTAGGCTTATAGTGTCAGGTTTATTACCCAGAGAGTGTTAATCTTGAACCTTACAATGAGAAGCTGAAAACACTGATTATGTCAGAACAGATAATATCGAATTCATTGACCACTATAACGGCTTTCTACTGGCATCGGGTGACATGGCCGATTCATATTTAAAGATAAGATCCACTTAAATTCTTTTGGAAAGAAAAAAAACTATTGAAAAATATTGATGTAGTACACAAAATACAATGTAACCAGTGAACACACAAACTATGAAACCGCTGTATCGCGGAAAGGCCATGCATTCGCTGGCCGGTCTGGCTTCCATGCCCATGAAAGAAGATATAAAAGTGGTTCGCAATATTGCCACATCTGTTCTAGAAATGGTCACAGTACACAAGACTGTTGGTATAATGGCAGAAACACTGGTTTGAACAGTCTTAATTCGTTTTAGGACATTGTTGGATGCATGAAACAAAGTCCGAATGAATTATCAGACGATACTTTTGAGGTAACTACAGCAAACAAGTTTACATGTCTTGCTCTTAATCCCGTCAATGAACCAGTTCAAACAAGTGCCTCTGACATCATACACAGTCAGTATGATAATAATATTGATATCTGTACATCGGGCCAGACAAATATAGGAAATGAGATTGAATACAGTATCTACGAATGCACCAATTCATTGTCAGAAACGTATGCAGATCAATATACTGAACTAGCATTTAAATCAAAAGGACTTCATTTCTGTAATCTGAATGTCCACCATATAGTACCAAAGATCGATGAATTACGCATAACTATGGCATATGAACATAGTCCCGATATATTCGGCATGTGTGAAACCTTTTTGGCAAATTCCGTTTCTGATAGTCAGTTGGCTGTAACTGGCTTTGATTCTTTGCGTAAGGACAGATCCGACACACGAATAAAGCAGGAGGCGTTATTCTTTATTATCGCAAGTCCATAAATTGCAAACGTAGATGTGAAATTGAAATATCTAACATCGAAACTCTTTGGGCTGAAATGGCATTACCAAACTCAAAGCCCTTTCTCATCTGTACCCTTTATCGACCTCCTACCTCAAAATCTGATTGGATAGATCTGTTCGAGGAAGAACTATCAATAGCGCAGACAACGGGCCTAGAGATTATTCTAATCATAATGGGCGATTTTAACATTGATCTTGGTACAGACATAAATCGGAAATGGCTGAACTTAATAGAGCTCTTTGATTTATCGCAACTTATATCACAACCAACACTGGTTACGAAGACAAGTTCCACTATCATAGATCAGTGATTGGACTCTAGCCCTATTTTATAGAATATGCTTGTCTTGCCACTTGGACTGGGCTGGACAGGTATTTCAATAATTGACTATGCAATTTAATGAGGCAAAATATTCCAAACACTGCCTGTGTTTTACCAAATACTCCTACAAGCATACTGAACATAACTTAAAAAGAAATATACCATTCTAAAGATGAACTGTTCCAGTGTTGTTTTATATAAAATTCAAATAGATTGAGTGAATACTTTTATATAAAAATGCTGTTACAAAAGAGGCAAAAAAAACTTCTTCTGGAAGAAAACAATTTTTCTTCATTTTTATACAGATGGCTTAGGTGTAATTTTTGGTGTATCTATTCAAACTTGACATCAAACAACAGCCCAATATGTGCTTAAACAGATTACATGTTTTGCTTGAATAAAAAGCAATATAGAAGAAGGAGTATAGTTCGTAGAAACTGACCACTATAAACACATATTTTCTTACTTATTCTCCATGTAAATACCTGTTGGGCATATTGGTCCATGAGCTATTTAAGATGTCGGTACCACCTGACCTGAACAGATCCCCCCGCACTTTTTGACAACTTTGGCATGTATAGAATTAGATAAAATCGGGGGGACCTTTCTAGGTGGTAGCTTTATGGTTAAAATCTTCGAGTTTATTCTAGTATACCCCCTTCATTTGTCTGTGTTTTTCTCTTATATCTTAAGTTTTCTTCAATTTTTGGAACAAGTTAGTCAGCTTGTTCATATGTCTTATTATATAACATGGCTATTAATTATTGTCATATCAATCATTTGATACCAATTTTAGCTCTCTAGGACTTTTGGCTGCTGAGATATAAACGTTTCTGTTGGTATACCCCCTCTATTTTTCTGTCATTTTTATCTAATATTTTAAGTTCTCATCAATATTCAACACTAAGAAAGCCTAGTTTTTCAAAAATCTTATCCTATGATTATAGAGCAATACCATAGCAATTATTTGATACCAATTTTGGCTCTCTATAACTTTTGGTTGCCGAGTTATAAAGATTTTGGGGGGTATACCCCCTCCACTTTTTTTCTGTGATTTTTCTCTAATATTTATAGTTTTTATCAATATTCGAAAAAAAGTAAGTCAGGTTGTTTGTGTTTTTACCACGTGGTTTTAGAACATTATCTTAGCAATTTTTTGATACCGATTTCAGCTTTCTAGAGCTGCTCGTCACTGAGATAATAGCTGTTTTATTGGTATACCCCCTTCGTTTGCAAGTGATTTTTCTCTTATATCTTAAGTTCTTTTAAATATTTGAGAAACAAGAAAGTCAGCTTGTTTATATACTTGTTGCATTGTCATAGCAATCATTTTATAGCAATTTCAGCTCTGTAGAGCCTTTGGTAACTGAGATATCAGCAGTTTTATTGATATACCCCTTCTTTGCCAGTGATTTTTCTCCTATATCTTAAGTTTTCTCAAATATTTGAGCAGCAAAAAAGTCAGCTGTATACCTTTTACATGGTCATAGAATATTGTCATATCAATTATTTGATACCAATATCAGCTCTCTAGGACTTTTGGTTGTTGAGATATATATGTTTCCTTTGGTATACCCCCCATATTTTTCTGTGATTTTTTATCTAAGAAAGTCTAATTTTTCATAAATCTTATCTTATGATTATAGAACATTACCATAGCAATCATTTGATACCAATTTAAGCTCTCTGTACTTTTTGGTTGCTGACGTATTAAGTTTTTTGGTGGTATACCCCCTCCATTTTTCTGTGATTTTTCTCTAATATTTAAAGTTTTTATCAATATTCAAAAAAGTAAGTAAGATTGTTTAAGAGACTTACCAAGTGGTTTTAAAACATTATTTTAGCAATTATTTGATACCAATTTCGGCTTTCTATGGCTTTTTGTCGATGAGATATTAGCAGTTTTATTGGTATACCCCCTTCGTTTGCAAGTGATTTTTCTCTTATATCTTAAGTTCTTTGAAATATTTGAGCAACAAGAAAGTCAGCTTGTTTATATACTTGTTACATGGTTATAGAATATTGTCAAAGCAATCATATTAGAGCATTTTCAGTCTCTAGAACTTTTGGTTATTGAGATATATACGCTTCCGTTGGTATACCCCTATATTTTTCTGAGATTTTTTTATCTAATATTTAAAGTTCTCATCACAATTTCATCAATGAGAAAGTCAAATTATTTATGTTTTTATCACATGATTAAAGAAAATTATTTTAGCAATCATTTGATACCAATTTAAGCTCTCTAGATCTTTTGGTCACTGATATACTAGCAGTATTATTGGTATACCCCCTTCGTTTGCCAATGTTTTTTCGCCTATAGCTTAAGTTCTCTTAAATATTCGAGAAACAAAAAATATATTTTGTCTATATACCCTTTACATGGTTATAGAATATTGTCATAGCAATCATTTGATATCAATTTCAGCTGTCTAGGACTTTTGGTTGTTGAGAAATATATGTTTCCGTTGGTATACCCCCTATATTTTTCTGAGATTTTTATCTAATATTTAAATTTTTCATCTATATTCCAACAACGAGAAAGTCAAATTATTTATGTTTCTTATCTTATGATTATAGAACATTATTCTTGCAATCATTTGATACCAATTTTAGCTCTCTAGAGCTTTTGGTCACTGATATATCAGCAGTTTTATTGGTATACCCCATTCGTTTGCAAATGTTTTTTCTTCTATAGCTTAAGTTCTCTTAAAAACTCGAGAAACAATAAGGCCATTTTATTTATATACTCTTTACATGGTTATAGAATATTGTCATAGCAATCATTTGATACCAATTTCAGCTGTCTAGAACTTTTGGTTGCTGAGATATATACGTTTCCGTTGGTATACCCCCTATATTTTTCTGGGATTTTTATCTTATATTTAAAGTTCTCATCTATATTCCAACAATGAGAAAGTCAAATTATTTATGTTTCTTATCTTATGATTATAGAACATAATTCTAACAATCACTTGATTCTAATTTTAGCTCTCTAGAGCTTTTGGTCACTGAGATATCAGCAGTTTTATTTGTATACCCCCTTCGTTTGCCAGTGATTTTTCTCCTATATCTGAAGTTCTCTTAAGTATTTGCGCTACAAGAGAGTCAGCTTATTGATATGACAAATGACAAATGACAAATGACAAAGTTTATTCGTACCTTAGGCCACCGGCCCATAATACATAACATATATACAAAAGTTCATATATCAAGTGCAAAACATACAAACATTAATACGAAAGAATACAAAGTTGCATTATAATACCTTGTGTTTTATTATATCTTAAATTTAATCTGCTAGAGATTTTATGCCCTCACTTCTATGTTTAAATGCGTAATGAATAAATTTAGATAAGTCTGTTATTACTTCCTTTGGCATACAAAACAAATTATAGAAAGCTTCTAAAGTCAATGTTGTTTCCATCAATGTTGGCAGATATTTTCTTCTTAAATTACAATAAAATGGACATTCCATTATAAAATGAAATTCGTCCTCCACTTTGGAGAGACTACATAACTTACAAATTCTGGTTTCATAATTCATATCGTTATGCCTGCCTGTTTCAACCATCAAATCGTGAACAGAACATCTTAATTTAGATAATGAAATCCTAAATTTTAACGGGATATCAAATTTTAAATAATTGGCAAGTCCAAATGTTGGCATAATATATCTATAATGTTGCGCTTTTTCAGAATCATTTAATTTAGACGACCAGTCCTGTACTGAACAATCGATTAATCTCTGTTTCAATTGTTTAAAAAATAAAACTTCATCTCCAACATTTTCATAAAACCACACATAACCAAATCCATGCATATATAATAACTTTCTTACATGAGTAGCCCATGTTATTCTTCCAACTTCATCTAAATTTCTTAACATGCGATAACATTGATATGGATATCTATAAGTATTCATTCTCGTAAGTTTTGACCAGTATTTAACACATTTGCAAAGATAATCAACGTATAAAGGCCATCTGCCACATTCACCTCTAACAAAAACATTTGCTGTATTACTTGGTAACTTCAAAAATTTTCTACAATATTGATTATGTACTTGTTCAATAATGTAAGATTTTTCATAGCCCCATATTTCAGCTGCATAGCTTAAAATAGGTTTTATCATGGAATCAAATAATTTAAAGTATTCAGCATAATCAAAATAGCCTACAAATCTTTGCATTTTACTCATTGAAATTATAGCTTTATTTGCCTGGTTTGCTAATTTAGTTTTTGCTGTGGTCCAGATAAGTCTGGGAGTTACCATCAACCCCATATACTTATATGACGATACAACCTCAATTTTCTTTCCTTCAAAATACCACCTTTCATTCCATCTAAGATAGCCTCCATTTCTAAATACTATAATCTTGGTTTTTAACAAATTGATTTTCATACCCGACAAAAAACAAAATCTTGACAAAACATCTAATTGAATCTGCAAATTCCGAACAGTATCAGCTAAATTTATAACATCATCAGCATAAAGTAATGCGATTAAGCTATCAGAATCTTGTAAAACTTGAATACCTTGCACACCCTCATTTCGTAATTGTTCTACTAAACTATTTATATACAATGAAAACAAAATTGGACTTAGTTTGCAACCCTGTCTAGTTCCTATATTACAATTAAAATCATCTGTATATTCTTTTTCTGAGGTTTTTACACATGAACATAAATCGTCATACATATTTACTAGTAATCTTAAAAAATTTCCACCAACACCTTTTTGTATAAGAGATTTAATGAGTTTTTCGTGACTAATAGAATCGAAAGCTTTAGAGAAATCTACAAATAAGCAATAGAATCGGCCTCTTTGTTTACTTAAATACTTTTGTACTGTAGCCATTAGACAAAATAAATTATCAATAGTTGAATACCCACGCCTAAATCCTGACTGTGCCTCATCAATTTTCGAAAAATCTTCTGCCCATTTGCTTAGTCTGTTAGTCATCATCCCCGTCAATATTTTATTGAAAACGTCAATTAAGGAAACGCCCCTAAAGTTACCTGGGTCCAATAATGACCCCGATTTGAATATCGGACAAATGATGCTACGCGCCCATTCGTTTGGAAAATCTCCAGACGATAATATCTTGTTATACAATAATAATAAAATGGGTGAAATTTTAACACGTGTTGTTTTAATCATTTCCGCTATAATGCCATCTGGTCCGCTCGCCTTACCGTTTTTCAGGGCTGAGATACTAGCTTTTAACTCTTCCTCTGTAAATGGTCTGTTAAATGTATCGTTTATACTTTCATCGTCATACTGAACGTGAATTTTTGTATTCAATTTTTCTACCCCCTCGCTATACAAAAGTGATTTAAAATGATCAAACCATTGCTTATCTGATATATCAAACTCATGTTTTGGCTTATTTCTGAAAGATTTTATCTTTTTCCAAAACAAATTGTTATCATTCCTGGAGTTTATAAGATCTTCTCTACACTGTTTTTGCCACGACTGCTGTTTATCCCTGCATAATTCCTTAAAAGCTTTTCTAGATTCTTTATATGACCTTAAATTTTCCTGTGTACTAGAACGCCTAAATACTTTCAACAGTTTAAACTTTTTAGATTTTAATTTTTTACACTCTTCATCCCACCACGCAGGTTGCTTGATTTTAAAATTACAACTATTGTTCTTCTTCATAAAGAGACAAGCCTTTTGATATAAATTTACTATTTGTTTGACTGCATTATTGACGTCAGTCTCAATAGTACGTATAATTGTGTCAACATTTTCAGACAATAACTCAGTAAAATTTGCTAGAAAATTATCTTTATACAATTCTGACCATTTATACTTAGGAAAATCCCTTTCTGTTTTGGTTCCTTGCACATTATTGGATATAGTTTTTATCGGTAAGTCAATAAAAAATTCTAATGGAAAATGTACCGATTCTGTTCTATGACCAACTTCGAAGCTATATAGAAAAGGAAATAATTTACTTGCTAGAATAAAGTAATCCACTACGCTACATCCTTCATTTGCTGTACATGTAAATTCACCGTTACTATCCCGATTGGATCTACCATTTACAATATGTACACCGAAGTTTTTGCATAATTCAATAAGCGTTAATCCAAAATTGTTGATTGCTTTATCTTTGGATTTGCGTTCTTCTTGAAAACTATCATTTTCATAAACATCATCTTCATTTATTATAAATTCAAGATCATCATCAATTGAAATATCCTGTAAATCACCGCACCTTGCGTTAAAGTCACCAGCTAATAATAAATAAGAGTCAGGATGTTTAGAAACAATGTCAAGCAAATTATCTTCTATTAAGTCTATACCGTTATATCCCACAGAGTCATTATATAATGAGGAACCTTCCGGCGAAACATAGGAGAAATACATGATAATATCTGAAGATAAATCTATATCTGCCTTATCCGTTAAAAATCTTAAAACTACACAATCTTCAAATTTTTTAAATATTCTCTCAACTGAAAATTGTTGAACTATACTACTTTTAACGAAAACTGTGACGCCACCAGAGTATCTGCCTTTCTTAGACCGTTTCTTTCTAATCTTACTGTAAACATGATACCCATCAATAAAATCGTTAAAATCATCTTCCTTTTTCCCCCATGTTTCGCATAAACAAAATATATCAAAAGATTTAATATAACTTAGGAAATCTTGATTTTGGTCATATTTCTCAAGTCCTTCTATATTCCAAGATCCAATTTTTATTCTGCATATCTTATCTAGAACATTATGCGAATCTGTTCGTTGGCCTCGGCCATACCCCTATTTCTTGCTACAAAGTTTTATATTCTCAGTGTTCTCATCATACATGAACGTGTCTTTCTCAATAACCAGTTTATCATACTTAATAAACGCCTTTTTGCCTGACTTCAGAGCATCTCTTAAGAATGGTCTTAGATCGTTTCTACTCTTCATAACCCTACTGGGGAAGTCTTCACTAACATGAATATCCTTTCTGAACAGTTCATCTTCGGTATCTTCACTGTGGTTACTAGCGTTATCTACATCTTCACCTTCTCCGCCTTCAGCCCCTTGAACTTGTTTCTCAGCCTCCCTTGCAGCCAATTGTTTACGCTTCTCTCTGTACTGCTTAAGTACTTTTTCTTTATCTTTAAAGAAAGAGAATTTTACAATTACAGGTCTAGGAGTTTCTTTCGCTTGAATCCTATGAGCTCTTTCTATTGAAATTCTACTTGGGTCTAGTTCTAAATCAGCTCCAATGTACTGTCTCACTTTTTCTTCTGTCTCCTCCCAAGTTTCATCCTTTTTATCCTCAAAACCATAGAACCTGAGATTTTCCCTTCTTGACTGTGCCTCCAGCTTCTCGCATCGCTCTTCACTAACTTTTAACTGTTCTTCTAAATTTTCAACTTTGCTATTCAGATCGACTATTGACTCGTTCATTACTTTGTTACTTTCTAACAATCTGTTACTTGTATCGGTCACATCCTTGAGCGATTGTTCAAAGTTTGAAAATTTTGATTCCATATTCCTCATTCTAGTTTGAACATCGAGCATGATCCCTTTAAGTTCAGATATTGACCCCTCTTGTCCACTTCTAATACCCATATTTGCATTTGGACTTGCAAACCACGAGTCTATTTGAGGCTGTGATCCTCCACCGAAACTGATATTTGCTTCACTATGATGTGGCACTACAGGCGAATTCCTTGCTGAAGCTACAGATGATGAGTTACTTCTGAGATTTCGTCCCTCACTTGCATAACTTCCTCTACCCTTTCCTTTTGAAGCGTTTGAACCACCTCTACCGCTGTAGCCATCTGTCTCGAACCCCGTTCCTCGACCTGGTCCAGGATTAGGACCGGGATTTCGCTCCACACACTGTGCTACCAACATCATAAACAAGACAATCCGAATACATAAGGATACCGTCCCTTTTCTAACGATTAATACTGGAACAAAGTGTTTATTCTTAACCGGCTGAGAGAACAGACCTATCCTTGCTCTCCACAGTTCTATGCTCACCCCCATGGCTCAGTTTATCTACCCCAGACTGCTTGTCCGTGTTTGTTCGGCAGTCCGTCACACTCTCAAATGTACATGTACACTACTCGATACATCAATGTACATCAATGTATGCCTCTACTATTTCATAAATTTCAGCAAAAATGTCAGCAAATAAAGTTCAGTACATACTCGTACACTCTATTCCTTTTCCCAAGAAACGAATTTTACAAAGCAATGTCCATTTAAACTGTAAATTTGTATATATTTTTTCACAGGTAAATTGTTTACGTTTTACATGTGTCGCACTTGATTCACCAATATATCTAATTGTATAATTATAAAATATTGTTATAGCAATCATTTGATACCAATTTCTGTGCTTTATGACTTTTGGTTCCTGAGAAATACACGTTTCCGTAGGTATACCCCCTCCATTTTCTGTGATTTTTCTCTAATATTTAAAGTTTCCCCAATATTTGAACAGCACAAAAGTCTGACTATTAATCTTTCTTATTATGTCGTTTTAGAATGTTATCATAGCAATCATTTGTTACAAACTTCAGCTCTCAATGGCTTTTGGCTGCTGAGCTATAAACGTTTCTGTAGGTATACCCCCTACATTGGTCTATGATTTGTCTCTAAAATTGAAAGTTCTCATCAATATTTGAACACCAAGAAGGTCAAAATCATTCTGTATTTTTTCACATTAATATAGAACGTTATCATAACAATAATTTAATACAAATTTCAAGTCTTTGCAGTTTTTGGTTGCTGAGATATCAGAATTTCTTTGATTTTTACCCTTCGTTTATCTGTTATTTTTCTCTAATATCTGAAGTTCTTTTTAATATTTGAGCATTAAGATAGCCAGCTTGTTTATATATCTTATTACATGGTTATAGAGCATTGTCATAGCAATCATTTGATACCAATTTAAGCTCTTTAGAGCTTTTGGTTGCTGAGATATAAACAACTGTGCTGGTATTCTCCATTTTCTGTGATTTTTGTCTAATACATAAAGTTTTCATTAATATTCGACTACCAGGAAGTCAGTTTGATAATTATATCTTATTACATAGTTATATAGCATTGCAAAAGCAATCATTTGATACCTATTTCTGCTTTCTAGGTCTATCAGTAGCCAAGATACATGTGGTAATATAGGTGTACCACCTTACTATGTGCGCTTATTAGGGGTGGTGTTGAACACTCTGTGATTTTATGTGACACAAATGGGCATTAAAGTGATCCTCTGACAAAACTGACACCCTTGAGCATTTTTTCTAAGGGTTCAAATTACATCCTATAACCCAAACCAAACCCTTCAAATGGCAATATAATTGTTTTCCCTTTGTAAATCCTGATTTTCGTCATTTTCATTAATATTCATGAAAATGCAAATGAGATGATTTTTATTTATGCCCATGGCATCAACAAATTTGTCAAATAGAATAACTGATACAATAACAAGGAGCCACAATGATAGTTTAGGCCTGAAATTAGTTTTTATGGGATAATTGATTTTTAACTTTTTTTTTTCATTTTCATGTTTTAATAAAAATTCATGAATATGCAAGAGAGATAATTTTCATTACTTATCATAGGATAAAAGGGATATGTCTAAGCTTTAAAATGAGACCAAGTTCAATGGTCTAGGATAAAAAAACAATTGAGATATTTTCAATTTTCTATGTGTACCCCCATTATTGACGCAAAAATTGAATATTTAGAGTAATTTAATAAAACATAGCGTAAAACGCAAACGCCTTGACTTTCAGATGGCAGAAAACAGGATTTGATAGCTTTTTCAATGTATTTTTAGAGAATAATAGTGTAGAAATTTTCCTTGGGGAGGAAAGTGGGATATGGATAGCTAGAAGACTATTCCCTACCGTTTATTGTGTTAAAATGACGTTTTTTTATATTATGGGGTATCGTAAATAACGCGTCGTTTCACCATTAAAGCTACCAGCAATGCAAGTCCCCCCGATTTTTTACAAGTCTACAAACATAGTCCTACATGAAAATCATAAGGGGATTTGTTCAGGCCAGATGGTACCGACCCCCAAAATTTACGGTATTGGCTCATGGACCATATTCTAAAACCTGACCCGACTCCAAGTCACACATACATTGGAAAATGATAGCAGTACTGAAGTTTCAGATCCCTGTCCCTGCATAGATCACATTTATATGTCACATCCCGAAAATATCTCTGAAAGCTTTGTGCCATATTTTTCTATAAGCGACCATTTTCCAGTATGTTTATCAAGAAAAATCAATAATAGAATTAATAAAGCTAACCATATCACGACTTCATACAGATCTTTTAAAACTTTTTAACGACGACGCATTCATCACGGACCTCGCAGCGGATCTCGATAATTTCAGTGTTGGAATTCAAACAGATATAAATGATGATCTTGCAATATGGTATACGATCTTCTTATATACTTAGACCATCATGCACCATATAAAACAAAGGGCATTAAATCTAAAAAAATACCTGACTGGTATAATGATGAAATTACTCTTGTAAGCAGAAAACGCGATGCCTGTAAACGGAAAAAGTTATGGGATGAATATAAAAAGTATCGCAACTTGACAAAATGTTTGATACGAAAAGCTAAACGCAAACGCACACGAGCAATTTGGCAGCATTTTCGAAAAGTCAATAATAACGATAAAAACTCAAATGGCAGTCTACCAGAAGAAATCATCATAAATAACGAGCGATATACATCATCAGAAGATGTAGCAACCAAACTAAATGATTATTTTTCTTCAATCTCCGATATTTTTGGTAGTGACAATTGCGACAATATTGATGTTTGTTATATTGGTAATAAATTAAAGCAAACGCGGATGAGGTTGTTCTTAAGGTAAACATGTAGGCGTTGTTTAAGCAGACACACCCCCACATAGCCAAAAATCGCTGTTTCCTAGTCCATATGACGCTGCTAAAAGGCTTGAACTTTGATGTTTAGTGCTATCAGGGAACTGTTATACCGCTCCCTGGTGCTATAGAGTCCTTTGTTTCTCTGTCCTTTACGGGGGTCATAGAACCAATCTTGCTTGAATGACAGGCTGTCAACTTTGGACAATTCTTGCAATTTGCATAAATCCAAGATGGCCGCCAGAAAAATGCGTATTTTTTAAACTGCCAAACAGCGTAAAAAGATAATGCCATTTTGTTACAATTTCAAAACCATAATCAGTCTGAAAATTTCAGAACATCAACAGTTATGGGCATTTAAAGAATGGCATGTCACATAGTGAAAACGTCATGCTATTATAATAAACAAGAAAATAAGTTTGTCTGAATCAGCATGTTTCTGCCATTAAACCTTTGGTAGAAGAAAACTGTTTTGAGACATTTTTACAACATGATACTACTTTCTTTCCATGCCTATAGAAACCCATTTGCGATCATATAGGGGACATTAATACAACTTTTAATGGCAACCCCCAAAATAGGGGTAGGTGTATTTAGTGCACCATATAGTCAGCTATCCATTCCATGAAAAAATCTTCAAATGGCAAAATGGGGTAGAAGCTGGCATCCATGCTAAATATGTTCCTAGACAGATTCTATAACAGATAGGGGTGGATGCCAAGTCTGTAAATGACCCTGGGTCTTGGAATTAGGTCAAAGGTCAACTAGGTGCAAAATAGCAAAAAAAAAGTACAAAAACTCCATTCAGTGTAATTACCTGCCTATATTTTCCTTTTAAGTTTGCTGAAACTACCCAGTATACACTTATTATACACATTTACATTATAATTGAAAAGAGCTGCCCTTGCAAGGTTAAAGGTCATGTAAGTGCAAATTTCTAAAGAAAATGTATGTAAAATCAGTGCTGAGTTTCATATAATATACAAGTTGTCAAATGATGTAAAAACATTAAAACATGCTCATTAATGGTTTAGAAGTATTGCAATTTGATATTTTATGTCATACAAGGCCAAGATTTAAAGGTCATTAAGTGCACAGGAAGGGCAAAATTTGTAAATTAGGTTTTGTTCAGCGATCAGTGTATCCTTCGCCTCCTACTTGGTTTTGTTTGGTCTGGTTCATTGTATAACCTCCATGTCAACGTTTGACACGAAGTAGAGAAATTTCTGCAAAGGTTAGTGTGCAGCCCCTCCTCCCCCCCCCCATTAGAATCAATATCAAACTATCATATTTTTGTTAGGCTCCAAGAGTTCAGTACAGGAATTACACACAACCTAATAACATCAACAATGGAACAGTTGTACAAACTAACAGTGGTACTGCATTGATGGACAGTTCTGCAAAGGGTTACCGCATGGGACTTTGGGCTCTATGCCATTTGGACCATGAAAAAATAAGAGAATTGCTTGTACATACAGGCAAAGCTTACCACTACTGACTGATCATCTGATTACTGGTTAACCGCTCAGAAGGTCTGAACCTTTCTAGGAAAAGTTTTTCAAGTCAAACCATCAGTGCATATAAAAAGGTACAAGTAGGCAAAGATCAGGAAAAGGCGCAATCAGAAAAAGATTTCCACTACAAAAACCGAGGTGGGAAGGTACTAAATTAACAATCAGGTACTTAAACCATGAAAACATATCGTAAGCCGAATTATCGATACATCAGTGTATATAAGCCTTAAGTAGTCATTTACTTTGGTGGTTATATTGTCGAGCACATTTTGGATATCATGATGTCTCTATGTAGAGAATCTGTAAAACTGAAAGAAAGTGCATAGCATGCCAGAGTAAATGGACCATCACCAATTTCTTCAATATTGACTTGCTCATATTGCACTCGAGAGACGAACGACCATGTTGGGCTTAAGTCCCATAAAAGGAGGAAACTTCCCAACATGACCATGAGCAAAGTCACAAATCAAACAGATCAGTCCTGAATACTTCCCACACGGAAGACTGAAAGCCAAAAACAAAAATATGTTATATTTGAAGATACCATGATTATAATGTCTGTCCACATCTACAGTCATTGGTTGCTGCTACAAGATGATATCGATAGAAAAACATCTCCATACTGAAGGAAATATTTCAAACTTTAAAGCTGTAGAGTACCAGACTGTGGAAACAATTGCTTGAAGTACTGATGGATACCAAAATTCAGGGGTACATCCAAGCATTGTTCCACAATACAGTCCGGATATTTTATTTTTGTTTTGTTTTAGCCGTTTCTTTGTCAACCAATGTGTGCAAAAATGCTGATTTTTCCGTTTTGTTTTCAATTGAAAGGGAAGAAGAATGATGCAATATTTAGAGCAACAGACTAGGCTTTCGACATTTACTCTTGTGTAATGCATGACTGTATCGTCTTTTTGCATTTCGTAGGTATTCCAACTATTCTGATTCTGTTTATTGTCACAAAGAAACATTTTAGATTTTTAAGATTTCTTGTAAAGTTAGGAAAGATAAAAGTCCGAACTCAATTGTGACGGTGGCCCTACGACCACAACCCATTTAACTCAATTGTGACGGTGACCCTACGGCCACAACCCATTTCTAACCCACCCATTTTTGTACACAGGTACCAGATGATGGAAATCCTACCTTCAACCTCCCACACCAACCCTGTTGTACCCCACCTATCTCTAAATGTACCCATACATAAAAGGGATTAGCATTTTTTTTCACTTAATATACATTTGGTGTCCAACATAAAATGTCCCAGCTGATCAGAATCAGAATAGTTTACTGGTGTAACGTCAAACTGACAATACCACACCAGGATGGTAGTTAGATAGGAGCGCATCAATGTCAAAAGCAGATTTGTAGAATTGTAAAAAGAGATTCGTGGACAATTCTAAAATAGAAGCGGAATGCATTATATAAAGATAAAAGTAGGCAAAGATCAGGTAAAGGCGCAGCGAGAAAAAGATTCCCACTCCAAAAACCGAGGTGGGAAAAAACTAAATTAACAATCAGGTACTTATAAAAACATATCGTAAGCCGAATGAGCAGCTGTTTTCCCAAAAGGTGGCCACTCAGTTGCCTAAATTTAACTAAACATATGTAAACGTACATAAGGTGCATACAACACGAATATCCAATGCCATGACAGTCATTTTAAGTAAAATCACACTTGTACTGCCTTGTCGTGTTGAAGAGTGTTGGTTCAGCAGGCAAGAGGACGTGGTTCGAGCCTCAGTCTGAGCAAAATATGATAAACCAGTAACAGTGTTAAAGTTAAACACGTAACACCATCCCAACCCACCCTTCCTTACCCTACCCTAACCTACTCCTATCCAGGGGTGTGTGGTACCAAAGAAGTAGAGCAACAGGTCATGGATTTAAAGCATATCTTCTCAATGTAGTGTCATTAAGCAAGACACTAAGCTCCTCCTATTCCTATTTAATAATCATAAAATGTTGCCTCTATCACAACGTGGCTGAAAAAAATTGACTGGAACATCAAGCCATGACCAAACCAAACCGAACCTACAACATTTCCACACTACATGTATTACCCTTTGCCCTGCTTACTATACCCACTATCTCATCCCACTGTACCGACCTCTACTATAGTATCTACAAATACGTAGCAGTTTTGAAACGCCATGTGACTTCCTTATCACATGCCACCCATACCTTGCCCTATCCTACCCTACCCAATCTCACCCTATTCTACCATATGTCTGCCTGCATACTATATCCATACCTTTGAAATATTCAGGCGGAAAAACGTTGGAAAAAGTTATATGAATTTCCACCATCGTGTTTATAGACAATGCTTAAATGCAAATTGATATTGGTCGGTAAATAATGGATGTAAAATTCTTAAATTAAATTAAATTGATAAATTCTCCTATTTTAAATGTAGACCGCTATCAACTGCTTACACAAATACACTAAATGTACCTGGTTTTCGATAGCTATCTAACATTTTGGCAGCCATTTTGATTTATTTTCCATTGTTGCATATTGGTTAAATATCTGGGCTTTATATATACCTACATTAAATGCCATCCTACAATACCTGTATATCGGTGAGAATTTCTCTCAAAACCCCTTTAGGTCGTCCATCTTAAATTTTGGCAGCCATCTTGAATTTGGTGGCCATCTTGAATTGCTCAAGGATTTTATATCAGGATACTCATATGTAGTTATGTCTGTGGAAATATAATCTGTAGATGATATTACACAGTCATCTAGGCTTCATGCCGAAATGTATTAAAGAAATTCACTTTTTTGCAAATGTGTAATAACGTAAATTGTATGTAATTTGCAAATGCCTGTCTTGAGACTGAACTATCTACTCAATGATGCCTCTTATGTGTTTGTTTTTATAAATGGAAAACAATTCAACCCTGAAATGCTTTTGGGCCAAGATTTTTGAACATTCTAATAAAACATTGGCATATTTCACTGAAAAAAATCCTAAACTGCACTCACTGAACTTTTGACCTCCTGTACTTTGGTTCAGACAAACACGCTTGATCATCTGACATATTCAAACCCTCAATGTACTTTCTAATTGTTAATAAACCAAATTTTAGCATATAAACCACTTTCTTTGGCTTTGATTTTACTTGTATTTAAAGCTGGGGTACGTTTTCTTAATTTTTGCACTCACTGAATTTTGACCTAGTTTCTGACCTTAAAAAGCAAATCTAGACTTGGCATCCACCCTATGACTTCAGGCATGCATCAATGAATATGTTTACAACATCAAATTGCTTCTACTCAATTTTGCCATTTAAAGTGAAAATAAGCCTCAAATGTATGAATGGATGGCTGCCTAATATAACTTGAGCGCCATGGTAAAAAGCCATTCCGACAGACCTAAACAGTCAGGGATAGACGTGAGTTAAAGACCCTTACTAATTTATTGTGGTTTTGAAGTTATTTATAATGAAAAATACATTCAGAAAAAATGTTAGGATGATGCTTAACTTATGTCTGACTGTATATATACAATATTTAAGATTTTTCAACTTTAAACAGGACGTTGTGGCGACAAGAGGCGCTCTGGCTCGAGTCTATGCAGAGCTTGTTGTGGGGACAATCTCTGCAACAGCGGATCTTGTTACCAGGTTTTAGGTAATATTTGTTTCAGTTATCCAACGTCTATGAACTAAATCATAATTATGGTATTATTATAGGTAAAATACTTTGACCGTGCTGTTTGAATTCACATGACTGGATCGAGTGCATATTGATATTAGGTAGAGCAGTTATCTAATTCAGACACGCGAGTATGTGATAGTCATAAACCGTTAGTATGCGGGGCAATACGCATTCAAAACATAAAGACGTGAGTGTTGACATTTCTCATCATGAAATCTTCGCATGAATATGTATAGCATAGTATCAAGCGGCACGGTCAAAGTATTTTACCTATACCTGATTACTTACAATATTATTTCGATTTAATATCGCAAGCATGTCCATAATATTTTGAAAAACTCGAAAGTCCTTACATCCGACCCGCATACATAATAAAATTTGGCTGTGAAGTGGTATACATAATTCATTGTGTTTACTTCAAAAACACAGATTATAACCAATGATGTGTATAGATTTGATTTTGTACATAATATTCATATGCAGCATGTGTCAGACGAGCTACTTTCTTCTACTTACATTTGAAATCATTTGACCCTTGTCTTATCTTAGTGTGTCTTTCTAGTTTCACTAAACAAAGAAATTGCATTTTAGAATGCATAATCAGATTTAGTATGTTTTTTTATTTTTTATTTATTCAGTTTTATGTCCCTTTCAAGATTATTTCAGCTCATATGAGACTGGCCAATCAGTAGGTGGGGCGAAAACGGGAGAACCACCTGGCACATCCGCAAGCAGAACTTGGCTTGTCTCACGTGGCCAGAGCGGGGCTCGAACCCACACCAGACACAGCGGTAAAATGATTGAGTGGTTAAAAAACAGCGCTCTTAACCGTGCGGCCACGGGGGCCGCCATAAATCAGATTTTGTAAATAAACGTATCTTAAAACTAATATTCTATCGTTTCTTGACAATGTTAAAATACTAGATGCATAATTTATTTCATAGAAGGTCTATCAATCTCTATATACTGCCATACGCCCTCAAGGACATTTTTGGCAGGTCAGCTCAGAATTTTATTGCTGACGTCTCTTCATCGTCGAATAAAGATCATATATATCTACAGTTTTGGCGCTGATATACTACATGCAACAAAAATTTTAACTTAACATTAAAATTGATCAAAAAAATACAGTCCTTCAGACCTTTTGTTGATATCCACAATTAAAACACAAGGGCGTCAATCGACTATGATATAATATCCAAATATTAAAGGGCATTGTGTTTTAACAAACTTTTATGTTCGGTGATGTTTTTCCTTATTGCCAGATCGCCTTTACAACCTATGGAAAGCTGGTGCTCTCGATTTCAAGACTCTCAAGGCCATTCCTTCAAATACGACAGCATCTTCACATAGTGGCTGAATACAAGTTCGATTTTGGTAGTTTTTTGTGAAAACCAAACATAAAATAAAACGTTAACGTATCACAAACATACAATAATTACTTTCATGAAATATCTTACACATGACAACCAGTCTGATGCTAATGAGGCTTTTAACTCAACTTATGGGCAGTACCCATATAAATAGCTAAAAAAAAGCCATTTTTTTAAGGTTTTAATGTTTCCTGCAGTTTTTTTGTTTTTTTTTGATTTTCAAATACCTATCTTCCCACCATTTAAATGCAATAGCAGGTGAAGATGACTGTGATCATTTGGCAAAATTATTCCCCTTTCATATGATATACTGTATCACAATCAATACTCCCATGGCAGACGTATGTATGCTAGCGATCGGCTGTAGCATTGTAAGTTTCAGATTTGGACACATTTGAAAAACACACTATAAAAAGTCAATGGATTCATATATATGTTGTTATTTTACCTCCATTTAATTGCCATCACATGTCTTGTTTATATTTTAAGGGTTTGAAAAGAAGCTGCAGATGTCAAATTTTGGACAGGTTTTCAAACTTTGATTTTCAGGTTGTCCGAAACGCCCTGTCCAGTCCGAAGAGTAGCTGTTTTCTTCAAAATGACAAGAAATAGAAAACTGCTGATGTATTTTTTCAAAACTTGATCTTAACACGTTTGAAGGACTAGAGAAATTTATTAACAGTTCTGAAGCGCGTAGAAAATATTGGGCCTCGTTTTCGCCACTAAGAGCAGTTCTTAGAAAAACTACCAAGGAAAATTTCTTGATCACATCTGTTTGTTGTTTTAACTTGGAATGGGTGTACTTCTTTAAATGAAATGAATAAATAACAGTTTGTTAAGAAAACAATGTTTTTAGTGCTTGGAATGAGGAGTTTTGGAATTCTGGCATTTTTCTGCGTATTTTCGACCTAAATTAAATTAAAAAAATAACTAGGAACAAATTATAAAGTAAATTACATATGTGAAAGAATATCACTTAAAACACCCATCTAAAAGTAATAACTACTGACTTTTGTGTTATCATTAGTCATGGGTTGTCCGGTCCGAAGGGCTCTTCGGACAGGACAATTTGCTCTTCGGACTAGAAAGTTTGCACTTTTGTCATCACTTTATTTGAAATTTATATGAAATAGCTGACTTTACAGGCCGGCATGTGTTGGACCTGGTCGGAAACCTCGAAGACCGGTTTTCTTGCAATGTTGCTCAGTTAAAGTCGTTTATGAGATCAGATTCTCCACATCTTTCCTTCAAGTCAATACTCTTGTTTTGTAGCAAAACTCTAAATATAACTTGTTCTATCTTTCCTTCAAGTCAATACTTGTTTGGAGAACTGTTGAACAACTCGGAATATAACTTGTTCTTGACTTGACAGGAATGTCTGGGAGATTGACCTGCTCAGGCTTGGACCCCCTGGGGATTGGGATCTGGGCCCAGCCCCAGCACCGGGAGACTGGGGCAGTCCACGTCGGAAATATCGCTGTATCCCACTCAGGAAGGAATTCTGAAATAAATATTAGACATGTCACCAATGAAAAGAACACTGTATCCCAAAAAATCTTTCTGAATTGAGATTAAAAGAATCTATGATGGTGTTGAGGCATCAACAAGGAAATCTCAGGCAAGTTATCAGATTATTCAAGTCTCATTCAAGGCTCTGCCAATGATGAGACTCAAATAATCTGAAAACGAGCCTGAGATTTCCTTGTTGATGCCTCAACACCATCATTGATTTTTTTCTCAACCATCACTTAAACCATTTTGACTCTCAATAGGCTACAAGTGCTGTTCAGGCAGCCATAAAACAATATGCAAATTAACCAATGAAAAATAAAAATAATTTTGTATATGCACTAACCTTACAAAAGGATTCAATCAGCATTTTGTTTTGTGCATAAATTCTCAGGGCTTTTCCAGGAAAATTTACCTGGGAGACACGGAACTGAACCGAATTTTTTTCATCGTGGTGGTCGGTGTTCAGACAGTTTCAGTTTCCTTGGTCGTCGGGGTCGTTGATATTTCAATTTCCTGGGTGGTAGGGTTAATTCCGAGATGGATTTATTTCTGGTGGGTCAGTTAAGCCACAAATAAACTCATTTTCACGTTAAATCGCAGGTTTTTATTCCCGAAAACAACTTCGTTTGTATTTTGTATTAAAGGTAAACAATGTGGAGTGTTTGTTTGTTTGTTTGTTCCACGCCGAACGGCGTTACGGTTTACCGATTTTTTTGGAATCCCAGTCGTTTCTCCCCGGGTCGTTTCCCCCTTGTTTTAGGGGTGGGTCGTTTCGCCCTTAGAAGGTAAGTCGCTGGATGGATGGATGGTGGATGGATGGCTGGATGGGTGGCTTGCAAACGCATGATTCAATTAATTAGCCAATAATTGATTGTGCACTTCAAAGACCACAGCTTGTTTTGATAATTAATTATACTCACACCTGTTAATTAAAGTGGAAGCCTTTCTAAGACACAGTGCCAATCAAGAAGAACAAAAAAAGGAAAAACAAAAAAAAAGTTGCTTTATTGGTCTCTGAGTCTCAGAACCATTTTATCACCCCTGATTTTAAATGACTGCAAACGTTGCTCAGTTGGTTGATTTAGTCCTTTGCGAAATAGATCACATGCTTAACTTTTGATAACTTTCTGTCAAATAGTGACAATAACGGAATTTTGAAAACAATATTTTTCTATCTTGGTATCAAAAAGCATGCATTCCGTTTTTACAAATACGACATGGATCTAGGTTAAATTACTTAAAACAGAGGCAACAGAGCAGCTACACCGGGGAATGAAATGTCACTTTATTCACTGTTAAGTGTTCACTTTATTCACTATTAAGTGTGTATCTGTTATCACCAGAAGTCCTCGAGTTTGCCGAAATCCCAGTATATTTGTGTCTGGAGAATATGATGTTGGTCAGGATGGTAGATAGGGGTGCTTGCGCCTCCGCCATTCGCAAATGCTCTATGGTCATAGTATGGTTCAGGCATTTGCAGACCAGCATCCTCTTGGTATTTTGATGAAACAGACAAGGGTTCTTCCAGGATAATTGAGGACCAATCCCATTTTCCTGGAAACCATTGTCTTAGTTTATTTGAATACTGCAACCCCATAAACGGATACAAAGGTGAACCGTGTTTATGTGTTTATACTGTTGCTAACAGGATTTTGTAACAACTAATTTCTATCCATGGAATCCATGTCGTTTCGCCATTATCGCCGAGATCGGAAAATGTTTGCTTCAAAATCGTTGAAATTTATTGAATAAAGTATTGAGTATAGAACATCTCCCTGTTGTACGGTCCTTCCGAGATGAGAAATTTGATGGTCAGTTTCCATTATAGCATGGAAAACACCAATACATAAAACAATAAGAACCACCACAGAAGTATCGCCTTGGAACGATCAGTAATATAAAATTACTGGCGGGCTTAAACTAGTTTTACAGAGCTCTAACCTCACCCTCAGCTTCTGCAGTGGTTCACAACATTAAGTCTACAGCCTACAAAACACTCCTGAGACCACAGCTGGAATACGCCTCCATTGTGTGGACACCTCATACAGCAACCTCCATCAATAAGTTAGAATCCGTGCAGCGTAGAGCTACTAGGTGGGCTACCCGAGTGTCACTGCTATGCTCAAAGACCTTCAATGGCGTCCATTGGCTCAAAGACGCATTGATAGTCGTCTCATAATGCTATACAAGGTCACTTATGACCTTGTTGCCATACCAGTAAGTGATTATCTTGTCCCACATATCAGAAGAGACTCCAGACATAACCATCCTTTGGCATACAGCTTGATTACCACTTCAAAAACTACTACAAATTTTCCTTTTTTCCACGAACTGTCACACATTGGAATGCCCTACCTCGCCAAACAGTCATGTTACCCACCGTGGCACAGTTCAGTGATGCTTTCCCCCTAATCTCAAGCATCTGTTTTTATCTTTTAACTATACTGTACTAACACCTCTACTCGCACTGTATAAACTCTTTTCTTTTACTTCAACTAACCCCCTTCAGTACTTGGTATACTGTAGTCACTCAGTGGCGGATTTAGAGGGGTTCAAGGGGTTCGCTCGAACCCCCCTCTTGACCCAAATTATTTCATGTTCATGGGGAATTTCAATGGATTTTGTGTGAAATTAGGCAAATGAACCCCCTTTTCTACATTTGAACCCCCTCTTGAGAAATCCTGCATCCGCCTCTGTCACTTCTGAAAGTTCGGAGGTTAAGAAGTACTGGCAGCTAGATAGAACATGAGCCGTTTTATTTTTGGGCCGTTTTGACCATCTTCCGGCCGAAACGACTCTGATTTCCTCTGATCGCAAAATCAAGTTCAACGTTGTACTTCCGTTTCCACTGATAAAAACGTGATGGAGAAATTTTCCGTCGAACAAGTATTAAAAATTTCTGGGTGGGGGGGGGGTTAAATTTAAAAATTTCTGGGTGGGGGGGTTTATTGGAATTTCAATTTTAGTGGTGGTACCCATAAAAAAATTAAAGTTAGATGGGTGGTCCCCCTAAAAAAAAGTTCAGTTCCGCCCCCCCCATGTAATTTTTCCTGGAATAGCCCTCAGCAAAATTAAATTTTGAGATTTTCAATTTTCATCAAAGCAGCAGACTACAATTTCTCCTGTAAACTTCCTGAAATTAACATCAAGTTTATTTTTGTCACTGACAGTTGACACCTGGCTTATCATTTCCTTATATGGAAGTACACATGAAGATGTACATTTCTACTGGCTGATTGGCATTTTGAGACAGCTGAAATCTACTAGTACATGTACTGAGACAGAAATATCTCGGGCAGGCATACAAAGGGATATGCTTGTCTGATGGGTAAGAAAAGATATTAACACTCAATCAAACACATAAATAAATGGTAACTTCTACACACACACTTTATTATTAACGTTTTTTTTTTCTTCTTTATTTCCTTTTTGCTTTGCTTTAAGGTTTAATGTCCCAGTCAACAGTTTTTTGTCATGTAGGAGTCCCCACTTCCTAGGTAGGATGATTTGAAACTGGACCTTTGCTTGAGAAAACAAACAATTTGGCGTTCCAAAAAGGTTGACACAAACAAGGATGTAGAGCCACAGAAAATACATATAGTTAGAAGCTTGAAATTTCCAAATTTAAGAACAAGAAATGTTGTATTATCTGTGAAGCAAAGACAAAGGTGCTGATCTGATCTGCGCCTTTGTTTTCACATATGCAAATTGTAGATTTTAAACAATGATTCTACATACCATTTCTGTACCCAGCTCCCTCTTCAGTAGGGGTTTGTCTCTGGCTGGTACCTGGGGGTCTTTGAGGTACAACATCCCCTGAGACATGGTCAGATACAGGGCATTCTCCATCACAAATAATACCAAGGACCTAGAATATATCATGCCATGTTGGATAGAAGTATAACTCGGCAAATAGGTTACTGAATGGGCGTTACCTTATGAATATGTTTTTGGGTATGCTCTACTTTTGACCTAGGTAAAAGCTTAAGGTATACAGTTGAAAGATTCAAACTCACATGTTTTCTGTTAGAAGATAAGAATGAAATATGAGTTTGTTTAATTCACTGGATTAGACAAAATACAGGTAACTGATCTCTAACGGTAGTGACAGCGCTCTAGGCTGACTGAGTTCCACTTTTTATAATCTCCCTACTTGAACAGATGGACTAGCTGACCATGCCCAGATAAGTTGCCGTCTATACAGTGACCTATGTGCCCAATTATATCTAAGTTTATTTTCTATTTAAACAACATTGCATGGTTTCAAGAAAGGTTGTTCGTTGAGTTACAGTTTAACATAAGGTCAACCATTTTGAGAGTAACAGTCCTACTTTGTCAGCCAGATTTAATTGGTACCATGTAAAGTTAATGTGTCTTGTTCAAGGACACAACCCAGAAAAGGCAGGTTTTTGAAACCTGGCCTCGAGGCTATAAAACTTTTTTGTGCTCAACTGAGCTGGGACTAAAATTTATCCTGCTCATAAATGTTAAAATGCCAACAATTTTGTTGGCATGCAGGATAAATTACAGGCTTTGGCATTTTAAACCTTCAATTTCAATATATGTTTGCTATTTTGGTATTTATGAGCAGTTTAAATTTTATGCTCAGCTGAGCTGAGCATGAAAAAAGTTTTATAACCTCAGGACCTGGATTGAATCTCACTGTGCACTCCAGTTTCTGCCAAGCCTAATTTTATGTGCTTATGTTTATCATTTACCATCCATTTCAAGGTTATTTCAACTAAGCCTGGCATCCTTTTTGTGGGACACAGGCAAACAGCATAGCCCCAGATGTGACGCCGCAGAACGCGGCGTCTCATCTGGGGCTATTCTGTTTGCTTAGAGAATTTTTATCGAAAAATTGAATAAGGTTTAAAAATCACTCCTGACGCTCCTAAAAATGAAAGTGGACTCACCCTAATGATAATGATGGGAAAATGCATTCGTCAAATATGGGTTAATTCAGCTCAGATGAAATCAGAAATTCTAGGCACTTGGCCAATGGGGCCGCCCAGCTGTTATTCAAAACCTTGAAGACAAGCTATCTCAACACTTACTTTGGTACATTCTGAGCCAGTGTGTTATCCGGCGTAGACTGGGATCCTCTCTGTGGGGATGTTACAGGGTCTATCTGTAAGAAATCAAACAAGTTTCTGTCAAAATGTATGTTTTACTTGCGAGTGTGATGCTTCTATGTGAATAATTTAAACCATTTCAATAAATATTAATCTAAAACTTCTGAAATGTTTGCAAGAATTTGATTTTTGCGAATTAGATGCCTAATAACAAATTCAAAGTCCTTGCTAATTCAATCTTATATAAACTAAGCACCCTATCACAAACTCAAGAATTTCCTAATAACTCAGAAACAGGAAATTTGTGAACTTAAAGTAACAAAAGCTGATTTTACATAATTTGTAAACATTTATTTAGGAGACTATCAATGATATGTGTAGAAGTACTGGTGTATTCTGAAGAATCCTAGACTCCAGTACTTATGAATGATATGTATTTTACAATGGCAGTTTTCTTTCATGAATAGTCTTATACAGACATTGACAGTAAACCTTCAATACCCGGTCCCGAGGTTATAAAACTTTTTTCATGCTCAACTCAGCTGAGTTTAAAATTGAAAGTGCTCAAAAATGCCAAAATAGCCCAAATAAATTGAAATTTTAGGGTAAGATCTTCAAAGCTGGTAATTTATCCTGCTGATAAATGTTAAAATGCCAACAGTTGTTGGCATTTTAACATTTATGAGCGGGATAAATTTTAGTCTTAGCTGAGCTGAGCATGAAAAAAGTTTTATAACCTCGAGGCTGGGTAACAATTTTAGGTACTTAAGTGTACCAAAGGTTTACAATGTCAACTGTTGTTTACCTTCATCAGTAGCCTCAAACACACATTGACACATGACAGCAGTGTACCAAAGGTTTACAATGTCAACTGTTGTTTACCTTCATCAGTAGCCTCAAACACACATTGACACATGACAGCAATGTACCAAAGGTTTACAATGTCAACTGTTGTTTACCTTCATCAGTAGCCTCAAACACACATTGACACATGACAGCAGTGTACCAAAGGTTTACAATGTCAACTGTTGTTTACCTTCATCAGTAGCCTCAAACACACATTGACACATGACAGCAATGTACCAGAGGTTTACAATGTCAACTGTTGTTTACTTTCATCAGTAGCCTCAAACATACATTGACACATGACAGCAGTGTACCAAAGGTTTACAATGTCAACTGTTGTTTACCTTCATCAGTAGCCTCAAACACACATTGACACATGACAGCAGTGTACCAAAGGTTTACAATGTCAACTGTTGTTTACTTTCATCAGTAGCCTCAAACACACATTGACACATGACAGCAGTGTACCAAAGGTTTACAAGGTCAACTGTTGTTTACTTTCATCAGTAGCCTCAAACATACATTGACACATGACAGCAGTGTACCAAAGGTTTACAATGTCAACTTTGTTTACCTTCATCAGTAGCCTCAAACACACATTGACACATGACAGCAGAGTATCAAAGGTTTACAATGTCAACTGTTGTTTACCTTCATCAGTAGCCTCAGACACACATTGACACATGACAGCAGTGTACCAAAGGTGGGTGGGACATCCTGGTCTACTGGTGGGGTACTGAATCCTACTGCTAGGAATGGCTCATACTCTCCTATATCCATATTCTGAAAAAAAAAAAAAAACATTATAAGAATCTTATAATAGCCCAATTTGTTACCAAGGGTCACTTTGTGTGATAAGAATTCCTCACGAAGTGTAAAATACAGTACATGTTTTTCTCTATATGATGCCAACAAATATAAAGCAGTACTAACAAATGCTCCATATGCAAAGTCTACAAATAAAATTGAGCCTGGCTGCTCAAACATCGCGTGATAAATTGCTACAATTCACTTAAGAAAGCTGAAAATTATTAAATCTTTTAAAAATACATGTAGGATCCAATATTACACTCACTTGATCTATCAGTATTTGTACGAGGTCCGGACTGAATTGTCGTAGTGTACACAGACTCTGGGCTAGGGTCTTTAACATACTGCAAGAATCAAATACACGCTAGTTTAGAGGTTATGCAAGTAGAACATACTCCATGATGGCTAATGGCTTTCCAGCTGAGTTACAGCACAAGTAGGTGCTGGAAATATCTACTTCCAAAATGTCTACTTCCATAATGTCCACTCCCAAAATGTTTATTCCCATAATGTTAACTCCCAAAATGTCTATTTCCATAATGTCTACTCCAAAAATGTTTATTCCAAAAATGTCAACTCCCAAAATGTCTATTTCCATAATGTCTACTCCCAAAATGTTTATCACCATAATGTCAACTCCCAAAATGTCTATTTCCATAATATCTACTCCCAAAATGTTTATTTCCATCATGTCAACTCCAAAAATGTCTATTTCCATAATGTCTACTCCCAAAATGTTTATACCCATAATGTCTATTTTCATAATGTCTACTCCCAAAATGTTTATTCCCATAATGTCAACTCCCAAAATGTCTATTTCCATTATGTCTACTACAAAAATGTTTATTCCCATAATGTCAACTCCCAAAATGTCTATTCCCATAATGTCAACTCCCAAAATGTCTATTTCTATAATGTCTACTCCCAAAATGTTTATTCCCATAATGTCAACTCCCAAAATGTCTATTTCCATTATGTCTACTCCCAGAATTTCTTTTCTTATAATGTCTACTGTGCCAAAAAGTCTATTCCCAAAACGTCTACTGTGTAAAATTTTCAAAGACATTATGGGAGTAGATATTTGGGGAAGAGACATTCTAGCACTATCCCGAAACCACAATAAAATGAGCCGCTGCACAAGAAAACCAACAATCTGCATGTGGTGTCACGAGTTTGTGAGTTTGTATGTCAGAGCGAGTTGTCCTATTTTGTACCGGGTGTGCGAGTCCGCCAGTTATCAAAACTTAGTTTTCGGGTTGTCGTTATACTTGTTTCCTTCTTTGCACGCGCCAAAGTTGTCAAAGTTACCAACTCATTATTGAAGCTGTTTTCTGGTCTAAAATCCTTTGTATATCCACCTAGATGTAAGTACTGTAATTCTGTAGTGTTCCATCCATTATTGTATGCTATTGACATATCATTTTTACAAAATTTAAGGTATTTTTCGATGTTTTTCTGATTCGTACCTAAAACAGTTTTCGCCTCTAGATGTTTCGTACCTCATGAAAGTTGTTATAAACGTTTTTCCAGTATTTCTGTCTACAATTTAGGTATTGTAGAATTATTTTATGATTACTTTCTGGCAATCTTTTTAAGTAAGTTTTGCAGTCGCTCAGTCCGTTTGATAGTCATGTCTGTCATTTTTGTTGTAAACCTGTATTTTCTTATTTGCTGTATTTTCAGTCTTTACCTCACTCATCAGCTTATATCATCATCTGATTTGCACATACGACTGACAGAATTAAAGTTGAAGTTAATCCACCTCTCGTCTTTATTCGTCAAACCAAGTGCAAGGGGTAAACTAGCCGTAACAGTCTCCGCAGATCTAAGGCGGCATAGTAAAGAATCTAGACGATAGAATTCCTGGATTGGAGGCCGGTTTTGTCGACAACGTTGTCACCACCCCGTGGTTTCGCTACAGCTGGTTCGAGCTAAACACCCCGTGTTAACGGCATCACATCAGTGTGGGGGTCCATCACAACACCCCAAATAACATTTTGTGAAATAGGTCCGTCGAAACACCCCAAACAGGTCCATCGAAACACCCCAAATAACATTTTCTCCTACAATTGAAATACCAGACTATGTGATGAATAAACTTTTATATGTTGTTGTGTTTATTCTACTGGGGCTTTTGACATGTACCCGTCCCCTCACAGAACTTGACTGTCAAAAAACAATCATCATCATGAGTAAAGCAGGTGACACAAACTCTCAGACTGAGACTGAAACAGAGAAAAGAACTCGAACATTGACAGAAAAGGGTGCTGAGATTTACGAGGCCAGGAAATCTGAATATGAATTGAAAATCCAAAAGGCTTGGGATCCTGTTGCACAATTTTTGAGTGACAATTTAGTCTTTCCTTCCCCAAGTAGCCTTGAAACCCTAAATGAACTTGAAAAAGAATTAAACAAGCTGTTCTCAACATATAAGAAACTCATACAAGAGTATATAGCTTATTTATTAAGAGTGTCAACTCAAGACAGTTTGTTAGTCAGTCAAAAGTTTCAATCACAGTTCATTAATTCATTGAAGGTGTACACAGACTTTAACAATAGATTGAAAGACCTGAAAGGCATGCATAAAGAAACTTCTCATGCTTCATCCGGTTCCCATACTACATCATCTAGAATAAGCAGTGTTTTAGCTGTAAAACAGGCAGCATTAGAGGCAGCCAAGGTACGAACTGAGTATGCTGCTCGTGAAAACGTCCTTAAGAAAGAAAAAGCTCAAATTATAGAACAACAAGCAATAGCCGAAGCTGCTCGTGTTCGTAGAAAGGAGGAGTTAGAAGCCGATATCGACTTTCTTAATCAGGAAAAAGAGTTAGCGGCTTGTGCTGCTGAGACACAAGCTTTGGAGACCAGATCTAATAAATCAGTTTCGCAGGGAATCAAAAGTCTACCCGTAGATGACCCTCTTGAAAGAGTAGAACAGTTCGTTGAGAAACAGAATGCTCTGAAAAACGAAGTCATTGAAATAACCTCCACAGAAAGCTCCACGTCCTATATAACAGTGAAGGAAGAGAATTATAAAGATGTTCGTACCCCGGTAGTTAAAAGTGAAAATCAAGTTGTGAAACCTAGAAATGAGTTTTCTGAGTCTTGTGCTGCAGATTTCACCAAATTTCTATTGAGAAAAGATCTCACATTATCTAGGCTATATCAGTTTAATGACAAGCCCGAGTCGTTTAGGGTGTGGAAATGCAGTTTCAATGAAGTGGTGAAAGAGTTAGGTGTCACACCGTCTGAAGAAGTTGATCTTCTCATTAAGTGGTTAGGTCCTGAATCAAAAAAGCAGGCATTAAGCATAAGGTCATGTTATAGTTACAATCCTCAGAAAGCCTTAGAGAAAGTGTGGGAACGCCTCGAAGACCGGTATGGTGCTCCAGAAATGGTTTATTCGACAGTGTTGAAGAAGCTGAATGAATTCCCTAAAATTGGGCCTAAAGAAAATGAGAAATTGTTCCAACTTTCTGACATTCTCGGAGAGGTTGAAGCCTTAAAAGGGGACCCCAAGTATGACATGATGCTGTCATACTTTGATTCCTCTGTAGGTATCTCCCCGATAGTGTCAAAGTTACCCTTCAATTTACAAGAAAAATGGACAACCAGAGCTAATAACTTCAAGAAGGATCACAATGTAACCTATCCAAGGTTTTGGGTTTTCACAGAGTTTGTTCATGATCAGGCCAAAATTAGGAATGACCCAGGGTTCATATATACACAGATACCCTCAGAGAAGCCACAGATTCATAGTCAAAAGAAAACTTTTATTTCAGCCAAGAAAACTGATGTTAAGAAGGAGAATAAATCAGAAACCAATGGTGATGCTCCTCGTTGTCCTATGCACAAGACTAAACATTCTATTCATAACTGTAGAGGCTTTAAGTCTCTGTCTTTTGAAGAAAGACGAGCATTTCTCAAAAATAATCACCTCTGTTTTAAGTGTTGTGCATCTACAGATCATGGTGCGCGAGAATGTAAACAGAAAATTAAATGTGGTGACTGTGGCAGTGAAAGCCACTGCACAGCCATGCACATTTATAAGGATAAGTCAGATCAGTCTGTGCATGGTGGGGAGGAGGAGACACCAAGGAAAACTGTAACTTCCAAATGTACCCAAATTTGTGGAAATAAGCAATATCTTGATGGTAAATCTTGTGCCAAATTAGTTTTGGTCAATATCTATCAAAGTACAGATACCAGGTCAGACCACAAACTAAAAGCCTACGCTATTTTAGATGAACAAAGCAACAGGTCTCTTGCAAAACCAGAATTGTTCTCAAAGCTACACATTAAAAGTGAACTATTTGAGTACACACTGAAAACATGTTCTGATACTGTGGTAAAGAGTGGACGTAGAGCTCAAAATTGTGTTGTTGAGAGTTTGGATGGTAGTGTGAGTTATCGGCTTCCTACGTTAATTGAGTGTTCTCAAATTCCCAATATTAGAGATGAGATTCCCTCCCCTAGTGTTGCAATGCATCACCCTCATTTGCAAGACATTGCCTCTAGTATTCCTGAAATTGACGAGGAAGCTGATATACTCCTATTAATTGGCAGGGACATGATAGATGCTCATCACATTATTGAGCAGAGAACTGGCCCAGTGGGTTCCCCATTTGCCCAGCGCCTTGGGTTGGGATGGGTGGTCATCGGGGAAGTTTGTTTAGGAAGGGTGCATCAGCCTGACCTAGTTACTTGCAACAAAACATTTCTAATTGGGGAAAACCGTGCATCTGTCTGCCCTCCCTGTCCAAACAAAATTAAGGTTAAAGAGTTACCTCCCTTTCAACATAATGATGACAACAATATATTCATTAAGACTGAGCAAGATGATAAGGTTGGCCTTTCTGCTGAGGACCGTGAGTTTTTAAGCATCATGGACAGTGATTTCTGTATGCATTCAAGTGGGCACTGGGTTGCCCCCCTTCCATTTAGACAGTCTAGGCAAAGATTACCCAATAACAGGCCACAAGCCTTGCATAGGGCCAAAATTCTTGATTCAAGCTTAAAGTCAAATTCTCTCAAGAGAAGTCATTTTGTTACTTTCATGAAGGAAATCCTGGATAGTGGTCATGCGGAGAGAGCTCCACCTTTAAGTAGCACAGAGGAGTGTTGGTATCTTCCATTGTTTGGAGTCTATCATCCGAAGAAGCCGGACCAAATCAGAGGTGTGTTTGATGCGTCTGCGAAATATCAAGGTGTTTCATTAAATGATGTGTTATTATCTGGACCGGATCTAACAAACAGTCTGTTAGGAGTTCTGATTCGTTTCAGAAAGGAGCCTGTCGCTATGACAGCTGATATAAAGAAGATGTTTTACTGTTTCTTAGTCAGTGAAAACCATAGGAATTTCTTAAGGTTCTTCTGGTACCTAGATAATGACCCTGACAGTGAACTTGTGGAATACCGTATGCGGGTGCATGTTTTCGGGAATAGCCCGTCCCCCGCAGTTGCGTCTTATGGCTTACGCAAGACAGCGGATAGAAGCAAAGAGGATTTTGGTATTGATGTTCAGGAATTCATTTCCAATGACTTTTACGTAGACGATGGTTTGACGTCAACACCCACCATCGACACTGCAGTCAGTCTAATGAAACGGACGCAACAGGCTTTCCAAGAACATGGCAATATCAGACTTCACAAGATAGCTTCTAACAGCAAGGAAGTCATGAGTTCCTTTCCATCTGAAGATTTGGCAAAAGATCTCGCTGTTCTAGACCTGAACAAAGACATTTTACCTTTGCAGCGCTCTTTAGGATTGAATTGGAACCTACAGACGGATGTCTTTACATTTTGTGTCTCTGATGAAATGAAACCGTATACTCGCCGTGGTGTGCTTTCTACGGTAAATAGTATATATGACCCAATAGGATTTGTGGCTCCAGTGAGTGTTACAGGGAAGCTTTTTCTACGAGAACTTGTTACAGGAACTATTGACTGGGACGCCCCTTTGCCTGAAGACCGTAGGCATGATTGGGAGTCTTGGAGAGATTCTCTCATCCTTTTAGAGAAGATGAAGATTCCAAGGTCGTATTTCGGTGTAACACTAAGTGATATATCTAGACTTGAGTTACATATATATTCTGATGCTTCAGAAAAAGCTATTGCCGCAGCTGCCTACTGTGTTGGATATAGAGGTGAAATGATTCTTTCTAAGAGCTTGGTCATGGGAAAAGCTAAAGTTGCTCCAAAGAATGGACACACCATTCCTAGATTAGAGTTATGTGCGGCAGTTCTTGCCACAGAGATTTATGACGCTGTGTTAACCGAAAGTGGTTTGAGTTTTCATGAAACTTTCTTTTACTCTGACAGCAGAGTTGTGCTTGGTTACATACAAAATAAGACTCGTAGATTTTATACGTATGTAAGTAATAGAGTGGACAAGATTTTGAGGCTTACTAAGCCAGAACAGTGGCTTTATATCAATACTGCTGACAACCCAGCAGACTGTGCTACTCGGCCAGGTCAAGTTACAAACCTAATGGACAGTAAGTGGATACATGGGCCAAGTAACATACAGGTACACGACAAGGATCAGATAAAGTCTTTCTCTCTCATTGATCCCGACGAGGACAAGGAAATACGCCCAGTGATCAACACCCTTGACACTTCTGTATTGAAACCCTCCTTAGGTTCTCACCGGTTTGAGAGATTCTCCTCATGGCAACATCTTGTCCGTGCACTGGAAAATCTGTTACATATTTGTTTGTCATTCAAACATGAAAGTGATTCGGATTGCAGAGGTTGGCATATGTGCAAAGGTGCTAAGGATATCAGGAATAAGATGCAGGCTGAGCAGCTTGTTATCCGTACTGTACAGTCAGAAGTGTACGAAGAGGAAATGTGTGCTTTGCTTCAATCCAAGCAAGTTTCAAAGAAGAGTTCTCTGTTAAAGTTGAATCCTATTCTAGATGACAGTGGATTGCTCCGAGTTGGTGGGCGTTTGAAACATGCACAGGTTCCCACAAACGAAAAACATCCTGTGATCATCCCAAAGAACAGTCACTTAGCAGTTTTGCTTATTCGTTATTATCATGAAAAAGTACGGCATCAGGGTCGTCATTTTACAGAGGGCGCAGTGAGGTTAGCAGGATACTGGATCATAGGCTGTAAGCGTCTGGTGTGTTCCATTATTCAAAAATGTGTTAAGTGCAGGAAACTGCGACAGGATGTATCAAGTCAAAAGATGTCTGACCTTCCCGCTGACCGTGTCCAGCCAGCACCCCCATTCACATTTGTCGGAGTCGACACATTTGGACCATGGGAAGTTACAGCTAGACGTACCAGAGGGGGCTATGCGAACAGTAAAAGATGGGCTATCCTCTTTACATGCCTCACCTCCAGAGCCGTACACATAGAGGTTACTGAAGAACTTAGCTCATCAGCATTTATCAATGCTTTTCGTCGTTTCCTGGCAATACGAGGTGATGTCAAGGAGATCCGATCAGACCAAGGAACTAACTTTGTGGGTGCAACCACTGATCTAGGCATTGATGTTGTGAAAGTTGGAGTGGATCCTGTACAGACTTTCTTGCATGACAAAGGAATTTTGTGGACTTTCAATCCTCCCCATTCCTCACACATGGGCGGAGTGTGGGAGCGAATGATTGGTGTGACAAGAAGAATCTTGGATTCTATGTTGGGTGATTTGAACACTACGCATTTGACCCATGAAGTATTAACCACATTCATGGCTGAAGTTAGTGCCATAATAAATGCTAGACCACTAGTACCCATTTCAAGTGATCCTGACTGTCCAGAAATTCTTACCCCAGCCATGTTATTAACTCAGAAATGTTCTACCCCTGTTCAGTACAACTATCAACCTGTAAGTCCTAAAGTTCAGTGGAAATATGTTCAAGCCCTATCTGACACATTTTGGAAACGTTGGCGTACAGAGTACTTGCAAACTCTCCAAAATAGGCGTAAATGGCAGGCTGATGTACCCAATCTTAAACATGGGGATGTTGTACTACTTAAAGACTGTTCTGTTCATCGTAACAATTGGCCTATGGGTGTGATTACCAGAGTGTTTCCAAGTGAGGATGGTAGAGTAAGAAAGGCTGAAGTCAGGGTAGTGAGTCGTGAGAGTGGATGCTCTTTATTCGTTCGTCCGATATCTCAATTGATTTTGCTGGTATCAGAAACCTGAATGTCAGATTTAATAGTGCTTCCGCTAGTTTTTTTAGGGCGTCGCGCCCTGCCATTTCATTTTTTGCAAGTTTTTCATGTTTCAAGTTCATATGATGATTATAGGTGATTGTAATTGTCTTTTTACAGTGAATAGAGATGTCTCAGAGAAGCATATATGTTTATTTTGACATTGCATTAAGCTTCTTATCTAAAGTTTTGATAAGGGTTTCAGACATTTACATGTGTACATATTATGTTTTCAAGTGCAAGTTAGCAATTGGATTTTTTGTGTTATAATTGTGACATTTTTAATGTCAGGTGGGGAGTGTGGTGTCACGAGTTTGTGAGTTTGTATGTCAGAGCGAGTTGTCCTATTTTGTACCGGGTGTGCGAGTCCGCCAGTTATCAAAACTTAGTTTTCGGGTTGTCGTTATACTTGTTTCCTTCTTTGCACGCGCCAAAGTTGTCAAAGTTACCAACTCATTATTGAAGCTGTTTTCTGGTCTAAAATCCTTTGTATATCCACCTAGATGTAAGTACTGTAATTCTGTAGTGTTCCATCCATTATTGTATGCTATTGACATATCATTTTTACAAAATTTAAGGTATTTTTCGATGTTTTTCTGATTCGTACCTAAAACAGTTTTCGCCTCTAGATGTTTCGTACCTCATGAAAGTTGTTATAAACGTTTTTCCAGTATTTCTGTCTACAATTTAGGTATTGTAGAATTATTTTATGATTACTTTCTGGCAATCTTTTTAAGTAAGTTTTGCAGTCGCTCAGTCCGTTTGATAGTCATGTCTGTCATTTTTGTTGTAAACCTGTATTTTCTTATTTGCTGTATTTTCAGTCTTTACCTCACTCATCAGCTTATATCATCATCTGATTTGCACATACGACTGACAGAATTAAAGTTGAAGTTAATCCACCTCTCGTCTTTATTCGTCAAACCAAGTGCAAGGGGTAAACTAGCCGTAACAGTCTCCGCAGATCTAAGGCGGCATACTGCATATGCGAAAACAAAAACGCAGACCAGCTTCGCTGTAACTGCGAAGCTGATCAGCGCCTTTGTTTTATGCCACACGGATGGTACAATTTCTGTTTTTCTTAAATCCGAAATTTCAAGCTTCTAACCTTTTTCTGAGAGAGTACAGCCTGATTTGTGTCAGACCTGGTCAAATCCCAAATTGTTGGTTTTCTCACGCACAGGCTCAAATTCTGATTGTGACACAATATTTAATATGTGATACAAAACCTATTAGGTAAGCACCTTATTTGGGGCATAATTTGAAAAGTTTCATTTTACAATGTGTCATGGTATTTCTCTCTTCTCTCACATGCAGTCAATAACAAACAGACACTCCTATATAAATCACATACCCATGTAAGATATTAACCAAGTGTGCTGAAGGTGAGGGTGAGGTTAGGGGCATGTTAAAATGGTTTAAGCCCCCATTAATTTTATTACTGATAATATTGTTCCAAGGCAATACTTCTGTTGTGGTTCTAATTGTTTTTTTGTGTGTGTTTTTTTCCTGTTTTGGTGATATTTTTTTGTGTTTTCATATATTTGGTTAATTCCAGGTAACTGAGTGGCCATCTATTGGGAAATAGCTGCTCACATGGCTTATGATTTGTTCTCTTTCTATTAGTACCTAATTGTCACTTTAGTTTTTCCCAAATCAGTCTTTGGAGTGGGGCTTCTGATTGGGCCATTTCCTGATCATTACCTACTTTTACCTTTTTTCAATATTTTCTGAACGTAATGTATAAGCATCATCTCAGACAGAACTTGACTTCATCTTACCTCCCACCCCCTCATCTTTAAAAACACCACAAACTTCGTAACGAAATGAGCCGCCGCATGGGAAAACCAACAATCTGCATAGGCGAAAACAAAGGCGCAGATCAGCTTCGCAGTAACTGCAAAGCTGATCAGCGCCTTTGTTTTCGCTACACAGGTAGTACAATTCCTCTAATTTCTATATCCAAAATTTTCAGCCTCTAACCATCTTTTTTGACTGTACAGCCTGGTTTGTGTCGGACCTGGCTGGAACCCAAATTGTTGTTTTTTTCGTACACAGGCTCAAATGTCTCTACTTACTTAAGCTGAACATTGACCAGCTGTGACGACGGGTTCTCTATATCTTCTGTGGATGACTGATGCTGCAGGGTGTGTGTTAGAATCACCTCGGGCCGACCACCACTTGCCACACCCCTCTCTCCAACATTATGCTGTGTACAAAAAAACAAATACTGTAAAAAAAAAATCTATGTTCGGAAATTTTTCATTCATGGGACCTTCATTTCGTGAATTTTCTATTCTTGAGGCAATAATTTTGCAAAAATTAGTGAAATTTAACTTCTTGCAAACATTTCCAAACTTAGTAACCACAAAATCATCTGAGTTTGAACACAAGCCTTAATAAAATATTACAAAAATTATGCCAAATAAAAAATATGTGTGATTTAAGGTTACCTCACATGGCCTTTGAATAAGGCCTAGAAAATAATATGTGTTTCAGGTTACATGAAATTTTAAAATAGGTTCAGTAGGTAGGAAACTTTTATTTTGATGAATTTTTTACGTGGAGGAGAATGGAAAACCAAAATTGATCTTTTACCGGTTTTCCCAAGTGCAACAAATATATAAGCGGGGGATCACTATGAAGAACAGAACAGAATGGCTGACAGGAAAAAACCCTTGGAAATCCCCTAAAACTCACAATCCCCCTCGGACGGAATCCCCCCCACTCTTTTTTGTTTACTAGGACAGACCCCCCCCCACCCAGTGTAAATAGGACAGAATCCCCCCACCCCTTCTCAGACAGAATCTGCTTCAATAATTGAGCAATCTTTGAATTTATTTAGATATTATTAAGTTGACTATAATAAGTGGTGATTAGATAAAATTAAATATGACAATTTGGTTATTTTCGATACCTTTTACTATAACTTAGTTAACTACTCAACACATAGAAGTTTGTGTCACCTCATTATTGCTATTAGCAGTAATTATAACATATTAAGATGCAGCTTTCGAACCAAACAACATAATTATCCAATCACTAGCAAACAATGAATAAATAAACTTTTTTGATGCAAAAATAGTTGACATACAGCTGTAAAATGTAAAAATATGATTATGGAGATTCTGACTGGGAGTGGGGGGGATTCTGTCCTATTTGCAAGATATACTGGGGGGATTCTGTCCTCGTCAACAAAAGACTTGGGGGGATTCTGTCCAGGGGGGATTTTGTCCTACACTCAAAACTGCCTAAATAAGTTTGGGTCGGGGGTAAAAAATGAGAAACAATCGGGTAACGGGAAACAAACAACTTTTTTAGGCCTAAGTCAAAACAATGTGCGTGTGATTTGAGGTCTAACGTCCCAGTAATTAATCATTCAGTCATTTTGCGACAGAAAATCAAGACAAGTATACCTCTAGTATATGTTGTAGGTATCTGGGTCTGATGAGGTAGGACACAAACGTCTGACACATGTAGATCATACTTGTCTGAAAAATAAAAACAACAAATAAACAAATGAGCCATGTCATGAGAAAACCATGCGAAGCTGATCAGCACCTTTGTTTTCTCTACACAGATAGCACCGTTCCTCTATTTTCTAAATCCAAAATTTGCAGCCTCTAGCCATCTTCTGTGCTTGTTAACTGTGGTTTGTGTCAGGAAACCACATTGTTGGTTTTCCCACGAAGCTGCTCAAATAAAGATGCTCTGAAAAATGAAAACGACACATAATCTCATCGTGCTTTATAAGTGTACCAAGTTTCATTGAAATAACTCTTACGATTTTCGAGTTATAAAGCGGACACGAAATTGTATGGAAAATAATCAAAGGGAAATAACTCATAAAATACTCAAGCCAGAGTTATGGTTCTTGTGCATGACACATCGTCTGATCATGCTCAATAAGTGTACCAAGTTTTATTGAAAAATCTTAAACGGTTTTCAAGTTATACAGCGGACACGAAATTGTATCGAAAATAATCAAAGGGAAATAACTCCAAAAATACTCTAGCCAGAGTTATGGTTTTTCGGCACGAAACATCGTCTCGTCGTGGTCTACAAGTGTACCAAGTTTCATTGAAAAATCTTTAACGGTTTTCAAGTTATACAGCGGACACGAAATTGTATCGAAAATAATCAAAGGGAAATAACTCCAAAAATACTCAAGCCAGAGTTATGGTTCTTGTGCATGACACATTATCTCGTCGTGGTTTACAAGTGTACCAAGTTTCATTGAAAAATCTTTAACGGTTTTCAAGTTATTGAGCGGACACGATTTGTGACGGACAGACAGACAGACACACGGGGATAAACAATATGTCTCACGACCCTGTCGGGGGGAGACATAAATATCCATTGAAGTTATTAAAGTTGAATTGAAAGGAGTAGCGCTAATCATATTAGTAGGTTTAATAACTAATGGTTTTAGTTTTGATTTGTTCTGGTTTGTTTGATGGTTTAACATCCTAGTCAACAATTTTTCAGTCATGTCTGAATGGAGCCACTGCATCTTAGATCTTTGTATATTCCATGGGCAAGTTTTCTTAATGCTGCCCGAGTTACCCCGCTCCCCTCCACACCATTTCACAGACCACTCACCAGTATTTTGCTGAGAGATTCTGGTAGATGTATCCTCCATTCCCGACTGTACCGAGACATCTGTCGAACTAGCGAACAAGTCTTCTCCGCCTCACAGAATGCTGAGTCGTGAAACATACCTAGTCTAGCAACATCCAAACTCTACAAGAAATCAATAATTATCTTGTTTGATTAGTTGATTTCATGTTTTATAAGCCGCTCAACAGCTAAGAAAATATGGAGACGGGACATCTGTCAAGCTAGTGAACAGAATGCCAAGTCATGAAACATTCCCAGTCTAGCAACGTCCAAACTCTACAAAATATCAATAATAGTGATATTGCTTTATCTTTTTTTTAAGATTTACAATATTCATGATGCTATCATTATAAATAGAGGATCTTACACGAGTGGTCATTTCATATGAAATTTATTAAACTAGCTTTCGGTGAGTTTAATAAATTTCATATGAAATGACCACACGTGTAAGATTCGTTTTATCATATAATATGACTTTTAAAATAGGATTTTATCGCCTTCGAAGTGGACTTATTTTCAATGAAAATTTACATTGTTGTTACGGATGTCGTCAATGACGTTATCCACTGGAAAACAGCGACGTCATCTGATAAATGAGTTAATGGATAACTGACAAAATATTACTCTTGCACAAAAAATACTTTGCCCCAGACCCAGCGAATGTTTATTGATTGAAAATGATTACAGACCAGCTTTGCGGTAACCATAAAGCTGATCAGTGCCTTTGATTTCACTGCACAGATAGTACAATTCCTCTACTTTCTAAATCCAAAATTTCAAGTCTCTAGCCATCTACTTTGCTTGTACAGCTTGGTTTAAGTCAGACCTACCCCCATACCACATTGTTGTTTTTCTCACCACATTGCTACTATACATACGTACCTGTTGTAACCTATCTTGATGGCAGCCTACAAAGTTGAGAGCATCTTCCAGGAATGAGAACTTGAGCACCTCTAGTTGTGTGGCGTACAGCTCTAGACACAGACAGTACACACCCTGCCATGTTACTGTGGGGGAGGTGGATACAGTCTTGCCCTGTAGAAATATAGAAATGACAGATTTCAGTACCTCTAGTTGGGTAGCATACAGCTCTAGACACAGACAGTACACACCCTGCCATTTACTGTGGGGGAGGTGGATACAGTCTTTCCCTGTAAACAGTATAGAAATATAGAAATAATGTGGGGGTACTGGTGACTTTCCCAAAATATAGAAAGTTTCTATATTACAAACTGGATGGTAAAATCAATTTCATAAAACTCTATTTGCTTCGCCTTACGTAAAATAGGATTCATCAGGCTGGAATTCAAGCTTAATTTTAATCAGGAAAACATGTCCATGAAAAGAATAGCCCCTTAAACCCCACTTTCATATAGTGAAACGGGGGTAAACAAGGGTATACCATTTTTCTTATTATTGATCCAAAACATCGATTGTGGGTACTCCTTAGAATCACCTCACCGAGGCAGTTCTAATGTCCTCCAACAATCAATGTTTTGAGGAAAAACGAATAAATGTTTTGAGGAACAACATTGAAAATATCTATTATCAATTTTTTCTTTACAGTAAAAAAAAAAAAAACAATTCATATTGCATGGGCAAGATTTCCTAATGTTTATTGCAACATTCTAGATAAAATTTATAGCTGAGTGAAATGAAATAGATCTGAAGAAACAAAAAAACACTAAATAAAGGTTATTCATCATCCTTTGATAAAAAGTTTTGCTACTGATTATCATCATAAACTGAATAATTTGCACAGCAACTTACCCTAGCCTGGGCAGGGACTGGGAATGTAGCTTCTCCCCCAGTCTGGTAACACTTTGTAATGGCCAGACAGGTACGCTGTGTTAGACCAGCCAGTGCTAAGGCCTCAGCTCCCTGAAAAGGAATTTTGAATGGTTTGGTTATGGCTAAACTTTCCTGTCAAAACTTTTTCAGTTATTTGTTTGTTTGTTTTGAGGTTTAACGTCCCAGTCAATAATTTTTGCTCATGTCTGGATTCAGCTACTACTTCCTAGGTTTTAACCAGTACTATGGGATGTCAATGTCTCGCTCAAGGATATACACGGTGCTGCCAGTAGGGATCGAACCTACTATCTCTTGATTCAGAGTCTGTGAGCTCTACCACCTCAACACCGCACTACACTATTATTTTTTTTTAATTGTGTCTGCTTTCTGGGTATAAACCAGTATATGGGGAGCTTGAAGTGTCTTGCTCAAGGACACTACACAGCCGAGGTAGGCACGGAACCCAGGACCTGTATCCAGTGTTAAGTACACAGCGACTAGGCCACCAAGCTCCATCTGGATAATTGCATAAAATTAATGTTTTCACATGAATGATGATGAACAACTTCAAAATATCTATAACAATATAATTATGTCATAATTTAATCTCATTATTTTTACCTACCTTTTCTGACTTGGCTATGGTGACTAGAAGTAGAAACAGAGTCTGCATATACTGGATACCCTGCTGAGCCTGAAAGGGTTAAGCAGACAGTAATGGGCAGAATACATGTACTATTTTAAAGCATTAAATAGGTTTTCAATTTTACAATCTTATGAGCCACATTATGAGCAACAAGAAACAATGCCCAATGTGTGGAAAAACAAGTAAAGAGCTATCAATATAATGTAAGCCATTTCAGGATTTATTGAGAGAAAAAATTAATCCTTGCTATTCATTTACATGCAGCAAAATCAATCAAGTGAATTACATGTACATAACAACTTATGATCATCTTCTTAGCTCTATGCTGAGTGCATTGAACCATCACAAACCACTATCAAGCTACTTACCTTCAAATAGACATCAGCTGATGACAGGATAGCCGTCAGTATAACATGTTCCTGTAAGACCGGTAACCAGACACTGGGGTCCTGGATTTGCTGTATCAGCTCCTCAGCGAGGCAACATGTTACTATCTGTAACTGTAAAACATCTTGTTAATAAATCACAGAAGTCTAAGGGCCAGGATTAGGCTCCAATCAAATTTAGGCTTTTGATAACTTTATTTCCTAACAATGCCAGTACTACTGTGATTTATCTCTAAACATTGTCAACTGAGCCGCCTCATGAGAAAACCAACAATCTGCATGTGCGAAAACAAAGGCGCAGATCAGCTTCGCGGTAACCGCGAAGCTGATCAGCGCCTTTGTTTTCGCTACTCCGATAATACAATTCCTCCTCTACTTAACTCCAAAATTTCAAGCTTCTAGCCTGCTTCTGTAGCTGTACAGGCCGGTTTGTGACAGACCTGTTCGGAAACCACATTGTTGGTTTTCCCACGAGGCGGCTCAAATGATTTTGTCTTCTACTCTGTTGTGCTAGTCATCTTTGCTTTGGACTGAGATTAGATGGATGGCTACCTTACTGGGAAAGAGTTTGTTATCTTGCTCTTTATGTGAGTTGTTACATCTTGTGTTTTGTGTTGTAATTTGTTTTCCACTTGAGGTAGAAAAACTAGGCAAGACAAACTATCTTGATAAAAGATTTGAGATTATGTTTATGACACCAAAAATGTTTTCCTAAAGCTAGCACAACAATAATTTTCCATTCTTTGTGTCGCCTTTAGGAAGACGTCCTTGCTTATCCGTTACCAATCATATTTTTACAGCATTTTTATGCATATTCTTACCTTCAGTCTGAAGTCTGTTGTGATGAATGACTTGTCCTGTGCCTCCTGTGAGCCCCTGAGTTCCTGGGGGGAGGGGAGTTCCCTAGTACTCTGTAGCAACACCTCACATACAGTCACTAACAAAGACCGCAACACTGGGATACCACATCCTGGAGGAAAACAGATGAGTCACATCATGAGAACAAGTAGCCCAAGTAGTACTGGTAGACTACATCCTGGAGGAAAACAAATGAGCCACATCATGAGAAAAAATGGATTTATGACAATGCAAAAACAAAGTCACAGATCAGCTGGTCGAAAACCCAGAAAACCGTTTTTCTGTGATTCCCCGAGTTCCTGGGAAGACTAGAATACTACATCCTAAGGAAAAACAGATATTTATGCACCAGTCATTTGTAGCCATTTTTGGGCAAAAATCTTGATGATTAGCAATTTTGGGGCCATTTTTTGTTTATTGATTAGCGATTTCAGAGGTACTTCATTGAGACACACAGTTATTTATTGCCTTCTTCATACAATGCACTCTAAGGCATTATACTGGAGCTTGCGCTTATTGCTAAGACACAATACAACCAGAGGACCAATGGTCCTGTAAACGCTCACCTGAGACCTGAGATATATACATGTACCGATAAACTTGTTAGACTAGAATTGTACAATGCATGTATATAACCCTAGGGCAGGGTCAGAATAACTCCTGGAGTCAATGTCTTTTTCAAATCAGAAAAATTCAGTCCATTTGCCAATTAACTGCAAGTTTTGTCCTTCAAATGACATTTTAACAATTTTCTCCATTCAAATGCATGGGCGATCTAAGTTGACCTTGCCGTGAAATAGGTCAAGGTCATCCCAGTGTCATGATTTATACAAATTTTGTAGACCTCCGTTCCTTAATGCTTCATGCCAAGTTTCAAAATCATAGGCGTTCTGGTTCTGAAGAAGATGTTTTTAAATTTTTTTTGCCATTTATAGCCATGGCGGCCATCTTGGTCATGTGACCTTGACCATTTATATAAACTTGCATTTCCTCTTCCTAAGGATGCTCCACATAAAGTTTGGCTTTGATTGGCCAAGGGGTTTCAGAGGAGAAGATGTTTGAATATTATGGTCATTTACAAGTATATAGCCCCGAGGCAGGGGCAGACAACCTCCAGGGGCCAAAATTTTTCCATAAACATTAATTTTCTGTCTATTTGCCTATTCCCAGTAAGTTTTACCCATTTAATAGCATTTTACCATTTTTCCCCATTCAAATGCATTGGCGACCTAAGTTGACCTTGCAGTAAAATAGGTCAAGGTCATCGCAGGGTCATGATTTATATAAACTTTGTAGAACTTCTTTCTGTGATGCTTCATGCCAAGTTTCAAAATCATAGGCCTTCTGGTTCTGGAGAAGAAGATTTTTAAAGGTTTTTGCTATTTATAGCCATGGCGGCCATCTTTGGTCACGTGACCTGGACCATTTATATAAACTTTTGTTCCCCCTTCCTAAGGATGCTCCACATGAAGTTTGGCTTTGATTCCCCAAGCGGTTTCAGAGGAGAAGATCTTTGAAATTGTGAACGACGGACGGACGGACGACGGAAGGACGACGGAGTATGGCCATCCTATAAGCTCACCTTGTGAGCCTTCGGCTCAGGTGAGCTAAAAACACCTACAAACCTGTAGAAGTATCAGTCCTCTGATATTGTATAATGGTGGTAACTGAGCCGAGCAGACCTATCTGTACTGATGGTATAATCATATCCCCACTTGTCAGTGAAATAGACAACACTTCATGTACTCTCTGTAACACCTCGTGTATATTGCTGAAGGACCTGCAAATATAAAATTCAGGAAACCATGTCCATGAAATGTATGTCGGTCATTTATTAAGTCTTGAAAGTGGGCGCCTAAATATGACTGTGTAAAAGTCAACCATACAATGTACAGCTCCGTTTCAAAAATACCCTGAGAAAGCAAAAGCTTTTACAAAAAGCATAAAAAAGGTTGAACTTATTATCTTTATCAAATGGTAGGCTATACTCAACTTGTATACCCCTGATGAAATCAGATTTTAATGAATTTTCTTAGTTTTGCCCAAAACATAGATTGTTGGTATATGTTAAAACTGCATTGCTGAGTCCCACAACCTCTGTTTTAGAGCAAAAATAATAAAAAAAGGTATACCCCCTGTATACCCCAGTTTTATTAAACAAATGTGGGGTTAAAAGGGATATACATTACATGGACATTATTTCCTGATTGGTCAAGTAGAGTCATTTGAGCAACATCATGAGAAAACAGGTTTTTTGCCTATGCCAAAACAGAGGTGCAGAACAGCTTCCCAGTAACTGCAAAGCTGATCAGCGCCTTTGTTTTCGCTACACGGATAGTACAATTCCTCTACTTTCTAAATCCAAAATTTCAAGCTTCTAGCCTGCTTCCGTTACTGTACAGGCCGATTTGTGTCAGACCTGGTCAGAAACCCCGAAGACCTGTTTTCTCAGGTTGCAGCTCATTTATTGTGAGCAATCAACTCACCTTTTCCACTGTTTGACAAGCGTGAAGAAGAGAGCACTACAGTTCTGAGCAAGACGATGGGACAGCTCTGTCATTGTACCAGAAAACTGTAAATATAAATTTACCATTACGGAAACTTGCCGATACGATATACAGAGATTTTTTTCCCCTGGAAAAATTTGATATTTTTAATATTTTTGCTCAAATAATTGTGTGTACATGATAGAACTGCCTCTTCGATGCGGTTCTAACAAGTACCCACAATCTTTGTTTAGCATCAGAAATAGGTATAACCCTGCAAACTCTAGTTTTTTCTATACACACATGGTGTTTAAGGGGGTAAATCTTACACAGACATGTTTTTGCAGAAAACATGTGCATGAAAAGTATACCCCCTTAAACCCCACTTTTATGTAGTAGAACTTGGGTTTACAGGGATGTACAATTTTTCTTATTTTTGATTCAAAACAGATTGTAGGTACATGTACTTGCTAGAACCGCCTCAGCAAGGGGGAAAAACAATCACTGTTTTGAGTAAAAGTATTTTCCAATGAAATTTTCAATTTTTTGTGCTGAAAAAAAAAAGTCTTTTTATATATTATTGCATGGGCACATTTTCGTAATGATATCCCTAGCGAAAAGCTTTCTCTGACCTGTCATCAGAATACTAGAGAACTCATCACTGACATAATAGCCCCACCCCAAAACCTCTCCCCACCCCCACTGAGTGAGAGTAAGCCTCTGTACACGGGTCGTCTAACCATAGCAATGTAAGAACTGGAAAAATCTAAATATTGGGACATCATTATTAATTGGTCAAACCAAACAATGATTTTATGATTGTAATCATTTTTTATTTGAGCCGCGACGTGAGAAAACCGGTCTTCAGGGTTTCCGACCAGGTCTGACACAAACCGACCTGTACAGTCACAGGAGCAGGCTAGAAGCTTGAAATTTTGGATATAAGAAGAAGAGGGAATGTACTATCCGTGTAGCGAAAACAAAGGCGCTGATCAGCTTCGCGGTTACCGCGAAGCTGATCTGCGCCTTTGTTTTCGCATAGGCAAAAATCCGGTTTTTTCACGATGCGGCTCATTTTTATTTCATAATTCATTTTAGTATCAAAACTGTGATTCCAAAAGCAGCAGGCAAACAGTATAGATCTTAACAAGACTGCTCAATCTAGCAATCTGATCAGTGTCTACATTATCTGCCCAATTTCTATCAGTCCCAATACCTAGGATTTTTCCCAGCATATTGCTATAGTGACTGAGAACCTGTGTTTTATTCACTATATGTCTGTGTTTATAGCAGCCATTGAAGCTCTCAGTGGCTACCAGCTTTAACGACAATAAATGAGCCACCCCATGGGAAAACCAACAAACTGCATATGCGAAAACAAAGGCGCAGATCAGCTTCGCGGTAACCGCGAAGCTGATCAGCGCCTTTGTTTTCGCTTCTCGGGTAGTACAATCCCTCTTCTACTTAAATCCGAAATTTCAAGCTTCTAGCTCTTTTCTGTGCTTGCACAGGCTGGTTTGTGTCGGACCTGTTCGGAAACCACATTATTGGTTTTCCCACGAGGCGGCTCAAATACTCTGGTTTATCCCTCAGTGTCTTCAGATAGTGATTGTATCATCATTTGACAGGTCAGTTACTAGTCTACTATACAAGAAGGAAAATCTGAAGTATTATATGAGCAATGTCATGAGAAAACCGGATTTTCTCCAATGCGAAAACAGGAAATGCACAGCTGATCAGCACCTTTGTTTCCGCTACAGTCTCTCTACTTCTTCAATCCAAAATTTCAAGCTTCTAGCTATCTTCTGTGACTGTACAGACCGGTTTGTGTCAGACCTGGTCAGAAACTCCTGAAGAGCAGTTTTCTCAAGTCGTGACTCATATTAAGATGTCTGAACTTTAGTTGATCTTGTATTGTATTAGTTGAGCCGCGACGCGAGAAAACCGGGCTTCGGGATTTCCGACCAGGTCTGACACAAACTGACCTGTACAGTCACAGAAGCGGGCTAGAAGCTTGAAATTTCGGATATAAGAAGAAGAGGAAATGTACTATCCGTGTAGCGAAAACAAAGGCGCTGATCAGCTTCGCGGTTACCGCGAAGCTGATCTGCGCCTTTGTTTTTGCATAGGCAAATATCCGGTTTTCTCACGATGCGGCTCAGTTTACGATGGCCATGTCATCAGAAACCAGTACTTTTGCTCATTGTCACAAGATCTACCCCCCATACAGACCATAAATCCCTTGTTCACAGGCATTGTTCCAGGGGGGCGCAACTCCCCAGCCCCTCTGTTTCGCCACCTGTGGGTCAATGTATGTCTGGTTCATAGAAGACCAATAAAGGGAATATTTGTTGATAACTGATGATGAGTGATTTTCAAATATTTTTCAATTTTTCGATGAAATTTTTTTATGCAAACAGTATAGCCCCAGATGGGACGCTGCATTCTGCCGCATTCTGCAGCGTCACATCTAGGGCTATGCTGTTTGCCCATGTCCTAGAAAAAAGGATGCCAGGCTTATGAGTTAAAGAATATAACTAAAATACTTCCTTAATCTGGGCTTCTCTACTTACTTAGTAGCTACATAGGCTTGATGCAGCTACCCAGCATATAGACAATAATAAAGTTGGTTTTATCTCCTTGTGACATCAACTGTACATGCTTTCTCATCATCTGACAGGCAATGAATTATACAGAAATGGGCAGCGCCACCAATAAAGCAGTCTTCAGGGTTTCCAACCATGGTCCTACTAAAAACGGCTAGTGCAGTCACAGAAGAGGGCTAGGAGCTTGAATTTTAGTTATAGGTAGAAGAGAGAGGAAATAGGAAATTCGAAAATGTGAAAACAAAGGCAGGACTATGTGTCCTGGGCCAAGTGAGAAACCCTAGACTGGCTTCTCGTAACACATGAGCCGCCTCGTGGGAAAACCAACAATGTGGTTTCCGAACAGGTCCCACACAAACCGGCCTGTACAGCTACAGCAGCAGGCTAGAAGCTTGAAATTTTGGAGTTAAGTAGAGGAGGAATTGTACTATCCGAGCAGCGAAAACAAAGGCGCTGATCAGCTTCGCGGTTACCGCGAAGCTGATCTGCGCCTTTGTTTTCGCCTATGCAGATTGTTGGTTTTCCCAGGAGGCGGCTCACATCTCAAATTACTCAGATAATTAGTGATTACCTGTGTATATATGGCTTCTAGCAGGTCCAACATCACCTGTTCCTTGAGACTGTCAGTCAGCTTCAGCTCCACAACCTAACAAATCAAATATACCGAGAACATCAGAAAATGTCTGAATTTTGCTGAAATTGGTGAATTTGTTGCCTCCCAAATTCAAAGAAGTACTGGGTTCTTTTTAATACTTATTTTAAAATACTAAAAAAAATGCTGGCTCACAAATTCAAGGACTCGAAGGCAATTTGGAACCAAACAATTCCGCACCATAATGGTCATGAAAAAATCTCCAAACTAACAAAAGTCAGATGATCAGGTTCAACTGTACACTTCTGATCTAAACAAAATGGGCCAGGCTGTACAGTCACAGAAGATGGTTAGAGGCTTGAAATTTTGTATTTAAGTAGAAGAGGGATTGTACTATCCATCTAGCGAAAACAAAAGCACTGATCAGCTTCGCCTTTCCCGCGAAGCTGATCTGCACCTTTGTTTTCGCACAAGCATTTTATTGGTTTTCTTATACAGAGGCTCAAATATAAGATAGCCGTTTTGTATACAAAATGAAAGCTTACATCATTTTTGGCTAGCACTATGAGTATGTTCTTCCATGCTGTGAGTAGTTTCACAACAGGATGATTCAGTACGTCTCTAGGATTGTGGGACGACTCCACCAAGATACGCTGTCTAACATCACTGTCATCAGATCTAACACAGTTGGTTACATACTGAAACATACATTAGGGAGATTTTTTTGTTTCTTTGATTTATTCCTTTAATTTAGCGCACATGCTCCAATAAGCCAACACCATACTTGTTTATGGAAACAATGTGCATAAGCACACACTGCTCGACTAGCATATTGGTATTTCACACAAATTCAACACACTAATACTGTATAAGCTGCATAAAAATCTAACCTTAAATTTTCAAACACCATTTTGCAACGACTGAAATGCTTAAATGACTTAATCATTAACATTTTGGCATGGTTATTTCAGCAGTTTTATTTGCTGTTTTCGTTTGAAGTGTGTGCTAATTGGAAAGTTTTTTGTAACCATAACTTGAAGTCATTTTGAAAATTTAAGTGTATGCTAATTAGAATGAATATGGTACTTTTTTCTTGCATTGTTGTTGCCTTTTAACATAAGCACTTGACCATTAAATAAAGTTTGTACTGAACAATCAAATAAAACTTCGCTGGTTTCAATAACAGAGAGCAGTAGCCCTGTAGTTAGAAAATCAGAATACCTATCGAGATGTCTGGGTGGTACCAGAATGTGTCAGTGACCAAGAGATGTTAACTTTCTATAGTAATGGTTACCACCCAGGAAGCAATATGGCTCCATTTCAACATAACTGAAAATTTGTTGACTTGGATATTAAACCACAACACAAACTCATTTCAAACATCAACTTACAGTAGACCAGAACTTGAGCTTGTCTTTGCTGGCAATATCTTTTAACACTGTCTTCAAGTTATCATCTAACTTCGCACTGGAACAATGCACATTAAAACTGGTAAAATATTTGAGTCGCCATATAAGAAAACCAGCAACCTGCTGCATATGCGAAACCAAAGGCGCAGATCAGCTGTGCCGTAACTGCACAGAGTAACTGCACAGCTGATCAGTGCCTCTGTTTTGCAAAATGAATAGCATAAGCCATCGTCTTTCTAAATCTAAACTTTCCAGCCTCTAGTCATCTTTTGTGCTTGTACAACTCTGTTGGACCTGGTCGGGAACTCAAATTGCTAGTTTTTACACACGAAGGCAAATTTATATATAACACAAACTGCTATTGATAAAATATAACAAGGAACACAAATACTAGTAAATCCAATTCATACATCTCAGAACAACCAAAATAAGGCACTGAAGAACATACATGTTAATTGATTGCCTTATAAAGATAAGCTTCTCCATCGCATGAAATAATTGTGAAAAACATGAAAAATGTGTAATGAACATCTTGACAGAGTTGCATTTTAAAATGCCTTATATATTGGAGCAAAACTGTTACATTACCTTGTGATTGTAAATATTTCCTGTGCCAGGATTCTGAAGATGTTGGACACAGTTCTCAAGGTGAAGGTCAACATCTACAATACAAACAAACATTGAATAAAGTCCAACATCTATGCACCATAATGCCTGGTCTCTGAGCCATACTCAGTTTTCAGAATAAAAAAACATATTATTCATACACACACATGACTCAAGCTATGGTAATAATTGTTTATTTGTTTTAAGGTTTACGAGTCAACTAGCTACTAGTAAAATCCTAACAGAGCCAATGTTTCCTGGGTATTTTGTGTCTTGTTCAAGGACACAACCAAACACAACTCTCAATCCGAACTCAGGGGTTCTAATCAATTTCCTCAACTTAATGAGCCTCAAATATCCTCTCACTAATTACTCTTCTCAAAGTTTTGTACAGAAAGACACTACCTGTGGTTTGTGATCCTTGTCTCTGCTGTCTCTGGTAATGTCTCTCAGTAACGGCTCACACAGGCTCGACCAGAATGTTGCTCTGAAATAGTATCGGTTCTATGGCATTTCAACAGCCCTACATATACATTCATGTAAAGCAAAGTGTTAAAAGTCCAGTGAAGGCAGTCAACATAAAATCATTTGATACCTGCTATCAATTACAGTTCTAATATACATACATTACCTCACACAAAGGTCCGAAAACAGAGGTAGACAAACTCCTTTGGTAAGATGTTTTATAAACACTGTCATTTGACCTATTATCTAACGCACACATCATTAACAACCACTTACCCTTTTGTGGCCAAAGAATAGCAAGGATATTGACTTTTCTCTTTCACAAAGCCCTGCACTGTGGAGACACTCAAGATTATGAAGCTAAAAACTCTTTTAAAAGACCAGCTAAAATCCAGGCTGGTAGATGCAAATTTATATGGCCATTTAGGCCTGGGAATCAAAACTCCTGATACTCCATGGCACAGCTGTCTACTCTTGTTACGCCTTTTCAATGATGCTTTGACTGGCAAAGCAATTTCAGAGGATATGATGCTTAAATATGTTTATTAAGCCCTGAGACAGGGGCAGAAACTCCTGTACCCTTGTGGGTTTGAAATTCATTGACTTACTTTGACCTAAGTGCTGACATGGCTGTCTCCCTGAGCCCGCCCCACAGGGCCTGTATAAAGTCTGTACACGCTGCCATCAGGTCCGGTGGACATTGGTACGATGTCTGCTTCTTCACATCCATCAGGTCTAATACTGTCTGTAGACAACTAGCCCTACCAGTAGTCAGGCCCTGTAGAATATTTACATTATTTAGTAGGGGAATTGTTAAAATGTACTTATGAAAGTATTGATCATAGGTCTAAGAGTAACACTTTTTAAAAGTAGAGTCAATCTGAAAAGCCTATGTAACTCGTTAATTTACAAATTACAGAAAGCCCAGTCCAGATGTGCGAATACCAATAACCTTTAATGCAAAGATTGAAGCCTCATGTATCTGAAAGTCCAAGAAATTTAATTATGAACTTTGTGCTTCAAACTATCAACAATTCTTTTTCATTGAAGGAGCAAGTGATATATACCTGGAAAAAATGAGTAGTCATATTACCTTAGATGGGTCAGTGGGTTGTACTGTCTGTACATTGAGGAAAACCTCTATCAGACCAGGCTGGGTATCTACACACACTGATAGAAACTCTAGTATACCAGTCTTCAGACCTAGGTCCTGTAAACACAAACATATTTGAGATTGTTAGACTTTTATCTTTTTCATTTATTATGTTGACGTTGGTATACAAGACACCACATGTAAAAACCACCATCATGCATAGGTGAAAACAGAGGTACAGATCAGCTGTGCAGTAACTGTTTTCCCTACAATCCCTCTTCTTCTATTCTGTTTGTTAAAAGAAAATTATAAAATCACTTCTGTTCCCCTAAAAATGGCATTGGTCTTGTCCTAATAATAAAGCTGAGAAAATTCATTCATCATAAAAAGGGTAAAAGCTACCCTACCTCCGTGACATGTTGCAGTCTCATCAGATAAACATCTCTGATTGGCTCGGCCTGGTTCCCGAGACAAGCTAGGATAGACATGGGCAGAACGACAGCCAGCCGCTTCAGAAACAATGTGGCAAGCTTTGGTAGCAGTGGGTTAGTCCTGTGGTAGATATACTCTGCTATGACCCCCACAATGTGTTGGTTGAGATATCCTGCCGGCTGGGAGGACAGGGCCACCTCTACCGGGGAGACAGTCTGGTCAGCTGGACGTAACAACAACAGCCGGTTAATGACCGAGAAACCACTCTGAATCAGCTGAACAAGGTCTTCACCACTCCCTTCAGATTTGCTGTAAAACATAAGGTAATGCAAAATATAAGCAATTAAGATCAAGATGACGAGTATTTGGTCATCATAATTTCAGACCAGGTCCAAAACAAACAAGGCTGCACTAATATACCTTGAGACTTCAAACTTTGGACTTAGAAACTGGAACAATTGCACCATCCATGTAGCAAAAACTTAGGCATTGATCAGCTGTGCAATTACTACAATGCTGAACTGTGGCTTTGCTTTTTCAATTCAGGCAGAAATTCTCACAACATTACTCATAAGTACCTGGATTGCTGAGCCAGTAAAGTCTCTACTGTTTCTACTCCTGTGGCTATAATTTCCAGCAGACTTCTACCTGCCTCAGTGAACAACAGACTGTAGATACAGATGTCTTGTAGATGTACCCCCCCCCCCTCCCCCACCCCAAGGGACATCATTACCTGGATTGCTGAGCCAGTAAAGTCTCTACTGTTTCTACTCCTGTGGCTATGATTTCCAGCAGACTTCTACCTGCCTCAGTGAACAACAGACTGTAGATACAGATGTCCTGTAGATATACCCCCCCCCCTCCCCCAACCCGGGGGACATTATTACCTGGATTGCTGAGACAGTAAAGTCTCTACTGTTTCTACTCCTGTGGCTATAATTTCCAGCAGACTTCTACCTGCCTTGGTGAACAACAGACTGTAGATACAGATGTCTTGTAGATGTAACACCCCCCCTCCCCCACCCCCAGGGGACATTATTACCTGGATTGCTGAGCCAGTAAAGTCTCTACTGTTTCTACTCCTGTGGCTATGATTTCCAGCAGACTTCTACCTGCCTCAGTGAACAACAGACTGTAGATACAGATGTCTTGTGGATGTAACATCCCCCCCCCCTCCCCCACCCCAGGGGACATTATTACCTGGATTGCTGAGCCAGTAAAGTCTCTACTGTTTCTACTCCTGTGGCTATGATTTCCAGCAGACTTCTACCTGCCTCAGTGAACAACAGACTGTAGATACAGATGTCTTGTGGATGTAACATCCCCCCCCCCTCCCCCACCCCAGGGGACATTATTACCTAGATTGCTGAGCCAGTAAAGTCTCTACTGTTTCTACCCCTGTGGCTATAATTTCCAGCAGACTTCTACCTGCCTCTGTAAACAACAGACTGTAGATACAGATGTCTTGTAGATATACCCCCCCCCCCTCCCCCAACCCGGGGGACATTATTACCTGGATTGCTGAGACAGTAAAGTCTCTACTGTTTCTACTCCTGTGGCTATAATTTCCAGCAGACTTCTACCTGCCTTGGTGAACAACAGACTGTAGATACAGATGTCTTGTGGATGTACCCCCCCCCCCTCCCCCACCCCAAGGGACATCATTACCTGGATTGCTGAGCCAGTAAAGTCTCTACTGTTTCTACTCCTGTGGCTATGATTTCCAGCAGACTTCTACCTGCCTCAGTGAACAACAGACTGTAGATACAGATGTCTTGTGGATGTAACATCCCCCCCCCTCCCCCACCCCAGGGGACATTATTACCTAGATTGCTGAGCCAGTAAAGTCTCTACTGTTTCTACTCCTGTGGCTATGATTTCCAGCAGACTTCTACCTGCCTCGGTGAACAACAGACTGTAGATACAGATGTCTTGTAGATGTAACCTGGTAACAGATAAAACAAATTTATCCGAGATCTTAATTGTAGTAAAACATTGCCAAATGTTTAAGGTCACTGATTTTAAGCCCTATTTATCAACTGATCATCTCACTGCTTTTTATTTAACCCTGTTTTCTATCCATCTATTGTTTGATCTTTTTAAAAAAAAACAGAAAGAAAATATCTTGAAAACTATAATACAAATTTTTAAAGGGTCTCAAAACAAATGTATGGTATTTCAATTAAAACAAATTTCTTTGTTTCTATGTGATACATTTCCTTCTTTATAAAGTTGTGAATTTAAAGCAATAAAGAACATAGTGATCATATTTTACATACAAGTTTGTCACTAAAATGCAGAAAACATATTTTCTTGTGGGCATACTTACTTTGCGGCTTTCTTTCTCTCCTGTACATCAGAGAAATTGAGCACCTTTTGGCAGATAGCTAGACACTTCTGACCTAAAATTAATGAAAATTGTTGGTCAGTTACATTTATACTTAATTTTGTTAGTATTGAGGTTAAAGATGTGTTTCAACAATTCTTCAGTAATGCCAGAATTGAATCAGCATTTCCTTGAGTATTAACCAGTCTCTAGGAGTTAATGGCTTGCTCAAAGATACAAAATGGCGCCCCATTCCAAGTCTGCCGCTCTAGGCCACCAGGCTCCTGCATTCACATTTAAATTCTCAACAGGGGCCTCCATTTTATGTCTTTTCCAAAAGACTAGAAAATAACCCATAGGCTCTGCAATGATTGCTTATAACTAGACCCTGTGACAATTATGAAGAACAGTTTCAAAATTATTAAAGAAGATACAAAACATGGCCATGTTGTTATAGAAAGGCATGAATAGATGTCTGGTAATTACCCAAATCATCAGGGAAACAAAGCACTTAAACTAAGAACCTCATAACTAATATTTAGTGTATGAATATGTTACAATATAGTTCATGGCAAAAAACACTTGGTAAAGCCTCACTGAATTATTATGGCTGGATATGAAGAGCAGAAACATAAGCACCAGAATTCCCAGCTCTGATTTTAGGGTGGAGTGTTGGTTCTGATTGCACAAATTCCTGGCCATTGCTTACCTTTAATCTTGTCCTAAATCCCAAGCTCACCATTTGGGCCTGTGAGTGAGAAAACCAACAATTTGGGTTACGACCAAGTCTGACACAAATCAGGCTGTACTGTCACAGTAGATGGTTAGAAACTGGAAATTTTGGATTTTGAAAGTAGAAGAATCATACTATCCGTGTAGCAAAAACTAAGGCGCTGATCATCTTCGCAGTTACTGCGAAGCTGATCTGCGCCTTTGTTTTCGCCTATGCAGATTGTTGGTTTTCCAATGTGGTGGCTCATTTTCTTTACCTTTACAAAACTTGTCAACACTTACCTATGATTTCTTTACGTGTTGTGTCGTAGTATCTCCACTTTTGAAAGACAGGAAATATTTCTCTCAGCATATACATCACTGCCGGCATCAGTTCATTTTCCATTCTCTCTCGATATAGTGGCTGCAACATAGTAAAACATGCACACAGAATTGCTTTTAATATGGCAGACCTTTCTTATTCTTAAAGAAAACGTGCCCATTCAATATACATAGATTTTTAAAGTTCTAAAAAATGAAAATTTTTAGTAGAAAATTTTTGCTATTTTTCTTATTTTTGCTCAAAACATAGATTGTGGGTACATGTTAGAACCGCCTCACTGAGGCGGTTCTAACGAGTACCCACAATCTATGTTTTGGAGCAAAAATAAGAAAAATAGGTATACCCCTGCATACCCCAGTTTTGCTATATAAAAGTGGGGTTTGAGTGGGTACACATTTCACGGACATGTTTTCCTGATGTTTGAGCGTGGGTGTATTATGAGTTAGAGGTGCTGTTGCTTTGTAGTATGTTTTGCTAAAATATTAACATCTATTGACCATTTTGCTCAATTTAATTTTGCTAGCCAATTTGTTGCTTAGCAAGTTTTCTACAAACTGCTTACCCCTACTGAACACCCATCCTTACATATTTCTGGTATAAGTTATAACCTCTTAACTTAATCATTATCTGCAAAAGTAAGACTATATGAGCCACGTCGCGAGAAAACCGGTCTTGAGAGTTTCCGACCTGACCTGGTCGTAAACAAACTTAGCTGTGCAAGCACAAAAGATGACTAGAAATTTTGGATTTAGAAAATACATGAATTGTACATGAATTGTAGCGAAAACAAAGGTGCTGATCAGCTTCACAGTTACTGCGAAGCTGATCTGCGCCTTTGATTTCGCATAGGCAAAAATCCAGTTTTCTCATGACGTGACACATATGTAAGGCAACTGAAAACAATACCTGTATCAACTGTGCTACAAAGTCTAGGTATGCCAGTGTCAGCGGGTATCTACCCTGCGTACTTTCAAACCCTGCCAGTAGGGCACCATACAGCCCGGGGCTCAAGCCTTGACCACTGAAAAACATACTACATATATATTTCTAACCTTTTTTTGTTAAATATATCAAACTTCAAAAAAAAACATTCTTAGTCCTTCGAAACAAAAATTCAAATGGTTAATTACCAAGTATTTATTAGAGGGATAAAACATGATTTTCCGTTCATTAACATCCACTGGGTCCTGAGGGGAATGTTGAAAACCGAGGGACCTTGGCAGTGTTAATAAATGAAAAAATCTTGTTAGATCCCTATCATTGCATAAATTCTGCAAAAACAAAGAAATAATGGCACATTTTATTTTATAGCCTCGTCATAGCTTTCATTCTCATGCTCGTTCCTGGCATACTTCATTTACTTATTATTAGCCTGGTAACAAGCATTTTAGTAAAAACCATGTATTAACAACACTCATACACTTGAATTGCCTGAATGATAAAGCTTTTTTCTTCATTACTATATGCCTGTAAATATCATATGACATGGGTATTTAAGCAATAATGAGTAACAATTATAGACGACAGACAGTTATTTGCGATTAAACTGCACATATTTATATTTTCAGACAACAGCCTGAAAAGGAAGAAGTCGATGCAGGAATGCCGAAATTTATTTCACGAAAACATGTCTGTGTAATATTTACCCCCCTGAACCCCACTTTTATATAGCAAAACTGGGGTATGAAGGGGTATACCTATTTTTCTTATTTTTGCTCCAAAACATAGATTGTGGGTACTTCGCCGAGGAGGTTCTAACGTGTACCCACAATCTATGTTTTGAGCATAAATAAGAAAAATATTAAAATTTTTCCAGTGAAAATTTTGATTTTTACAAACAACAAAAATTTCTGTATATGCATGGGCGTGTTTTCGTAATGTTTATTATCATGGAGGCCCTTGCTCGATGCAAAGCAGATACCAATAAGGGAATCACTGCATTGACTGTCACAGACAAAAAGATCTTAACAAATTTATTGCTGTTAAGAATTTTGAAAGGAAAAATTCTAATAACTAGAATTTGTTTTCTATGTGAAAACTGATGTCTCCCCCCTTTCTACGTGCATGTCCAAAATATGCAAGCAAGAGTTATAGTTCTTGTGCATCACATATCCTGTCATTCTGTTTTATAAGTGTACTAAGTTTCATTGAAATATCTCTTACTGTTTTCAAGTTATAGAGGGGGCACGAAAGTGTTTGGAAAATAATCAAAGGGAAATAACTCCAAAGATATGAAAGCAAGAGTAATGATTCTTGTGCATCATGCTTTATAAGTGTACCATGTTTCATTGAAAAATCTCTAATGGTTTTTGAGTTATAGAGCAGACAAGAAATTGAATGAAAAATAATCAAAGGGAAATAACTCCAAAGATATGCAAGAGTTATGGTTCTTTAGCATGACACATCATCTCATCGTGCTTTATAAGTGTATCAAGTTTCATTGAAATATTTCTTATGGTTTTCAAATTATAGAGTGGACATGAAATTGTATGGAAAAATAATCAAAGGGAAATAACTCCAAAGATATGAAAGCAAGAGTTATAATTCTTGTGCATGACACATCGTCTCATCATGCTTTATAAGTGTACCAAGTTTCACTAAAATTTCTCTTACGGTTTTCAAGTTATAGGGTGGACACGAAATTGTATGGAAAATAATCAAAGGGAAATTACTCCAAAGATATGCAAGCAAGAGTTATGGTTCTTTAGCACGACACGTAATCTCATCGTGCTTTATAAGTGTACCAAGTTTCATTGAAATAACTCTTAAGATTTTCGAGTTATAAAGCGGACACGAAATTGTATGGAAAATAATCAAAGGGAAATAACTCATAAAATTCTCAAGCCAGAGTTATGGTTCTTGTGCATGACACATCGTCTGATCATGCTCAATAAGTGTACCAAGTTTTATTGAAAAATCTTAAACGGTTTTCAAGTTATACAGCAGACACAAAATTGTATCGAAAATAATCAAAGGGAAATAACTCCAAAAATACTCAAGCCAGAGTTATGGTTCTTGTGCATGACACATCGTCTCATCGTGGTCTACAAGTGTACCAAGTTTCATTGAAAAATCTTTAAGTGTACCAAGTTTCATTGAAAAATCTTTAACGGTTTTCAAGTTATACAGCGGACACGAAATTGTATCAAAAATAATCAAAGGGAAATAACTCCAAAAATACTCAAGCTAGAGTCATGGTTCTTGTGCATGACACATAGTCTCGTCGTGGTCTACAAGTGTACCAAGTTTCATTGAAAAATCTTTAACGGTTTTCAAGTTATACAGCGGACACGAAATTGTATCGAAAATAATCAAAGGGAAATAACTCCAAAAATACTCAAGCTAGAGTTATGGTTCTTGTGCATGACACATCGTCTCATTGTGGTTTACAAGTGTACCAAGTTTCATTGAAAAATCTTTAACGGTTTCCAAGTTATAGAGCGGATACGATTTGTGACGGACAGACAGACAGACGCACAGGGAAAAACAATATGTCTCCCGACCCTGTCGGGGGGAGACATAATCATTTCTGAGCAACTTTAGTGTCATGGTGACTGTGCGAGATGGCAGGCTATCAAATTTGTTGTTTGTTGTCCAAAAATAAAAGGGATTATCAAAGTTATGATAATTTCTGTTAAAAGTTCAGCTACATTACCTGAGTACTTCTGCCATGTTGTCAATATTCTCTGTGAGGAATGGTAACAGTCCTGTCTGCTTCATGTCATGCCACGCCTAGAACCAAGACAGTAGAATAATCCAAATTGAGCCACGTCATTAGAAAACGAAGACGCAGATCAGCTGTGCAGTTACTGCACAGATGATCAGCACTTTTGTTTTCGCTACATTGATAGTAAAATTCCTCCTTTACCGGTTTCCAAAATTTCAAGCTTCTAGCCTGCTTCCATGAATGTACAGAAGGGATTGTGTCAGACTTGGTCGGAAACCAATGTTGGTTTTCTCATGTGAAGGCTCAATTTCCATTACATGTACATCTCAAATAACTTGCATGCATAGTGCAAAATAACATGAAAACGGCTTTGCTGTTTCCTGTCTTGAATTTGGAACAAAAGGAATGGATTCATGTGTTAATCAAGCTAATGTGGCTTATATAATGATCATAGTAATTAACAATATTTAGCTATTTATAGATAGTTTTGCATCCATACTCTTTCCCAAATCATCATTAGGCAAATTCTCGAAATATCATCTAGCTCAGACAGTAAGTTAAGGCGTTTGGTGATCAAAGTATTTACTTACTTTCTTAGGATGTTGTTTAGCAATACAGGTGATACACTGCAGACTGGTGGCTAACAGGTCAATGGGTGGGGGGTTAAAGGATGTAAATCTGTAAACAAAGATCTATCATGTACAATGAGCATAAAATTTGATACCAACAATCAGAACTGACAATTAACTTAAATTAAATCAAGCTGCATGTCAAAAGTTTGAGGTGAATATCTACTGTTAGTTCTTAAATGTAAGTGAGAGCATAATTTTTAGCTTACAAATATTCACAAATTTATATGTTGCCTAAGAAATTCAAAATTCTTGCTGACATAGATTTACAATAAAATTAATAAACAACATGGGCTCTTGCTTATAAATTCAAGAAATTTTTTGTTTTGTTTTCATGACTTTTATACAATTACTTTGTCTGCTACAATCTTGGAAGTTTTACAAGTTTAAAGCAATATTACCTCTGTACAACTTGATAGAGGAGACCTATCACGTCTGAGAGTCCATCAGTAGCCTTAGGTTGGGATGTACAGATAGCCTTTATAAATAGGGTTATATCTGACACTCGAGATATCTGGACAGGAGATACCATGCCTGAAGAAAAAAGTCAAACCATTAAATTCTACATGATTCAATTATTAAAGCATTCCAGGCTACTAGTCCCGAATAAAACAAGACCTATCACGTCTGAGAGTCCATCAGTTGCCTTAGGCTGGTATGTACAGATAGCCTTGATAAACAGAGTGATATCTGACACTCCAGATATCTGGACAGGAGAGACCATACCTGCAAAACAGTGTTATATGAGCCGTGACACAAGAAAACCAGTCTTCGGGTTTCCGACCAGGTCTGACATAAAGTAGCTTGTACCCTCACAAAAGAAGGCTAAAAGAAATTTCAGATTTAAAAAGAAGGCTTATACATGAAAAATTCTAGTAAATTTAAATGCATACAAGACCAAAATATACCCTGCTTCAAAATAGGTCAAGGTCAACTAAACGCAACCATTTTACATGCTGCCCTTGATATGTAGTTCCAGTATGGTGCATTTCACATTTGACCAGCTGCCAAAGATCATTTCCATGTGTATAACAAGACCTAACTTGACCTTAGTATAAATCAGCCGCCTCATGAGAAGACCAACATTCTGCATTTGCGAAAACAAAGACACAGATCAGCTTCGCGGTAACTGCGAAGCTGATCAGCGTCTTTTTTTTCACTACACAGATAGTACACTTCCTCTTCTTCTTCAATCCACAATTTCAAGGTTCTAGCCGGCTTCTTTGACTGTACAGCCTGATTTGTGTCCGACCTGTTTGGAAACCACATTGTTGGATTTCCAATGAGGCAGCTCAAATTAGGTCAATGTTAACCCAGAGAAGGCTATAGGTCAAGGTCAATCTAAGGATACTGTTTACCTGCTCCTCTTGATATCTGGTATAGCAGTTCCTGGACCTCACACTTCAGTAGTTGCCAGCCATCGTAGACAATCTCCCATTGAATTATGGGAACATCCATGTCCGACACGGACTTCCTGCCGTTAGAGATCAGCTGACCAAATACTCCGACTGGGATACTGAAGTCACCTGAGAAAAGAACAAGAAAGATAGGTGTATTGGTGAGTTTTCTCAAAGATCTAGCTGCAAAGATGCATGACTATAATGGTTTTCTGTAAATAAATATTCTGTACAACTCTACCATTGTACAAATTTTAACAGCAACAGTAATATTCTGGATATAATTTGATATGGTTATTGTATATTTGATTTGTGGTTTAATGTCCCAGTCAACAAAAAATTCAGCCATGTCTCGACACTGCCTCCACTTCCTGGGTACTTACCATTACTAGGGGGAGTCTTGCTCAAGGACCTAACATGGCACCAGTGGTGTTGAATCCAGGACCTCTCGAATCGGAGTCTGACACTCTACCACTAGACCAATGTGCTCCCCTTGATTAGGGAGGAGAATTATTTTAAAATTTATATACAATTAAATATCACGGGATTTAAATGACTGACAAATCACTGACGAAAACTATCTACTAGATACTAGATTATCATTAAATCTAAATTGGGTTACTATAGTCACCGGAGGTATAAGGTGTTTTGACTCTAGCCAACTGCCAGACTAGTCTGTCCTGTGTTGGTTTGATATCCTGGGCACTGTTTCTGTCCAAGTACTCTGTATATCTTGGTAGAGCTGACCAAAACTCTAATATCTGTAAGAATAAATCATTTTCAGGTCATTATATTATGTCCATTTAGCTGTGATTGCATGTTCAAATAAAGTAATGGCTTTTGTAAATTACATCTACATAAAGTTTTTGAATTGTATAAATATGACGTTTTCTGTCACTTGAGGAGCATTTTATATTTCAAGTATCTTTGACCAGAATACAGTTTTTATCACTAAAATCATACAGCAGTGAAAAATTCAGCAAAGCTGATTGAAATGTGACAAAAAATTAGGACCCTGGTTAAGCCCTGTAGCTACATTACTCACCCTGGGTAAACCCTGTAGTTTACTTACCCTTGAGGCACTGTCACTCGTAGCTGAGGCTAAGGCTGTACTCAGTTCTACCAGGGTGGTAAAGTCTAGGGGAAAATTGAGTAGTGCTGTCTGGAACATGTGACCCACACCCTGGTCTAAACCCTGTAAGAAATCAGGACATATGTGTATGTAAAACTTTTCTCCAAATAAGCATACTTCTATTTTGTTCATAGTTATAGGAATAGTTCAAAATATTTTCAGTAAAGCAGTTTTTCTTAAAGTCACTTTGCATGAAATTTACTTGAAAATCTGTTATAGACAAATATAAGTGTATGTTTGCATTACCCTCTAGTATACCTTTAAGAAAAACTTGGCAAAAATATTGTGTGTGCAATGTAAAGTTTTTGTGTTTTGACAGTTTCATTTTATTATAGCCAATTACAGCTATTTTAGGAAAGATAATTGCACTATTTTACAAAACATTATCCAAAACATAAACATTTTGGAATGCAATTTTAGTATTAGGCAATACATTCAGCTTTTAAGAGAAAACTGTAAATTACTACCATATCCGTACCTTGTTCCAAACATTCCCTGCTATAAATTCTCTTTCCAGAAGCTTGGATGTTACCTTGTATAGAATCTGCAAAGACAGGCAGCATTAAAACTAAAATAATCAAGACCAATTCCACTAGATTAATAGTACATTACAATAATTATCTTTTTACTTTTAACACATAGATTTCAATTTTACAACTTTGTTAAAAATTGTATATTTATGTCTCCCCCCGACAGGGTCGGGAGACATATTGTTTTTCCCCGTGCGTCTGTCCGTCCGTCTGTCTGTCTGTCTGTCTGTCTGTCTGTCCGTCACAAATCGTGTCCGCTCTATAACTTGAAAACCGTTAAAGGTTTTTCAATGAAACTTGGTACACTTGTAAACCACGACGAGACGATGTGTCATGCACAAGAACCATAACTCTAGCTTGAGTATTTTTGGAGTTATTTCCCTTTGATTATTTTCGATACAATTTCGTGTCCGCTGTATAACTTGAAAACCGTTAAAGATTTTGCAATGAAACTTGGTACACTTGTAGACCACGACGAGACGATGTGTCATGCACAAGAACCATAACTCTGGCTTGAGTATTTTTGGAGTTATTTCCCTTTGATTATTTTCGATACAATTTCGTGTCCGCTGTATAACTTGAAAACCGTTTAAGATTTTTCAATAAAACTTGGTACATTTATTGAGCATGATCAGACGATGTGTCATGCACAAGAATCATAACTCTGGCTTGAGTATTTTATGAGTTATTTCCCTTTGATTATTTTCCATACAATTTCGTGTCCGCTTTATAACTTGAAAATCGTAAGAGTTATTTCAATGAAACTTGGTACACTTATAAAGCACGATGAGATTACGTGTCGTGCTAAAGAACCATAACTCTTGCTTGCATATCTTTGGAGTAATTTCCCTTTGATTATTTTCCATACAATTCCGTGTCCACCCTATAACTTGAAAACCGTAAGAGAAATTTCAGTGAAACTTGGTACACTTATAAAGCATGATGAGACAATGTGTCATGCACAAGAATTATAACTCTTGCTTTCATATCTTTGGAGTTATTTCCCTTTGATTATTTTTCCATACAATTTCATGTCCACTCTATAACTTGAAAACCATAAGAAATATTTCAATGAAACTTGGTACACTTATAAAGCACGATGAGATGATGTGTCATGCTAAAGAACCATAACACTTGCTTGCATATCTTTGGAGTTATTTCCCTTTGATTATTTTTCATTCAATTTCGTGTCTGCTCTATAACTCAAAAACCATTAGAGATTTTTCAATGAAACATGGTACACTTATAAAGCATGATGCACAAGAATCATTACTCTTGCTTTCATATCTTTGGAGTTATTTCCCTTTGATTATTTTCCAAACACTTTCGTGCCCCCTCTATAACTTGAAAACCGTAAGAGATATTTCAATGAAACTTGGTACACTTATAAAACAGAATGACAGGATATGTGATGCACAAGAACTATAACTCTTGCTTGCATATTGGACATGCACATAGAAAGGGGGGAGACATCAGTTTTTACATAGAAAACAAATTCTAGTTTAGTATGTTTTTGTAATGGAAATGCTACCAGAAAAGGCATACCAGAAGGTTGTTAACAAGTTTGATTACAGATCAAAGTATATCAGCCAGGTGCAAGAAAACCATCTTCAGGGTTTCTGACCAAGCCTGACAAAAACCAGGCTGCATAGCCATAGAATAAGGCTAGATGCTTGAAATTTCTGCTTCAAGAAGCAGAGGCATAGTACAATCTGTGAAGCAAATTTTAAGGTGCTGATCAGCAGTGGATTTATGTCACAGCTGATCTTTTGTCTTTGTTTTGGCATATGCAAAAATCTGACTTGTTCCACATACCTCCATTTCTCTGTGACTTCTAGTCAGAGTATTCTCATCAAAGGCTGTGAGTGCGGCTAGCAATAGTGTGTACACAACACAGTGGGATAGAGAGGCTGTCATCTGTAAATAACAACATTAACCCATATTTGACAAATGAATTTTCCAAGTATTATCATTTGGGTGAGTCCACTTTCATTTTTAGGGGCATCAGGAGTGATTTTCAAGTTTTAAATAAATTTTTTATGAAAATCCTCTTAGCAAACAGAATAGCCCCAGATGGGACGCCGCGTTCTGCGGCATCACATCTGGGGCTTTTGTGTTTGTCTATGTCCCATAAAAGGGACGCCAGGCTTAAATGAGTTAACATAAATGCAGAAACTACGACTTTATTGTGGTATTTATTCTCCATTTTAACATCACAATGAACTTCAGGACTGACGAAAAATTATTTTCCACTTAAAACTATTCAACTTAATACTCTTAAAACTAATATTAAAGCCAAACCCGAAGAGTGTGGACACAGATAGAATGCAACTTTTAACAAAGCTTCCAGTAGTTCATTGCTTACATTACATTTGTGTTTTCTCGTAAAACTTAATGTGTAAATGACAAATGGTGTAGACTAAACAATCTTTTTGCTCCCACAGCACTATGATAATGATGGGTGAATCCATTCATCATTAATGGGTTAAAGGAGTAAACATCAGAATTCTTACAGATTTTCCACAGAATGGTTCTCTGCTCAGCAATTCTTCCAGGAATGGGAAGACATCCAGCTGTAGTGCCATGTTGCCCATCTTCCGTGTCAGGTTACCTCGGTCATCCTCGAGGTACAGTTGACGAATGACCGCCCAGGCCAGGAGTACAGGGCCGTGTGGAGCCTCGGAGCCCAGAAGTTGGACTGTTTTGTCTACCTCCTGTGAATAGTAAAAGAAATAAATTAAAATAGTGTTTTCTGAGGAAAACTATGTCCCCCTAACCATTTAGTAATTGAAGTGTAGTTACCTTGTAATATGAAGTTTTTCTATGGAAGACACCATACCCATCTTGTTCTGTATGGTGTGGTAGTTTAAACGTGTTTTGGACCCTGTCTAAAATTAGGTCACCATCACCAAATTTTTATTAACTCTGAACCACCTCACAACAATGCGGTTAAAATCCATCGATTGGTTTACAAGTTATCGTGTCCAAAAGACTAATTTCAACAGTTATGAACTAGTGACCTTGGAAATTAGGTCAAGGTCACCAAAATCTTATCAACTCTGAGCCTCCTCCCAACAATGCTTCTGTGCAAGTTTGGTCAAAATCCATCAATTAGTTCACAAGATATCACGTCAGACAGACTAATTTCAACAGCTTTTGACTAGTGCCCTTGGAAATTAGGTCACCATCACCAAATCTTATCAACTCTGAGCCTCCTCCCAACAATGCTTCTGTGCAAGTTTGGTCAAAATCCATCAATTAGTTTACAAGATATCGTATTGGAAAAACTAATTTCAACAGTTTTTATGGACTTGTGACCTTGAAGATTAGGTCAAGGTCATCAAAATCTAACAAACTCTGAGCCTCCTCCAAACAATGCTTCTGTGCAAGTTTGGTCAAATTCAATCAATTGGTTTACAAGATATTGTGTTGAAAATACTAATTTCAACAGTTTTTTATAGACACACAACCTTGAAAATTAGGTCAAGGTCACCAAAATCTATCAACTCTAAGCCTTCTCGCAACAATGCTTCTGTGCAAGTTTGGTCAAAATCCACCAATTGGTTTACAAGATATTGCGTTGGAAAGTCTAATTTCAACATTTTTTATGGACACGTGACCTTGAAAATTAGGTCAAGGTCATCAAAATCTGACCAACTCTGAGCCTCCTCCCAACAATGCTTCTGTGCAAGTTTGGTCAAAATCCATCAATTGGTTTACAAGATATTGCATTGGAAAGACTAATTTCAACAGTTTTTATAGACTCGTGACCTTGAAAATTAGGTCAAGGTCACCAAAATCTAATTAACTCTGAGCCTCCTCCCAACAATGCTCTTGTGCAAGTTTGGTCAAAATCCATTCATTTGTTCAGAAGATATCGCGTCGGAAAACCTAATATGATCAGTTTTCATGGGCTGGTGACCTTGAAAATGAGGTCAAGGTCACCAAAATCTAATCAACTCTTTCCCCCCTCCCAGCCATGTATCTATGCAAGTTTGGTCAAAATCCATCCACTGGTTCAAAAGAATATTGCGTCGGAAAGAAGCTACGCGGACGCTGACACCGACGGGATCCGCACCAAAAACAATATGTCCCCCACCTTCAGTTGGGGGAACATAATGAATTGCCTAAGCCAGCAAGCTACACACAGGACCATATTGCACTGTCAAGTTACCCCAGTCATTCTTGAGGTACAGTTGTCTCAGGCCAGATGTATAGGATGGTTGGGGGCCTCAGAGCCCAAAAGTTGGACTGTTGTTTTTTTTTCAACCTCCTATGAAATGTAAAAGAAATAATGAATTGCCCAACCCAAACAAGAAACAGGACAATGTTGCTGATCTTGAACATCAGATTACTACAGTTGCCCAGGGGGTGCAGCTGTCTAACCACTGCCCAGGCCAGGAGTAAAAGACCATGTGGGGTCAAATCAAAAGATTTGAGGATTGAATCATGGCATAGTGTGTATATGGCAAATACCTTCACTACTTGGCCAAAGAGGCTTGAAGACATCGTTAATATTGTATTTCATGCAAATTATAAAACTGATCCCAATGAAATTGATAATTACTGGAAGTCTGGTATGTTCTTACCTTGAAAGTTTCATCGTCTTTAACCAGGCTGTGGTCAGAAAAACTGAAATGAAGAAAATAGAAATCTGAAAGTCAAAAGGTTCATTGATTAAGATTTAAACATTTAACTGTTCTTTAATGGATTAGCAACTTTCTGATGTTATGTTCATGAGTAACAGCTGAGATCATGTTGGAACATTCAGTTAGCTGGTCAGTTATCAAAACTACACTTCACTTCACATTTGTGCACATTCAGTGGGAGCACATTCAATGGGAGCAGATGAATTGCCATAGATACATCTTTGTGGCCAAATCTTCATGAAACAAATCATGAAATGTACAGGATGTGTTCATGTGTGTGTGGGGGGGGGGGGGTCATCTTTGAAACAAGCAGCTAAAATTATATTGTGCCTTCAAAAAGTTCTTGGTGTTTAAGATATACTGCAAACCAATTTATTTTTTAGAACAATTTTCACAGGAAATGGACATCATTCTTACATGACCAGTTTCACAATTTGCAAAAACAAATTACCACAAAAATATGCTTTTAGATAAAATCATGTAATTTAATCATCCCGAAAATAAGTTGGGTTGTAGTATGGCAACCTGTAAGTATACTTACTCTCCTTCATGACTGAGCCTCTCTATGGTCTCTAGGTCTAGGGCTTGTAACAGAACTAACACCTCAATAGAACTGAAATGTATGAAAAGAATTAAATTAGAAATAATTTCATAACTGCTAGATAGAAATTGTGTAAATTGGTGAAGTCATTTTTGGCACTAATGTTAGCTAAGCTACCCTGTAAAAGATCAACTTCTAAAAGGTACAGGTCAATGGAAATAAACTGATAAGTAAAATAGAATGTATGTTTTTCATTCTATGTGTGAAATATGTTCTTATTTTGTTTCAAATCAGACTACAAACACTGAATAAAATTTCCTCCTAATTAGCACACATTAAAACAGAATCTAAATCACTTTACCTAAATCGCTTAAGAGAACTGGTCGAAATTTGAATGGTGAAATTCAAGTACTCCAACCTTTGAAAAATATTTTCAAATCATTCAAAATCTGATGAAAAAATGATGTAAAATACCAAAATTCCAGCCCTGTCCTGTATTCTTTTTTTATTTATTTATTTCAAAGGCCTGGCTGTCTGCTTCAATGCTCCAGGGTCACAATTCATTATTTGATAAATCAACACACATTATATCTACTTACCCAATTCTTTTCAACAGTCTATCCATTGAATCATCTAAAACATGCTTGTACAACTGCCTCCTACCAAATCCTTGTCTCTGAAGAAAGTAACATTTAAATTGAACATTTGTTGCAGTTAGGGAGTGATTTAATTTTGAAATTATCAATTATAAGCTGTTGCATGGTTATAATTTAAAGATTAAATATGAAATCTGTAAATAATCCAAAGCAGACATGAAATAAAAACACAGATACAATGACAACACTAAAGTACATGTATTAAGTGTATCCAACCACTCAACTTCAAAACAGTGCAATGCCTATTTTCAGCCCCACATAGATCCCTGTTATACATTAATGCATTCCAGGGGTACATGTAAGGCTACAAACAGATGACTACCTGAAACAAAGTAGTTGGTTCTGTGAAAATGGAATTCTGAACATTGAAAAAAGTGCCATATCCTTCAAATTCAGTATCTGCAAAGCCATCCATCTATTTTCTGCATTTTTGTGTTCAATTTTTCACACGAGCAGAAGATAAGCCTGCGTGATAATACAGAGATGACCTGCTCCTTTCCATTGTTTACACCAGCCAAATTCAGTAGTTTTCATGAAACAGATAGTATGCATCTTAGAATATCTTTCTCAAACCTTAATACCTTGAATTTCTCTAGAAGTTTAACAAAGTCATCTTTACTAGCTTCAAAGTCCTTCCAATACACCAGGAGAATCTCTAACAACTCATGCTGAAATATAATACATTAAGGTGGTTTTCATGTGATAACCCACAATTTTCTTAATTTATGTGGCACAGTTTAGGGAAAACTAGATGATAATGCCAAAGTCTGTTTACATGTGCGAATAATAAAACACAAATAAATAAGCCAGGTTGGATGTCAGACCAACTCTTATTATAACTAATCCACTTGTTATTCACAGCGTCATAAGAAAACTGGAATTTTACTGATACAAAAACAAAGGCGCAGATCAGTTGTGCAGTAATTGCACAGCTGAGATCAGCATCTTTTTTTGCTACACAGATAGTACAATTCTCCTTCTTTATAAATCTGAAATTTTAAGCTTCAAGCCTTCTTCTGTCACTGTACATGCCGCTTTATGTCAGACCTGGTCGGACACCAGTTGCGTCGCAACTTTTGGGCAGCTCTACCCAGACAAACAGCAGTCAGATCAGACTCTACACTGTTCCTTGCTTTGTACATTTTAAAGCACCATCTGCTTCATGGTCATTTTTAGCTCACCTGTACGAGGTACAGAAAGAGCTATTGCAGTCACCCTGGCGTCGGCGTTAGCATCGGGGTCGCTCAAATGTTTATGTTTTTGGTCAAAGTTTTTACGAGTCTATATCTCTTGAAGTTGTAGATGGATCAAATTGATATTTTGCGTGTTGGTAGATATTGGTCTGAAGTTTTATGCTGTATCATCATGACCCAACTGGGTGACCTTGAGGTCAATGTCACGGACTTGAAAATTTTGTGTGAAAGTTTTTGGTTTAAGTTTATATCTCTTGAACATGTTGATGGATCAAGTTGATACTTTGCATGTTGGTAGATATTGGTCTGAAGTTTTATGCAGTACCATCATGACCCACCCTGGGTGACCTTGACCTCAAGGTCACGGACTTCGAAATTTTGTGTTAAAGTTTTTGGTTAAAGTTTTTATAAGTCTATATCTCTTCGATATGTAGATGGATCAAGCTGATACTTTGCATGTTGGTAGATATTGATCTAAGTTTTATGCTGTACCATCATGACCCACCTGAGAGACCTTGAGGTCAATGTCATGGGTCATAGATTTTAATAGATTTAGTGGCAAAGCACAAGTCAGGTGAGCTATGCTGTCCTGCGACAGCTCTTATTAATAATCTAATGATAATGATGAAATTTTTTCAGATTTTTAACTAATGAAGTTGTTAATGGTTTTTTAAAGATTTGTGTGAGTGCACATACCTGTTCCTGTAAGTTCTGGTGGGCCCACACTAGAGCTTGTCTCTCATTCTGAAACATACAGTAGACTGCATAATTTTCATAAAAGCCAAAAGTCAAATCATAAATAAATAGAGTGGCTTTGTGCAGTTTCAACATTTTAGACTAGCTTTTACACTTAAATGGCTATGAAGTCACCAATGATGGTATAGGTTTCAACTAGGAAAGGATACAGGCTTGCCTACATCCGATCCTATGATGCCTATATATGCTTAGAAATGTCATAATGTTACTTATCTGAATCTTTATAATATGTGTATATATGTTGTCATGAAATTTCTAATAAATAAATGTCTAAAAAAAAAAAAAAAAATAGGTTTCAATGTTGTATTCAGTATGTTGAAGATTCTACAAAATCACAGTAGCAAAAGAAGTCGCTTTATCACTGGGATGCTGATTTTCACTTTTTTTTTTTTTTTTTTTTTTTTTTTTTTTTTTTTTTTTTAATATTTACATCTAATATGCAAAAAGAGATTTTCATGTGACATGGTTCAAATAACAAAACAAAGATACTTGTTAATTGCCAACACTTTTAAGTGATATCAGGACTGTTAACTACCATTCAAGCAACCTATCCACATCTCACAGCCCCTTTAGGGGGCATGCTCTCATACTGTGCTCATATGCCAAGACTCCTTTTGAAAAACATTCACTGACAAAAACCTACCATAAGTTTTCCATTTGTCTCCCAGGTAGGTAGCTTTGCTTCACACAGCATATCTAACTGCTCCAGTAGCTGGAATAGAATCGTACAAAATATGGCCAGTTTATATGTACATACTCAGCCTGTATTACATCAGGAAAACATGTCAGTGAAATGCATACCCCCTTATACCCCACTTTTATATAGAAAAACTGGGGTTTGCAGGGGGTATACCTATTTTTCTTATTTTTGCTTCAAAACATGGATTGTGGGTACTCGTTAGAACCGCCTTGGCGAGGCGGTTCTAACGTGTACCCACAATCAATGTTTTGAGCAAAAATAAGAAAAATATCGATTTTTTTCCTGCCATTTTTTTTTAATTTTTACATTTTATGAAACATCTGTATATAATATGGGCGTGTTTTCATAATGAATCTTGTGTACCCCATGCATCATCTGATATGAAACCAGAGAATAAAGTACTTGCATCATATGAACTTGTGATATATCTGCATCTAATAGATTGACAAACAGATATTTAAGCAGCGGCATGAGAAAAACCAGAGGACCAATGGTCCTGTAAACGCTCACCTGAGATCAGCTGCATATACCAATAAACATGTTTGAATATTATGGTATTTAACTCCAGTGCAGGGGCAGATAAGCCCTTGGGCCATTTTCTTTTTTCAGAATCTTCAATATTCTGTCCATTTGCCAATTTCCTGTTGGCTTTTTCCTTCAAATGACATTTTAACAGTTTTCCCAATTCAGATGCACAGGCAACCCATGTTGACCTTGCCATAAACTTGGTCAAGGTCATCACAGGGTCATGATTTATATATACATTGGAGTACTTAAGCCATCGATGCCTCACGCCAAGTTTCCTTGAAATCAGTCTATTGGTTTCAGAGAAGATGATTTTTGATGGGTTTTTACCATATATGGGCATGGCGGCCATCTTGGTCATGTGACCTAGATTATTTATATACACATTGATTCCCCCATTCTATAGATGCTTCACTTAAAATTTGGCTTTGTTTGGCCAAGCGGTTTCAGAGGAGAAGACGTTTGAATATTATGGAAATATACATGTATATTGCCCCGGGGTGGGGGCACATGAGCCCCTGGGGTACAATTATTTTCAGAATCATTAATATCCAGTCCTACTGCCCATTTCCTGCAAGACTTTCACTTTAAATGACATTTTAAAAGTTTTCCCCATTCAAATGCATTGGTGACCTATGTTGACCTTCCCGTAAAATAGGTCAAGGTCATCACAGGGTCATGATTTATATACACATTGTAGTGCTTGAGCCATCAATGCTTCGTGCCAAGTTTCGTTGAAATCGGTCAACCGGTTCTGGAGAAGAAGATTTTTGAACGGTTTTTACCATATATGGGCATGGCGGCCATCTTGGTCATGTGACCTGGATTTTTTATATACATATTTGTTACCCCTTCCTATTGATGCTTCACATAAAATTTCGCTTTGATTGGCCAAGCGGTTTCAGAGGAGAAGATGTTTGAATATTATGGAGATATACATGTATATTGCCCCGGGGTGGGGGCGGATGAGCCCCTGGTGCCCAATTTTTTTCAGAATCATTAATATTCAGTCCTACTGCTCATTTTCTGCAAGATTTTTCCTTTAAATGACACTTTAACAATTTTTCCCATTCAAATGCAAAGGTGACCTATGTTGACCTTGCCGTAAAATAGGTCAAGGTCACCGCAAGGTCATGATTTATATACACATTGTAGTACTTGAGTCATCGATGCTTCATGCCAAGTTTGGTTGAAATTGGTCCAGTGGTTCCGGAGAAGAAGATTTTTGAAGGGTTTTTACCATATATGGGCATGGCGGCCATCTTGGTCATGTGACCTGGATTATTTATATATACATTGGTTCCCCCTTCCCATAGATGCTTCATGTAAAATTTGGCTTTGATTGGCCAAGCTGTTTCAGAGAAGAAGATCTTTGAAAATGTTGGACGACGGACGACGGACGGACGGACGACGGAGCATGGGTATACTATAAGCTCACCTTGTGAGCCTGACGGCTCAGGTGAGCTAAAAACAATGTGGTTTTTGAACAGGTCCGACACAACCCGAGCTGTACAAGCACACAAGATGGGTGGAGGCTTAGAAAGTAGAGGAATTGTACTATCCGTGTAGCAAAAACAAAGGGGCTGATCCGCTTCACAGTTACTGCAAAGCTGATCTGCACCTTTGTTTTTCGCATATATAAAGCATTGGTTTTCTCATGATGTGGCTCATTTAGTCTGCATTGATTGATTGATTGATAGATTAACTGACATTCATAAGCATGGAAAAAAATCAACCTTTAACTAGTTTAAGCATGAAACAAGGTTTGAAGACCTTCAGTTTCAACAGTATCATTACCTTCTTGATTAGGGCATTATCATCCAAGAGATCCCTCAGAAAGTCAGCATACTCCTCCTAAAATGGGAAAACATAAATTAGCCTGTGCATGAGAAAACAAACAATTTGGGTTTTGACCAGGTCTGACACAAACCGGCCTGTGCAGCTACAGAAGATGGCTAGAAGCATTAAATTTCGGATGAAGGAAGAAGAGGGATTGTACTAACTGTGTAGTGAAAACAAAGGCGCTGATCAACTTCACGTTACCGCGAAGCTAATCTGTGCCTTTGTTTTCCCCCAAAGCATTTTGTTGGTTTTCTTATGCAGCCCCTCAAATTCAAAATTTGATGTTTAATCATGTAAGGACCCACTATAAAGCCTGGGATTCAGGGCCCTCTTTCAAATTCTTAGGGGACCAGTTTGACTGGATGAACCATATAGCATATTATACATCCCTTCATTACATACACTATAAGAATATGGAATTTTGGCTTAACCAACTGGAAAAATAAAAAAAAAAATATTTGAGAAATTGGAATCATTTTTTGGTTCCAGGCAGTTTTTTAGTGTCTGTAGGGAAAGGGGAAACCAAATATGACATCAGGATAACATGTCCAATAAAAGTATACCCCTCAAACCCCGCTTTATACAGTTAAAATGGGGTTTACAGGGGTATACATATTTTCCTTATTTTTGAGGCAAAACATAAACTGTGGGTACTTGTTAGAACCGCCTTGGCGAGGCAGTTCTAACATGTACCCACAAACTATGTTTTCAGCATTTATACTACAAATATCAGAATTTTTAACTGAAAAGTTTCACTTTTTATAGCTGAAAAAGTCTGTATATTGCATTCTTGCAAAACAGATAGAGAAATCCTACATTTTACCCCATGTAAGAAATTCTTTTCTTACATACCTCTATCATAAAGATAGAAAAATTCCGGTATTTTGGTGGTGGTAGATAAATCGATCTTACACTGCTGGCTTGGTTGCTCATACAAGATAAGAAAAGCACGCGACTAAATTTGATCGTTTCTAGCCCAAAGCAGCTGCTTGCAGCAATAATGTTCAACAAAACTAGACTAAATTGGTGTGAATTCATCGGGTATAATCTTGATTCACGCTCGTTTTCAACGAAAAACAAATCAAAACTGCATCTCTTTTGACTTTGACAACGATTTATTTACATTTGACGTCATATCCGTAATAAACACTACGTCATCAGAGTTAAAGCACGGTACCAGGTTACTTTACCGGTAAAATGAATTTCGGCCTAATCGGGGTATGTAAGAAAAAGAATCCATCAGTGGTGTTCAGTGGAGAAAGGAAAATCTCAACCCGAGGGTCCATCGTTCCAGTGGGAAACTCGGCGAGCCTCGTTTCCCACTGGAACGGATGGACCCTCGGGTTGAGATTTTCCTATCTCCATGATGGATTCTATTTATCTCACCCTTGTTATCTCATCCGGATCGTACCCTGCGTTCAAGTGTTCTTTTTTAACACTGGCTGTATAGGACGTCACGTAATTTCGTCGCTAAGCGCACATGTCACAATGATGTCAAAACGTTTTAATTCAAAATGGCAGACGCCGCAATTGTAGCATTTTTCTAGGTAAATAGTCTGAAAATCAAGCTTCGCCACATTAAGGCATGCAAGAAAGAGAATCCATCATGCGTGTAAGGCATGGATAATCAAATCTGTCCCTCGGGTCAGAGTTTGGCATCATGAGGCTCGCCTCGTGATGCCAAAATGTGACCCTCGGGACAGATTTGTCTATCTATACCTGACACTCATGTAAGATTCTTATAAGATCATATTTTCTTTAAGTATTTACCCTGTAAGGATGATGCTCCGGTTCCGGCCAGAATGTGAGGATATGTTTGATACACTGAAGTAGGTACAGCCTCTCGGAGTTGTAGAAGTCCCGAATCTTGAGCATGAAGCCATGCATGTGCCTCTCCGTGCTCAGGGCAAGCTGTAAGTTTTTCTGCGAACCTCGGAAGTCTTGAGAGATGTAGGAACAGAACAAGTCATAGCTCTGTATCTCTTCCAGACCCTGGGTAGAACAAACAACACCTTTTAGGGGGTATCAAAATAATTTCTCACAGCTATTTTTCTTGATTTTAAAACACAATTACAAATTTATCATAATCAGCCTTTAATTTGAATAGACAATTTTACAATGCAGGGCAATGTTGTATACAGACACTGGATGATTTAAATGGTCACATGACCGGCGAGTGACCGTGATTCAACAGGGATGAGGGCTGGAGCTCCCCCATTTGTATGACAGACGTCCTCGCATCATGTGACCCTTCACCGGCCATATGACCCAGTCAGTTCACCTGCCATGAGGATGTGATGTCTCCGTAATCGAAATTACAGTTACATTATAAAACTACTGCTCTGAGTAAAAGAACTGTACTCTTTGCAATGTCTGGTGCATCTATCCATAACAAAACTTCAGATGATAACACAGTACTCACCAAGAACACATTAAGTTTCTCTACAAAGTCTTTCTGTTGCTTAGAGAGTTTCTTGGCCTTTAACTGGTCACCCTGGGGGTTCCTTGAAGGGAAATCAGAAAAAAGCTTGCAGTGATTTTTAGCATGTATATTTTTTTATTCTTTTTTCTTTCCCTTTTTTATCTAATTTCATTTCTAATTGTTTGTTGTTACTCAACCCAGAATCCCAGAATTTTAAAGCTTGGTTCGCAGGCATTTTTTTTTTAACTCTTTATTTTGAAACTGATTTTTTAGTGGGAAATCATGATAACAACTGTGTAATTTCTGTATAGATTACTAATTGTCAGAAAAGCTCTTGGAAAAGACACTATTCAAAGACTATATGAGCTGTATCATGAGAAAACAAACAATGTAGCTTCTGAACAGGTCCAACACAAGCACAGCAGATGGCTAGATGCTGGAAAGTTTCGATTTAGAAAGAAGAGTTGTACTATCTGTGTAGCGAAAACAAAGGCGCTGATCAGCTTTGCAGTTACTGCGAAGCTGATCTGCACCTTTGTTTTCACAAGTGCAAAATGTTTGTTTTTGCATGACATGGCTCATATATTCACATAATTTCAACAGCAACTCTAACTCTTTCAATTTAGTTTTTGTCAGACCTGGTGCACACCAATGAAGACAGGCTCCTGCATCCGATCAATAAAAACACTTCTATAAACAAAAATATAGAACTTACAATGGCTTTCTGTAGTGTAGTAGGCCATTCAACAGCTTTTCTTTGTTCTTTGTAAGTTCTCGTTTGATCAGCTCCTGCAAACAAACCATGCTACTACATCAGACAAACACTGGTTGAGGTGAACATTTTTTTTTTCCCTGAATGATTAGGGATTTCTTCATTAATTGTCAAATGAAATATATTTGAGCCGCCACATGGGAAAACCAACAATCTGCATATGCGAAAACAAAGACCCAGATCAGCTTCGCGGTAACCGCGAAGCTGATCAGCGCCTTTGTTTCCACTACTCGGATAGTACAGTTCCTCTTCTACTTACCTCCAAAATTTCAAGCTTCTAGCTCTTTTCTGTGCTTGTACAGGCCGGTTTGTGTCGGACCTGTTCGGAAACCACATTGTTGGTTTTCCCACGGGACGGCTCATATATTTCTGGATTTACTGGTCTGAGAGTTATAGGCTTCGGATTCTGAGCAAACTTCATAATGAGTCAAACACGTTAAAACACATTTAATAAACAAATAAAAAGAACATTTTAAAGTGTACTAAAATGTAAAAGAAATACACATAAAAATATATACATTTTTAAAATTGTTAAAAGCAATATCACCTTTGGTCGCAGGACTCCAGTGCCACTGATGAACTGCCATAAGTTTCTGTTGCCAAAACTGTAAAGAAAAATTAGAATAATTGCTAGTTGTCTGTTTACGACAATGTCCATACAGTCTGGACTGATGTGCAGCCACAGATTACTAGAAGCCTGAAGTTTTGGGTTTAGGATTTAGAATTGTACATGGAGATGTTAAACAACAGCTGAGTGTACAGGTCTAGGGCAATAGTGTAGATTCTTGATTCTTGAAGAGTCACAAAAATTTGTTGGAGCTTGTTTACTCTCTCTTTCTTTTCTCTTTCTTTCTTTCTTTCTTTCTCTCTAAAGATACTGAGTTGATCAATTTCTGATCTGAATCTGAATAGTTTACTGGTGACACGCCAAATGACATTGTTTCACAAGGGGTTCGGATGGGGGAGAAATTAGTCCCTAGAACTCACAAGTGAAGCGAACTTGGACACACAATCATCTGACATTTCAGCAGTACAAAACAGAGAGTCAGGGAGGTCATACTAGTCCCTGTTAGTCTGGAAAAGAAACTACATTTATAGGCCTCTATACTAGCAGATGGAAGCTGAAATGCCTTGCAGTGACTATTTCTACAACGCCTAGTCTTGGGGATAAGGTCACCTGCAGGATCATTACCTCGGGTGTTGGTTGGATGGCTAAATTTTGAATTTAGTAAAATGGTAGAAAACATTTGGGATGGGCCATTAAAACTATTTACAAGAAGCTGAGCAGAGGCATACTAAAATATATATACCTCTTGACTCGTGACTTAAATAACAGCCTTAAATTCTTCCATTGTCTTAGAAGCAACCACTGATAAAGGAAGTCTATTCCACAGTGGAATAGTCCTTGGAAAGAAAGAGTTCTTCAGAGCAACATTGTATGCCATGCATCATGTGTACTATGAATCATGAGATGCCCTGGTAGATCTTAATCTAGGTGCCCGGGTCAAATATTTATCTTTGTCAAAAGACACTGTAGTGGAATGAATCCAGAGTTCTTGCTAACTCCAATATTGGAGTTTTAAACTCCAACTTTTTGATTCTGACTCAAACTTTTTAGAAAGCCCCAATAGTAAAGTGTAGGAAGAATCCAACAGTTTTGGAAGAACCTCTTTTTTACTCCAATTTTCAAAATCCTAGTGAGAAGTCTGGAATCATGTCGAAGAAAGTTTTAAAGTAAGGAAGACTTCAGCCTGAGGTCCTCCAGGTATAATGGCCACTCAAGTTTGTCAAGCATGTTGTAGACACTACTGGTGTTTCTCCATCGCCTGCAGGCCCACCTAGCTGCTGTCTTCTACACTTTCTCCACCATATATGTCTCAGTGTCTCGATATTTTTTTTGCGCTATCCAGTTCCAGTTGTTTTGTTTTTTTGTTTTGTTTTCTTGTTACTCCCATCAATCAATTTCTGATTATTCTTGGGACGTGTACATTGTACACTCCAGTGTGTTTGCAGGATGAGCCTACATGCATGAGGATAGAACCTGTGTAGGGATCTTTAACCTGCACAGGGGATGACTGTCCCTGCACAGGGGGCCTCCAGTTAACGTCCCGATCCGAAGGACGGCGCACTGTATCATGTCATTCCTGCAAATGACACGAAAGGAAGCATGTTCGGATCAACAAATTTTCCTCGCCACCGGCGAGTATCGAACCCCGGACCTCTAGCACAAGAAGCCAGTGCGCTAACCACTCGGCTACCTCGCTTTACGTAGATTACAGAATTACGAAATTGCTGTATTCTAAATCAAGGCTAATTGACTGCAAATCTCTTGAGCCCAGTCTAAGAGTATACTGGGCAAATCCTCCATGATAAAAGAAAATTTGTGGTCAGATTGGATACAGCAATGCTTTTAACGGTCACGAAAACTAATGACAATTGTATTTTAATCAATATACAAAGAGCCAATTATCTTTTTCCACTATATCAAATCAAAATAAATTTATGATTCCATATATTGGAGATGATTAATACAATTTTGTTGGTAAAAGTCATAAAAAAATTCAAAATAAAACCTTTCACATTTGGGAACTTCGCTCACACCTCCCGCCATCTTGCTTAAAAACTTAAAATCGCAATTTCGTATTCAATCAAAATCAGATTTTAAGCAGACAAAAGAATACTTATTCATATGATTTTGTATCAACTATCTAAAATAACTGTTTTCACATCTAACTGAATAAAAGTAACAATGATAAATTTGTCAATATTTTTAAGAATATATTGCTCATTTGAAAATGACAGCTGTTAGTGGAAAACAACAACAACTTTTATTGGCATTTTAGTGCTAAGTTTCAATAGGTGCTGATGTGAAAGACAGAAAGTTTCTAAAGTTGTGTTGAACAAGAAATAATCTGACATACAGTCATGTTTCTGAGGAAAAGTAAAAACTCTGTGATAGTTTTCATATGCGGGTTGATTTTTGTGATTCTTCTAGTGGAAGTAGCCAGATTGAACAATGCACGTGAAAACTTGGGTATGCATCATATTTTAATACATTGAGTGAAATACCAGGTATCTGATGTTTTTACAACCTAGTGTATTTGCACTTATTCCTTTTGCGGCTGCCATTGGCCCTTTCAAGACCTGATATTTCATTGATTCAATGTCGAGATGACAGTGCTGTGGTGTATCGTCAGTAATCTGGTAATGAAGATCTGGCGGTAATTTATTCTACGTAACTAACTTCCGCTACTTTATGGTGGGCGCGGAACTATTAAACAAGGGTGTGGTCTGAGTGATGAAGTCCATTCATGTTTTTTCTGTGTTTTTCACATTTTTTATCCTAGAATGTGTCCGCAAGAACGTATGGCAGTATAGATAGATAGATAGATAGATAGATAGATAGATAGATAGATAGATAGATAGATAGATAGATTGCTACCTCTTCATTTTTGTGACTGCTCACCAATTAGCATACATGTGATGACTTTGAAATGGGCGTCTGGGAGTTTTTTTTCATTTCAAGGAGATTTTTTAAAACTGTATAGAATATAGGAAAACTAAGGCGGAAAAAAAAAATAGCTGTGTTTCCGCTTTACCGGACCGACCCTGATTTTTTGGTGCCGACCCTGCAGTTTTTATTGCCACTTTGAAAGAAAATAAAAAGATTTTCATCCCTACCTACCCTTGAAATTTTCAGGTAAATGGACATTTGACTTAAAATATGTCAAGATTGCAACAATAATATTTAGAATCACTTTATTTAACTTTCTTTATGTTTTAAACTTCAATGTCTGTCATTATCTAGTATTTTAGATGAATTAAGTTGATATATTATCAATTTTTACTGGTTTTCAACAAATAAAAATTAGACAAAAAATAAAAAGATTTGCCTACCTACCGACTGATTATTTTCGGCATGTTAGTGGAAACACAGCTTTTTTTTTTTTTTTTTACACCTAAAAAATCTTGGTTCATTTCAGGAAGGTTTTGAATTTTCATGAAAAAGTGGCATATTTTTAAAAAAAAATTAAATAAATAGGGCTTAATTACAAGAATATCCTTGATGATCATGGAGATATCACATGTATGATTAGCTGTTAATTATTCACTGTCTACTGAACTCAATTATTCTGTTGTAGGAAAAACAACTAGGATATAAAATTGAATGTTATATAGATAAGGCTTCAATGTCTCATTTCTCTTATAATATATGGAAAATGAGGTAGGAAAAAATGTCAGGTGGCAAGTTACGAAAGCGTTAGCAGCTAACAGACCAGGGGTTGGTAACTCAAAGCCATCTTAAGCTTAAGATCAACTTGCGACCAACTTAAGTATCTCTTAGGGATTAAGGTGAATAACTGAAAAGGACCTAAAGTTAGGGTGACAACTTAACAGCATCGTAACTGGGGTTTTCTTATCTTACGAAGAAGCATCTTTCATTTGAAAAAGTTACCATAGCTTAGAATAACTGGAATAGCAAGGGGATCATCTTAGGTATGTTGTAAGTAGGGGAACTTATGATGCCTTCGAGTTACTGGACCCAGGTCATGATTCTGGCAAACAGGTGATAGTTCGTCTCTCACTAATGAGAAAGACCATCATTATTTCTTGAATAGTGCTGATGTGTGTTGGTGAGTTCTTTGATGGCTGACTAGGCCAATTCTGGCTCTAAACTGTCGGTTGCAAGTAGAGCAAGTCAATGTCATAGAGTCTGCTGGTGGCACATTTGTTTTGGCTTTGCGCTCTCTTCGCTTTCTTTCAGCTTCACAGATTCTCTTCTTTTCATAGAGAGCTGCTCCTTTGTTGATGAGACCTCGCCACTTTGATCGCTCCTGTGCAGTCTGTTCCCAGGACCCCATTGGTATTTCGAAATCCTTCAGAGAGGCTTTGAGGGTGTCTTTGTAGCGTTTCTTCTGGCCACCTTGAGAGCGCTTTCCCTCCTGTAGTTCTCCATAGAAAACTTTCTTTGGAAGTCGCGCATCAGGCATTCTTATAACATGGCCAGTCCATCTTAGCTGTGCTAGCTTTAAGACTGTATGCATGCTTTGCATCCCTGCTTTTCTCAGGACCTCTGTGTCTGGAATCTTGTCCTGCCACTTGATTTTTAACAACTTTCTCAAACAGCTTAAGTGGAAATGGTTAAGTCTCTTTGCATGGCGTTGGTATACTGTCCAGGTCTCACATGCATACAAGAGGGTTGGCAGTACCACAGCCTTGTAGACTTTCAGCTTGGTGTCAAGCTTGATTCCATTTCGCTCCCAGACATTTGCACGGAGTCTTCCGAATGCCACACAAGCTTTTGCAATTCTGGCAGTGATCTCATCATCAATATGCACTGCTCTGGAGAGAGTGCTTCCCAGGTAAGTGAACTTGTCAACAACTTTCAGTTTTTGCCCATTCACAGTGATGGTTGGTTCATTATATGGTTTTCCGGGGGCTGGTTGGTGTACAACCTCTGTCTTTTTTGTGCTGATTGTGAGATCATAGTTATCACATGACTGTGAGACTTGATCCATGGCTCTTTGCATTTTTGCCTCTGTGTTGGCATTCTTATCCATATCATCTGCATAGAGGAGCTCATCTAGCACATCAGTCTGGACCTTAGTTTTGGCTTGCAACCTTCTGAGGTTGAATATGTTGCCATCAAAACGGTACTTGATTGGAAAACCAGTGTCACTGTCCTGAAAAGCATCCATAAGCATGGCAGAAAACATCATGCTGAACAGTGTTGGTGCCAGAACACAGCCTTGTTTGACCCCATTTGTTACTTCAAATGGTTCAGAGAACTCTCCATCATTCTGCACACGTGCCTGCATGCCATCATGAAACTGCCGCACCATAGCTATGAATCTGGGTGGACAGCCAAACTTGGCCATGATTTTCCAGAGTCCATCACGACTAACAGTGTCAAAAGCCTTGGTGAGGTCAACAAACGTCATGTATAGATCTACATTCTGTTCTTGGCATTTCTCCTGAAGCTGTCTTGCTGTGAAGATCATGTCTATTGTCCCTCTGTCTTTTCTGAATCCACATTGACTTTCAGGGATAAGTCCCGTCTGATCAAGATGAGCATTCAGACGATTCAACAGAATTTTTGCAAGTATCTTCCCAGCAATTGATAGGAGGGAGATGCCTCTGTGATTGTCACAGACTTGAGGATTTCCTTTCCGCTTGTATAGGTGGATTATGGATGCATCCTTAAATTCTTGTGGGATAGCCTCCTTCCTCCACATACAGTGAAACAACTCTGTCAGTTTCTCTGCCATGGGTAGCCCCCCAGCCTTGTAAACTTCGGCAGGAATTGCATCTGCACCTGGGGCTTTGCCAGATGATAGTTGTTGAACTGCTTTTCTTGTTTCCGTAACGGTAGGAAATTCATCTAACAGAACATTGCACTCTATCTGTGGAAGTCTGTCGATTGCATCCTGATTGATGCTTGATGGTCGATTAAGCACACTATTGAAGTGTTCTGCCCACCTTTCCAAGATAGCTTCTTTATCTGTGAGAAGAGTGTTTCCATCTGCACTGAGCAATGTGGTGGCTCCAGAACTCTTTGGACCATAAATGGTTTTCAGTGCATCATGAAATTTCTTCATGTCCTTTCTATCCGCAAAAGACTGAATTTCTTCTGTTTTCTTCCTCAGCCAGGAATCTTGCATGTCCCTAAGCTTGGTCTGGACTGTCTTACAAATGTTGCTGTAGGCGGCTTTCTTTGATACTGAGCTAGTATCATCTTGATGTGCCTTGAGCAAACGGTGCTTTTCTTCAAGAAGCCTCTGAATTTCATCATCATTCTCATCAAACCAGTCTTGATGTTTGCGAGATGGATGGCCTAAGGTGCTTGCAGCTGAAGAAAGAACTGTTTTATGGAAAACTGTCCAGTTTTCTTCGGGGTCCTCTGAACTGAGATTCATTGCATCCAGTTGGTTGCAAATGTCTGTTAAGAAATCTTGTCTCATGCTGTCTTTATTCAGCTTTGAGACATCCAGTCTCTTAGGAGCTTTCTTGCCTTGAGGTCGCCTCGCAGGCTGTATTCTTAGGTTGAGTTTGCTGACAACCAGTCTATGATCTGTCCAGCAGTCTGCACCACACATAGTCTTTGTCACTTTAACATCCTGCCTGTCTGTTCTCCGCACTATGACATAGTCTATGAGATGCCAGTGTTTGGAACGGGGATGCATCCAGGATGTTTTGTTCCTATTAGGTAGACGGAAGACTGTGTTGGTGATTAGAAGATCATGTTCAGCACACTTCCTGAGAAGCAAGAGACCATTGCTGTTGCACTTTCCAACCCCTTCTGGACCTATAACTCCTTCCCAGGTCTGGTGGTCTGTACCCACTCTGGCATTAAAGTCGCCAAGAAGGATAAGCTTGTCTGTGCGGGGTGTTGCAGAAATAACATTGTCTAGGTCATCATAGAACTTGTCCTTGACCTCATCTGGATTGGTCATTGTGGGTGCATAAGCACTGACAATAGTTGCATGTTTATTGCCTGACAGAGGAAGTCTCAATGTCATTAGACGGTCATTAATGCCTTTTGGCAATCCTGACAGCTTACCAACAAGTTCTGTTTTGATGGCAAAGCCAACTCCTGCTTCACGCCTCTCTTCACTTTTGCGTCCACTCCAGAAGAAGGTGTATCCAGCACCAACTTCTTTGATCTCCCCAACATCTGCGAACCGAGTCTCACTCAATGCAGCTATCTGTATATCATACCTCCCAAGTTCTCTGCCCACAAGGGCCGTTCTACGCTGTGGTCTATCTGACCCAGCACTATCCATTAAAGTGCGCACATTCCATGCGCCAATCCGTAAGGATTACTCTAGCTTTTTTCTTTGTATTTCGACCGCTTAAGGGGATCCCCGCTGATCGCGGTTAACCAGCCAGGGGGTTTGAAGCAGGCAATTGTTTAGGGCACCTTTTCTAGCCCCTTCCCCATGCTACGGGGGTGAGCAGTGCGGTCCTAAATAGGTCTGCTCAGTCACTCAGCCGACTGCCGAATTCTGCTTACTGCTTCTCCTCACAGAAAGCGACCATTAGAACTGAGCCGCCTGTGTGCAGGTCTGCAACTACAGCTCCCAGTGTGTCCTACACCTGCTGCTTCGCCACTCGCCCATCGCCACAGGACTTTGTAGGTATGTGGGTGCACATGTGATGAAATTGTTGTGTATGCAAGTGCTTGTGTGTTGAGAAATAAGATGACATGCGCTATGAAATTGGATTATAGTGAGGAAGAGGTGCGCAACGTCAACCTCACTCTCTAGTCCTCGCCCAGCTGCGCCCAGAGGCAAGACACAGGTCAAGACGTCTGGAGTTGGGTTTGGATGCAGTGGATGACCGTAACATCTTTAGTGCCTTGTCACGCTCTGCATGTTCCACAACATGTTGCTGTATCGCTTTCTGAACCGTTGAATCAGATGATTTCTTCCGCTCCATCTACCGAAACAGTCTTTGCATATCTGGACTAGGCATATCCAGACACACAGGTTTGATTTTGGAGTTTCCTTCTCCTAGATGAATTGCTGGCCACAGCTGAAGAGCTCCATCTACCCTTTCTTAGGTTTTGTTTAGAGACCTGTAAACTCCTAGGAGGGCTGTCAACCAAGACTAATGAGTTCCCCCTGCCCAGCTAGATTTTGTGTAGAGAACTAGCTTAACTCCTAGATGAGTTGCCTTCCAAGGCTAACGAGCCCCATCTGCACCGCATGACAACAGGTAGTACTGATTACATGTTACAGTAGCAGTTAAACTGACCTGACCTGCCATCTCCCAGTTTGTGACCTATGCAAACAGGTACATAGGTCACAAACTGGGAGATGGCAAATAGACCAGAAACATATGTAACATTTTAAGGACCGAGCACTGTACTTCTGTATATCTTAAACTAAGAAAGCTTTAATACTTGTAATGCGTACCGAGCAAGATGCTATTTAAACGACTATGTTGAGGTTTGAACGAGATGAGCCACACCAAGAGCACCGCCTTGGAACGGTTAGTAATACAATTACTAGGGGGCTTAAACCGGTTTTATGGGATCCCAACCCTCGCCCTAGGTCTTGGTGTGGTTCATACACGTCGTTTTAGAAACAATGTCTGACTATAATAATTCTAATGCAATACTTGATACGTGACTGAATGGTTTCAAACCCAATCTACGTCCAGGAACTCATAATTCAAACGCCATTTACACAACACTGACAGGCTTGAAACCCCTATGGTTTCGTTGGCTATCCCACTATAACCTAAATCACTGGCTTCCCAGGAACTTCTATTTGAGACTCCAAATTGTTCCAGTGATCGCAATGATACTGTGAAAAAGGTCCAGCTATCGCAATGATCTCTGTGACCAAGGCCCAGCTATCGCAATGATCTCTGTGGCCAAAGAGTCTCAAATGTTCGTTCAGCACTAAGAGGTTCAACACTAGGGGTTAAGAGCTATCGCAATGATCTCTCGTTATCCCAAAGCCTGAGCTCCGTGCCACGAAGCCTATTTACTACTACATCATCAACTGCCTGCAGTCTCTCTCTCTCTCTCTTCGATCTAAACCATCCGACTTCTTTCACAATAATGACTATTCACTGCCTCGCTTGCTCCTTTTATACCCATCCAGTCACGTGCAATATCCGGGTTGTTCCATTATAATGGGAAAGTCCATTCTAGAAAACTAAGTAGGTGAATCAGGTGCGAAAGCGATTTCCATGTTAAACACGACACACATCGACTTTAATCGGGAAAACTGACAAATTTGTGCGATTTTACATGGCGAATATCAAACCATGAGCTTTTAAAGAAATTTTAATAGAAACTACGATTTTAAAATGGATATTCGTCACACATAATACTACATTGGTCCATCTTTCAGTAATGGAAACAATATTATGTTTACAATAAATGAAACCATAATTTATAGGAAACAAAATATATGGCGTTGTTAAGCAGGATTTGTAAGATTTGATCCTTTTATTAGAAACTGATTTTATTCCTCTGCATTAGTCATGCATTACAGACTCTGTCTTCACAAAAAGTGCCAGTCTGTCAGTCAAAACCAGCAAAATTTCATTCTGACTGACAAAATATTTGACAAATGTCCGTCAAAAATTAGCAAAATTACAATAATAACATAAACAACTGTCCTACAAAATTAAGTTTTGCAGTTTGCCAGACAGCTGTCCTGCAGTGGCAAAAAGATTTTGTGAAGACTGCAGACTAAGGCAACTATTGCGCTTTTTTCATTTTCATAGATATTGAACCTCACTAAAATCAGCTATTTATTTTATTTCCTATATGTTGCAGTTTTTTACAGAAATTTTGTTTCCCCTACTGAATGAATGACCAGTGTAAATATCTTATTCGTCTTGTTTAGAAAACAGCAATTTAATTCCACATATTTCATCTGCAATTGTGCTAATATGAGCCACCCCATGGGAAAACCAACAATCTGCATAGGCGAAAACAAAGCTGATCAGCGCCTTTGTTTTCGCTACTCGGATAGTACAATTCCTCTTCTACTTAAATCCGAAATTTCAAGCTTCTAGCTCTTTTCTGTGCATGTACAGGCCGGTTTGTGTCAGACCTGTTCGGAAACCACATTGTTGGTTTTCCCACGAGGTGGCTCATATGGTTAATACTTTAACCGGTTAAACTTCTCAGACAACCAATTTATTTCCATTTTCAATTTGTTCAAATAGAATATAAATTTCCCAGTATAATTGATTTTAATGTGCCACAAAAACATTAAAAGTTGATAATAATTTCCACTCACATAGTTAATTAAGATTATTCATTTTATAGAATAATTTCCACTCACAACGTTAATTGAGATTATTCATTTTATAGAATCTCTAGATAATACCTTATACTCATTATTTTAAAGAATTTGAATTAAATGATAGATGAAGCTGTGTATTCAGTTGTGATGGGAAGTTTACTCAAGATGGGGAAGAAATCAGCTAAATTTCATTTGGAATGGGCATTTGGAATGGAGGCCATGGGCCTTATTTTGGTCTTTGAAACACCCAAAAAATCCCTGTTTTTGATCTGATTTTCCTTTGTTTGAAGTTTTCGACAGAGACATTTAAAAGTGGAGTTGATTTTCATTAAAATGGACATTGATAGAAGTATCTCCACAATGATTCATGCTTATTATATGCGCCACATCATGAGAAAACCAGATTTTTGCCTATGCGAAAGGTAACTGGTCATTTCGGCCCATAACCATTTCGGTCCATGACAATATCGGCCCATAACCATTTCGGCCCATAACCATTTCGGCCCATAAATTATTATCATTGCCCTAAATGGAATGTTTTACCCAAATAACTTATTCTAGATAAGTTTTAATATAAACCTGGTTACAAGCATGGCTTACAAAACCTGTTTTTTGATTTAGAAAATTAAAAAATCACTTCTAATAATTCTAAAGTTTAAAATCGCCATACCATTTCGTTGTTTTACGATGTACATGTTACAGATAATTCATGTTGAAATAAGCAAAAAGAAACAAAATTTCAAATTTTATATTATTTTTATTTTTTTCCTTTTTTCAAAGTAAGTTTTCTTAAATTTGATTTTAACAAATATAAGCCAATGTAATTTCATTGCATTAATGGTTCCACAAGCTTGGCACCCGGCTTGGCACTAATCAAGTGCCACAGCCTGGTGAACACAAGCGTTTCAAATCAAAGCTGATGTGAACAGTGCCAGCAACTGTCAAAATAACTCACATAAGAGTGACATATTCTTCGAAAGCAGAGAAGATGATATGGATAAAATTTTGAACCTTTAGAAGCAGTGAAAACGTTCAAAGGGATGTATTATGGGCCATATTGCGCAATTTCGGGTACTGAACCCTCATCAGTGACCTTTTATAAACCGGCGACAATAGCTAGAAAATTATACTGCAACTTCAAAAATTACACAAGGTGAGTCAAAATCAAACACATTCCTCAACGGTGTCAAATAATTAAAACATTGTTTAGAAGATGGCTCTAAACATAAAATTTTAATACTCTGAATATTCTAACTGATCTCAAAGGACCGAAAGAAATAATATAATCTGCATTATGGATGATGTACGGGGGGACTTTTTACGGCCGCCACACGGCACAACGCCAGCTGCAGTAATAGCAAATAAAATATAAAAGATATTTCCTAGAGATACGGTCTTATTATGTTTTATTTTCTTTCTTTTTGTTACATGCTCCGGCATGTTTCAGATAAAGAAGCTAGTTTAGAGAAATTAATCGGAGCAGTTACGAATCATTAAGCACGCTAATCGCCAGCAGTCTATCTATCCATCCATCCATCCATCCATCCATCCATCCATCCATCCATCCATCCATCCATCCATCCATCTTATTTTTTTTTTTTTTCATTTTAGCCTTGGTCCCGATCTACCAGTGGAGTCGACCAGAATAGGCAGGCTGTCACATGCTACTGAAATTTTACTTTTAACAATCGCTTTCAATATGTTTAAATATTTATAAACATAACAAAAACATACCCCAACCCAAGTTTGAATCATTATCTAGAATCGACATTGTTGCCATACCTCCATAAGACCCAAAATCAAAGAGAAAGTCATTTGCAGGCTCAAAATCGGCCCTATGTGTATTATTAAATAAAACTTGTAACAAAAACCAAATGCATCAAATCAAAGGTTCCTATCTATGAAATAAAATATGGGTCGAAATGGTTCCAAAAGCGGCCCTATCTTTAAATAAAACTAGTAACGAAACCCAAATGCAACAAAATGAAAACCAAAAGTCCCTATCTATAAAAAAAAGATATGGGCCGAAATGATTATGGGCCGAAATGGTATGGGCCGAAATGGTTATGGGCCGAAATGGTCATGGGCCGAAATGGTTATAGGCCGAAATGACCCGGAACCATGCGAAAACAAAGGTACAGTAACTGCACAGCTGATCAGTGCCTTTGATTTTGCTATATGGATAGTAAAGTTCCAGTTCTTCTTAAATCCAAAATTTCAAGCTTTTAGCCATTTTCTGCGGGTGTATATAGGCCGGTTCCTGTAAGACCTGTTCAGAAACTTAGAAGACATGTTTTCTCGCATTGCGGCTCATAAATGATAACTTTTGGGTAGATTGGTCTAGTCCAGCTGAGCTTCTTATTTATGAGCTGTGTCACGAGAAAACCAGACTTTTGCCTATGCGAAAACAAAGGTGCAGATCAGCTTCGCAGTAACTGCGAAGCTGATCAGCACCATTGTTTTCGATACACGGATAGTACAATTCCTCTTCTTCATCAATCTGAAATTTCAAGCTTCTAGACATGTTCTGTAGCTGTACAGGCCGGTTTGTATCAGACCTGGTTGGAAACCCTGAAGGCCAGTTTTCTCGCGATGCGACTCTTATAGTGTATGCATGTATGTAATTGTGAGTTTTAAGATTTGATTTGTTCTTTTCTTTTTCAGAACTTCGTGTTTCCAAAATGCAACAAGAAGGAGGCTATCATTCTAGGCGTCATCTGTCTACAACCACTGGACAGGTATGTGACCAAGTGATTAACCCGTAAATGATGAATGGACTTGCCCATCTTTATCATTTGAGTGAGTCCACTTAGTGGAGCAAATATCAGGGGCTATCTTTCAAGGGGGTGGTCTACGGAGTACCACATTTGTTTCTATATGCCAAAATGTTCGTATTGGTCTGTAGTTTTAAAATCCAGCGTTTGCCACCTTGGCAAACATTGCATAACTCCAGTATTCAAGATGGCGTCCAAGATGGCTGCCATTTTTTAAAATCGACCCCTATACAAAAATGCATCATAATTTTCATGTGTTTGCATTGTAATGGTATTTTAATGCCCCATTTCATGTAAGAATGGTGTATTTGTCTATTTCAAGTAAAAAAACTGACAGTTTAGGTAAAACAGTTGTAAAATCCATATTTAAATTCACAAATGCACGTGCCCAAGGTTTTTCACCTCGGAATGTTTGTTTAATGGCTCATTATTTATGATCAGATAGTTATGGCTGCTATTTTACTTCTTTTCTATCAAATATAATATCTGTAAAGATTTTATAGAAACAGAAATTGTTTCTATATATAATATTCATGCTTAAAAACAGGTTTTAGACATCCAACCCAACACGGAAAAAACAACAAAAAGTACATGTTTATGCCCCCAACTTTGAAAAAGTTGGAAGGGCATATTGCTTTCGGCTTGTCTGTCTGTGTGTCTGTCTGTCTGTCTGTCTGTCTGTGTGTTAACTTTTGAATGGTGAATGCTAGGGTTTTGAAATTTCATATGCACATTCCTCATGAAAAAATAATTGACCCGTATTTTTTTTCATATCCGAGTTACGCCCCTTTTCTGAGTTATGTCCCTTTGAAAACAAAATTTGAAAATCTTGTGTGCAAGATATCTAAAAAAGTATTAAAGCTAGAGCCTTCATATTTGGTACACTTGTTGGGGCTGAGGAGTAGATGACCTGATTAACTTTTGAGAACTTTCCGTCAAATTTTTACAAAAATACAGAATTTTGAAATTTTGATTGATTTTTCTCTTTTTCGGTGAAATTTGAAACTTTTGAACGGTGAATGATAGGGTTTTGAAATTTCATATACAGATTCCTCATGAAAAAATAGTTGGCCTGTATTTTTTTCATGTACGTGTTATGCCCCTTGTTGGAATAATGTCCCTTTGAAAACAAATTTTGAAAATCTTGTGTGCAAGATATCTCAAAACGTATTTGAGCTAGCTAGCTAGAGCCTTCATATTTGGTATGCTGGTTGGGACTGAGAAGAAGATCACCTGATTAACTTTTGAGGACTCTCTGTCAAATTTTGACAAAATTACTCCATTTTTAATGTTTTACTTCATTTCTAACTCGCCTGCAAAAAAGCTTACATTCTGTTTCTGGATGGAGGTCAAAACAGACGCAACCGAACAGCTTCTTCAGGAAATTAAATTTGACTGCATTCGAATGAAATAAATGAATCATACAAACTGCCAGTTTAGGGACAAGCATACAGTTGGGGACATAGTGTTTTACAAACACGCATTTCTAGTTTCCTATACAAAGTACGCTCTAAAATCTAATTAGTTATTGATTCTATATACCATAGTGTTTGTGTTGATCTTGGTTTGTAGCATAAAAATGCAGTGTCTGCCACCTCTGTAAAACACAAGATAGCTCCAGTATTCAAGATGGCATCCAAGAAGGCCGTCAAAATTTACAATTCTGAAAAAATGAGACACATATATCCCTTGACTTTTGTTTAGAAACAAATATGCTTAAATTGAGCTATAAACACTTAGAGTTATCTTATTATTGTTATTTTCATGTGTTTTCCATTGTTAAAACTACATTATGCATATATATTCTAGATATGAATGGAGTAAGGTCTCACTGACAAGGCAAAAAAGAACAAAAAATACATATTTTCCTATACATTATAGGCTCTTGAATCGTGATTGTTATTGATTCTATATACCAAATATTTTGTCTTGCAAGCTTATGAAGGTTTGAAGCTTTTAAATCCAGTGTTGGCCGCCTCTGCAAACCCAGCATAACTCCGGTTTTCAAAAGGGCATCCAAGAAGGCCGTCAAAATAAAACATTTCGAAAAATAAGCTGCATGTGTCCTTAAACCTTTGTTTACTAACAAAACAATTAAAAATCAAGCTAAAACACTTAGATCTATCTTTTTAAAAAATATTTTCATGTATATATTTCTTTTTCAATATTACATTATGCGTACAAATCTAGAAACGCATGGGGTAAGGGCTGGAGTATGTTTGAAAAGATGCTACTTAAATTCCTTTTAATAATCTGAATCACTGCAATTTTCCTCTGTCAACATGCCTGAAAAGATAGTATGCACATTTGTGTATATAACTACATGCACATTAATTTCCACAGTGTATGGTTGTCTACACATAGAGCTTGTGCAGCATTCATCACCCATTTCTTTACGTTAGCAAACAGTGTCATTCAATAGCTCTGGAGCTGCAACTGATAGTGTTACCAATAATACTAAGCATTTTATTTTATCATTCATTGTCCTATTCAAATCTAAAGTCTGATGGTGATTTCAGTTCTTGAACATAGTTCAACCCATTCCGCCAAATATGCAGTTGATAGGCACACCTCAGGCAATGAAACCCGAAACTTTTATCTGTCGAGGTAGCTTTTTAGCCACCAACAATATTGCCTTCTCTGTGCACAGTGAGTTTAAAGACAAACTGTTTTTGTTACGAACTTAGACCACCTATGATCCTCCGAGTGTTCTAAATCTTCACCTAGATGGTGCCGATCTATATTTGTTTCAGGACCCTGCATAATGTGATAACAAAACTAAGTGAAAATAACAATCAGGAAATGGCGCAATCAGAACGATAGAGGTCATTGCATGTTTGGTAAGTTTACATCTACTGCCTTTTCGTTATTGTCAAAGTTATCGGTAACTCCCAGTATAAGCATACCCCCTGATTTCTGACGTAATTTCTGAGGGCACGGTTCCACTGAGGGAGTGTTAGCTTGGGTGCTGATGATAAAATTCGCCTCATTTCAGGGTATGTAATCGTATATCGAAGATAAGCTATTTGTTAAATCAAAGAGTCTACCCCAGATTTGATCATGAACAACAAGACCTACATGTTTTGGGTATGCAATAGAAATTGCTGCTTTGTAATATTACAAGCAACTTAAAGACAGCGCAAGTCTACTGAAGCTCAGCCTATATGTCTGAAGCATTAGCAAATCTTTCATTGCTTACACTTGAAGCCGACCATTTGTCTAGTACAGTAAAATATCTTGAAAGGCTTGCAATGGTGGCATATTGATCCATTACAATTTCAATGTTTCTAAGAATACCATTTATAAACATACCGATAGTTTTATGATTTATCGTATCTTCTGCTATTATTTACAAGAAGCCTGTGTGTATAATCAGCAGAAAAGGTTTGGTTTAATTTTCATAGTTGATCAAACATATTCAGCGCTTCAGCCACACTGATTCGTACCAAATCGATCTCAATACGTAAATGATAATTTGGACCATAACTTAATAAAAAGGCTCTTTTTATAAGTACCTAATTGTCAATTTAGTTTTCCCACCTCGGCTTTCAGAGTGGAAATTTCTTTCTGATTGCTCATTTTCCTGATCATTGGCTACTTGTACCTTTTCTATATTGTTTGTTTTATAACATTCTATGTCACATAACCCAGCTTTCTATTAAGTGGATAACTATGTAAATGATAATTCTGACCATAATTACATAAAAAGGCTTTTTATAACATTCTATGTTATATAACCCAGCTTTCTAACTCCAGGTGTTTAAATTTGTCTATTAATTGGATAACTCTACAACTTGATTTTTGTTCATTATTGAACTTTCATACTCAGTGCCATTGAGCAAACAGCTCTGTTTACTGCACAATATATTGCTCCAGCTGCAACTAAGTCACCATTTGGAAGGTCCATTATTACATGTATGTATAGCACTTTGAAGTAATTGCCTTTCCCTGTTGCTTCAACAACTCTTATAAATACATCAATGTTACAATCACCAATTGCGCATGCTAACATCGACCAGCTTCCACTTACTTTACTTTCATTTCTAACAGTTCACAAATCTCGCCACAAATAAGCAATTATTCTTCCAATAAATATACTTGGTAAATGATATGGTACTTCTAGGGTTAGTCTAATCATTTCTTATGTTTGACTTTACCTCTCTACTGTTTTTGCTTTAATTCTCTGATAAGTGGATTTACAGTTCTTATGGAACCACAGTTTGCATAAACCTTGTACATAAATACTCAAAGCATAATCAGTAAATGAGGAATTAGAACCTACATATGATTATAGTGTCGAAACAAAACATGGTTCGGTATTATTTTGTTTTATATAGTGCCATATCGTACATCCATGTCTGCGCCAAGGTTTTATTAATTGTAAGATTAATACTGCACTAAAGTTATATTAAGAATTGTAGAACCAGAATTTGTGAATAACATTTGTAATAAGATTGCGGAGCTAATGATGTACAAGAAAATAAGTTTTCTTTGTTGATCTTTTTTCTTGCCGGTCAAGAAAATCCCACTCATTTCTAGAATAAATACATCTGGACCTTCCTATAACTCGATTCAAGAAACATAGTTTTGGATATAGCACTGATCATAGCTGGACTCAAAATGGTCATTTCATACTACCTTTGGTATATGTCTATATACTTTACTCTCGTTATAACAAAAATTGAATATAGCTAACACAAAGATTGGTTTGAACCCCAACGATAGTGTTTTAAAAAGGTTATGGTGTCTGAATAACTTAGTTTTAACAAGGAAAAACACACATGAAGATAACATTAAGAAAATGTTCTAAGTGTTTTGCAACTTGATTATAGCTTTTTATTACTTAATGAAAGTCAAGGGACATATCTGGCTCATTTTTCAAAATTCTATATTTTGACGGCCTTCCTGGATGCCATCTTCAATACTGGAGCTATCCTATGCTTTGCTAAGGTGGCAAACACTGGATTTTATGCTACAAACTAGGACTGAGACAAACACTATGGTATATAGAATCAAAAACAAATACGATTGAAGAGCATATTTTATATAAGAAAATATGTACTTTTTGTTGTTTTTGTCGTGTTGGATTGGATGTCTAAAACCTGTTTTTAAGCATGAAGCTTATATATAGAAACAATTTCTGTTTCTCTAAAATCTTTACAGATATTATATTTGATAGAAAAGAAGTAAAAAAAGCAGCCATAACTATCTGATCATAAATTATGAGCCATTAAACAAACATTCCTAGGTGAAAAACCTTGGGCACGTGCATTTGTGAATTTAAACATGATTTTTATACCCCCCGCAAAACGAAGTTTTAGGGGGGTATACTGTTTTCAGCCTGTCCGTCATTCCGTCATTCCGTGATTCCGTGACTCCGTGATTCCGTCATTCCGTCATTCCGTCAACATTTGGACATCTTTGCTGAATAACTTGAGTAGCTTTTGCCTGATTTGTTTCAAATTTTCACCACACTTGCACCATTAGACAATACATGTGTGGTATGAATTTAGGGGCCAAAGGGTCAGTATTGCAAGAGTTATGGGACTTTTTAAGTCTTCCAATAACATGTTTGCCATAGTACTGAAAGTACATACTTTGTGAAATCAACTCCTCTTACAGCTTTCAATGTTTCCTTTTAATATTTTGCTGATATGTTTCAGATATATTGCAGATGTGCATGAACAATTGTCATGCTGAAAAAATCATTTTTGACAAATTTACAGCATTTTTAACTTAGCAAATTTTCTATAATTGCTTATATTCAATAATGGTTGGTAGTGCATACTTTGTGAAATCAACTCCTCATAGGGCTTTCAGTGTTTCTTTTCAGTACTTTGCAGACATGTTACAGACATATTGAAGATGTGCATGAAGAATTATAATGCTGAAAAAATAATTTTTGACAAATTTACAGCATTTTTTAACTTTGGCATTTTTCGACTATTGCTTACATACATACTTTGTGAAATCAACTCCTCCTAGGGCTTTCAGTATTTCTTTTCAGTACTTTGCAGACATGTTACAGACATATTGAAGATATGCATGAAGAATTATAATGCTGAAAAAATAGTTTTTGACAAATTTACAGCATTTTTTAACTTAGCCATTTTTCGACTATTGCTTACATACAATAATGGTTGGAAGTGCATACTTTGTGAAATCAACTTCTCCTAGGGCTTTCATTGTTTCTTTTTAATTCTTTGCAGATTTGTTCCAGATATATTGAAGATGTGCATGAAGAATTTCTATGCTGAAAATTTTAGTTTTGACAAATTTACAGCTTTTTAAACTTAGCCAATTTTGACCATTTCTGCTTATATTCAATTATGGTTGATAGTACATACTTTGTGAAATCCAACTCCTCCTGGGGCTTTCAGTAATTCTTTTCAATACTTTGCAGACATGTTACAGACATATTGAAGATGTGCATAAAGAATTTTATTGGTGAAAAAATAATTTTTAACAAATTTACAGCATTTTTCAACTTAGACATTTTTCAACCATCGCTAATATACAATACGGCTGGTAGAGCATACTTTATGAAATCAAGTCCTCCTAGTGCTTTCATTGTTTCATTTGAATTCTTTGCACACTTGTTCCAGATATATTTCAGATGTGCATGAATAATTCTTATGCTGAATAATTTATTTTTGACAAATTTACAGCTTTTTTTTAGCATAGCCAATTTTTTACCATTTCTCATGATAAATAATGATCAACAGTGTACAGTGAAATCAACAATAATTTTACTCCCTGAGCTTTCAGTATATTATTTAATACCTTACAGACATGAGTCAGACATACGGAGGATTTTCATGAAGGATTATAATGCTGAAAAGATATTTTTGACAAATGTTTTGCATGTTTGACTTAAAGGAAGTTATTGGCCTTAGATAATTTTGCAGGGGGTATACTGAAAGCCTTGCTTGCAGCCAATTTCTAGTTACAACTGTTTTACCTAAATTGTCAGGTTTTTTACTTGAAATATACAAATATATCATTCTTACATGAAATGGGACTGTAAAATACCATTACAATGCAAACACATGAAAAATATGATGCATTTTTGGAGTAGGGGTTAGTTTTAGGAAACGGCAGCCATCTTGGACGCCATCTTGAATACTGGAGTTATGCAAGGTTTGCCAAGGTGGCAAACGCTGGATTTCAGAACTACAGACCAAGACGAACATTTTGGTATATAGAAACAAATGTGGTACTCCGTAGACCACCTACTCCTATTTCTAAGCTACTTTTTGAACCATATTTGCTCCACTAACTGTTATCTTTAGGGGCACCAGGAATGATTTTGAATTTTTATTCCTTTTTTTCGATGAAATTCCTCTAAGCAAACAGAATAGCCCCAGATGGGACGCCGGGTTCGGCAATTCTGATTTGCCATATTCTATAGAATTTGGACATTGATACAAAGAAAACAAGTGCCATTTAATATCTTTATTTTGAAATTCGGTATGGATGTGAAGTGTGCAATTCTCATTCAAATGCTTGACACATAAGACATTTTTTTTTCTTTTTTCGATTTTTTATTAGTTTGTATAGCCCAAACGTGTTTAGCCATTTTGGGGGTCCTTCAAACACACATTCATCAGGAAAACATGTCAGTGAAATGTATACCACTTTTATATATATCTAGAGTAAAACTGGGGTATACACGGGTTTGCAATTTTTCTTATTTTTGATCCAAAACATAGATTGTGGGTACTTGTTTCATTTTTTGCTTCTGAAAAGAATCTTTATATAATTTGCATGGGCAAGATTTTGTAAATTGGAATTTCTTTGGTTGTTGGGTTTGGCATCTCTAGGTTTGAAGAAAACTGCTGCTAACTTTGCATTACGAAAACATGCCCATGCAATATACAGAGATTTTTAAAGTCGCAAAAAATGAAAATTTTCATTAGAAAATGTTTGCTATTTTTCTTATTTTTGCCCAAAACATAGATTGTGGGTACACGTTAGAACCGCCTCGCCGAGGCGGTTCTAACGAGTACCCACAATCTATGTTTTGGAGCAAAAATAAGAAAAATAGGTATACCCCGGCATACCCCAGTTTTACTATATAAAAGTGGGGTTTGAGGGGGTAAACATTTCACGGACATGTTTTCCTGATGGACTCTTTATCTTTATTTCAGGACACTAATTTCTTCAACGATGATGAGCAGCTAATAATCTATAATCGTGTACCGAAGACTGGCAGCACTTCGTTTGCTGGGATAGCCTATGATCTGTGTAGCAGGAACAATTTCCATGTGCTTCATGTCAATACGACAAAGAATGTACACACATTGTCCATCCCAGATCAGGTAATATGACTGTTTTTGACATAAGAATAACAGAGAGCTTCGGGCTGTTATTTGACCTGTGAAGTGAGAAAAACGGTCTACGAGGTTTCCAACCAGGCTTGACACAAATCGCTCTGTAGTCTGTATAGTCAAAAAAGCAGACTAAACACTTAAAATGAAGAGACCATCTATGGGCGAATCAGCTGTGCAATTACTCCATCTTTGTTTTTGCATAAGCAAAATTTGGATTTCTCATGATGTAGTTCATTTAATATTGACAATTTCAAAATGCAGATGCTGCATCTGTCAATGATTATTGCTTTTTAGACCACACAGGATGTTTGATAAAGATGTCTCTTCCTTGTTGAGGTCAGGTACAAACTAGGCTGCATTGCCACAAGGGCTTGCCGAGTGATTGAAAGTTCAGATGTTGAGAATAATGGGAGCCCTGTGGCCAAGTTATATTGTGTGACTCAGCATCTAGAAAATCCATCTAGGGTTCCAAACCCACTTGGGCCAAGTTGTGCCTTATAAGTAAGACACAGTGACTCCCATATATGCATACCTACAACAAATGTATAGGGTATTAAGACATTGGGCTTTCTTTGGCGCACTTTGGCACTGTTACCTAGGCATACGAAGGAAGCTGCATTGCGAACATTGGTTCTTCCACAGCTTGAGTATCCCTATAATGACACTGAGACAGAAAAGGTTGAGAAAGTGCAGAGGACAGCAGCCAACACCAGTAGCATCAATAACATGCTTGACGAACTTAAGCTGAAGTCTTCCTTAACTTTCTTCTACAAGATTCACTCCGGTACAGTGTCTCTTGACAAAGATATATATCTGACCCCGGCAGCAAGATTAAGTCAAGATATACCAGGGCATCTCATGATTTACAGTACACGAGATACATGGCCTAAGTGATGCTCTGAAGAATTCATTCTTCCCAAGGACTTCCACTGTGGAGTAGTCTTCCTCTTTCAATGGTCGCATCTAAGACCATGAAAGAATTAACCTAAAGGCTCTTATTTAAGTCACAGGTCCTCTCGTTTTAGTATGCCTCTGCTCAGCTTCTTGTAGATTTGTAAATAGTTTTAATGGCCTATCGCGAATGTTCCCCCCCCCCCCCCAGTTTGCTGAATTACAAAATTTAGCCACCCACCCCACGCCTGAGGTGATGATCAGAAATTGATCGACTCAGTTTCTGAAACAAGAAAGAAAGATTTCGGCCACAAGTTGGTTTTGGTATTAAAAACATATTATTTTGATGAAAAAAAGTATTGCAACTAGCAGGTATATGTTCCTGCTTTTAAAATCCATGCAATTTTTTCATGCATATGATAAACATTGTCATGGTAATGCTCTTAAAAACATGGAAATAAAACATTTTGCATTTTAAGCTTACCTGAGCCAAAGGCTCACAGGTGAGCTTATAGGATAGGCAGGCACCTGGCATCCGTCTGTCGTCCATCTTTCGTCCACCATTTTCAAAGATCTTCTACTATGAAACCTCTTGGCATATCATGGCCAAATTCTATATGAAGCATCTTTAAGAAGGGGGAACCAATTTATATATAAATAATCCAGGTCACATGACCAAGATAACCGTCATTTCCATATATGGTAAAAACCCTTCAAAAATCTTCTTCTCCGGAAATGGTTGACCGATTTCAAAGAAACTTGGCATGAAGCCTCAAGTACTACAATGTTTATATAAATCATGATCCTGTAGGGCAAGGTAAACATGGGTCACCTATGCATTTGAATGGGTGAAACTGTTAAAATGTCATTTGAAGGGGAAAACTTGCAGGAAATTGCCAAATGGTTAGGATATTGATTAAAAATGGCCCCAGGACTTCATCTGCCCCTTTAGTGGGGCCATTTTCCGTAATATTCAGACATGCATATTGGTATATATAGCAGATCTCAGGTGAGCGTTTACAGGACCATTGGTCCTCTGAATAGGTATATTTTTAGCTCACCTGAGCCGAAGGCTCACAGGTGAGCTTATAGTATACCCATGCTCCGTCGTCCGTCCGTCGTTCACATTTTCAAAGATCTTCTCCTCTGAAACCGCTTGGCCAATCAAAGCCAAACTTCATGTGGAGCATCCTTAGGAAGGGGGAACGTAAGTTTATATAAATGGTCCAGGTCACATGACCAAGATGGCCGCCATGGCTATAAATAGCAAAAACCTTTAAAAATCTTCTTCTCCAGAACCAGTGGGCCGATTTCCACAAAACTTGGTATGTAGCATCAGGGACTTGGGCCCATCATAATTTATATAAATCATGACCCTAGGATGACCTTGACCTATTTTACGGCAAGGTCAACTTAGCTCGCCAATGCATTTGAATGGGAAAAAATGGTAAAATGCTATTTAATGGGTAAAACTTACTGGGAATAGGCAAATGGACAGAAGATTAATGTTAATGGAAAATTTTAGCCCCTGGGGGGTTGTCTGCCCCTGCCCCTGGGCTATATACATGTATATTTCCATAATAATGAAACATCTTCTCCCCTGAAACCGCTTGGCCGATCAAAGCCAAACTTCATATGGAGCATCCTTGGGAAGAGGGAAAGAAAGTGTATATAAATGGTCAAGGTCACATGACCAAGATGGCTGCCATGGCTATAAATAGCAAAAACCTTTAAAAATCTTCTTCTCCAGAACGAGAAGGCCAATGATTTTGAAACTTGGTGTGAAGCATCAGTGACTAGAGCTCTACAAAGTTTATAGAAATCATGACCCTGGGATGACCTTGACCTATTTTACGCCAAGGTCAACAAAGGCCGCTCATGCATTTGAATGGGAAAAAGTGTTAAAATGTCATTTGTAGGGAAAAACTTGCAGGAAATGGGCAAATGGACTTAAGATTGATGATTCTGAAAAAATTTGGACCCCAGGGGTCTGTCTGCCCCCACCCCGGGGCAATATACATGTATATTACAGTGATATTCAAAGATCTTCTTTTCAGAAACCGCATGGCCAATCAAAGCCAAACTTTATGAGGAGCATTGTTAGGAAGTGGGAATGAAAGTATGTATAAATGGTCAAGGTCACATGACCAAGATGGCTGCCATGGCTATAAATAGCAAAAACCTTTAAAAATCTTCTTCTCCAGAACCAGAAGGCCTATGATTTTGAAACTTGGCATGAAGCATCAGGCAATGGAGCTCTACAAAGTTTATATAAATCATGACCCTTGGATGACCTTGACCTATTTTACGGCAAGGTCAACATAGGTCGCCCATGCATTTGAATGGGGAAAATTGTTAAAATGTCATTTGAAGGGCAAAATTTGCAGTAAATTGGCAAATGGACTGAGGTTTTATGTTTTCAAAAAGAAATTGACTCCAGGGGTTGCTCTGACCCGGCCCTGGGGTTATATACATGTACATTACCATTCTAGTCAAACAAGTTTATTGGTATATATCTCGGGGTTTCAGGTGAGCGTTTACAGGACCATTGGTCCTCTGGTTTACTATATTACAGCATTTCAACTATGAAATGTGCCCATGTGACAAACATTTTCTCATTATGAAGTAATTTTGAAGTATCATCCAGACATATTGTATACAAAGTATCATTTTGTTTACCGCCTGGGCCGGTAGTTAAAAATTAAAAATTGTGTTCAGAAATGATCAAAAATAGACCAAAAATGGCACAATGTGTTCTATTTGTGGTTCTTCAGTGTTTTACCATAGCAAAGTTTGTAGGAAGAATGAAGACTTTGTTCTGATTTTTAAAAGAGGAGGTATAAGGAGATTTGTCCATCTCCAAGACGCTACATACATGATTTTGATGTCTATTTTTTTTTACCAAAATCTGAGGTCAAAATCAAGCCTTTAGCACTCTAGGTCTTTCACAGAGAAAGCCTAGCAAGGACTCACATCAATTTAACTTCATGTTTCATTGAAAAATTGACAAATCTTTCCATGCAAAACCTTTACTCATATCAAAGCTGTTATTTGCAAACAAGTAAAAAAAATCTGTTCAAAGTTCTATCATTTTCTAGACATCACTCATAATTATTATTCTTGTCATGCTATAAAATTTTAATGTGAACAATGAGAACAACACCATTAAGATTACAACTCTGGTGTGTGTTCGGTGAAGCTGTAATATCTGAAATGTTTTGGACATTCGAAGCACTTAATACACTGTAAAAAAAATAGATGTACAGTATGATAATATTTGAAAGAAAAAAGATATATATCCAGTAGATGCAGAAATGATAACAACGATTGCACACCCTTGAAACAGTCTGTTCTCTGTTTGCTCTGTTGCTGTGATCAAACTGTTTAAAAGTTGGGAAAATGGTGGTATTTTGTGCTCTGGTGAATTAATTTCATTAATGTTTAAAAATGACAACACATTGTGTGAGTTAACAGTCCCTGGGGTAAACTACAAAAGCTAACATTGAGCTTAATTAATTTTGTTTGATGATGATTTATATTCAGTTGTTAATGTGTTTTATTCTCTGCATGGATAAATCAATAATAAAAAAAAAAATATGAAAAGATCAGCCTAGGAATTCATGGGCATCAGGAAAACATGTCTGTGTAATGTATACCCCCTTGAACCCCACTTTTATATAGAAAAACTGGGGTATGGAGGGGTATACCTATTTTTCTTATTTTTGCTCCAAAACATAGATTGTGGGTACTCATTAGAACCGCCTCGGCAAGGCGGTTCTAACGTGTACCCACAATCTATGTTTTGAGCAAAAATATGAAAAATATTGAAAAATTTCTACTGAAATTTTTCATTTTTTACAACTTTGAAAATTTCTGTATATTGCATGGGCAAGTTTTCATAATGGTTACATACTGGTGAAATATGCACTGAGAAGTGGTAAATAGTAAGGATGTCAACGAATATTCGAATGTTCGAATATTCGCATTTCATACGAATATTCGAATGCGATTTCTGGATTCGAATATTTGCATACTTTTCTTATCTGCAATATTGTCTTGTATCAGTTTGAAGGAGGACTCAAAGTTAAGGCCAAAGGTCGAAAAATAATATGACCAGTAATCGTAATCCTGCTTGTCTGTTGAGTAATTCAAGATGGTCAACATTTTGTCACCTTTGCAAATTGAGATTGCTCAATTAACAGTTTGACACTTTGTTGATTCAGGTGCCACTTTGTTGATTCAAGTGACACTTTGTTGATTCAAGTTGAGAAGAAAGCATTATGTTTTAAGGTGTGAAAGTCCTACAATTTGAGCTGTGTCATGTGTAAACTTAAGATGGCTGGATAGATTGACAACTCATTTCTTTAAGAACAACACAGTCACAACAGACCTTTCACAAAGTACATGTAGGTCACACGATTACAATAGACCCTAAGCATTCTTGGTGGCGGATATCAACGGCATGCATGCAGAACTTAATCTTGGCTTGACAATAATGGTGTGTCGTTGCTTTCTCAGACAGAACTCCAGAGATTAGTCATTATTAAACACCTCCAAAATGTGTCTATTTTTCTGTGCAAAATTTGTTTTCTTACATGGCGCCATAGGTAAAGCCCAGATACGATACCATGCATATACATGTACACCATATTTTCAATACATGTTCCACCAAGTTAGTCATCGTAATGGGTCTATTGGGCATATAGATGTGTATATCATTCGAATATTCGAATATATTCGAAAATCCTATGCAAATATTCGAATGCCAATTTCGGCATTCGTTGACATCCCTAGTAAATAGCCTTTTACACTAATTGAGCCGTGACGCGAGAAAAGCGGTCTTCGGGGTTTCCGACCAGACCTGACACAAACCGACCTGTACAGTCACAGTAGGAGGCTAGAAGCTTGAAATTTCGGATTTAGGAAGAAGAGGAACTGTACTATCCGAGTGGCGTAAACAGTTACTGCGAAGCTGATCTGCATCTTTGTTTTTGCATAGGCAAAAATCTGGTTTTCTCATGATGCGGCACAATAACGTGTAACCATGGCCTCCCCTGTCTGTAGCAGGGACTTGAACTTTTGTCCCACAAAGCCCTGCTGAAACCCCTGCACTGATGGGACAGTCTGTTAATAAAAACATGGGCAATTCTCATAAAATGGCATGTCCAGGCATGACCTTAGCTGTTGACTGGGAAGTTAAGCCTTGCATGACTTTTCAAACAAACAAACTATTACATTGTTCAGAATATTGCACATCTGTCTTGCCATTTGCCAGAGATTTTTAACAGGCAAAAACCTGAAACTATTGTTAAAATGCAATCAGAGGAAATGCCTGCTAGTTTTCAACAAGAGTTTTGCATCAGCAGCATGATATGAGCCTTCGTGTTAGATAACCAACAATCCGATTTTCTGAGCAGGTGCGACTTAAACCAGCCTGTACAGTCACAGAAGAAGGCTAGAAGCTGGAAATTTTGGATTTAGAATGTAGAAGAATCATGCTATCCGTGTAGCAAAAACAAAGGCGCTGATCAGCTTCGTGTTATCTGCGCCTTTGTTTTTGCATATGCAAATTGTTGTTTTTTTACATCAGCAGCATGATATATGATTGTAAGGTTAAACCAATTAAAGCTTGTATATTAAACATTCTGGTTTCATGGATAAACAGTATGCTGCTACCTGTCTGCAACTGGTTGCCTAAGTGCTTTATGGTAGAATTGTGAAAGATAAACGTTTATCTTTGTTAAAAACATTGCAAGCAATTATTATTTTTAGCATAATGCAAGTAAAAAAAAAAACAGAGAGAGAAATTGTATTCTTTCCAAAATATAGCACCACTAACATATGATCACTGTCTATCTAAAGTAAGAATAGAGGGACCAGGAATCGATGCAATTAAATTTAAAGTCCCAGTGGGAAAGAAAATAAATATAACACAACAAAACATTTTCCGACAACACACGTGACAAGCAGAATGACTAGCTCTTTCCCAACAAGGTAGCCATCCAGCTAAGTTTCAGTCGAAACGAAAGGCAACAAGCACGACAGAGAGGCAGGCACAATAAACAGTAGCATAAAGACAAACCCCTTTTCCTTGGACACCGATTACCATTTTTACTGGGGACAACGTTGAAAACTATTTTTCCTGGGAACATGCTCGATTTCATGAAGAAAGAAAATTAAATAAAGACAAACATAGTGTTCAACTGGCGAACACATGTAACAAAAACTTTTGATGTAATTAAGTTAAAATCCCAACAAAAGACACCAGAAATACAGAGATTATTATTATCATTTATAAAACCATTTATACTAGGACAGCGAAATCACCAGCGAAATAAGGTGACATTTTAAAACCAAATACACCATTATTCAGAGCCGCATCGTGAGAAAACCGGATTTTTGCCTATGCGAAAACAAAGGCGCAGATCAGCTTCGTTGTAACCGCGAAGCTGATCAGCGCCTTTGTTTTCGCTACACGGATAGTACAATTTCTCTTCTTCTTAAATCCGAAATTTCAAGCTTCTAGCTTGCTTCTGAGACTGTACAGCCCTGTTTGTGTCGGACCTGGTCGGAAATCCCGAAGACCGGTTTTCTCACGTCGCGGCTCAATCAATGCCTGTATTCAGGAGAGGACAGTATGGAAGACTGGCATTCATGCTAGATATGTTATTCTCCTATAAATATATAGAGATTGGTATCATTATAATTATGCACCAGTCATTTGTATCCCCGGGGCCGGGGATAGCAGGGACATAGCGGGGCTAAAGTGCCTGGCTTTAACCTCTGATGTGTCCCGGCAGTGCCTGGGATTTGCCGTGGTTATGATTTCCCGCCAATACACTGTCACATTAATTCAAATTAGATTTTAATGATATTTTTAACATTTAATTATCTTTATGGTACTTATTTAATTTCCAAATGCACCTAAACATTTACATGCATAAAATGAGGCCCTTCTCCCATGTTTCAGTTTCATCAGAACAACTCCCAGCTGTTGTTCCACGTTATTGTCAGCCCCTGGGGAGCCGGGGCTTTTAGCAGGGGTTTTACCAAAACTCTTGCCCGGCAGTGCCGGGCTTTAAAAATTGAAAAGTTAAAAGCCCCGCTATTCCCCGGCCCTGGGGGAGCCGGGGATGCAAATGACTGGTGCATTACTGTTAGATATGTCTGCCCATATATTACCCAGTCTTTTCAGTACCTCCACTGTTTATTGCACTGAGGCAATAGAAAGCTTGATGCCATTACACACCCAAGGAGAAACAGTTTTTGTATCTAAAACTTGCACTAATTGAAGTTTGAAAAAGTCTTAATATGTACTTCTTATGTTCTTCGATTTCCACAGATCCGACTGATCCAGAACATAACAGAATGGGGTGAAAAGAAACCTGCTATATACCATGGACATTTCTTCTACATAGACTTTGACAAGTAGGTAACAAATTTGTTTTGTTTGGAGTTTATGTCCCACCAATATCGAAGGTCATACAGAGATGAGATATAGATTTAAAACCTCATCCAGAAGACTGGAGAATCAATGGAGCAATCTAGGTTACACAGGGCAATTGGCTTTTACCTTTTTGTCTTAATTTTTTGGAAATACAATGTGATGTTATTATTATTTGTAGCAGTGGTGGTGTCTTTAGTGCACCTACAGAAGCATGTCTGGCGAACAGGCTATTTTATATGAGCCGCGTCATGAGAAAACAGGATTTTTGCCTATGCGAAAACAAAGGCGCAGATCAGCTTCGCAGTATCGCGAGGCTGATCAGCGCCTTTAATTCGCTACACAGACAGTACAATTCCTACTCTATACACAATATTTCAAGATTCTAACTTGCTTCTTTGATTGTACAGACCTGTTTGTGTCGGACCTGGTCGGAAACCCCTAAGACTGCTTTGCTCGCGTTGTGACTCATATGGTAATGGTATAACTGTATTATCAGCTGGGGATTTCTGTGGCCTAGCGGGCATCAGAATCTGAATCAAGATATCCACAATTTCGACCCCATAGGAGCAGGGTAATGTCCTCGAGCAAGACACATTCTCTCCATATTACTGTTCAATACTCTGTATTTATGATGACGGTGAATTTTAAGAACGCTTCTTGAAAACATATTTTATTAAGGAAAGTTTTGCATCAAATCTCTCTCATTCAGTACATTGAAAATGAGCGATCATCCTAGATGAATTATGCAGTTAATTGAAATAAACTGAGCCGCATCATGAGAAAACCGGAATTTTGCATATGCGAAAACAAAGGCGCAGATCAGCTGTGCAGTAACTGCACAGCTGATCAGCGCCTTTGTTTTCGCTACACAGACAGTACAATTCCTCTTCTTATTAATTCCGAAATTTCAAGCATGTAGCCAACTTCTTTGGCTGCACAGACCGGTTTGTGTCAGACCTGGTCAGAAACCCTGAAGACAGGTTTTCTCGAGTCGCGGCTCAATTAAGTGTTGTTCAGTACATTAACTATTGTCCAACTATGATTCATCTTTGTCAATCACTGGTGCTTTGAAGTTATGATTTTCATTATTTAAGCCGTGTCAAGGAGTAAATCTGCCATCAAGCCAGGCTGTACAGCCACAGGAGCCAAAATTTAGGATATAAGGGGTTGAACTATCTTAGAATCAAAAATATTGGTACTGATAAGCAACATGATTCAGAGTGTTTTTGCATATGCAAAAAGTAGTTATGATTCGAAGCATTTAGGACAGAGCTTGTCAAAATCATTCAATGATTATAAAAAGGGCTTGAACGAGGCAGCTTATTGGTAAAAGCAATATGATTAGCCTGTGCTTTGAAAACAGAGGTAGATTTACAATAGACTGCACAGTGCCACAGGATGGATCACAACAAGTCATATATGTTATGCACTAGTCATTGTAACCATGGCCCCCCAGCCCCGGGGTCGGGGTGGGGGCTGTGCTTACAAATGACTAGTGCATTATGATTCATGACTGATAATTCATAATCAATATTGGAATTTATGGCACTTTTTAAACATTCAGCATCATTCAAATAAACAAAAAAAAATGTGTAAACATAAAACAGTCTAGTAGCTTTTAAAATGACACATTTTTCCCACATTGCATTGCACACAGTCATTTATTTTTGCACATGGTGATGGGGGTATGTGATGATCAAAAGTTTCCCTCTTGAACAATTTGGAAGCTGTGACTACATCTGGACGTGACTGAGAAAAATGTTGACAAAGATTGTTTCAGTATCATCACAAAGCTTACTTATTCTTAACCAAACTTCTCCGTGCCATGTTACATTCAGTAAAAGTGACAGTGCAAAGCAAATCTGAAACTCAGTTTTTGGGGAGCTTGAAATGTTGTTTCCTTGAACTGACAATCCTTGTAGTACCAAGAAAGGATGGTTACCATCCTGACATACATTTAAATGCATTTTAGTTTTCTGTGATGTTAAGAATCCAATCTAGCAAACAAACAATTATTATCAACTTTCAACAAATTAGATGTAGAATAATTGAATGATTCTTTTAGGACTTGAAAAGCCTGAAAGTTAGAAATTTTCATATGATGTTAGAGTTGAATTGATTAAACAATTCAATTTTGATATGTTTAATCAAATCAATACTCTACAATCAGAAATGAGCCGCGACATAAGAAAAACGGTTTTGGGGTTTCCGACCAGGTCCGGCACAAATCAACCTGCACAGTCTCAGACAAAAGCTAATAGCTTGAAACTTTGGATTTAAGAAGAATGGGAAGTGTACTATCCGAGTAGCGACAATAAAGGTGCTGATCAGCTGTGCAGTTACTGCACAGCTGATCTGCGCTTTTGTTTTCGCATATGCAAAATGTTGTTTTTTACATGACATGTCTCAAAGTATTGTTGCTTTAATTGGATTCTGCTGTTCTACAACTAACATAAAAGTGATTAAATATGTTGTTATATTGCTTTTGAGATGCTGATTGTTGGTTTAATTAATTCTATTCTTGTTGATGCACAGCAATGTGAAACATTAAAGGGGACTGAATGCATGATCTCTTTATAGAAAGATCTGTCACTTTGGTTTATAATATGCGATAAAAGTTGTCTAGTCTAGATATCTTTAATTTTAGAATCGGTATTGCCAAAATGACAGCTTTCAGGGGGCGCAGTGGCGTATTGGTAGAGCATCAGACTCAGAATCAAGAGGTCCTGGGTTAGATTCCCACTGACAGCACTGTGTTGTGTCCTTGAGCATGTCTTATTTACTCCACATAGTACTGGTTAATACACAGGAAACGATGACTCTGTCCCGACATGACTGAAAAATCCTTGACTGGGACTTTAAACCCCAAAACAAACAAACAAAATGACAGCTTTCATGGTACTTATTTTGTTTAATTTTGACCATGAAATAAACTACATTTTTACTTTTTTCAATAAAATTATTTTTTTTTACCAAGATTTGATTTTGTTTTATTTGAATTTCGATATATATTTCAAACTTTATATGACAGTCATATGATTATTGTATTACATTTTAATTACTTTCTTATTGTGTTAATGTTCTATTTAATAAGTTCTAAAATAAAAATGTTTAAGGCGGCCCCCGTGGCCGAGCGGTTAAGAGCGCTGTTTCTAAATCACTCGATCATCTCACCCCTGTGTCTGGTGTGGGTTCGAGCCCCGATCTGGCCACATGTGAGACAAGCCAAGTTCTGCTTGCGGGTGTGTCAGGTGGTTTTTCTCGGGGTTCTCTGGTTTTTGCCCCACCTACTGATTGGCCCGTCTCATATGAGCTGAAATAATCTTGAAATGGGGCGTAAAACTGAATAAAAAAAAAATGTTTAAACAAACAGTTATTGATCCAGTACTTTATTTCGCATGTTTTACACTAAAATACAAAATAAGACCAGTAGGTTTCTTAAGATTATTGTAGAAAGCAAGATTTTTTTTTCTGGAACAAACAGGTTGCTCCCATTTATAACTACCTAGAACCTGATCATTGCTTGCAGACATTATATTTATCATTTCTGCTAATATGTAATCAAATCTCTTCTCTTGAATTTATCTTACAGCCATAGCATTCATAGATTTGTCTTGAATTGCCTCTCTTTAATTCCTATAAGCCTGGCATCCTTTCTATTGGACGTAGGCAAACAGTATAGCCCCAGATGGGACGCCGCAGAACGCGGCGTCCCATCTGGGGCTATTCTGTTTGCTTAGAGGAATTTTATTGAAAAATGGACTAAAATTTTAGAATTATACCTGAAGCCTCTTAAAATTAAAGTGGATTCTCCCAAATGATAATGATGGGCAAGTCCATTCTTCAAAAATGGGTTAATATCAGGAAGTTATCTGACTACCAATTGAAACAGAAAATTCTTGTCTGCAACCGTTATCACTGAAAGTTTCAGACTGAAAGATATGTTCTGTTTATGCATTTTTTAAACTTCAATTCTTTGCAATTTCTGCACTACTGAGCTCCCTCATGAGAAAACTGTGATTCTACCTGTACAGAAACACATTTTAAGTGCAGATCTGCTGCCAAAGTAAACTTCTGAAGCCTCTGTGATAGAATGGTCACGTCTACCATGGGCCACAGTTTTGATCTCTTTTGGATGAGACTTTAATCCGATACCCTGTCTCCATGTGCCTTTAGCTGTTGGTGGTATGTAAATCGCCATATCAACCACAGGAGTAAAATTTGTAGCCACTGGGTTTCGGGGATTGAACCTTTCAAAGTAAAAATTAAGTGATCATTTTTGGCACTCTCTTTCAGCAGTCTTCAGAGGGGCTATACTATTTTATTTTGCCTAACATATGCTTTAATAACAGAGAATTGAAGAAAACAACATTTAAATTGTCATTGAGTATGCATAATGTCTGTTCTCCGTGATCAATCCATTAAGTATGACTGACATATCACTCTGTAATCTTGAAGTCTAGAGATTACCAAAGTCTTTTTGCCTAGTCAATAATCAGGAGTCATTAACACTTTAAATATTTTGGCATTAACAACAGACTGGGTTAGAAGACAAATCGGGAATTATGTTAGTTCAATGACAACTACTGTTTTTGTCCAAATGAAGCTATTATTTTAGCAATTCTCCTGGGGTTTTGCAGAAAACAAACTTTCATCAGCATTCTGGAGAAAAGGCTGGCTTAGAAAATTGGCCGTCATTGTCAGCGCTAACCTATTTTCATCAATATAATCTGGATCCCTAACTTGTTTGATTTTTTCTATAAAACAAAATAAAAAAAGGCAAAAAGATGAAATAAAATGGGGGAAAATGTTGAAAATTAATGATCTTAGACACACAAAAAAGGACAAAATTACAGAGCTTTCAATGAGTTAGAGCTGAAAAAAGCAGTTCATATTGCTGTAACCTCATACTCTGTCACACAAACTCATAAGATCCTGAATATGAGTTGTGACATGAGAAACCCAGTCTTCACGATTTCCAACCAGGTCTGACACAGAACGACTTGTACAGTCACAGAAGAAGGTAAGAAACATGAAATTTCTGACTTAAGAAGATGGATATTGTACTATCCGTGTGGCAAAAACAAAGATTTGCACCTTTGTTTTATAGCCTATGCAAAAGTCTTGTGTACTCATGATGCGGCTCATATAATGCTTGAAATGAATCTAGCTGTCTCATTTTCTGACAATGTTCATTCAGCCATGAAGTTATCACAAATTGCTGTCTCAGGCTCATGTCATATGAGTAACATCGTGAGAAATCTCTCTGTCTTTGCATGACAAGCAAGATACAAAATTGTACTTTTGTAATAGTTGCATAACTTTATCAAAACATGGACATGCAGACAGTGATCAAGATCTGGACATGCAAAGGCCATCACAAAAATCTCCACATGCTTTGAACATGCATGAATCTCCACAGGCTTCGTGCATTCCTGAATCTCCACATGCTTTGAGCATGCATAAATCTCCACAAGCTTTGAGCATGCATAAATCTCCACAAGCTTTGAGCATGCATGAATCTCCACAAGCTTTGAGCATGCATGAATCTCCACAGGCTTCGTGCATTCCTGAATCTCCACATGCTTTGAGCATGCATAAATCTCCACAAGCTTTGAGCATGCATGAATCTCCACAGGCTTTGAACATGTATAAATCTCCACAAGCTTTGAGCATGCATGAATCTCCACAAGCTTTGAGCATGCATAAATCTCCACAAGCTTTGAGCATGCATGAATCTCCACAAGATTTGAGCATGCATGAAACTCCACAGGCTTTTTGCATGCATGAATCTCCACAGGCTTTGGGCATGCATAAATCTCTACAAGCTTTGAGCATGCATGAATCTCCACAGGCTTTGAGCATGCATGAATCTCTACAAGCTTTGAGCATGCATGACTCTCTACAAGCTTTGAGCATGCCTGAATCTCCACAGGCTTTGAGCATGCATGAATCTCCACAAGCTTTGAGCATGCATGACTCTCTACAAGCTTTGGGCATGCATGAATCTCCACAGGCTTTGAGCATGCATGAATCTCCACAAGCTTTGAGCATGCATGAATCTCCACAGGCTTTGAGCATGCATGACTCTCCACAAGCTTTGAGCATGCCTGAATCCCCACAGGCTTTGAGCATGCATGAATCGCCACAGGCTTTGAGCATGCATGAATCTCCACAAGCTTTGAGCATGCATGACTCTCCACAAGCTTTGAGCATGCATGAATCTCCACAAGCTTTGAGCGTGCATGAATCTCCACAGGCTTTGAGCATGCATGAATATCCACAGGCTTTGAGCATGCATGAATCGCCACAGGCTTTGAACATGCATGAATCTCCACAAGCTTTGAGCATGCATGACTCTCCACAAGCTTTGAGCATGCATGACTCTCTACAAGCTTTGAGCGTGCATGAATCTCCACAGGCTTTGAGCATGCATGACTCTCCACAAGCTTTGAGCATGCATGAATCTCCACAAGCTTTGAGCGTGCATGAATCTCCACAGGCTTTGAGCATGCATGAATCTCCACAGGCTTTGAGCATGCATGAATCTCCACAAGCTTTGAGCATGCCTGAATCTCCACAGGCTTTGAGCATGCCTGAATCTCCACAGGCTTTGAGCATGCCTGAGCATGCATGAATCTTTACAGGCTTTGAGCATGCACAAATCTCCACAGTTTTGAGCATGCCTGAATCTCCACAGGCTTTGTGCATACTTGAATTGCCACAGGCTTTGAGCATGTCTGAATCTCCACAGTTTTGAGCATGCCTGAATCTCCACAGTTTTGAGCATGCCTGAATCTCCACAGGCTTTGTGCATACTTGAATTGCCACAGGCTTTGAGCATGTCTGAATCTCCACAGTTTTGAAATGCCTGAATCTCCACAGGCTTTGTGCATACTTGAATTGCCGCAGGCTTTGAGCATGTCTGAATCTCCACAGACTTTGAGCAGGCATGAATCTCACAGGTTTTGAGCATGCCTGGATCTCCACAGGCTTTGAGCTAGCAAAAATCTCCACATGCTTTGAGCATGCCTGAATCTCCACAGCTTTGAGCATGCCTGAATCGCCACAGGCTTTGTATATGCCTTAATCTCCATATGCTTTGAGCATACATGAATCGCCACAGGTTTTGAGCATGCATGAATATCCACATGCTTTGCGCATGCATGAATATCCACATGCTTTGAGCATGCCTGAATCTCCACAGATTTGAGCATACAAAAATCTCAACATGCTTTGAGCACTCCTGAATCTCCACAGTTTTGAGCATGCCTGAATCTCCAGAGGCTTTGAGCATGTATGAATCTCCAGAGGCTTTGAGCATGCCTGAATCTCCACAGTTTTGAGCATGCCTGAATCTCCACAGTTTTGAGCATGCCTGAATCTCCACAGGCTTTGAGCATGCATGACTCTCCACAGACTTCGAGCATTTCTGATTTGAGCATAAAATTTATCATGGTCATAATTGTAAAAATGAAAACTATTCATGTTCACCATTTTGATATTGGTGTTTTGCAGTGGCACTCCTGAATCTCCACAGTTTTGAGCATGCCTGAATCTCCACAAGCTTTGAGCATGCATGACTCTCCACAGACTTTGAGCATTTCTGATTTGAGCATAAAATTTATCATAGTCATAATTGTAAAAATGAAAACTATTCATGTTCACCATTTTGATATTGGTGTTTTGCAGTGAATGAAATAAACAAAAATGTGACTGAGAAATTCCAAGTACTGCTTGTGGGTATCATAATCAGGGAATAAAAAAAAATAATGTGTTATTTCTTTTATTTAGATTATTCATATAAGTTTTACTATTTTCTACTATTTTCTACTATTAAATTTGTATTTTTGTTCATTAAATTGTGTAGTTATAAGTTTCATATACTATAATGTTTAGAATGAGCAGTGGAAACATGGTCTTAATCTTTTGTGCGTAATAAGCTTTTCCTTGTTAAATTTCTGACAATGTTGTTTTTCCAAGTTTATTTTTACGAAAATTTCTCCTTGAATAGTTCACTTCCCAGACTATAGGAGATAATAATTCTGAGGAAAATTATGTAAGATAATGTGACAATATGAGACCATTAAATGAGCCACCTCGTGGGAAAACCAGCAATGTGGTTTCTGAACAGGTCCGACACAAATCAGCCTGTAAAGTCACAGAAGCAGGCTGGAAGCTTGAACTTTCGGATCTAAAAAGAAGAGGAAGTGTACTATCCGTGTAGCGGAAACAAAGGCACTGATCAGCTTCGCGGTTACCGCGAAGCTGATCTGCGTCTTTGTTTTCGCATATGCAGATTGTTGGTTTTCCCATGAGGTGGCTCATTAATGATCCACATCATTAGAAAACCTGACTTTTACACTTGAGAGTTCAAAGACTGTGCATATGAACAAAATCTTTGTATTCACTACTAGTTAGAACAATTCCACAACTTTCTAAATCTGAAATTTCAAAGCTCTAGTCTTCTTTTGTGATCACACCGACCAAGTCGGAAACCCTGGAGATGGATTTTCCCATGATGCTGCACAAAATGCCCTAACCGAGGCGTAGGCTGGTAACACAATGTCTTATTTCACCAATATTGGATGATTATCACGCACACAAATCATGGAAAAGCAATTCCTGCCTATTTGATAAGGTTTGATTTCATTTTAGATGATCTTTTTCTCCAGCTATTTGAGAAATTACTGTAATTCTTGGTAGAGGATCTTCCCACATTGTCTGTGTGAAAGGCTAAGCAGTATGACATAATTTGTAGTTTGTTTTTTTTTCTGTATATAGCTTTATTTACAGTAAGAGAAAATGTCAACTCCATAAACCATAAAATGTCTGCCTGTCCTTAATATGCCAAATAGGGTTGTTGATTTTTCATTACTCTGAAAAATTTAACCTGCATTAAAAAGAGGGTAAAACAAAAACAAAGTGATGTCATCTAGGGACGAATTTAAATGAGCTGCGCCATGAGAAAACCGGATATCTGCTTTGGCGAAAACAAAGGCGCAGATCAGCTTCGCAGTAACTGCGAAGCTGATCAGCGCCTTTGTTTTCGCTACACGGATAGTACAATTTCTCTTCTTCTTAAATCCGAAAATTCAAGCTTGTAGACATCCTCTGTGGCTGCACAGACCGGTTTATGTCGGACCTGGTCGGAAACCCCGAAGACCGGTTTTCTCATGGCGCGGCTCAAATGAAACAAGATCTGATGCTGGATCTGATGTATATAAACTTTTCTGATAGAACAGTTACTGGAAGCACCATGTCCATATTAGTGTATAAGTATGGTGTTCATAGTAAAGCTGTTCAAAAAGGAAATAAAACAAGTACAGATGCTCTCTCCACTTTCTAGATTTCATTATGGCTTGATTACATTTTCTCTACTGATTTACATAGACACAGTAATGGGACAATTTTCACCAACAGTCTGATCCAGTCCCCTGAGAGTATTAGCTATAGAAGAGATATGAATTGGAACTGTTTTAAATAATTTCCTGATTCATGTCTCAGAACAGATGTTTCTTGATATCAGAAAACCTGAATGTTTTGTTGGTAAAACCTTGTATTGCTCAGATATGAGGGGTTGTTATAAAAACATTCTTAGAACTGTGTTTTCCCTATTTGTTTTCCTCAATGATTACTTACAACATATGAGCCGTCTCGTGGGAAAACCAGCAATGTGGTTTCCGAACAGGTCCGACACAAACCGGCCTGTACAGCAACAGAAGCAGGCTAGAAGCTTGAAATTTTGTAGTTAAGTAGAGGAGGACTTGTACTATCCGTGTAGCGAAAACAAAGGCGCTGATCAGCTTCGCGGTTACCGCAAAGCTGATCTGCGTCTTTGTTTTCGCATATGCAGATTGTTGGTTTTCCCATGAGGCGGCTAATATATGAGCACTGTGGCCTAGTGGTTAGTGCATCTGACTGGATCGAAAGGTAGGGTGGTTGAACCCCACAGGCACTTGGTGAATACCTGGGAGGTAGTGGTTCTATCCCACTATGACTGAAACATTCTTGACTGGGATATAAAACCAGAAAGTAAACAGGCATACAGCAAACGGTCTTGGCTTCAAGCCTGAAACTGTAACTCATATAAGCCTGGCGTCTTTTTTATGGGACATAGGCAAACAAAATAGCCCCAGATGTGACGCCGCAGAATGCGGAGTCTCATCTGGGGCTATTCTGTTTGCTTAGAGAATTTTCATCAAAAAATTGAATAAATTTTAAAAATCACTCCTGACGCCGCTAAAAATGAAAGTGGACTCACCCTAATGATAATGATGGGAAAATCCATTCGTCAAATGTGGGTTAAGGCAAACAAGCCATTGATAAGGACATAGTTACAATACTAAAGACTTAATTGTGAGACACATGTTACAATTTATGCCCGACGTGCTAGGGCTGGAGACTGAACATACTGGTATTCAACACAGCCTTGTGACGGTATATACAAGTCAGCAGCCTATCTTGCAAACCTGTCATGGGACCTTTGTTTAAAATATCAACCTGAAGACCTGAGAAGCTTAGAATCAAACTTTGGACTCAAGATTTACAAGTGCAATTGATAAATGATGACTAGGCACTAAAAACTCATCAGCTCAGTTTCTAGGGGCTAAAAACTCATCAATTCAATTTTTTCCTGACTTGTTGCTCAGGGCGTCTAGATTCATCCTAGTTAATGTGAAGCATATTTACCAGACAAAATTGCTGTGATCAAATCAGATTGACTCTGTTCACTGTTATTGTCAAAACATGTAAGCGAATAGACCCACCTCTCTAGGGAAATTCACAGAAAGTTAATGTCAAGTATCAGATGAGCCACGTCAAGAGAAAACCGGTCTTCGGGGTTTCCAACCAGGTCGGACACAGTCTGGTCTGTGCAGTCACAGAAATAGGCTAGAAGCTTGAAATTTCGAATTTAAGAAGAAGAGGGATTGTAATACCTGTATAGCGAAAACAAAGGTGCTGATCAGCTGTGCAGTTACTGCACAGCTGATCTGCATCTTTGTTTTCGCTAATGTGATATTCCCATTTTTCCCGTGGCACGGCTCATATGTAGATGATCTTATTTTCTTGTCTCTTGGTAATAATGCCAGCAATTAAGAGAGAAATGAGCATGACACAAAAGGAATCATACGTTATTAGTCATAGATTTTGGGATTCTTCAATGTCTGATTTGTTTCGACTGTGGTGTAGTTGTAAAATTCATCTACTTGCCTTGTAAAACAGGAGTCATGGGTTGGATTCTTTGTTTTTCAAGCCTTTTGGATGAGATTAAACTGAGAGCGAGTCCCGCCTTCACTATATGAGCCGTGTCATGGGAAAGCCAACAATCGCCATATGCGAAAACAAAGACGTAGATCAACTGATCAGCTGCACAGCTAGTACAATCACTCTGCTTCTTAAATCCAAAATCCCAACCTTCTAAGCTTCTTCTGAGATTGTACAGGCCAGTTTGTGTCTAACATGGTCGGAAACCCCAAATCACAGTTTTCTCACATCACAGCTCATATGGTCTTTGCTGTTGAGTGGGAAGTAAAACGTTAACAACAAACACCACCAGCACCTGATTTTACAATTTAAGTTCATAGAAGCTACTCTAATAAAATCTGTCCGTAACAGAACACAATGGGGAGACATTTCCTCCAATTCCAATAAAATTGACATCATTACTGTAAGGAAATTGGGTTTTACTGAAAATAATGTTCATGAATAAATATCAGAGTCATAGACCTTGTGAAATTACATTTGGCTGTTGTGTGTGTTGGGGTTGTTACCCCTTTGACATTTTAAATCATACCGTGCATAATCAATCATTTAGAAAATAGGCAGGGGTACGGGTACACATATACGCATGTGCGTACAGCTTGTGCCACAAATTGAGATTTTTTCAGAAATCATAGTATTTGTGAATATTTTTATGACTTTAAACAACCGTAAACAACTTTTCTACATCCATTGGACAGTACCCTCAGACACCCATTAACAAAGTGCGTATTTTTGCCCAGCTACACTCCTGAAAGGGAATGGCTTTAGTAAAAATATTATAATGTCTGCAGTTCTCCATAATTTAGATTTTTCTGGGCTTCTCTGTCTTTTAGATGAGACTTTCAAAACTGATATCCATATGACCTTAGCGGCCATTAATTTGAACATAAAGCAGGAAATCAGCCAACCAAAACTGTAGCATTGATCATATGCCAAGCCTCCTCTCTGGTCACAGTTACAGGCTGTACTGAACTAGGCATATTTGGCTGGAAAAAAAAAAAGTGTTGCAGTTCTCAAACAGGAGAATTTCAGTAAAATTCAATATTTGAGCCATCTCGTGAGAAAACCAGCAATGTGGTTTGACACAGGTCTGACACAAATCAGGCTGTACAGTCACAGAAGCAGGCTAGAAGCTTGAAATTTCGTTTTTAAGAAGAAGAGGAAGTGTACTATCCATGTTGCAAAAACAAAGGCGCTGATCAGCTTTGCGGTTACCACGAAGCTGATCTGCATCTTTGTTTTTGCACATGCAGATTGTTGGTTTTCTCATGAGGTGGCTCATTTAATAACATCATTCCTAGTTTTTCAATATATTTGCAGGTTGGGATTTGAACACAGGAAGCCAGTATACATCAACATTGTTAGAAACCCTCTGGATCGTCTGTTGTCTTACTACTACTTTGTACGCTATGGAGACAACTTCCGACCTTACTTACGCAGAAAAAAATGGGCTGATAAACAGGTAGTTAAAGAACCCATACTGCAAATCTTAACTTATTGTAACTTATTTTCACATTTTGAGGCGAAAATGATTGAACCTGTAATGGTTCTATTCTGAAAAAGGTGAGAAAATCACCGGTGTAGCACAATCAAAATCGCAACCAGAGAATGCCACAATCAAAACTACACATTATACCACATTCACAAGTTCCTACCAGGGAGTTTTACAATCAGTTAACTATTGTTAAGTTTTAAGCCCACTATAATAAGCCTACCAATGACTGATGTATATCTCTGATAGGTAGCTGTCAAGAAAGAACTCAAGAATGTCAGGTTTGAATAATTTCCTTGTGGTTAGTACTTTTGACTCCAGGTCTTGAGGTTATTAAACCTTTTTCATGCTCAGCTCAGCTGAGACTAAAATTTATCCTGCTCATAAATATTAAAATGCCAACAATTGTTGGCATTCTAGTATTTGGGATAAATTACAGGCTTTGGTGATCTAAATTTCAATTTAATTTTGGCTATTTCAGTATTTAATTATGAGCACTTTAAATTTCAAGCTCAGCTGAGTTGAGCATGAAAAAAGTTGTATCACCTCGGGGCCTGGATCAGTTGGTCGGGGGTTCAAAACCCCACTGTTGCTGACTTTGTGTCCTTGAGCAAGTCCTTGAGCAAAGCTCATTAACACTTTATAATACATGTACCAGTTATAATACCAAGGAAGTGGTGACTGTCATGGTCCCAAGGTTATAAAACTTTTTTCATGCTCATCTCAGCAGAGCATGAAATTTCAATTCCTCATAAATACCAAAATAACCAAAATATATTTAAATTGAAGGTTTATAACTCCAAAGCCTGTAATTTATCCTGCGTATAAATGTTAAAATGCCAACAATTGTTGGCATTTTAACATTTATGAGCAGGATAAATTTTAGTCTCCGCTGAGCTGAGCATGAAATAAAGTTTTATAACCTTGGACCCGATGTGATTGAAAATTTGTTGCCTAGGACAAACCAAAAAAATCCTATCATACATCTACTCCACAGACTTTTGATGAATGCGTAGAAGAAGGTGGCAATGACTGTGATCCTGAGAACCTCTGGGTACAAATACCATTCTTCTGTGGCCATACCTTTAAATGCAGGTAAGACTTGTGATCCCAAGAACCTCTGGGTACAAATACCTTTCTTCTGTGGCCATACCTTTAAATGCAGGTAAGACTTGTGATCCTGAGAACCTCTGGGTACAAATACCATTCTTCTGTGGCCATACCTTTAAATGCAGGTAAGACTTGTGATCCCGAGAACCTCTGGGTACAAATACCTTTCTTCTGTGGCCATACCTTTAAATGCAGGTAAGACTTGTGATCCTGAGAACCTCTGGGTACAAATACCTTTCTTCTGTGGCCATCCTTTAAATGCAGGTAAGACTTGTGATCATGAGAACTTCTGGGTACAAATACCTATCTTCTGTGGCCATACCTTTAAATGCAGGTAAGACTTGTGATCCTGAGAACCTCTGGGTACAAATACCATTCTTCTGTGGACATACCTTTAAATGCAGGTAAGACTTGTGATCCTGAGAACTTCTGGGTACAAATACCATTCTTCTGTGGTCATACCTTTAAATGCAGGTAAGACTTGTGATCCTGAGAACCTCTGGGTACAAATACCTTTCTTCTGTGGTCATACCTTTAAATGCAGGTAAGACTTGTGATCCTGAGAACCTCTGGGTACAAATACCTGTCTTCTGTGGCCATACCTTTAAATGCAGGTAAGACTTGTGATCCTGAGAACCTCTGGGTACAAATACCTTTCTTCTGTGGCCATACCTTTAAATGCTGGTAAGACTTGTGATCCTGAGAACTTCTGGGTACAAATACCATTCTTCTGTGGTCATACCTTTAAATGCAGGTAAGACTTGTGATCCTGAGAACCTCTGGGTACAAATACCCTTCTTCTGTGGCGATACCTTTAAATGCAGGTAAGACTTGTTATTCTGAGAACTTCTGGGTACAAATACCTTTCTTCTGTGGTCATACCTTTAAATGCAGGTAAGACTTGTGATCCTGAGAACCTCTGGGTACAAATACCTTTCTTCTGTGGTCATACCTTTAAATGCAGGTAAGACTTGTGATCCTGAGAACCTCTGGGTACAAATACCTTTCTTCTGTGGCCATGCCATACCTTTAAATGCAGGTAAGACTTGTGATCCTGAGAACCTCTGGGTACAAATACCTTTCAAATACAAATACCTTTCTTCTGTGGCCATACACAAGTCATTTGTAACCACTGCCCCCCCCCCCTCCCCCCCCCCCACACACACCTATTGGGAAGGGCGGAGATTATGACTCTTCAGCTTCCAGTGCCCTGCTATAGTCCCATCCCCGGGGGACACACTGGGGGTCAAAACTCTTTGCCCTGCTCTTAGAAATAGAAAATCTGTCTTTGGTAAGGATCCTAATGTCAACACTCTGTCATTTCCTCAGCACTGCTGGAACAATCAAAAAGTAATTGCCCCACACTTTAGCCTGGCTATCCCGCACCCATCCCCATAATGGCGTGTGGGGGGAGGGCAGTGGTTACAAATGACTGGTGTATTACTGTTTACCTTGAAACTGGTAAACAACTGGATAAAAATCTTTGTCAAGGGAGCTTAGGTTTTAGTGCTTCATGGTTCATGATCAAAGGTTCTAAGTTCACTGGTGCAGATTTGAGCAAAGACACATGAGCCTTCACATGAGAAAACCAACAATTTGGGTACCCGACAAGGTCTGACACAAACTGGCCTGTACAGCCACAGAAGCAGGCCAGAAGCTTGAAATTTTGGATTTAAGAAGAAGAGATGTTGTATTATTTGTGTAGTGAAAACAAAGACGCTGATCAGCTGTGCAGTTACTGCACAGCTGATCTGCGTCTTTGTTTTCGCATATGCAGATTGTTGGTTTTCCCATGCGGCGGCTCACTTACTCTTCTAATCCTTGTTTATACCCAGGAAGTGGTGACTCCATCCTGACATGACTGAAAAAAAATGACTGGAACTTTAAGCCATATATAAACCAAACAGAACAGATCTTAAAAATTATCGTTGGGCTAAGGGAGATAATCAGTGAATAAAATATATATTGTTTCTTGTAGTTTTACCTAATCTTTTTACCTCTTTTTCAGATAATTGTCCCTATTTACCACTAACCATAAACATGTTTTTGCATTGCAGAGTACCGGGCAGTAGATGGGCATTAGAACAAGCTAAACACAACCTGCTGACCAAATACCTAGTTGTTGGTATAACAGAAGAACTAGGAGATTTTATCGCTATGCTAGAGGTTATACTGCCAAGGTTTTTCAAAGGTGCTTCAGATTTATATATGAATGGTGAGTATGAGTCTGCATGACGTTCAATATAGGGATCAACCATGGCTTTCAGTGTTCAAACATTCGATGGATCACGAGGAAGGTGTTTGAACACAAGGCCGCGTGTTCAAACCCCTTCCGAGTGATCCAGCAAATGTTTGAACACTGAAACAAACCATGGTTGATCGCTATTCTTGCATTTTCACTCTAATCCGCATAAAAGCTCTTGAAAATAACATTAACAACGTAAAAACTCACTGAAAACCGGGGAACTTCTTCAACGTCGGTCATTTTCTTTCTAAGAAACGTATGACGTCACATCGCATTGACCAATGAGGTCGGCAAAAACCCATGTTCAAACAGCACGTGAATTTCATGATTTGAACATGAGGTTTGAACACGGCTTTCAACCAATTGAAAGTGATTTCAAACAGCCATGCGCATAGATATCTATGCAAAAATAAATAGTAAATAACCCCGTGACCAAAAATAAACCGATTTATCACGTGAGGATTAGTAAGCAGATGAAAGGGCGAGCTTTCAGCTCTGCTTACGGTCCGAGTGTGATAAATCAGTTTATTTTCGATGACTGGGTAGTTATTCACTTTATAATGCAACAAAAAAAACGACAAATTTTGCCGAAAAAAATTCCCCAATGTGAGGAGATTTGCTTTCCGCCATTTTGTTTATTTAGTCAACAGCTCAGCAATCACTCCGCAGAACGACTTCTCAAAATTCGCCACCATAGCAGTTGATTTTGTTGATAATTAAATTTTTTCTTGTCCATTGTTCCATCTACGTAGCGTTGCATAACAATGGCGGTGTTTGACGTCACAAAACGTGACTAAATTTGACGTCACTGGCGCGCTTCTTTTTGTTGCGTTAAACAAAATTGCAACGCAGTCTTTATTTAGTCAGTAGAGATGGCCTATATTAGGTCAGTAGCTAAATAAAGCTTCTATTTATACCCCCCCCCCCCTTTATTTGGTCGATATATAGGGTTGTTGCATTATAAAGATCCATAGATATCTTTTAGAAACTTTTCTTGGCTTCTCTGTTGACAAATTACACTGAGACCATCCCCAGGTGTTGAACAATCTATGTTTGAACAGCCAGTGTAGTTCAGCTTGATTGTAGACATACAAAATTTTATTTTGGTTCATGGGGAAAAAATGTGTACATGCACTACCTTTACTATTGATAAACTTAAAGTTTTAAACAGGCTTGTCCTTAAATTGGGTGGTGTACTAGTTCGGATTAAATGAACCCACAACATTTATGTACAGCATCAAAAGAAACAAGCTAACAAACGTTTAACTGTAGTATGACCAATTTTGAGCATATATTAAGTGATTTTAGCAGTGTATGTTGTCTAAATTCATCTTAAACTTTTTATACCCTGTTCATCTAGTCTGCTTTGATCGAGACACAAAAAAATGTATTTAAGATTATGAAATTATTTTTATTTTCCACTTTCCCATTTCAGGAGAAAGATCTCATTTACGTAAAACAGCAAATAAATCACAGCCAAAGTCAGAGACTATAGCCAAAATAAAAGAGTCCACGATATGGAAAATGGAAAATGAATTTTACGAATTCGCGGTGGACCAGTTTGAATTTATGAAAAGATTAACATTTCAGTCTGTGGATGAATTGACAGCAAAAAGTGAAAATTCTGTACACTTACAAAATAAGCAAACATTCGAGTTGTCAGACGGGAAATTATACGTTGAAAAAGAAAGTCAGTTTCATTACGAAAAGATTCGACCAAGATGAGACTGTCACAGTGACGTGTTCTGAGGGTTGGAGAATATGCAGAACAAGAATGCCATGTACAGTATTCTAGCTCGAAAGAATGGTTTAGTCTGCATTTGGTAATAATCCAAAGATAATGTTTACTTATTTTTTCACAAAAGCATATAATGTGTATACTCATCAGAATCTCTCAACAAGGCATTTCTAATGAGCACCCACAATATAGGTTTTATGGAGAATTGATAAAAATTATCTCTTAATTGAGCCACTGCATAAGAACCCTAATCGTTGGTTTTCTCACGCACAGGCTCAATAATCATCAGATATGCAGCCTATACAAAGAATTGAGCTGCCTCATGGGAAAACCAACAATGTGGTTTCCGAACAGGTCCGACACAAACCGACCTGTACAAGCACAGAAAAGAGCTAGAAGCTTGAAATTTCGGATTTAAGTAGAAGAGGAATTGTACTATCCGATTAGTGAAAACAAAGGCGCTGATCAGCTTCTCGGTTACCGCGAAGCTGATCTGCGCCTTTGTTTTCGCCTATGCAGGTTTTCCCATGGGGCGGCTCATAAGATCTGTTCATCTGCAATGCAGAGACTAGGAGACAGAGCTGCCAAGGTTGATCAGGTTCAACATATTTAGAAAACTAATGATGCTGCACATACATGTAGGCAAGGAAGACTATAATGAGTACGAGAAGCCATACAGTCGGATCAGAGCAGGCCAAAGGTTTAGAGGGTAGCTAGGTACGAAACCACTATCCTTTCTCAGTACGAATAATATAGGGGAATATCAAAAACAGTCAGACTTGCTACTTCATCAGGATAACATGCCTATGAAATAAATACCCCATTACACCCCACTTTTACTTGAGCCACGTCATGAGAAAACCTGATATTGCCTGTGCAAAAACAAAGATGCAGATCAGCTGTGCAGTAACTACACAGTTGATCAGAGCCTTTAATTTTGCTACTTGTATATTATAATCACTTTTTTCTGCTCAAACCCAATATTTCAATCCTGTAGCCTGTTTCTGAAGCTATAAAAGTTTGTGTTGGACCTGGTTGGAAACCCACAAAGTCCGCATTTCTCGCATAGCAGCTAATATGAGCCTGTGAGTGAGAAAACCAACAATTTGTGTTCTGACCAGGTCCGACACAAACCGGGCTGTACAGTCACAGAAGATGGTAAGAGGCTGGAAATTTTGCATTTAGAAATAAGAGGATCTGTACTATCCGTGAAGCGAAAACAAAGGCGCTGATCAGCTTCGCAGTCACTGGGAAGCTGATCTACGCCTTTGTTTTCGCCCATGCAGATTGTTGGTTTTCCCATGCAACGGTACATATGATAAAAATCTATGGTGTACAGGGGTAAACCTTTTTTTCCAGATCATAGACAGCAGATACAGCAGATAAGCAAGGGGGTAATCATTACGAAAACACGCCCATGCAATATACAGGGGTTTTAAAGTTGTAAAAAAAAACGAAAATTTTCAGTAGAATTATTTTGAAATTTTTCTTATTTTTGCTCAAAACATAGATTGTGGGTACACGTTAGAACCGCCTCGCGGTTCTAACGAGTACCCACAATCTATGTTTTGCAGCAAAAATAAGAAAAATAGGTATACCCCTGCATACCCCAGTTTTTCTATATAAAAGTGGGGTTTGAGGGGGTATACATTTCACGGACATGTTTTCCTGATGGTGTACTCACAATCTATGTCATGTGCAAAAAGTAAGAAACAATTTGTCAACTTAAGATTGTCTTTTTTTCACAGCTGTTTATTGCATAGGCATGTTTTGTAAAGCGACGTGAAGTTTGCATTGCAAGAGGCCTAGTTCTGAATCAGTCACTGGACTAAGTAATAATTCGGCTTAACTTTCATGGATATGTAAATACACATAAGACTGAGAGGCATCATGTGAAAACCTTTCTTTCAGGACTTTGGACCAGGTCTGACACAAACCAGCTTTACAGTCATTGTGGATTACCAGAATGTTGAAAGTTTGGGATTTAAGAAGAAGAGGCATTGTAGTATCCATGTAGCAAAAACTACATAGGCGCTGCACTGCATAGCTGATCTTCACCCTTTATTTTCATATATGCAAAAGGCAGGTTTTCTTATGATGAGACTCAATGTTTATAAGCCTGTGATTGACAATAAAAAAACAAATTATAGCTTGATTTTGACCTCAGACATATCAAAAGATCAACGAGTCCATGAAGTAGCATGTGAAAGATAAATCAGTATGAAATGCCTCTGACAAGTTTTCTGTTACACTTCGGTTGCACACACAGATAGTATTTGTACTGTTACAATCTGAATATCCTTTCACGTCCTACTAGGTAGACTCTCCAATCTTTTGATGCATCGGAGGTCAAAATCGAGCAATAAAAGCTTCAGAGAGACGAAAACAACAATCTGGATTTAGTGTCCATCAATGATTTTGCTAGGTCTTAATATAAACCATTCTTCCTTACGGCAAGTCATAAGGTTCCACACTATGGGAGAAGATTTGTCAGACTTAGCAAATTCCCATGCTGATCTGTCAAATCAGGGAAATGCCCAGCTCCCAAGGTTATAAAACTTTTTTCATGCTCAGTTCAGCTGAGAATAAAATTTATCCTGCTCATAAATGTTAAAATGCCAACAATTGTTGGCATTTTAACATTTATCAGCAGGATAAATTACAGGCTTTGCTTATCTAAACCTGATTTTCTACCAATTTGATATTTCTGTATTTATGAGCAGTTAAAATTTCATGCTTAGCTGAGTTGAACAAGAAGTTTTATAACCTCGAGGCCAGATTGTTGTTTTTGTATCACAGCAGCTAAAAAAAAGATGGTATTGCGGGTAGACTGAATTTTTAGGTCTTTCAGAAATTACTTTCATCACTGGGTGCTTCCTTCATCCCGGTATGAAAAGGTTTTGTTTGATTTTTACTATAGGTCCCGATAGGATCTGGTTTTGTTTGATACTGGTATCAGATTTTTTTCTACAATAATTCCTAGAATTGGTCAAAGATTTGATTTGATTCTCATTTATGACATCATTGAAAGAATTTCAAGTCATAAAATAGTGCTTTAAATGCAATTTTACAATAAGTCTTTATTTGATTCTTTAAAAAGTGATATAAATTATGAAATTTGTTATTGTGGACTCTGTTTTGCGGAGATTTACTCTGTTAACATAGTAGAAAAAAAAATGGGTACCAAAAAGTAAAAAAAATAAAATTTCACATTGGGACCAAGAAAGCACTCAGTGTTTCATTGGAGAAATGGTAGAAGCTAATAACATAACTTTAAGTAATTTAAAGCTTGGTGTTCATACCATGCAGTGGGCCATTTTAGCCATAGTTTGTAAACTGTAAGATACAAGTCAAGGAAATGAAAATGTACTAAATTGATGTGGTTCATATTACAAAGATGGCTGCCACACCCATATTTTTTGCACCTGGTTAAAGAGTCATTCGCCGAGGCGGTTCTAACGAGTACCCACAATCTATGTTTTGGAGCAAAAATAAGAAAAATAGGTATACCCCTGCATACCCCAGTTTTTCTATATAAAAGTGGGGTTTGAGGGGGTATACATTTCACGGACATGTTTTCCTGATGGTGTACTCACAATCTATGTCATGTGCAAAAAGTAAGAAACAATTTGTCAACTGAAGATTGTCTTTTTTTTCACAGCTGTTTATTGCATAGGCATGTTTTTATAAAGCGATGTAATTGTTGGCATTTTAACATTTATCAACAGGATAAATTACAGGCTTTGCTTATCTAAACCTGATTTTCTACCAATTTGATATTTCTGTATTTATGAGCAGTTAAAATTTCATGCTCAGCTGAGTTGAAATGTTTTATAACCTCGAGGCCAGATTGTTGTTTTTGTATCACAGCAGCTAAAAAAGATTGTGTTGCGGGTAGACTGAATTTTTAGGTCTTTCAGAAATTGCTTTCATCACTGGGTGCTTCCTTTATCCCGATATGAAAAGGTTTTGTTTGATTTTTACTATAGGTCCCGATAGGATCTGGTTTAGTTTGATACTGGTATCAGATTTTTTTCTACAATAATTCCTAGAATTGGTCAAAATTTTGATTTGATTCTCATTTATGACATCATTGAAAGAATTTCAAGTCATAAAATAGTGCTTTGAATGCAATTTTACAGTAAGTCTTTATTTGATTCTTTAAAAAGTGATATAAATTATGAAATTTGTTATTGTGGACTCTGTTTTGCGGAGATTTACTCTGTTAACATAGTAGAAAAAAAATGGGTACCAAAAAGTAAAAAAAATAAAATTTCACATTGGGACCAAGAAAGCACTCAGTGTTTCATTGGAGAAATGGTAGAAGCTAATAACATAGCTTTAAGTAATTTAAAGCTTGGTGTTTATACTAAGCAGTGGGCCATAGTTTGTAAACTGTAAGATAAGTCAAGGAAATGAAAATGTACCATATTGATGTGGTTCATATTACAAAGATGGCTGCCACACCCATATTTTACACCTGGTTAAAAAGTCGTTTGCCTATGATTCAGGCCAAGTTTCCACGGACAATTTTTCTTTGACGAAGATCATTTGTCACAGAAACATTGGCATTGAGTTTACGTTCACACACAGCAAAGATTACTTATATTACTAAGCTCGCTCACCTTTGTCACAGATATTTGACAATGAAACTTTGCCACAGAATTGAATTTACATAAGCATATTTTTTTCTGTGACAAACCAGTCCTACTTTGTCAAAGAAAAATTGTTCGTGGAAACGAGGCCTCAGGCTTTGTGAGTGCAAGGGAGATAATACAAACAAATTAGTTTCGGTTTTGAAAAAAGCTTGTTTAAAGTGCAAGTGATTTTTGAAAGATCTACAAAATGCAGTTGTAGTTATCACTATAATGTACATAGTATAGGCATATTAGCTGGAACTGTTGTTGCAGTCAAATGAATGAATGTGCCGCCTCATGAGAAAACCAACAATAATTACAATATGCATATGCGAAACCAAAGGCGCAGATCAGCTTCGCAGTAACTGCGAAACTGATCAGCACCTTTGTTTTTGCTATACGGATAGTGTAATTCCTTTACTTTCTAAATCCAAAACTTCAAGTCTCTAGCCGTCTCCTGTGCTTCTACAGCTCGGTTTGTGTCAGACCTGTTCAGAAACCACATTGTTGGTTTTCCCAAGAGGCAGCTCACATTTTAATCAGTATAGATGTTTTAAAATTCATTTTGTGAAAATTTTTGTAAAAGACAATTTTATGCTGTAAACTGGATTCTTTAATTTCTATATCCAACTTTGTCATGTTTATTTGATATAAAGAAGGACAATTTCCTGATCTCTGGTTTTTATCTGTAACAACAGTTCTGGCTAAAAGCATATGTATATAAACGTCATATGTTCATTATTTATCAAATGATGTCATAGATCAAGTTTGGACTTGCACATTATTGCAACAAATAGCAGGACCTTTGTTATATTAACCTATGGCCTGGTTTACTTTAAAACATAAAAACGCTGTCTTGACTAAACTTTTGTCTTTAGCTTTAGAAATATTGTGTTAAAGTTTTTGTAAGTCTATATCTTTTGAATATGTAGATGGATCAAGTTGATAAGTTGCTTGTTGGTAGATATTGGTCTTAAGTTTTATGCTGTTCCATCATGACCCAACTGAGTGACCTTGAGGTCAAGGTCACAGTCAAAGAGTTTGAAATTTTAAGTTAAAAAAGTTTTCGGTCAAAGTATTTTTAAGTCTATATCTCTTGAATATGTAGATGGATCAAGTTGATAATTTACATGTTGGTAGATACATGTATTGGTCAGACAATTTATATTTGAATTTCTTTTACAATTTGGCTTTAAATTCACTATATCTTCCATAAATATCAATATTTAAAGTTCGGAATACATTTTACTCATTTTGACGCAGTTTTTAAGTTTGATATAGGATAATTGAGCCTGTGCATGAGAAAAACAGCAATTTGCATAGGCGAAAACAAAGCCACCGATCAGCTTCGCGGTAACCGCGAAGGTGATCAGCGCCTTTGTTTTCGCTACATGGATAGTACAATCCCTCTTCTACTTAAATACAAAATTTCCAGCCTCTAACAATGTTCTGTGACTGTACAGCCCGGTTTGTGTCAGACCTGGTCGAAATCCCAAATTGTTGGTTTTCTCACGCACAGGCTCAATTATTATTCTATATTCTAGGTTTCATTTCATTTTTGTGAGCTATATCAAAATGTTTTATATGAGCCGCCTCGTGGGATAACCAACAATGTGGTTTCTGAGCAGGTCCGACACAAATCAGGCTGCACAGTCACAGAAGCAGGCTAGAGGCTTGAAATTTCGGATTTAAATAGAAGAGGAATTGTACTATCTGAGTAGCGAAAACAAAGGTTACCGCGAAGCTGATCTGCGTCTTTGTTTTCGCATATGCAAATTGTTGGTTTTCCCATGAGGCGGCTCGTATGTAGAGGTTAGTTGTGATTCCGAAATGGGTTGAAGCTAATAGAGCAGACCCAGGTCAGACCTTCCTGTTTTTAGTTGGGCTTTGTCTTTGAGAAACCCTATCTACAGGGATTTGCTACCAGGTCTGACACAAACTGGCCTGTAGATCCATGGAAAAAGGCTAGTAGCTTAAAATTGCAGATTTAGAATGGAAAGTGATTGCACTATCCATGCAGCAAAAACGAAGTTGTTGATCAGCTGTGCAGATGATCTGTGTCTTTGTTCTCCCATATGTAAAATGCAGGTTAGGTCCTGATGCTGCTCATTTAAGGGTATCTATTTTCTTGTAACCTCTTTTAGACTTTTTATGAGGATATTTGTAGGTTTAAACCAGGATTTCATTTTGAAAACATGTAAAAACATATGTATTTTTTTTCATTTGGTTTGTTGTAAATTTTGCTGCTGAATTTTACTTGACATGCACTGTTATTTACAAAGTACATGTAAGCATAACTTGACTTGAGCAGCCACATAAGAAAACCAACAACATACACACAGGTGTACCGCCCTATATGCACAGTACGCATGTGTGTAATGTAAAAAGTTAAAAGTAGCTAAAATTATGGCGTTTTTGTCATTTTTGAATACAAATTTAGCTTTTTTTTGCCCTTGGTGCATATAACTTGAATTTCTCTGGTTACGCCCTGCTGATCAGTGCCTTTGTTTTTGCTACACATATTGTACAATCACTCTTCTTTAATTCAAAATTTCAAGCTTCTAGCTTTCCTTGATTTGTGTCAGATCTGGTCGGAAACACAGACTGTTGGTTTTCTCACGTGAAGGCTCTCATGCCAGTTAGACAAATCTGAAAGAAAATAAAGGGTTCATCTAGCAGTCATTGGTAGCTTTGGGTTACCATAGGAACCAGATTTATACATTTGATGCTATCAATGCCACATTTTACATTGTTTTATATACATGGTACAATGTTTGATATTCAAACATAAAATACAATGAAAATGTTGAAAACTTGTAAGAAGTGTTCTTCTTTCAGCATTATGAAAACACGCCCATGCAATATACAAAGATCTTTTAAGTTGCAAAAATGAAAATTTTCGTTAGAAAATGTTTGATATTTTTCCTCAAAAACCTCATCGAGGCGGTTCTAACGAGTCCCCACAATTTTGATTTTTTAGGAAAAATATAAAAAATAGGTATACTCCTGTATACCCCCGTTTTACCATATAAAAGTGGGTAAGGGGTATACATTTCACCGACATGTTTTCATGATGGTACCTAGTGTCCTCAAGCAAGACACACATTTGGCCCTACCCATTGGGGCTGTGAGAAATAAATGGGCCTCCAGGCAGTTTGTGACTGACTGACTGACTGACTGACCATCTGGCTGCCATGGTCTAATAGGTTAGCGATCTAGAGGTTGCATGTTGGATCCCCGGGGGATGGGGGTTACAGTATGGCATGCTTGTCATATTGGTGGCTATGCCTGTCATATTGGTGGCTATTCAAAATATTGTTTATCATGACTTAATAAAGGCAAACCACCCAAAGAGTAATAACTGCATATCACTTTAAAAGAAGTAAGTAAGTAAGTAATGGTTTATTAAAGTGTCACATATCAACATCAATTCTATTAAACGCCCGGGCGATCATTCAAAACAGTACCTTTACAATAGAAGGGGATGGGCATTTATTGGAGGCTACACTAGGGCAACGTTCAAGAGTTCATATATAGGAACTGAAATTATTGTTGATCTTGATTTGCCCCAGATATGACTTTTGTTGCAAGTAGTTGAACGGGTATTCCAGGCATTACCATTAGACAAATAGATTTGTGTGTTATGTGATAAAGCAGCAAAATTATAAATTAAATTCTTAAAAATATATGATTTTCCCGAATATTTTTAAAGTGAGCGTTTATTAGAGGTTCATAGAATTCCAAAATTCACAGATAAAATGGCAATGTTTGGCATCCAAATAGGGGTATGGGCGTTTATTAGGGAGCGACCATTTGATTTTTATGGGGGGGGGGGGTGCTGGAAGATTTTTTGAAAAAAATTTCCAGGGCAATGATGTTAACAAAAAAAATATCCAGGATGATCGAACAAACAAAAAAAATATCCAGGACAATGTTTAAGGAAATTGAGTGTTTTAATAGCAAATAAGCAGAAACTTGTGAACAAGGATTTTAAATGTCAATTATGTTTATTTTCATCAATATAATCAATTGAACAATTGTTTTTAAAATGTTTATTTTCACTCAGATAATGGTCATTTTATATCAAATGACTGAGATTCAGGAAGATGTTTCAGTATTGTTGCTCAACTGTGGGAACACATTAATATAATTTCAGGAGGGTGGTTTTAATGTAGATACTTTCAACATAAATCTACATTTTAAGTTTGTTTTGTTTTTTCCTTTTGAACTGGAATTGCTGATATGCATATTTTCATATTAACCAAGGTGAAAGGTACAACAAAATGAATACAATACAAATTAAATTAATATGTATAAATAATTAATGTATTGTCTATAGAGTGAAAAACAAAGGTGCTGATCAGCTGTAAAGTCGCTGCACAGCTGATCAGTGTCTTTGATTTCGCATAAGAAGAATGTTGGTTTTCTAGTTCCATGATTCACTTGAAACAAGTATCATCACTGAAACAGAAATTTAATAAAGATGCCTCTTTATAAATACTCACTAGGGCATTTTAGCCCAACTGAGCTGATATAGTATGTCATTGCTCTGGTATTCATTTGTCACCTATTTTTAAAAGGTTTCTCCTCCTTTACCAATTTTAAGCTAACATTTTATATATAACTTTTGAAAAGTATATGAAAAAAAAAATCCGGGATCCTCCTTTACAAAAAAATAAAAATCCAGGATAAAGGATGGTCGAAAAAAAAAATACCCAGGCTGAAATAAATCTTCCAGCCCTCCCCATAAAAATGAAATGGTCGCTCCCTTAGAGCGTGGGCCTATAATAGAATTTTATGGTATACAACATAATTATGAAAAGACTGCAAGAAGGTCTGAGTGGCTGGCAGGGTAATCAACCATCATTTACATGTATGGCATCCAATAACAGATTTACTTCCCTTCTTGTAGAGTGTTAAAATACTCCGGAAAAAAATCACGAGATGGTTCTTGCCGTCTATGCTGCATTTGACATGTGGAAACTCTTCAGTACTGGCGGCGCTGTTGTTTCCTGACCATAGTCATTGGTGGCTCCATCCCGACATGACTGAAAAATTGTAGACTGGGGTGTGCCTATGAAACTAGTATAAAGAGAGGGGTATTGGCAGTTGTACAGACATATCAGTTTTGTTTGATTATATACTGACGGATTTAAGAAATGTGGTGCGGACACCTTCTGGAGGTCATTTACTGAAAATGAAGCTCATACAATATCTTCCATGAACAATTTTAATTAAGCCCCTGCATGAGAAAACAAGCAATCTGCATATGCAAAAACAGACGCAGATCAGCTGTGCAATAACTGATCAGCTGATCAGCGCCTTTATTTTTGCTACACAGATACAGATAGTTCAACCCCTCTTCTTCTTAAATCCAAAATTTTGAGGTTCTAACCTGCCTTTATGACAGTAAAGACCAATTTGATTCGTATATTAAAAATTTCGTATTAAAATCAGGCGTCATCGAAACGCAACGGTGACTGTACTTTCCAGTTCAAGAATGATTTTTCACCAGAAATACACTGTAGTCCATAAAGCAAATGTTGCGTTTTCAGTCCGTGAGCATAATGCGTTACATCACGAAAACATGTCCGTGAAATGTATACCCCCTTAAACCCCACTTTTATATATAGCAAAATTGGGGTATGAGGGGGTATACCTATTTTTCTTATTTTTGCTCCAAAACATAGATTGTGGGTACTCGTTAGAACCGCCTCGGCGAGGTAGTTCTAACGTGTACCCACAATCTATGTTTTGAGCAAAAATAAGAAAAATATCAAACATTTTCTAATTAAATTTTTCCTTTTTTACAACTTAAGAAATCTCTGTATATTGCATGGGCAAGTTTTCGTAATGGAGTCTGTGTCTATGCGGTAAAGTGGTTTAGTTGCACGCGGCCATGATTGCCTTGACTATCAGGCCTCGCGGGTTCTATCCCGGGCTTCTCCAGTCTTTCGAGCAGGCTCCATGACAATTTCCCAGGACAAATTGCAGATAAGGTTATACTGTGACTAGCCTTGAGACTATTTTGCTCTGGTCTGACGCGGTTCAGAATTTTTATTGTGACGTCTGTGCCAGAAAGAGGTCATGTCGCGGAAACGATAAAAATATTGAGTTCAAAAAACCAAAAAACAAACAAAAAAAAAAAAAAAAAAAAAAAAAAAAAAAAAAAAAAAAGGGCATCGTGTGTGGCACATGTATACCATAGCCGTCAAGCGTCATTTACGTTAACCGTCAACATTGCGCATATCTCATCCGCGCAGGACTGATGTACATGATGATTATATTCCTTTCCGTCATCTATTCAGCATTTTACATTAGTCATTTCGGCGGAAGGCCACTTGTTGAATTATAAAACATTTAAGAAAATGGGATATTTATTTAAGCTTTCGTTTCAAATTAAAAACACATGCGCCTGGTCGCCCAAGATAAAATAGTAGAAAGTGTAAATACAAGTTTGAGAAAAGAATTTTAAATGGTGGGAAAATAAAAATAAAGCAGAATATGCAGAAATGAGAGAAAATATTTTAAATTGTGTGAGAAATGTGATACGCTTGTCAATGAATGCTCGTCTTGTTCACGGTGCATTGACCCGGGATAAACACTTCATTGAAATGCAATAGTTTATCTGTTTCTTATTTATGCATTAAAAATTCATTATTTCGCATGTGAACCACATTTCCATGCGAAATTTAAGATGATCCCCGCGATTAGCATTCAAGTTTCTTTAGTACAAGTACCCACGTCGAAATATGCAAAAAGCTTGGGCCTCATTGTATCATTTAACATACCATGATGTTATTTTTGTTCAAAGCTTAATTTTTTATTGGAAAACAGCACAAAATTATAGAAAATATTACACAAATTCAGAATTATGCACCGATGCATCGAAAAAAGGCAATGAACAGTAAATAGCCCTGAACATGTTTCATAAATGCGAACGCCGGCGCAGGCTGACCTGGAACGTGGGTATTCGCATGCGTTCTAGTTATTAAAATAATTCCGGATAACTTCATTGTTGGGAAAGAGCTAGACATCTAGCTGTTCGTGAGAGTTGTTACATTTTTATGTTGTTTTGTGCTGTACTTTCTTTCACCACGCCTGGTGTCTAAAATGGGATCATGTTTAATTGTTAATTCCTGTGCTTTTTTCCAACAACTACAATTATTTGAGCCGCCGCATGGGAAAACCAACAATCTGCATAGGCGAAAACAAAGGCGCAGATCAGCTTCGCATCTACTTTCTAAATCCAAAAATTCTAGCCTCTAACCATCTTCTGTGATTGTACAGCCCGGTTTGTGTCGGACCTTGTCGGAACCCAAATTGTTGGTTTTCCCACGCACAGGCCCAATTTTCAAATATAGCCATAATAGCTTGTTCCCATGGAAAGTTTTGACACATCAGGGAACAGTTCCCTGGACACACTAACATGTCAGAGACCCCGAAACAAGAAATTCCCCGTCTGTCGAGAGTAACAAAACTATGCCCAACCGTGTGGATGTCATTTTAATTAGATCGACCCTACGACAATATTGTCATTAGCAATCTGACAGGCCACGCGCCATGACTCTTTGTCTTTTTAAAACGCAATCGCGTGAGATTCGAATTCACGTAGCGCGTGCGATACTAAAATGTTCAGCATCTGTATAAAGTAGGGACAAAGGGATATGAAGAATTAAGCCGTGGAGTCGTCTTATTTATAATTTGTGATAATGATAGTTTAAACAGAGGCTAGTTTTGCGTGACACTTTTGTTCAGCATCTGCGCGAGAAAACCCGCTTTTAATTCCTGTCAATCATGCATACTTGAAATGCATACATGTGTAGTCCCTGCTATCTTGTCTCTGCACACTAGAAGTTTTGGACCCTTTTTTGTACGCCCCTGAATATGCCGAGTAGACCGGTTTGTGCACGAACTCCATTTTCCATGACGAAGCTAATACTAGTAATAAACGTTAATTCACACGTCCGATCAAGGGGCTCGCGCTGGGTATTTGTTATACTTTCACACGGAAAAGTGATCGGTATTTATTCTTGTGGGAAACTTATGACACTTGCTTGACATTTAATTCTTCTTGCCTTGACATCAGTAGCTAGCCAGCCGAGAAAATATTCTTCAGTTTTTTATAGTCCGGCCCCTATGCCGTATGTTTCTACAGGATAAAATATCTACCCCCTCATACCAACTTTTATATGGTAAAGGCAGTGTCTAGTCGTCCGGGGTATACAGAGGGGTTAACCTATTTTTGTTAACATTGATTGTGGGTATACTCGTTAGAAATACTAAAAGTATCATTTTTTTTTTCTGATGAAATTTGCAGTTTTTACATTCGAAAAAAAAAAATGTTTATTGCATGGGCAATCTTTACGCCCCGGTCAACATTTTTCAGTCAAGTCGGGACGGAGCCACCGCTTCCAGAGTACATGTGTTAACTATAACAGGGCCCAGGATCTCTAGCTTCGGAGTCCCGTACCGCAAATACAGTATTGGGTATTTTGCACCAAAAATGTAAATTCAGTATAAATTGCCAAACTTTCTGCCCTACATTCAAAACTATTTGTAACAAATTTACATTGAAATTTTAATATCCATTTTAAGTGTTACATCATACAGGTTTCAATGTAAGATTTGAATGAAATATCGGGCCAAGTATCTTTTTAAGATTTGGATCTTTTGATAGGATGAATAAATTTTCCACCCAGGAGGGTATTTGAATGACAGCCCCAAATCTGGGGTACTTAAATGCAAATTATCCGCACTATGACAAAACGTACGGACCGGGATGCGCATTCTGTGAAGATTACGATCAAAGGGAGTATCCTTCCAGCCTGTTCCGATTTCGATGACCACGTGAACATTAGCTTGTTCTGTGCCAATGTTCGTATACCAAACAATAATATAACGCGGGAGTCTGTTGTGGGTACATGATATTTTGACATTTTTTCAAGTTGTGACTCAAAGCCGGTGATAGCCCAACAAAATAGCTAGGCACACATTTAAACTCCCCCCCCCCCTTAGCAGGTCTATGGGGGTGAGGATAGACAACACTGTACCGGCACGTATCAGTGTTGACCCTCATTTTAAAATATGCAACATTTTGACGGGGACCATATATGATATGGTTCACCCATTATTATTTTTCCAGAGACACCTTTTCAAAAATTCCTGCTGTGGATAATTTGTTCTGATATGTTACCTGATTTGTGTACATGCATAAAGAAGATTAAAGATGAAATTCCTTAGAAGTAAAAGTACGTTTTAAGGTTAAAAACACCTTGAAAAATGTTAAATTGCATGTAGACCGGTCTTTTGAAATGGAAATCCAGGTACATGTAACACCAATTCTTTAAACTTATATAAAATATTTGGGCACAACACCCAGATCCGCTGATCAGAACATGATCAGGTCCTAAACTCATTTAAGCCTGGCGTTCCTTTTATGGGACATAGGCAAACAGAATAGCCCCATATACGCGGTGTCCAATCTGGGGCTATTCTGTTTGCTTAGAAATCATGAGAAATATGGGTTAAACAATTATTTTATTTAATGTGGTAAACAAACGCGTACTGAATCTTTCCTGCTATAGACCAAAATTTCTTCTGTGATTTGCTCAAGTTCACAAGAAGTCATCCTTGGGTTTGATAGTATTTATTTTTTTTCTTCCCTGATCTATAGGCTCCTATTATCATATTCAGTTTTCGTGTAAGAAAGTTTTCTGCATATCTCGTTTTTTTTCGCTCATTATTTCGTTCGTCCGCGCCGTTCTTTCTTGCTTTGTCTTTGCTCCATCAATTTTCAACTTAGAACTGTCGACAGACAACAAATGTGTCGAAAATTACCAGCTTCAGTTTTAAGCCTTACACGTACATGTATACAAATATCAACCCTCGAATAACCGGTGTACTTGTGCTGACATGTAACTTTCATGGCACCGTGGAAACGCATGATAATTGACACCGAAGAAACATTTGGCGCCTATGCATGACAAACGTTAACAAAATCTGGCATAGCATTATTAAAGGAATTCTACACAAGTGTCCAACAGGTCCGGATTCTTTATGCATCATGTTCTCAGCGAGGTACTGAAGGACCGGTTAGCTTTATTCACAGGCGGACAACCATATCATGTAGGCGTTTGCAAATCACGCATGTAAGTTACATGGTCAGGTTTTGGTGCGCAGTGCACTAAAATATGTAAGCAATTAAACATAAGTTATTTTTATTAAAAAGAAAGCGAATTAGAATCGTTCCAACTGCGCGACATGCCACTTGTAATCTGAAATTTGGGTCAAAATTGGCGTCATCTGCGTCTGCAAGAAACTGCACCTCAACAACATCTGGTTTTCTTTTATTTTCCCTGAAGCTGAATGTTAGGGTTTTTTTTCCTTCACTGGGTCATATTCCCGGCAGGCTCAGTAAAATGATGGTCATTCAAGACTTAACGTGATTTTAAGACAGAAATTTGTAAGCAGTCCATCCTTTTGACTAAATAAGCATTATTGCTTCCGTTCTGATCCTGTTTGTGTATATTTTTTATTTGTGTTATATGTTAACAGATTAAATAACCATGTTAAAACTAACGTGGATGACGAAGGACGACGGATCATGGGTATGCTAAAGGCTCAACTTGTGAGGTCAGGGGCTCAGATTAAGGGCTCGGGTGAGCTAATAAATGCGTGTCTTGTTTTGTTTGTTTGATTTGTGGCTTAGCATCCCAGTCAACAGAAATGGTCATGTCGGGAGGTTGCCTCCATTTTATAGGACTTCAATCCAACATAAGAATGCCCTGACAACCAAAATGGCTTTGAAAATATAACCAGTAACTTGACAGCCAATGCTTATAATATATGTATGAATGGTTTGATTGAAACCACTTTTCCTGGGCCGTCTCAGAACGAGCAATTAGATGATCAGTCCCTGGCGGCATATTTCTTGTTCAGTGTTCTGAACATCTTGGAGCATGGCCACATACGTAGAACAAGAAAGCCATGGACCCTAAAACGCTCACGTGGTCGATTTGAATCGGTGTTAAATAGGTCAAGATCATCCCAGAAACATGCTCCATATAAATTTATCAGACCTTGACTCTCTGATGCTACATGCTAAGTTTCCTATCCCCAGCAAGAATGGCAATGAGTATCAAATGTGCATGTGTATAGGCGACCTAAGTTGACATTGTCATAAAATAGGTTAAGGTCAACCCAAGGTCATGATTTATACAAACTTTGTAGCTTGCCCTGATACTACATGCCAAATTTCAAGATAATAGGACTTTGGTAAAGGAGAAGAAAGGTTTTTACCAAATATGGGAATGGTGGCCATCTTGGCCATGTGACCTGGACTATTTATTTTCTCTGTCCACTGAGGCTGCACATGAAATTTGGCTACAATTGGTCCAACGGTTGGAGGGGAGAGGATCTTTGAAAATGGTGGACGGACAACCCTTGAAAAACGACGGACCATGGCTATACCAATAGCTATACTATGAGCTTCGGCTCAGCTGAGCTTACAAATGCGTGATAATTTTGTTTTCCTTTTCTTTTTGTATTCTTTTTGTTTTAGACTTTTAGGCTTTTGAAAGAAAAAAACAAGTTAAATTATATACTTTTTTAATAATTTACCTACAAACTTAACAAAGATTTACAATATGAATAATGAATGCTTTAAGACAATGACCATTTAATAATTAAAGTAAAAATGTAGTTGCCCCTCTACATTCAATAAAAATAATGCCAAGTTGTTGATGGATTCAGAAAAGGATAACATGGAGGCATATACTTAAAATTATTTTACAGTAAACAAATGCAGTTAGAACTTCACGTCCTGTTGTTCAGGCTGTGTCGATCAGAAACCATCATTGTAAAATACATTACGAGAACTTGCCCATGCAATAAACAGAGATTTTTTCCGTTTTAAAAAATGAAAATTTCATCAGAAAAATTTTGACATTTTTCTTATTTTTGCTCAAAACATAGATTGTTGGTACACATTAGAACCGCCTCGCCGAGGCGGTTCTAACGAGTACCCACAATCTATGTTTTGGAGCAAAAATAAGAAAAATAGGTATACCCCTGCATACCCCAGTTTTGCTATATAAAAGTGGGGTTTGAAGGGGTATACATTACACGGACATGTTTTCCTGATGGGTCTTTCATGAAGTGGATAAAATAATGCCAATCAAGGATATATTCATTCTAGATCATGCTATAGGGGAGTGCGGTGCCCTGGTGGTAGAGCATCGTACTTCGAATCGTACTTCGAATCGAGAGTTCTTAGGTTTAATCTCCACATGCAGCGCCGTGTTGTGTTCTTGAGAAAGACACATTAACTCCCCATAGTATTGGTTAATAGCAAGAAAGCGATGGCTCCGTCCCGACATGATATAAAAATGTTGACTGTGACGTTAAACCGCAACACAAACACATAGATCATGTAAATGTTGGACAGGCGCGATCGTACAAAATAATTCTACACCATGTGAACACGTCTTTCCAAGTTTAAGACTTCTTGCTACATGTATTTTTCGTCGTAAAACTTTGATAAAAACTTTGATAACTGGCAAAACTTTTGCGGCAAAAACAGTCTATGTTTTTCGTAAAAAATATGACATGATTGTGGCATCAGGCCTTCGTTTTATAATGGTTGGAATTCAAACTGCTTAATTGCATATACATGTTGACATGGTATTATTGCTAGTTTCATATTAGTGAGAACACTGACCGATCTCACTCAGACGAAAGTAGCTATAATTATACTAAATCACAGAATGCTAAATACACCTACAGCCCTATTCAGTCTCGATTCCTTACTGGCACTTTTAGAAGAAAAAATACACAAATTACAAAACACAATATTATAAACAAATTAAAATTATCCTAATTCACGCACAAAGTTACACATTTTACATAATCACACACTCGTGCATGGCGGTAGAGTGTCGGCGGTTCGTACAAAGTACAAACTACAAACGTAACGACGAGTTTCATGGTAGGTCCCGACATGACTGAAAACTTGTTGACAGGGATTTTCAAAAACTATAAACTCAAACTGAACCATAACTGCTCGACATATATAACATATAACATATAAACTGATGAAAAAGGTTAGGGATCAAACTTTTAAATATGCATTTTGGGCCTATGGTTTGATATGTATGGTGAATTGGCATTTTTATAGCTCTCCAATATGCCACAAATTTTGAAATCTTTCCTAATCAGATTTAAGCACAGCTCCCTCAAAACCAAATGGTCCATGAGCCAATACCGTAAATTTTGGGGGTCGGTACCATCTGGCCTGAACAAATCCCCTTATGATTTTCATGTAGGACTATGTTTGTAGACCTGTAAAAAATCGGGGGGACTTGCATTGCTGGTAGCTTTAATGGTGAAACGACACGTTATTTACGATATCCCATAATTAAAAAAAACGTCATTTTAACACAAAAAACGGTAGGGAATAGTCTTCTAGCTATCCGTATCCCCCTTTCCCCCCCAAGGGAAATTTCTACACTATTATTCTCTAAATGTACATTGAAAAAGCTATCAAATCCTGTTTTCTGCCATCTGAAAGTCGAGGCGTTTGCGTTTTACGCTATGTTTTATTAAATTACTCTTAATATTCATTTTTTGCGTCAATAATGGGGGTACACATAGAAAAATGAAAATATCTCAATTGTTTTTTATCCTAGACCATTGAACTTGGTCTCATTCTTAAGCTTAGACATATCCTTTTTTATCCTATGATAAGGAATGGAAATTATCTTACTGGCATATTCATGAATTTTCATTAAAACATTAAAATGAAAAAAAAAAGTTAAAAATCAATTATCCCATAAAAACTAATTTCAGGCCTAAACTATCATTGTGGCTCCTTGTTATTGTATCAATTATTCTATTTGACAAATTTGTTGATGCCATTGGCCTAAATGAAAATCATCTCATTTGCATTTTCATGAATATTAATGAAAATGACGAAAACCAGGATTTACAAAGGGAAAATAATTATATTGCCATTTGAAGGGTTTGGTTTGGGTTATAGGATGTAATTTGAACCCTTAGAACAAATGCTCAAGGGTGCCAGTTTGGTCAGAGGATCACTTTAATGCCCATTTGTGTCAACTAAAATCACAGAGTGTTCAATACAACCCATAATAAGCGCAGATAGTAAAGTGGTACACCTATATTACCACATGTATCTTGGCTACTGATAGACCTAGAAAGCAGAAATAGGTATCAAATGATTGTTTTTGCAATGCTATATAACTATGTAATAAGATATAATTATCAAACTGACTTCCTGAAGTTCGAATATTAATGAAAACTTCATGTATTAGACTAAAATCACAGAAAATGGAGAATACCAGCACAGTTGTTTATATCTCAGCAACCAAAAGCTCTAAAGAGCTCGAATTGGTATCAAATGATTGCTATGACAATGCTCTATAACCATGTAATAAGATATGTAAACAAGCTGGCTATCTTAAGGCTCAAACATTAAAAAAGAACTTCAGATATTAGAGAAAACTAACAGATAAACGAAGGGGAAAAAATCAATGAAATTCAGATATCTCAGCAACCAAAAACTCCAAAGACTTGAAATTTGTATTAAATTATTGTTATAATAATGTTCTATATTAATGTGAAAAAATACAGAATGATTGTGACCTTCTTGGTGTTCAAATATTGATGAGAACTTTCAATTTTAGAGACAAATCACAGACCAATGTAGGGGGTATACCTACAGAAACGTTTATAGCTCAGCAGCCAAACGCCATAGAGAGCTGAAGTTTGTAACAAATGATTGCTATGATAACATTCTAAAACGACATAATAAGATACATTGATAGTCAGACTTTTGTGCTGTTCAAATATTGAGGAAACTTTAAATATTAGAGAAAAATCACAGAAAATGGAGGGGGTGTACCTACAAAAACGTGTATTTCTCAGGAACCAAAAGTCATAAAGAACAGAAATTGGTATCAAATGATTGCTATAACCATATTTTATAATTATACAATTAGATATATCAATAAGCTGACTCTCTTGTAGCGCAAATACTTAAGGGAACTTCAGATATAGGAGAAAAATCACTGGCAAACGAAGGGGGTATACAAATAAAACTGCTGATATCTCAGTGACCAAAAGCTCTAGAGAGCTAAAATTTGAATCAAATGATTTTTAGAATTATGTTCTATAATCATTAGATAAGAAACATAATTAATTTGACTTTCTCATTGTTGGAATATAGATGAGAACTTAAAATATTAGATAAAAATCTCAGAAAAATATAGGGGGTATGCCAACGGAAACGTATATATCTCAGCAACCAAAAGTCCTAGACAGCTGAAATTGGTATCAAATGATTGCTATGACAATATTCTATAACCATGTGAAGGATGTATAAATAAAATGTCTTTCTTGTTTCTCAAATATTTAAGAGAACTTAGGCTATAGAAGAAAAAACATTTGCAAACGAAGGGGTATACAAATAAAACTGCTGATATATCAGTGACCAAAAGCTCTAGAGAGCTAAAATTGGTATCCAATGATTGCTAGAATAATGTTCGATAAATATAAGATAAAGAACATAAATAATTTGACTTTTTCATTGTTGGAATATAGATGAAAACTTTAAATATTAGATAAAAATCTCAGAAAAATATAGGGGGTATACCGACGGAAAGGTATATTTCTCAGCAACCAAAAGTCCTAGACAGCTGAAATTGGTATCAAATGATTGCTATGACAATATTCTATAACCATGTAAAGGGTATATAAACAAAATATGCTTTTTCTCTCTCGAATATTTAAGAGAACTTAAGCTATAGGAGAAAAAAACATTGACAAACGAAGAGGGTATACCAAGAAAACTGCTAATATATCAGTGACCAAAAGATCTAGAGAGCTTAAATTGGTGTCAAATGATTGCTAGAATAACTTTCTTTAATCATGTGATAAAAACATAAATAATTTGACTTTCTCATTGATGAAATAGTGATGAGAACTTTAAATACTAGATAAAAAATCTCAGAAAAATATAGGGGTATACCAACGGAAACGTATATATCTCACTAACCAAAAGTTTTAGAGACTGAAAATGCTATAATATGATTGCTTTGACAATATTCTATAACCATGTAACAAGAATATAAACAAACTGACTTTCTTGTTGCTCAAATATTTAAAAGAACTTATGATATAAGAGAAAAATCACTTGCACACGAAGGGGGTATACCAATAAAACTGCTAATATCTCATCGACAAAGAGGCCTAGAAACCTGAAATTGGTATCAAATGATTGCAAAAGTAACGTTTTAAAACCACTTGGTAAGGCACTTAAACAATCTGACTTACTTTTTTTGAATATTGATAAAAACTTTAAATATTAGAGAAAAATCACAGAAAAATTGAGAGGGTATACCCCCCAAAAATCTTTATAACTCGGCAACCAAAAGTTACATAGAGCCGAAATTGGTATCAAATGATTGCTATGGAAATTTTCTATAATCATAAGATAAGATTTATGAAAAATTAGACTTTCTTAGTGTTTGAATATTGATGAAAACTTAAAATATTAAATAAAAATCACAGAAAAATATAGGGGGTATACCAAAGGAAACATATATATCTCAACAACCAAAAGTCCTAGAGAGCTGATATTGGTATCAAATAATTGATATGACAATATTCTATGACCATGTAAAAGGTATATAGCAAGCTGACTATTTTGCTGCTCAAATATTTGAGAAAACTTAAGATATAGGAGAAAAATCACTGGCAAAGAAGGGGGTATATCAATAAAACTGCTGATATCTCAGTTACCAAAGGCTCTACAGTGCTGAAATTGCTATAAAGTGATTGCTATGACAATATTCTATAACCATGCAACAAAAAAGTACAAGTAGGCAAAGATCAGGAAAAGGCGCAATCAGAAAAAGACTCCCACTCCAAAAACCAAGGTGGGAAAAAACCAAACTAACAATCAGGTACTTATACCATGAAAACATTTCGTAAGCCGAATGAGCAGCTATTTTCCCAATAGGTGGCCACTCAGTTACCTTAACTTAACTAAAAATATGCAAACATACATAAGGCGCCAACAGCACAAAAATATTTTAAACACCAAGACATAAAACAAAAAAACCACCACAGAAGTATCGACTTGGAACGATCAGTAATTCAAAGTTACTGGCGGGTTTAAATCGATTTTACACGGCCGTAACCTCACCCTCAGCTTCTGCAGTGGTTCATAACATTTAGTTAGTTCTTCGGTCCTCGTGGTGAATCTCTAACTAATAAATGAATCATCAAGAACAAACAAATAAATCATGATAAATATCCTGATGAATCAAAAACCAGGACTCACAGATTCAGTAAGCTGCCCGACGATGGAGATCCCTGGGCGCCAAATAACTTACTAACTCCCGAGCTAAAGAAAAAACATCAGTTGGACCCCGGTGGGCCAAGCAACAGACAAGAAGCTCCGGCCCCAACCAACTAAAATGAATAGCTTTAAGTAAGTATATAAACAAGCTGACTTTCTTGTTTCTCAAATAACTTAAGATATAAGAGAAAAATCACTTGCAAACGAAGGGGGTATACCAATAAAACTGCTTCTATCTCAATGACAAACAGCTCTAGAAAGCTGAAATTGGTATCAAATAATTGCTAAGATAATGTTCTAAAATCACGTGGTAAGACACACAAACAACCTGACTTACTTTTTTTCGAATATTGATAAAAACTATAAATATTAAAGAAAAATCACAGAAAAAATGTGGAGGGAGTATACCCCCAAAAAATCTTTATAACTCGGCAACCAAAAAATATAGAGAGCCGAAATTGGTATCAAATGATTGCTATAGTATTGCTCTATAATCATAGGATAAGATTTATGAAAAACTAGGCTTTCTTAGTGTTGAATATTGATGAGAACTTAAAATATTAAATAAAAATGACAGAAACATAGAGGGGGTATACCAACAGGAACGTTTATATCTCAGCAGCCAAAAGTCCCAGAGAGCTAAAATTGGTATCAAATGATTGATATGACAATAATTGATAGCCATATCATATAATAAGACATATGAACAAGCTAACTATCTTGTTCCAAAAATTGAAGAAAACTTAAGATATAAGAGAAAAATACGGACAAATGAAGGGGGTATACTAGAATAAACTCGAAGATTTTAACCATAAAGCTACCACCTAGAAAGGTCCCCCCGATTTAATCTAATTCTATACATGCCAAAATTGTGAAAAAGTGCGGGGGGATCTGTTCAGGTCAGGTGGTACCGACATCTTAAATAGCTCATGGACCAAAAGTGTTCAAAAGTGCACAAGAACTGATTCCATCAAAATTTTCAATTTCGTTAATTCAAGAAAACTTTGCAAAACTTCATGTTAGTCATCAAATTTAATCGTTTCTAAGGTCAGCAAGCAAAAAAAAAAAAAAAAAAAAACTATTAGGCTATTATCATTTTAAAAGTTTTGATCGAGCAAACTGACACACTTTCAATATATGGGAATTTCAAAACACTCTTACACTCTAGTTTTAAGGGTAGTCTGACTTAAAGTCTGGTCTTGTTAAAGTCAAAGGCCATATGTCCAATCTTTAAGGGTGCAAAGCTTACAAAATGAATAACCTAAATGTTAGAAAAGTTTTCTTTTACCAGCAGTTTGAAATCATTTAGAAAATGCATACTAAATGTTTGATCCCTAACTTTTTTGTTCAGTATACTGCAGGACAATACATTTCCCACAACGCGGTTATCTGACATCTTAGCTAGGGGTGGTTTCCCACACTCAGGTTACTAATTATTACACTGATTATTGATGATTGAACCTGTCTAAATGATTTCATACCGTTTGACCATATCAAAGCAGATATGATTTACATCATCACATTACCAACCGACATGTAGAGAAGTCGGATTTTTCACATATTGAGAAAAATAAATAATAATAAAAACATTGTTGTACTTATTTTAGTGTTCATGTACCGAGCATACATACAGAACTGGTGATTTCCCGTTCAAATTATTTCAAGTTAATGTAGTTAAGGTATAATAAGTACCATATACGCTCAATGCACATGTGTTATGTGTCAAATGTAAACTAGTTTCTAACAGATGACCCGAAACATCAATCATTTTTTCATCTAAAAAAAATGCCGAAAATATGTCACAGAGCATATCAAATGGAAAAAAAAAATGAGAACTTTTAAAAAAATCCGTACCCCCTTACTACATGCTTTCATGTGTGAGCATGAAGGATTTTAGGGGTTTAATGCATTGTTTTGAGCACCCAAAACAAATACTTGAACGACAATTTTTGATGAAAAATACCGCAAAAAACCGATGTTCAAAATATTTACAAATGGAGAATGTGGTGTGTACTTATACTGTGTACGTATTTTCTACCAAAATAGATTTGCCGATTTCTGAATTTTCTGCAAAACATCAGATTGAATGACGGTGTCTTAGTACAGTAGAAACCCCTTTGGATGGCACAGAAAAAAAACACACACATGAAAACAAGCCATGAGAAAAATCTGCCATCGCTGTAGACGTTGTCGAACTTGTGCTACACTAGTTGTAGGCATTCCGAATCATGTTCATGTATTGCTTTGTTGTCACTTATTCAAAGTTCTATGCACCAAATCGGGTTGCTATCAGCGATGACAGATTTTCTCTAAATTGGACTTTATGTTGGTTAACCTACATCTGTTTGCTATATCAATTTAACTGGTGCACTAGATTACAAAACCAACTTAATCATCTGTGTTACCTAACAGAGGCACCGTTGATCAGCCTGCAAACATGCTCTGTTGATCAGTCAGTGAAGCCAAATTGTGAACAATTTCGAGAATTGCTTCAATGTTGAAAGGCGATTGTTGAAAGGGACGTAAAGTACACAGATAAATCTGCTGGTTTTGACTGGCGCGTCTCATGTAAGTAGCACAACGTATGAATGGAAGCACAGACATATCGTAGTTACCCTAATTATAATTACACTATCACGTACATACATGTTCATGTCATTTAAATTAAAATCATTCCAGTTTTAAAATGCTCTACAAGGAACTGTCAAATGACACAGACAGCAGTTGCAAAAACGATAATAGGTTCTGACCTTAGACGGATCAAACATCGGGCGAGTCTACATAGTAGGACGTGGATGGTCATTCGGAATGGCGAATAAGTAAAAACATTTTTAACTCGATAAACTGAACGCGCTGGTGAAAAATAAAGTATTAAAATACACCATATTCATATTTCACCCAGCTTGCTACTTCACGGACTCGTCAGATATCTTATCCGTCTAAGGTCAAAATCGACGATAACACTGGACACGAAAGTTGCAATAGTCAACAACAATACCTTAAAAAGTTGAGATCTAAACAAAACAAACATTTTGGTGTAAATTTTGTTTAAATCGGCCAAAGAATAAGTGAGATATTGACATTTGATATTTTTGGAACGAAGTGACTTTTAGCCGCCATTTTGAATATTTAATTAGAAAGTGTAAAAATCGAAGCATTGTATAATTTTTATTTTTCAATACTTATATGGCAAACTATGACCGAAATTGATAGTTAACCAATAGAAGAAAACATTAAAACAAAAATTAACAGATACATATTAACAGTGTTTCATTAATCTTAATTATGCATATTTAATTAAGGCTTTATGACGTCATAATTCCTCATGAATATCCAAGATGGCCACCTCCTTAAAGAGAAATCAGGGAATATTCAAACCAACATAACTTTCTTAATTTTCATCCGATTTTGATAAAACTTTTACCATATTGTTTAGGGAGGTGAGTACTTTCATTTAAGATTATCATTTGCATAACAAACATAGGCAACAGTTCGCGATGAACGCTGTTTCCATTACTCGTGGATGAATCCGCATTCGTCAACCGCTCGGGGAATCCGTTGTCACCACATGCAGTCCAACTATCTATACTGGCCAATTTCTCTCTACTCGGTCTTTTTGTGTGTCAACATTTTTTCATCACCCTGAAGGGTAGTCATGGTAATATTTTATGCACTGCAAGTTTTTATTGCTGCGTCTTTTGCTAATAGCATCCCAGTTTTAACAAAGAAGCAGGGTGCTGAGTGTGCATCTCAATTAAAAGCACATTTCTTTGTTAGACGCACACATTTTGACACAAATTTTGTGCTAATGCGCCTATGAAATTTAAGCCATCACCCAAGTTTTGTGTATTAAAATACTTGAAGTTGAACTGGGGGCATAAATTCATTTTCGTAGATGTGAGAACAAGTTTCTCAAAATAAAATTTGTTTAACATGTAACATTAATGGTCTAACCAGTGACCACCGTTTATAAGAAGAATACAAAGTTTAGTACATTTTTGATTTTGATCAGAGAAAAGAAACTCTCATACATGATATTGGTAGGTAGATCTAATTATTCTGCTTCAAGAAATTGCATTAAATTGCATAGGATCATTAGCAAGCTAAGTTTCTACTGGCACGGAATCGCGTACAAAGCACCATAACAATCCACACTGCTTCGACCGTCGTTTTCAGCAATGAAACATACAGAGAAATCATGAGCAGATAGCACATTCTGTATTATCCAGGCCCGTCTTGCAGACCCTGCTCTGTTCCCTGGCACGGGACTTGTGACTCACTATTAAACCAAGAGGTATCGGCAAGTAGCTTATCTAATGTGCTCTAGGTATCGGGCAATGTATAACAGAAGAAAGACAAAGTAGTAGGAATCCGATTCGAATCTCCGATCATCTCTTACTCCCACCTCTATTCGCCGACAACAGGTACAGCGCAATGTCCGAGTGTCCGCCGTACGCCGCGATATGTAACGCATTCCAACCGTCCCGGTTCGCAAGTTTTATGTCCGCCCCGAACTTTACAAGGATTTTCACGAGTTCGAAGTTGCCATCCAGGCAGCTCTGGTGCAGGGCGGTCTGCCCCTCCCCGTCATACAGGTTAATGTTGATCTTCTCGTCCTTGGTCTCGAGCAGGCGCTGCAGCTCGGCCTTATTCCCGTCCCGGACCGCCAACAGAAAATCCTTCTGGAATGGGTTCCCCGACTGGCTCATGATTTGATTCATTGCTTGGTCCCTGAAAACGCACAGTTCTAAGGAGCGGTTACTTTCTTTCAGCCCCTAAACCGTAAAAGAAATTTTGAACCCCAGATTTTGAGATTTCTACGTATAGATTAAAGCCTTCTGAAACAGGATTTATATTTCCAAATTTTGACAGAATGGAGTCAATGAAATAAATCCAAAGCAGCAAACTGTGATATTTTTCTTCAGTTGTATGTCACCAAGGGTTAACACTGATTGTTTAAGTTTATATCCGAATTCCCCACAATGAGTAGATAAATAAGTATAAATGTCCAAATATTTTTGTTTGCTTAAGAAGTTTTAAGCTCCAATATCACTGTGAGAATTAAACTATGATCTGACACAATAAATCCTAGTCTGTAACCTTCCCACACTGCGAGTCAGGCCCTGTAAGATTAGGTTTAACCCCACCGCTATTAAACTCCGGTCAAAGCGAGAAATTTCACACGGTATATAATACTGTCAGTCAAATATTTCTTAAGACGTGTCCTTTACATCCAGTTGGGGTGTAGCGGAGCGAGACAGTCGCATAAACCTCTTTTATCATATTTTTTGCAACTTTTTGTGTATACTATACAAAATTCACGGTTCGTCACAATTTGACCTCGATGCAATTTGTAAGACGCCGTTTGATTCGGTGGGAATATTTGTTCGCGCTGTGAGCGCCGCTGTGATTGGTCTAGATTTCTTCAATGGGATCACCTCGGCGTTTATTCACAAGCTATGGCGTGGGAATCTCCCACAGTTTATCTGTCTTGGTGTATACATATCAATAAAAATCTAACAACTCTCTTATAAGTATTTGTAAAAATATACACAGAGGTTGACAGGTAAATGTTTGTCAAATTTTTATCGCAACACGATAATAATGAAATGTTGACGCCGCGAGCGTACGACTTTACAAAACTCCCGACGTTTGTTAAACAGTTGAGTGCAGTCCCGGGAGTGCACTAGCAGTAGACCTAGTCAGCTAGTGCATGAAACAGTTGTAAAATTTTGTCATCGATGTGCGAGCGCGTTACAAATTATGTTAAGTGTTACGGGACTTTTTTTTTATGCCAGTTTTACTTTTTCTAACTGAAATATGGTCAACTACTGCCGGCCATTTTTTCCCCCATGCAAATGGTCATCATGCGCGCGTGCAGCTCAGTTGGACCGGCAAGATTGTTCTTCGACTCTTCAGTTTCAAAAGACTAGATGTCAGAAAAAGTAAGACAGGCGACTTTTTCTGACATCTATACAGTATCGCCACACATTAGCGAAAAATCTCTCGACGCAGTCTGGCTTGCGTTTAATGCACCAGTCATTTGTAACGACGCCCCCCCCCCCCCACCGACCACCTACGGGGAAGGGTGGGGGATAGCCGGGCTAAAGTTTATTAATGACCCGACAGTGCAGGGGAAATGATGGGGTTTTGATTTAAGATCCTTACCCTAGGGAGATTTTCTGTTGTGAAGGGCAGGACAAAGAGCATGGTTTTGACATCCAATCTGTCCCCTGGGGTTGGGGTCTATAGCAGGGCCTTGGAGACTGAAAAGTCACAGTCCTTGCCCTTAGGTGGGAGGTGGGGGGGGGGGGAAGCCGTGGTTACAAATGACTGGTGCATAAAATTGTGAAAAAATGTTTTCGTTTGTTTGATTTTATTGTTTTACGTCTCATTCATCGGCTGTGATCATGTCGGGACGTTGAAAGAAACCAAACAAACAAGAATTTCTTTTTCGCAATAAAACACAAGTCTGCATTTTCGCCCATGTGTGACAAGGCCTAAAATACAGAATTTGCCATTTCAAACTAGTACATGTGTAGGACTACAATCGCGTTCCTTGCTGTTATTATTTCCCTAGACCCTGATACTATTCTCTGTATGCTCAACATGAAAGAGTTTTTTTTTTTTTTTTTTTTTTTTTTTTTTTTTTTTTTTAATTCAGTTTTACGTCCCTTTCAGTGATTATTTCAGCTCATATGAGACGGGCCAATCAGTAGGTGGGGCGAAAACGGGAGAACCCGGTGAGATGATCGAGTGATTAAGAAACAGCGCTCTTAACCACTCGGCCACGGGGGCCGCCATGTAAGTTTGATTTTCAATTTCACGGTGAGCAATTTTCGAAGTGATCATGACAAAAAAATAAACACCTCTACTCGTTACAAACGCGGCCATTATCGTTGCCCTTTAACATTTTGGCCGCAATAAAAATTATTCCCATGGCAAACTCAGCATGTGCTGGTCATCGATTCCCATGTCATATGACACTCGACATGAGAAAACCAACACTGTGGTTTCCGAACAGGTCAGACACAAACCGGCCTATACACAAACAGAAGAAAGCTAGAATCTTGAAATTTTGGGTATGATAAGTAGAGGAGTAATGACACTATCCGTGTAGCGCAAAACAGGCGCTGATCAGCTGTGCAGTTACTGCACAGCTGATCTGCGCCTTTGTTTTCGCATGTGCAAAATGTTGGTTTTCTCATCGATTCCCATGTCATATCTCTGATTGAGACAACAATGATCAAATATGTGACAGTCTTTCTCACGTATACGATTATAGTTCTGGTTTGGGCATGTGAATATTTGGCGATTTTATATTTTTAAGCCCACCATGCAACCATGTGTACAAATGCATGCAACCATGTGTACAAATGTTACACCCCTCGTGCGTGCTTATATAAGCTTAGTAAAAGACTAAAGGACACAATGAAAATCATGAGGAAAACATGTCCGTTTCTAACGTATACCCACAATGAGCGAAAATATTTAAAAAAAAAAAAAATAAACATTTCCAGTTAAATTTTCATTTTTTTTCCTCCTCGGTGAAAGAAAAAATATCTATTTCATGGGCATGTTTTCGTAAAAAAAAATATTTTAATTATCGATACTATTCTATATTAACCCTGAAATAATTTTCCAATCATTATCTAACTCAGTTTTATATTGGCATAATACGTTTTTATTTTCGTTCGACAGTCTTTCATCTTACATTCTTTCCTTTATATATATAATGTTAAAATGCAAATAATGCAATATGTCATTGGATGCACTTGGATTCGCATAAGAAATAAGTATAGAATGTTTATTCCAAATAAGCATGTTGTTCTATATTTAAGTTTTGTTAACAGTAAGAACCCAGATGATTACGAGAATTCCATTGTCATAGTGAGCCAGAGTTTCTTTGTGACCTGTATACAAAAAAATAATGTTAACTTAATAATAATTATAACATACACACGTATAAGCGTTTTCGTTCGATCCCGGGCTTCTCCAAAAACAACAACAAATATCAACCTCCCGGATGAGCCTTTGGGTGCTCCCGGAACAATAAATCCCAGCCCTGGCGAGATCGCACTTAGATTGATCAGTGATCTGACGTGCGCTTAGTCCGGTTGTAAGTACAGTATTACTATTTCTATTTACTATTAGTTCGGCAGAAAACAAAATTGACCTGGAATTGAGTTCTAAAGTTTTTTTCTTTACTGAATCGTGTTCAGTAGATATTGCCTTTGAAGAATCTGATTGATGCCACCTTGGCATCATTGAGCATTTTTGTATTTTCAAGATGGCGTTTAAGATGGCGACCAGAATATAAAATATTCTTTAATACGGGTCTCTGATTGTTTTTATCTGGTAAAACTGTGGTTATTTCAGTGCCAATTGATGAATATGTATCAGATTTGTGTAAGTATGTACAATCTATCACAGTTTTTCAAGATAGGATACAAGATGGCTGTCATCTTTCTTATAAAACATAAATAAGTCAAGGTTTTTCATGTTTTTGGTTTTACTTTCAAGTTTTGATTCATACAATTAGCACTTTAACTTTCAGATACATCGCTCAAGCTAGTTTGTCTATCAAGATGCAGTAATTATCATATTAAAGATGGTATTCAAGAAGGCAGCCATGATTTCTTGTGCAAAACGAATTTGACATAGAATTGAGTTTTAACATTTTCCCGCACTGAATACACTTAGCACTTAAAAGTCATTACTCTAGACATTTTGCCTTATTAAGATAAAGGATAATAGAGCAAGTTTGTATTTTAATATTGTGTATTTCAAGATGGCGGAAGGATGGGTGAAAAGGTAGCGAGTGTTGATAAAGATCTCAAACTCTGTACAAAAACAATGAAACGGTTTGAAAGCAAATAATATACAAGCTTTAATGAGGCAACCTTTAATATGTAGAAACTCAAGCAACAGTATAAATGATCTTACAGTTGGTAATAATGAAGCAGTAGCTACCATCTTGATTAGCACTAGAGTGATTTGGACAACAGGCAAGGTCATATGACATAGGCATAAACACATTAGCACATGAGTTTGCCAAAGCAACCTTGATATTTGCAGATACATATACAGGTGATATTCAAAGCAAGACGAAGATAGTATCACAAACAAAAGTATATGTGGGTCAAATAAAAAGAAAATCATTTGTTCTATATCAGATGACTCGATCTGTCATTTTATATACTGGTCTTCTAATGGTCCGTCAAAGTACAATGTGGACAATTTCCAAACTAACCCAAAAGTGAATGATGTTTACCTGGTATTTGGTAGATAAAATTTTTGCACAACAATGTCACAAAACATGCAATTATTGTTCCCACAAAGTGTTGTACAGACAGTGATAGAAAACCAACAGTAGCTGATTAAACTTATTAGTAAATTAGTGTAGCAGACAATCAGAATTCTAAGTTGATAGTTTAAAAGGGAGAAGATGACATGTACTTTCAGAAGTTGCAAGGGTATTGTCATTGAAAGAAATGCTATGAAAAGCACCCATGAAGAAGGGGGCATCCGTATGCAGCAAATGGTGCTGGCAGCACTTGAAAATCTGAACAGGATTTCAGCCACTATAGATGACACAGATGCATTTGTACTGTTATGTTTTCAGTACCTGACTCACAGACTAAGCATTGTTGGGGAAAAGTCATCACCAGTGAAACAGAGGCCTTCCATTATTGATGTAGAGAAACAATAGGGAATAAAAAAAAGATTTTGATCCTTACCTGATTTAATTTAGTGTTCATGCCCTTTCAGAATGCGACACAATCAGCTATTGTTATGTCATTGGTAATGGCATTGTGATCAAGGTATTGCAGGATGGTTATTTAATTCCAATTCTGCGGTTGCTGCTGAGCAGGACTTGGTTGTACAATCTTCATTCTTGCCAAGACAACAATAAATACATAAATGAACAGACAGTTGTGTTTTAAAAATGTTTACATGCGATTTGAACATTTATCTTTCATACCGTCGTGAATTAATACATCGCAATCTGCCCTCCAACATCCCGCGTTAATCACGATAAGTCACTGTTAAGTAAAATTATGTCTTAAATAACAATCCATTAAATAAACAATCAGTCATGTTGAGATGGAGCATTGGTATGAACCAGTACTATTATATTCAGCACTATGGAAAGGTTAACATGGCATGCACAACTCTGTTGTGGCGGACTCAAAATATCAACCTCTCAATTCAGAGTATGGGCTACTGTGTCGTCTTATTGTGATTCTTGTGTAGCTTAATATATATGGGCCAAGATCGGACAAGAGGGGTCTTATGTCCTAAAAATTCAAAATTAATATATACATAAATAACAATGTGAAAGACCAGGTTTAGCTGAGTATTTCCTGAGAGTTTGAAGAGATTATCTCCATAAATATATGAGAATCAAAAGGTGTGTAGCAATCTAAGCATGACGCCATAAAAATATTGATGGCGTTTTGACATTGATGATATTAACGTCCTTATACCATTGTACTGAAAAGAATCTATGACTGAAATTCTCAAACTTCTATGTGTTCCTTGAAATTCAACACCTATACCACTGTTCAGATTATGAAATTGGCACAAGTTCACACACAATTTGATAAAATATGTACAACAAAGTGCGTACCTTTTCTTAAAATGAGGGTATTTCTTATGGCGCATCAGTTACCATGGCAATATGCGTGATACTTATATCTTTGTTTCATAAGATATTATATGTGTCTTGGATTGTTTTACAATATCAAAACAGTTGGCATAAATATCAGAGCATGTCAAATATTACAAATTTATTTGGTTTTTAAATCTTAATTGCATACAACGTACTTTACGGCCCAGACCTCTTTTGTCTGATCCGCGTTCATATATGAGCTACTACTTGGCAAAATTTTCGGAAACATCTAAGCTCTTAGCACTGAATAGATTATGGCCAAAATTAGAATGGACTGACATGATACACAGATGGATGACATGTATATTATTATGCAGGTTGCCAAAGAAATGAAGTATTGCACAGTTAACACAAGCGTAATCATGAAATACAGTTTTGATGTTTTGACTACCATCTTGGATGCCATCCTGCATATTGTAATTAGATAATTGGTGAAAAAGACATGCCTCCATTTCTTAAAATACAGTGTCTGTAATACACAAAATGTTTACATTAGCACAGCATCTCAAATGTGAACTGGTAAAATTATGTTTTTGTGCTTCTTATCATGGCCGCCATCTTGGATGCCATCTTTGTTTCTTAAAGCTACAAAAAATGCTATGACTTGTTATGAACTGTTATGTTTCATAACTTCTTTATCCATGCCTTACTCAAGAGCAAACCAATAAATCAAGCCATAGATTTGTCCCATATATATGTAAAAATATTGATTTTTGCTATTTCTGGCTTCCAGTTTGGATACTATCTTGAATATATCGAAATGCTCAATGATGCCAAAGTGGCATCACTTGGATTCTTCAAGGGCTAGGTCTGCTTAACAAGATTCTGTAAAGAAAAACACTTTAGAACTTAATTCCGGGTCCTCTCAGACGCAAAATATTATTTTTTGCTATTTCTGGCTTCCATCTTGGACACCATCTTGAATATATCAAAATGCTCAATGATGCCAAAGTGGCATCACTTGGATTCTTCAAGGGCAAGGTCTGCTAAACAAGATTCAGTAAAGAAAAAAACTTTAGAACTCAATTCCAGGTCCTCTCTGAATTCAGCTCTTTTCTACCGGACTATATAGAACATGTACTACTTAAATGTCTGAAGTATAAAGACTTAAGAGAAGTAATGTGTAGGGTACTGTCTGAAGAATTCCCAGATTTGATGAATATGAATGATCAAAAGCTGCTATCTTCAATATTGAAATGTAAAATTAATAGGAGTATCAGAACATGTGCCAAAACCTGCTTTGACATTTTAAGAACCAGACGCGGAATCTTATAAAATTGACTTTTAAATTAATCTATGATACTGAGATGCAAGTTTTATTCCTTTTAAATGTGTAAATATGTAAGAATGTACAAACGTCGGTTTTATAGTCTCTCATAGCTCTAAACTAGAGCCTCTCACGTATAAAGTTTTAAATGTTTGTATTTTTTACTTTTTATGAGGTGAGACTTTAATAAATTATTTGTATTTGTATTTAGTGAATTGTCTGTCTCTTTAGTTTCATTTCAACTCTCATACATCATTACCGGGACACCATTCCTAATCTCCATACCATAAAATACATATCTTGCTAATTTACATACATGTATTTATTTAATTAGATAATAATAGGCAAAGGTATGTGGGAATCTTCTCACGAGTTTTTCACAGGTAAACCGTAATATCTCTAGAAACCGCGCTTGGAAAGTAAGATTAGAGGTACCAGGAATCGATGCAATTACATTTAAAGTCTCAACATAGACACTAGGTAGGAAAGAAAATACATAAAATATAACACAACATTTTTCCGACAACATACTCGAAGAGCAGAATGACTAGCTCTTTCCCAACAAGGTAGCCACCCGGACAAGTTTCAACCGAAACCAAAGACAACGAGCCCAACAGAGAGACTACTGTATAGTAACATCACGAACGCCCACTTTAATAGAGCCACTGATCTTTTCAGATATGTCCTGGTAACGGAGGGACTAAAAGTTTATTCAAAGACTAAAAATTAATGGCAGCACACACGAATACACAATCCAAGCCGTATAATATCTGGGAGATAAAAAAAAAAAAAAAAAAAAAAAAAAAAAACCTCGATAAAACGTTTAGCACCGATAGTGATCTGGCGTATTGTTTCAGTTAATCCCAGTAAGTGCCACATGACATTTTAAATTCAATTTAATTCATCCATGGGAACAACTTGGTGCTTCGTGTGAAACAGTCCTGACGAATTCCTGGGAAAAAATCCGCCCTCAAATCGTGATACTGTAGCTGTATTGTGCTCAAAACTAGCATCTGGTGCAAACCTCGCATAAAATATATTAAAAGATCATTAAACATACAGTAAAGTGAATTTGAAAATTAAGGATAGAACAGAATTTGGTTAAATAAATAAATAAATAAATAAATAAATAAATAAATAAATAAATAAATAAATAAATAAATACCTTGATGATTACTTGAACGCAATGCGATAAATTTTGTTTGCGTGGGACAATAATAACTAGAAATGCGTGTTTGTAAAACACTATGCCCCCAACTGTATGCTTGTCCCTAAACTGGCAGCTTGTATGATTCATTTATTTCATTTGAATGAACTCAATGAAGTGAAAATTTATTTCCTGAAGCCTCTGTTTTGACCTTGACCCAGAAACAGAATGTAAGCTTTTTGCAGATAAATTAGAAATGGAGTAAAAATTTCAAAATGGAGTAATTTTGTCAAAATTTGACGTAAAGTCTTCAAAATGTAATCAGGTGATCTTCTTCTCTGCCCCAACCAGTGTACCGAATATGAAGGCTCTAGCTTAAATACTTTTTGAGATATCCTGCACACAAGATATTCAAATTTTGTTTTAAAAGGGGCATAACTCCAAAAAGGCTCATAACATGAACATAAACAAAAATACGGGTCAACTATATTTTCATAAGGAATCTGTATATGAAATTTCAAAACCCTAACATTCACCGATCAAAAGTTTCATATTTCACCGAAAAGTGCAAAAATTAATCAAAATTTCAAAATTCTGTATTTTTGTCAAAATTTGACAGAAAGCTCTCAAAAGTTAATCAGGTCATCTACTCCTCAGCCCCAACCAGAATACCAAATATGAAGGCTCTAGCTCAAATACTTTTTGAGATATCTTGCACACAAGATTTTCAAATTTTGTTTTCAAAGGGACATAACTTAGAAAAGGGGCATAACTTGGACATGAAAAAAATATGGGTCAACTATTTTTTCATGAGGAATCTGTATATGAAATTTCAAAACCCTAGCATTCACCGTTCAAAAGTTTCAAATTTCACCGAAAAGTGGAAAAATCAATCAAATTTAAAAATTCTGTATTTTTGTCAAAAATTGACGGAAAGTTCTCAAAAGTTAATCAGGTCATCTACTCATCAGACCCAACCAGTATACCAAATATGAAGGTTCTAGCTTAAATACTTTTCGAGATATCTTGCACACAAGATTTTCAAATTTTGTTTTCAAAGGGAAATAACTCAGAAAAGGGACATAACTCGGACAAGAAAAAAAATACGGGTCAACTATTTTTTCATGAGGAATACACACATGTTTCAAATCCCTATCATGCACCATTCAGAAGTTAAAAAAAAGTGACTAACAGACGCACCCACTCACACACGCACAGACAGACAGACAAGCCGAAAGCAATATGCCCTTCCAACTTTTTCAAAGTTGGGGGCATAATTAATTAAACAGTATTGTCGAGGTGGGGGCCATCGCTTCCCGGGCATTACCCTGAAACTAACGTGTCTTGCTCTTGGACACATCCCGGTCCCAAAGGGGATCGAACCCGGAACTCTTGATCTAGTCCAACGCTTCTTACCATAGTTGTTTTTTTTTTAACTCATTTAAGCCTGACGTCCTTTTTATGGGACATGGGCAAACAGTATAGCCCCAGATGTGACGCCGCAGAATGCGGCGTCCCATCTGGGGCTATTCTGTTTGCTTAGAGGATTTTCATCGAAAAATTGAATAAAATTGAAAAATCACTCCTGATGCCCCTAATAACGAAAGTGAACTACCCCAAATGATAATGATGGGAAAATCCATTCGTCAATATGGGTTAATAATCAGACCTAATTTCTGGTATCGAAGTGCTTATTGTGTACTAGATCAGCTGGCTAACTGTCACTACGCTCCACTTCGGTACCTCGTTCCACTTCCCTGACATATGAAGAGGTTTAACGGAATACCGATGGAAATAATCCGTCTAATTGTGTACATTGTATGTTTCAGTTGCAGACGCTGATCTTAAGTATACGATGTTTTTTGATTCACTATCATCAAATGAGCCGCGACGCGAGAAAAAAATGGCAGTCTTTTGGGCTTCCGACCAGGTCCGACACATTCCGGCATGTACATTCACAGAAGAAGGCTAGAGGCTTGGAGACAAAGACTCCTTAACGCGAAAACAAAGGCGCTGATCAGCTGTGCAGTTACTGCACAGCTGATCAGCGGCTTTGTTTTCGCAAATTTATGCGAAAATCCGGTTATCTCGAGACGCGGCTCAAAGGTTGTTAACCCTCTCCTCCAAGCATCCTTCCAGTTCTTAGAAATTACACGTAAAACAGGTGAGCAGGTAGATCTGGGTAATTAGAAAAAGGAAGTGGCAAACTCAGGGCAGTTGGTGTTAAATTGATGATCTTTTAATTGCACACATACTCGGTACATGTTTTAGCTTATGAATGAATGTTTTCATGAATGAGTGGGAGGGTGGTGGGAACCAGAACACTTGAGCCGCTTTATGAGAAATATGTTGAAACCAGGGTCAAAGGTAATTCCACAACGAATGTGAGTCCGACGGCAGGGGATAGACTAAATAATGGATTTTGTTGTGTACAAAAAAAAGGTTATGAAGTTTTCTTGGACATATCTTTATGCTCTTGGGGTCCATTACGAAAACATGCCCATGCAATATACAGACTTTTTCAGCTGTAAAAATTGAAAATTTCACCAGAAAAAAAAAATTGATATTTTTAATACTTTTGCTCAAAACATACATTGTGGGTACACGTTAGAACCGCCTCGCTGAGGCGGTTCTAACGAGTACCCACAATGTATGTTTTGGATCAAAAATAAGAAAATTAGGTATACCCCTGCAAACCCCAGTTTTACTATATACAAGTGGGGTTCAAGGGGGTATTCATTGCACGGACACGTTTTCCTGATGATTTGCAAACTAATTACTCTATAATTTTCAAGATTTATGCACTCGACTTGCAAAGGTTTGAAAACTGCGATTTTTACAATGTTTTTACAATGTTTGGGTACGTAACATTGCCAAAATTTCAAACAGGTTCAAACTGCTGCACGTGTAAACCCCATTAAAACGTACAGGTCATGCATGCATCAATAAGCTTTTATACAATAGCAGAATGACTTCGTTTATAAATCTTGGAACTACAAGTCATAGAAATGCCTATGACAAATTTATTTCGAGGAAGCTCTTGTGTCCTTTACTGGAGCCAAACATTATTATCAAAGACCGATTTCCATGTCAGATCTTTGCGGCTTTCACTGTTGTGTTGCACTATTTCTTTTTTTCATATATCAGGGAAACTAGTCTGGCCCCAGACCCTATCTTTTCCTTTTATCCATTTTTTTCTTCTTTTTATGAAGGGACACAAATCTAGAACACCTATAATTTCTCTGCTTGCTTAAGTTTCCTGATTGCAAAGTTATTGTTGAGCCATGAGTAACAGGTGAGTTTGGATTAAAGAGGCACAGAGGAACTGAAAGATTTCTTATTTAAATAAAATTTATAATAAAAAACAATAACGACTGGGGCCAGTCTACAGGGAAACATGTCCATAAAATAAATACCCCTTTATACCCTGCAGTTATATAGTAAAACTGGGTATACAGGGGTAAACCTATTTGTTGTTATTTTTGACCCCCCCCCCCCCCAAAAAAAAAAAAAAAAAAAAAAAAAAACCAGAGGACCAATGGTCCTGTAAACGCTCACCTGAGACCAGCTGCATATACCAATAAACATGTTTGAATATTATGGTATTTAACTCCAGTGCAGGGGCAGATAAGCCCTTGGGCCATTTTCTTTTTTCAGAATCTTCAATATTCTGTCCATTTGCCAATTTCCTGTTGGCTTTTTCCTTCAAATGACATTTTAACAGTTTTCCCAATTCAGATGCACAGGCAACCCATGTTGACCTTGCCATAAACTTGGTCAAGGTCATCACAGGGTCATGATTTATATATACATTGGAGTACTTCAGCCATCGATGCCTCACGCCAAGTTTCCTTGAAATCAGTCTATTGGTTTCAGAGAAGATGATTTTTGATGGGGTTTTACCATATATGGGCATGGCGGCCATCTTGGTCATGTGACCTAGATTATTTATATACACATTGATTCCCCCATTCTATAGATGCTTCACTTAAAATTTGGCTTTGTTTGGCCAAGCGGTTTCAGAGGAGAAGACGTTTGAATATTATGGAAATATACATGTATATTGCCCTGGGGTGGGGGCACATGAGCCCCTGGGGTCCAATTTTTTTCAGAATCATTAATATCCAGTCCTACTGCCCATTTCCTGCAAGACTTTCACTTTAAATGACATTTTAAAAGTTTTCCCCATTCAAATGCATTGGTGACCTATGTTGATTTATATACACATTGTAGTGCTTGAGCCATCGATGCTTCGTGCCAAGTTTCGTTGAAATCGGTCAACCGGTTCTGGAGAAGAAGATTTTTGAACGGTTTTTACCATATATGGGCATGGCGGCCATCTTGGTCATGTGACCTGGATTTTTTATATACATATTTGTTACCCCTTCCTATTGATGCTTCACATAAAATTTCGCTTTGATTGGCCAAGCGGTTTCAGAGGAGAAGATGTTTGAATATTATGGAGATATACATGTATATTGCCCCGGGGTGGGGGCGGATGAGCCCCTGGTGCCCAATTTTTTCAGAATCATTAATATTCAGTCCTACTGCTCATTTTCTGCAAGATTTTTCCTTTAAATGACAATTTAACAATTTTTCCCATTCAAATGCATTCGTGACCTATGTTGACCTTGCCGTAAAATAGATCAAGGTCATCATAGGGTCATGATTTATATACACATTGTAGTGCTTGAGTCATTAATGCTTCATGCCAAGTTTGGTTGAAATCGGTCCAGTGGTTCTGGAGAAGAAGATTTTTGAAGGGTTTTTACCATATATGGACATGGCGGCCATCTTGGTCATGTGACCTGGATTATTTATATACACATTGGTTCCCCCTTCCCATAGATGCTTCATGTAAAATTTGGCTTTGATTGGCCAAGCGGTTTCAGAGGAGAAGATCTTTGAAAATGGTGGACGACGGACGGACGACGGACGGACGACGGAGCATGGGTATACTATAAGCTCACCTTGTGAGCCTGACGGCTCAGGTGAGCTAAAAAAAAAAATGTGGGTAATCGTTAGAGCCGCCTCTAACGTATATCCACAATCAATTTTTGAGCATAAATAAGAAAATTATATAAAAAAAAAAAAAAAAAATAATAATAATAATAATAATAATAAAAAAAAAAAATAAAATAAAATAAAAAAAAAAAAAAAAAAAAAAATAAGCGAATTTATTTTATACTTTACAGTGAAACCCAATGTATATCAATCAAAACTTGATAAAATTGGTATTTTCATTGATATGAAATTTCACTGATATCAAATCTCACTGATATCAAAAGTCACTAGTGACTGATATCAGCCTATATCGTCACTGTAATGACGTCAGATTTTTTGGATTACTTGTGACGTTTCCATTTACTTGACGTCATTAAATGTGTCTCACTTCAGAAATTCAAACGCCTATAACTCCGTTATTTATGAACGAAAACATAAAGTGTGGGTATTCATTTTTTTAGTTAGAACATAAGGAACAATGTGGTACCAAAATTATTCGCGTTTTCAAAAATTTTTTGTTTTTGCATTTTCACCGCCTACCTTGTGCATTGGAAAATGCCTGTGCATTGTATAAAATAAAAAGAAAATTTGCTTTTTCTCGGTGAATACCAAATATATTTCATCTCGTGAGTTGAAAACATAATAATTTTCACTCGTGCTGCGCACTCGTGAAAATTCTGATGTTTTCAACTCACTCGATGAAATATATTTGGTATTCACCTCAAAAAAGCAAATATCCTCTATTTATCAACTTAAATTATGTATATTGCATATCCCATTAACATTAATATCAAATATTTGAATCCTGAAATAGTATAGGTTCGTTTGGTTCACAGACGGTAACCGTGGATATCCCCTGCCAACTTGCATGGCATAGAATACAGGCTTCTGAACGAAATATTTGACCCTGGGAACCTTACCATTCAGTAATGATTATTCATCTAATTGGTGCAATTCGGATCAATTAAGCGATTGTTTTCGCCCTAAATACCATCGGTAATAGTTTGATAGTATAGTACACCACGTCAATGAAACTAGTTCGCACGCTTGCTTGGGAAAAAAAGTTAGCTAACTATTGAATTTCCATATTTGTTTGAAAACTAAACCGAAGTCACACCAAATTCATACCAATATCCGTCAGGTTACTGACCACCATTACGAAAACTTGCTCATGAGATTCAGATATGCAGAGATTTTTTCAGCTTTAAAATTGAAAATTTCAATGGAAAAAAAATATATATATTTTTAATAATTTTGCACAAAACATTGATTGTGCCTGGGTACACGTTAGAACCGCCTAGAACCGCCTCGTCGAGGCGGTTCTAACGAGTGATCATGAGTACCCACAATCTATGTTTTGGATTAAAAATAAGAAAATAGGTATACCTTTGGCTTCTAAACCACAGTTTTACTATATAAAATTGGGGTTCTTGGGGGTATACTTTTCATGGATAAGTTTTCCTGAAACAAAAGCGTGTCAAGAGTATGTTTGGACACGAACGCAAAATAAAATTAATACAAGAGACATCAGAATAATTAACTTTGGGTAACAGACACAGGTGGGTAGGTAACCCCGTAATCCCTGGTCCGATCTGGTCGAATATCCTGTGGGACTGACCATCTGAGCTTTGATCCGACTCAACATTACAATATGAAGCCTCTGTGACGTTGTTAGGAAGCCTATTTTTTGCTTGTAGACCAGAGTCAAGTTCAATACAAGTTTTTTTTCCAAGTGTTGACCGGTGTAATATAATATTTTGACCCGCCTAAAAAGTGACCCGCGGGTCATAATATAATGACCCAGGGGTCACTTTTTCCCTATAATATTTTGACCCCCCCCCCCCCTATAAAATATTGACCCCCCTATTTTTTTTTCTGTCAACTGCTTAAAACAGCATTGGAATACTTATGTATGTACTCAATAAGAAGATTATAATATATTTACTAAGGTACGTCAAAGAATAAATTTCATGGGTAGGGGGGGGGTCAAAATATTATACCATTTATAATATATTGACCCCCACCATGTTCAAGTTACTTTTCTATTGATAATAGCTAGCCTTTTTTTCTCGTTATCACATACGAAACCAAACAAGTGCAAAAATGATTTACATTTATCTATTTCCATTATCACTGGTAAGGAGGGCGGGGGGGGGGGGGTCAATATATTATGGTATAATATTTTGACCCCCCCTGTTGGGTGTATGCTATTTGTTTAGATAATGATAAAAGACCAGTTTCTCCTGCAATAATGCATCAAATTCAGACATCTGATTGAAATAAAACAGCTTCACTACCTTACATTCACGGACACCACTTGTAAGGAGGGGGGGGGGGGGGTGTCAAAATATTATAGGCAAAAAGTGACCCGCGGGTCATAATATTATGACCCCCCCCCCCCCCCTGTTTATGCTATATATTAATATGATGATAAATTGCTTTTTCTCATGTTATTACACATAAAATTCAAACATTAAATCAAATATAACAGCTTCAACATGCATCTATTTTCATAATACTGGTACAGGAGGGGGGGGGGTCAATATATTATGGTATAATATTTTGACCCCCCTGTTGAGTGTATGCTATTTGTTTAGATAATGATAAATGACCAGTTTCTCCTGCAATAATGCATGAAATATAGACATCTGATTGAAATAAAACAGCTTCACTACCTTACATTCACGGACACCACTTGTAAGGGGGGGGGGGGTCAAAATATTATAGGCAAAAAGTGACCCGTGGGTCATAATATTATGACCCCCCTACCCTGTTTATGCTATTTATTCATATGATGATAAATTGCTTTTTCTCATGTTATTACACAAAAATTCAAACATTTAATCAAATATAACAGCTTCAACATGCATCTATTTTCATAATACTGGTACAGGGGGGGGGGGGGGTGCAATATATTATGGTATAATTTTGACCCCCCTGTTGAGTGTATACTATTTGTTTAGATAATGATAAATGACCAGTTTCTCCTGCAATAATGCATGAAATATAGACATCTGATTGAAATAAAACAGCTTCACTACCTTACATTCACGGACACCACTTGTAAGGAGGGGGGGGGGTCAAAATATTATAGGCAAAAAGTGACCCGTGGGTCATAATATTATGACCCCCCTACCCTGTTTATGCTATTTATTCATATGATGATAAATTGCTTCTTCTCATGTTATTACACATAAAATTCAAACATTTAATCAAATATAACAGCTTCAACATGCATCTATTTTCATAATACTGGTACAGAGGGGGGGGGGGGGGTCAATATATTATGGTATAATATTTTGACCCCCCTGTTGAGTGTATGCTATTTGTTTAGATAATGATAAAAGACCAGTTTCTCCTGTAATTAGGCATAATATTCAGACAACTGATTGAAATAAAACAGCTTCACTACCTTACATTCACGGACACCACTAGTAAGGGGGGGGGGGGGGGGGGCGGGGGGTCAAAATATTACAGGCAAAAAGTGACCCGCGGGTCATAATATTATGACCCCCCCCCCCCCCACCCTGTTTATGCCATTTATTCATATGATTATAAATTGCTTTTTCTCATGTTATTACACATAAAATTCAAACATTTAATCAAATATAACAGCTTCAACATGCATCTATTTTCATAATACTGGTACAGGGGGGGGGGGGGGGGGGTCAATATATTATGGTATAATATTTTGACCCCCCTGTTAGGTGTATGCTATTTGTTTAGATAATGATAAATGGCCAGTTTCCCATGCAATAATGCTTGAAATATAGACATCTGATTGAAATAAAACAGCTTCACTACCTTACATTCACGGACACCACTTGTAAGGGGGGGGGGGGTCAAAATATTATAGGCAAAAAGTGACCGTGGGTCATAATAATAATAATAATAATAATAATAATAATAATAATAATAATAATAATAATAATGTCTTTATTTATAGAGGAAACACACAGTTAGCATATAATACCAATCTTCCCTGAGGCCCTCTTAGCTGTACAATATTTACAATATATCAACTATCATTTGATTCAGTAAGAATTTGGTGGTCATGTTATAGATTACTTAAAATTGATTGTTGTTACATCTTTGCGAAAATGGAGCTTTTGTTTTCTTCTGCAACTCTAATCTGACAGACACTGAAGATGAAATGGAGATGCACCACAAAAGACTTACTGAATCACATATATATGAACTATATACAATTCAAATATAAAGAAATGGTTTACATGTAAAAATGACTACGAATCTGAATTTTTCCACCTCAGATATCTCTGTTTGAATGCCCAAAGGCTTGGAGCACTACGGATTGACTCTAGGAGGGCATTCCAAATTTTTGAACCAGAGTATGCAAAAGTTTTCCTATAGATCTCCAGATTTGGTTTTGGTACATATAGTGTAGAATCGGCTAATTTTAATATAAATATTAAAATGATTAATTATGAATATCAATAGACTTTAGTTTAAAGGAATTTGTTTATTTCAGTATTTTGGGTAGTTTCAGTATTTAGGGATACTTACTGTTTATTTCGGTATCTCGTAGTACTTCAAATTTATTTTACTAATTACCGTGATCCTTCAGTAATACCATGACAACACCAACTATACAAGATTTTGATTGGATGATTATGCTTAGTGCATTTTTTAATATTGCCATCTCGTCACAGCTTGTGGAAACGTCCTACTGGAAGGACCACTTTGAAGATTTTTTTTTTTTTTTTTTTTTTTTTTTTTTTTTATACTTGTATTATACATGACAGGTTATTACTTTCATGAAAAGTTTTTCTTCTTTGTTACAGGTACACTCGACCAGACAAGTGAGATTTTATTACTGCAATGCGATGCAGATTATGCATTGAGTAATATGTTGTATTTCTGAGATAGGGAAGAAATTCTTTTCATTTAGTTTTGTTTACCTTCATTTAGAATTAACACTTTGTCATTTAAAGTCTGATTTAGGTTTCCGGGATATTCATTGACAATAATTAATAAGGTTTCTGATTATTATGAAACTAGGATATTTTTCAACGAAATGCCTTTAATATCGTTGGAGAATTCCTTGTTTTATTTATATGAAGCGGTGTGGTCTTGTAGTAAAATTCTGTTTTCCGTAGTGAAAGTTTTAAACAATCCAATTCTTTTCATAAAGTAATTTTGTTTTGGCTTATTTCATTGGATTGGTCACAACTTTGCAAAATATTGTTGAGCAGTAAGGTTAGTAATTTCTCTTTTTGAAATTTTTCAATGTTGTTTTTGTATATTATTTGCAGAAAATAGACGTGTAATAATAGTTGGAGACTCAATTATCAAGAATATGCCGCCAATTGATGGTGTGACCATTAAATCATTTCGAGGTGATACCATTTCTGATCTGACTAGGAGATTTGATAATGGACAAATAGATTTGTCTAATTTTGAGTACATCATCGTGCATGTAGGTACAAACAATATTGACAGAGGAGATAAATATAGTGATATGATTGCAGATTATGGAAATTTGATTCCTATTATTAAGAAAAAGAAACGTTCAATTAGAATAGTTATGTCGTCTATATTGCCTAGACCAGTGGATCATTTGGATACTGATCAGGTGATAAAAGATGTTAATAAATGCCTGAGATTAGAGATGTCTCCTGATCTTGGTTTCCGTTTCGTGGAATCCTGGAAAGCAGTATCAGGTTTTGGTACATATAAAAGATGGTTATTTGCAAAAAGAGATAACGGTTTGCATTTAAATACAGAAGGGTCAAGGCGATTAAGACACTTCTTTTTAAGAGTTATTTCCACCATTGATTAAATAGGGCTATTTGTTTATCATTTTCAGAATAGCATTATATGAAATCTGTGGTAAGCTGCAAGACAATGTGAGTAATGCTGTTGTTTATTTGACATTTAGGTCATAGTTTTATGCGATGGGGTTTAGTTTGAAATTTGATCTTAGATCAGGATTGCTTTGTAAGATATATAGTTTGTATCTTGCAGTGATTTGTGGTTTGTTTCTTATACTACTATTGGATGATGAAACCTCACGCATAGACTATGATTATTTTCTTATAGTTTGATTTGTCATGTTTGCTGTGGTGTTTATTTTCTTGAAAGCCTTGGAAATTCGAAATTTCTTTGACACAAATTATTTTTATATTGAATTTTTCAATTTGGTTACTGTAGAAAGAATTTTTATTATAAGGTCTTAAAGGTTAATACTGTGTTTCATGCATACTTCAAAATTCACCATGATAGTCTGATTTTCTATTTCGTGTTTTCAAGGCCTCAAGTTTGTCCTTATTTATTTATTTATTTATTTTTCGTATAGTGTTTATTTTTTGTCTTTTGGCCTTCGGTTTGGGGGTTATTGAATAATGTCTATAATTGGATACAATTATACTTATTTTCCCCAATATTGAATGGTTTACTTGTAGACAAATTATTGAAAAGATGAATTTATTTGATACATACAGCTATTTCTGCCTAATTAAATGTTTTCAAGTTTCATCTGGCTAGTCAATTACGCTCCTGTTTAAGGCTAAGATACAGAATAATTGGCTAATTTTAATATAAATATTAAAATGATTAATTATGAATATCAATAGACTTTAGTTTAAAGGAATTTGTTTATTTCAGTATTTTGGGTAGTTTCAGTATTTAGGGATACTTACTGTTTATTTCGGTATCTCGTAGTACTTCAAATTTATTTTACTAATTACCGTGATCCTTCAGTAATACCATGACAACACCAACTATACAAGATTTTGATTGGATGATTATGCTTAGTGCATTTTTTAATATTGCCATCTCGTCACAGCTTGTGGAAACGTCCTACTGGAAGGACCACTTTGAAGAATTTAGAAATTCCCACCCTCCCGCCCTTTATCTTATAATTTATACTTACTTGTATTTGTGGTGTTTCGTGTTTTTTGTGTTAATTTTTGTAGTTTTGCTAGTATGTTGATTATTCATCTTTAAATTGTTCATATTAGTTATGACAGTTTATTAAGCTTATGTATAGTGTTATGGGGGTTATTGAATAATGTCTATAATTGGATACAATTATACTTATTTTCCCCAATATTGAATGGTTTACTTGTAGACAAATTATTGAAAAGATGAATTTATTTGATACATACAGCTATTTCTGCCTAATTAAATGTTTTCAAGTTTCATCTGGCTAGTCAATTACGCTCCTGTTTAAGGCTAAGATACAGAATAATTAGACATGGATCTTAGGTTGACCTGGTGGATGTCACTAGTGTAGGTAAATTTAGAACTTAAATACGTGGGAGCTAGATTATGCAGAGATTTATACATGAGAATTGCTTTTCTGTAATTCACTCGTTCATCAAATTTCATCCAGCCCAATGTTTGAAAAAGTTCCTCAGAAGGTGTATCCATAGGCTTATCTAAAATAAGTCTAGCTGCCCTTTTTTGAAATTTGATCAACTTGTCAATGAGATTATCATTACAGTTTCCCCAGATGGTACAACAATAGTCTAGATGGGGAAGAATGTATGCATTGAAATACAGTTTGCGTGTTGATAAATTCAGGAAAGTTTTAATTCTTCCGAGAAGATATAACATAGAATTACACTTTTTAAGAGTTGCCTCCACATGTGAAGACCAATTTAATGAGCTGTCGACTATTACCCCTAGCAGTTTCTCTTGGTTTGAATTTTGGATTTGGTCATGACCAATTTTGATGTTTGGAGCATTTGCCTGTAAATTAGCCTGCTTTGGGACCGATGAAAGGAACATGGCTTTTGTTTTCAATATGTTAACAGTCATTTTATTTCGTTTACACCAGTTTATAGCAGATACAATGTCACTATTTAGTTCCTCTGCAATATCTGCTGCAGAGGTTCCAGTCACTGTCATTGTAGCATCATCTGCGAAGAAATCAATTAGTGATTTATTTATTTCAAGGGCTAGGTCATTAATGTATAGAAGGAAAAGTAGAGGTCCCAAGACTGATCCTTGAGGCACTCCTGCAGATATATGCAGTGGGCTTGATAACTTTCCTGAAACAGAGACTTGCTGTTGCCTTTGGGAAAGATATGATTCAAACCATCTAAGAGATCCCTCACTAAACTGGTAGCATTTCAACTTACTTAGCAATATTTTGTGATCCACCAGGTCAAATGCTTTTGAAAGATCTAACAGAACAGTGCCAACTATCTCATTCTTGTCTATGGCAGAAATCCAGTCATCAATGATTGCAGTTAGAGCAGACTCACATGAATGGTTATTTCTGAAGCCAGACTGGCGCTCATATAGAAGTTTGTGCCTGATCAGGTAGTCTTTTACTTGATCACTAATATGCCTTTCAATGATTTTTGATATTATAGGGAGAATAGAAATGGGTCTGTAGTTTGTTTTATCACTTTTATCCCCTTTTTTGAAGCAGGGAGTTACTTTGGCATGTTTTAGACTGTCTGGAAATATTTTTGTTTTGATGCTTAGATTTATAATTTGGGTTAAAGGAGCTGCTATAATGTGTGAGCTCAGCCATAGCATTTTGGCACTTAGGTCATCTAGTCCTGTGGCTTTTGAAATGTCTAGGCTTGAGAGCTGGGTTTGAACATATTGTATTGTGATGGCATGTAAGTCGAATATCACATCTGATGAGATTTTGCCTGTCACAAATGTTTTCAACTTTTCATCTGTATATGGAAGTTCATTGCTTGGATCAGTATAAGTTTGAGATACTGACGTAAAGAATGAATTAAATATGTTTGCAGTCTTTTGGGGATCAAGAATGTGCTCTCCATCTGCATCACTGATCAGTGGACTCTGACTTGTTTTACATTTGTTTGTCAAATCATGTAGATTTTTCCAAAGTTGCTTAGGATTTCTTCTGTTGTTGTTAATTGAATTAGTGTAGAGAGATTTTTTGGATTGCAAAATAAGAGTTTTTGTTCTGTTTCTCCAAAATTTATAATTATCTATGTCATTTCTCTTCTTACAAAAATCACGGTTCTTACCGGCCTGATCAATTTCTTTAGTAAACCAGTTTGGTTGCAATTCATTTTTGACACGTTTTGTTTTCTTTGGAGCATGATTGTTCAGCACTTTTTCAAAGCATTTATTGAAGAAATCCATAGCATCATTTGGATCATCATACATGTTTAACAAGAACCATGGTTGACATTCAAGGTCAAGTAGAAATTGATCTTGATCAAAGTGTTTCATTGCCCTATATGTGATTGTTTTGTGATCTAGTTCTTTGTCTTTGCAGTGTGACAATTTATGAGTAAGACAAACAGGATAGTGATCACTTATTGCGTAGCATGGTACATACACATTTTTGATATTTTGAGCTCTGTTGCTGTAAGCATGATCAATCAAAGTACATGAGCTTGGTGTGACACGTGTAGGATCTTTCACTACCTGTGTCAAGTTTACAGAGTCCATGATTTGCAGCCAGTTTTGAACATTATTACTGGCATCAAAAAGATTTATGTTAAAATCACCAAGCAAAATTATTTCCTTATTTTCTGTATAGAGATTATCTAAGATTTGTTCAAAATCCACAGTCCACTCTTGTGTTGATGATGGTGGTCTGTAAGTATATGCTAAAAGAAATGGTTTCTGCTTTTCAGGTTTTACCTCCAGAAACAGAGCTTCAACACCCTCTACCTGCAGATCATCTCTAAGTGTGCAATTTAAGCTAGTTTTAATGTAAATAGCCAGCCCTCCCCCATTAGTTTTCCGGTCTTTTCGAAAGAGCTCATAGTTTTCGAGGCTCAGCTCAGCATCACTAAACTGGTCATTTAGAAAAGTTTCACAGAAACACATGATATCAATATTGGGTTGTTGACTCAGTAAAATTTTTATTTCATCCAATTTAGAGTATAAATAATGGATGTTTAAGTGCATGATATGTAACCCCTTGCTTTTGAACCAATCATCTTGAGGTGTATTTGCAGGTAGTTGGGTGCTTTGAACATTTTCAAGGTCAGAAATTTCAGCTTGTGCAGTTTGCTCTCTTAGAGAATTTTGAGCCTCAGGGAGATTATTAGAACATGTAGATAAGCTTAGCAAAATTTCATCTTCATTTGAGCTTAATGCTTCATATAGAGAGTTGTTTGACAAACATGTTTCATGCAGTATAGAACTGTCATTCTCAAGTTCTGAATGTTTGAATTGAAAATCTGATATTTCACTGGAATGTTTATGTTTGTTTTCCAAGTTCACTCTTCTGTCACTGTTCAGGGTAGGTGTCTGAATGAGATTGTCACTGGTATTTTGTGATTTATGGCACACAGAGCTAGGTGAAATGCCAACAAAATGTTCCTGCCAGTCAGTGTTTACTTCCAGTTCTGGAGAAATTGCTGGGGTGGAGCAGGAAACCATGGGGGATAGAACGGCATAAACTGGGGTATCATCCTGTTCTGCTGGTTCCCTTGATGGTGGTTGGGAGGAAACCGAAAATCCTGGGTTTGGAATTGTGTTGCCTCCCTTTGTCTGATTGTAGACTGTCGTGTCTCCCCCTGTGGAATATGGTGGTTGGGAGGAAACCGAGAATTCTGGGTTTGGAATTGTGTTGCCTCCCTTTTCCTGTCTGGGGACAGTCGTGTCTCCCCCTGTGGAATATGGAGAATTTCGATCAGTGTCTCCTGAATATTTTGTCCAAATACTTTTCCACCTTTTTTATTTAGGTGCCGCGGATCTCTGTACAGGGATACATCAGGTCTCCCATCGTTAAGAAACACTTTGTCATTGTCTATGAACTTGTAATCTTGCTCTTTGCATACCTCCATTAGGGCTTGATTTGTTTGTGAGATGACAGTGTTTGTTAATCTATCATTCCTCCTGGGTAGAATTGACGAAATGACTATCATGGCCTCAGGGTTTACATTGTGGACCGTCTCTGCAGCATCCTTCAGTCCACTCACTATTGAGTCTGTTGTATCTGCATCAGTGATATTGCCTGCTCCAGCATGCAATATAACTGCATCTAAGTTTGTGAGATAGCTCCTATTTTCCTCAGCAAGTTTCACCAAGGAATTCTCTATAATTCTGATTCTGCCTTCTCTGTGTGTCTTTATCTTTACACTCATACCATTGCTGGACATTATTCTGGAGCTAAGGTTGCTTGTCATGTCGTCTCCAGCTATGAATACACTTTTTGACTGTGCTAGCTGGTTTATGGGAGCAGGAGGCATTACACCACTTTGATTAGTATGCTGGTTCTGTTTTGTGGTGTCCTTGTTTTTCTGCGTAGTGGAGGAGTTACTACTCATTTGGGATTGAATAGCTGTTGATTTCTTTACTTGCTCTTTTATTTGGAGTATCTCTGTCATTAGTGCTTCTCGCAATTCCCCTATTTCACTTTCTATTTTATGCTCAATGGTGTCAGCATTTCCTGTGCTTTGCACTAGTTTTCCAACTAATTCTGATTTCTCAGATTGCAAGGCTTTTATGTCTGTCTTGAGTTTATTATTATGTTCCTCAAAGATAAGTCTTTCTGCAGATACAGATGCCAGCTTTTCTTTTAGTTGCTTGATAGTTTGTTCTTTTTCCTGCTGGATTTTCACACAAGATTCTTGTTTAGATTTTAATGAAATTACTTCCTTATTTTTTGTCTCTAAAGCTTTCACCACTTTCTCATGGTCTTGTTTAAGTGTTTTTGTTTCTTTTAAAAGTTTTCTGGATGATTCCTGAAGATCCTTATTTGCTTTTTTATACTTCTCAAGGTCAGCTTTAATTTTGCTAAGAGATGTAGGGTCTGCCTCCTTGGTGATTTTTTGTTGATTTTTTGAGGTATCATTATCAGTACTTATGTATAACTGTTTCACACAAGTTATTTCATCCTCAGAATCAATTTCAATGGTGCTGTGATTTGATTTGGGTGTAGATTTACTAGCATCATGTTTTGTTGTTTTTGTTTTCTTAGCACTGGCTTGTTTAGCTTGATTAGGACTTGAACTTCGTGGAGTTGATGCTGATCTTGGGCTCTTAATTCTGTTCCACACCTTATTCAACAAGGTTGTTGGACTGCTGGTGTCAGTGGTATTTTCTGTCTGCCTAGGTGGGGTGCTGTTTGAGTCAGTAAAACAAGTTTTGGATCCAGTTATAGAGAGCTGGCTAGACAGACCCCTAAACACAGTGTTCCTCCATGTCCAGGCTCCAGAACCTTGAATCACTAATTTTTTGGTTGTATACAGGGTGAGGACAACTTTTCTAGCTTCTGCCGCTGTGGTTGCTACATTTGCAGTGCCATTTGCAGTCTTTTTGAACTTATATTGAGCCTGAAGTAATTTTGAAAGCTGATCAAATGTGGGTTGTGTGTAGAATTCAATTGTACATGAGTCTAACTTCTTTCCTGCTAATATATTGTATAGGATACCATTGTTCAAGTCAACATAGTCATTTGTCTCTTTCATACCAGATGGACACTGAGTTTTAGAGATATCTTCTGTATTTTGTGCCATTCTTATGATAATCTTGTGTCCTTAATTGAGAAATAAGAACAAGCTCAAATGTTTTAGTCTTAAACACCTGTCAGTCAATTAGAATTGTTTGTTAATCCTCTATAGGTAATGGTCCTTAAGTGTCTGTGATGTATAAGTAAATATAGATGGGTTTATTTCCACTAATCCTGTTTAATCCAATGTTGTTGATCTGAATATCCTGAATATAATTTAGACAATGTCAAAAAAAGTTAATTTTTGTCATAAAGTTATTATTAAATAATTTAATAAGTTCAAATTTTCCATTAAATTTCACATCAGTTTTAGATTCCTCTTTTCATTAGCTACAACTCTGTGTAAAAAATATCACATAAATCCAGTTGAATCTGATTAAAATTCACAATTTTGTCACACCTCAAAAAACACATCCTATCACTTCGAGATCCCCAAGTTTTTGATAATATTATGACCCCCTACCCTGCTTATGCTATTTATTCATATGATGATAAATTACTTTTTCTCATGTTTTTTTTTTTTTTTTTTTTTTTTTTTTTTTTTTTTTTTTTTTTTTTTTAACATAACACTCGAGTTTACAAATTATATACATAAATTACACGTATGTCTTTGAGGCAGAGTCGGTCTAGTACCTGCAAGAAATAGAACGGCGCATAAGTTTACTAAGATATATTAATATTTTGTTGAAATTTTTTTCAATTTTTACGGCTGTATCAAAACACATTTTTTTTTTATATATTCTTAATGAATTATGAAAGAAAGAAGTGACTCCCACACCGGTGGTCACCCCACACAGTTTCATAAAGCTACTCGAAAGTCGCCTCACGAAAGCTCCGCGCAGCGACCCACGGTGTAGGATGTCACGTAGATGATATGGCCGAAATGACTCTGACAACCCGTGGGAAATTATTTGTGGTGCCCATGACGTGAAGTTAACGTTTAGTGAATGAGTTTTACTGAAAATTTTCTTCTTTACGGTGTAGGATGTCACGTAGATGATATGGCCGAAATGACTCTGACAACCCGTGGGAAATTATTTGTGGTGCCCATGACGTGAAGTTAACGTTTAGTGAATGAGTTTTACTGAAAATTTTCTTCTTTACGGATAATGTTGCTTTGAATTCAGACTTGGATTATTTTATTATTTTCATCTGCGCATGTCGCAGTATGATCACATCTAGGGTTAATTGCGCAGGGTTGATTGGATTATTTATAGACTGTAACGGTATGTTTATTTTGAAACGTGTAGTAGAAATCGGTCATGTGTAAACTGATCAATACACTTTATGAATGGTGACTGACAGTGAATCAAAATAAATAAAGAAGCGATACAACTTATTTGCAGTGGATTCCTCTGTTCGTTTCTACTATGATGTTATTCGTCAGTATTGATGTTGAAGAGAGATCTGATTATCTGAAAAAAAGGAAAGAGACAGGCATATCGACATTCAGGTTAGTTTAATAGATATGGATGTTTTTAGCTTATTTTATTTGTGTATCTTGAAAGTTATATTTTACATAAGTTTTACAGTCTTGGGTTTTTCGCATTGCATGTTGTATTGATCAAATTAAAGTTTGATATTTGTGCATGTTTGTGTCTGAATTATAAAATTTCATTCCAGGGAACAAATTTTCTAACCACTTGGCCGGTGTGCTCGCAAAAAATACTTGCTCTTGCTGTTTTACTGCTTAGGCATATTTTATTGGGAATGTCTTGTGTTATCTTATCTGTCTGTTCTCCTTCTACCAGAGTCCAAAGTCCATGTTCATATAACCTGAAAAAGAAATAAAAGCAGGCGCGTTCCAGATGTGTTTCTTTCTCCTCAAGACATCTCTACTGTGTTCTGCTCTAACCAACGCCTTTGGCCAGCTCAGAACACCAGCAGAGTTTGACTGGACAGAGAAACACATCTGGAGTAGGTATTTTTGTACATTTAGGAGAAGATGATATACATGTATTTACTGAAATAAAGGGGCTGCATTTTAAATAGAAAATCATATGTAATTCTTTTATGTGTTGGTGGTGTTGCGTATATGCGTCATCTCCCTATTTTGTAGGGATCTCCCTATTTTTGAGCAAAACTCCCTATTTGGAATTTCATAATTTCCCTATCTCAAGTTTCTGATCTCCCTATATGAAATCAAGAATTTCTTTCTTTGTTTAATCATTCTCCCTATTTTGAAAAGTAAATCTTCTCAGATGTATCACATGTATGGTGTTGTTTTTTATTGTTATTATTATATTTGTAGTTCAATTTCTTTTTTCTTCTTTTCTTTTTTTTTTTTTTTTTCTTGTTGTTTTTTATTTTATGATTTTATGATTGTGAAAAAATTATCTTCGAGCTTTTTTGGGCGGTCTAAGTACATGTATTTATTTATATATATTTTTATTTTTTTTTTTTCTTCTATTATATGTTTCTGCAGTTTTACAGGATTGAAATGGTTATTAGATAAAAAATTAGGAGTTGATGGAAATTCATTCAATTAATTTTTTACAGTGTAGTTTTTCAGGAAGAAGGAAGTGAAGACTGATACAAAAACACACACATACACATTTTTTCTGTAATGCTTACAAGGCTTTACAAGTGTTAGTTAATTCGATGAAGTGTTATGGATCTTCACCTTCAGCCGCGTCCCTGAAGGACTTATTGATGGTAAAAACACACAAATGAAGCGGTGTTAGTAATATATGAATAAAAAGTCAGAGTATTGGACAGATGATGATAAGTAGAAAATTAGGGTGAACCTTAAAGTTTGATATACATCTAGAGGTTAGGTGGTATTTACTCAATTTTTACATGTTTAGTATGATAGTATACATCGCAGAAAATAAGAAATAATAAAGAAAGTTTTCATGTTTGATATAATTGCTACAGTCAGGGACAAAACCCAAACAAGTTATAAAAAAAATAACTGAAACAAGCTATTAATACACTTTAAATGATCTCCCTTTCCAAGATGTTAGAGTTCACTTTTCTTGGATATTTTTTTCAGATCAAAAAACCACTTATATAAATTATGCTTTTATTAGTAATTATGACAATATTAACTTGAATAGGTTATTAGTATCATTACCCCACTTGTCTTTGAAGTACCTGCGTACCACTTTTTAGACTATGCGTACTAAGAAATTCTTTTGTAGTAGCTACATTAAAGTTACATCATCCTAGGAAAATTGTCTAGACATGTGCCAAAATTCTTGTAAGGTGGGAACAGATGTTTTAAAATCAGGGATTTTGCCATTCTGATGCCAAAAAAATGCATAAAAAACTGAAATTTTCAAAATCTTAATGGTATATACTAACTTTCAGCCATGTGAGTATAAAGCTCTCATCTTGCTGCATCTCCCATTAACATTTTAATTATGTAAAACCCTGCATATTTCAATTAAATTAAGAAAAACTTCACAGATTTTGACTGATGCAGGAAAAATGAAAAATAACTTGTTTCAGTTATTCTTCCTATAACTTGTCTAGGTCTTGTCCCTGACTGTGCTATGTCTGTTTTTTTGTTTTACTCGTTTGATATATTTTTTCTTTAAAATTGTTTAGACCTCCCTCGCTTGGCATAGTTTCAGCTTCATTAAATTAAAAATTGAATGGACAAATAGTTGTTCTTTAATCTAGAGATTTCTCACCGTAGTGGGACTCTAAACCAGTTTTGTCTTATTTCATTTATGTCTATCAGTTTTTTTAGTTTATAAGTTATTTCCAGCTCCCTCTTGTTTATTTATAGTGTCAAGATTGGACACTATATGGCTAAGTACATGGTAGGAAACCTCACTCACGTGTGGCTCGCAACCAAAGTACACATATGATTTTGTACAAGGCAGGATACCTCACTCACGTGTGGCTCGCACCTATTGTACAGCGTTCAATATTTAGTTTATAAGTTATTTCCAGCTCTTGTTTATTTATAGTGTCAAGATTGGACACTATATGGCTAAGTACATGGTAGAAAAACCTCACTCACGTGTGGCTCGCAACCAAAGTACACATGTGATTTTGTACAAGGCAGGATACCTCACTCACGTGTGGCTCGCACCTATTGTACAGCGTTCAATATTTAGTTTATAAATTATTTCCAGCTCCCTCTTATTTGTTTATAGTGTCAAGATTGGACACTATATGGCTAAGTACATGGTAGAAAACCTCACTCACGTGTGGCTCGCAACCAATGTACACATGTGATTTTGTACAAGGCAGGATACCTCACTCACGTGTGGCTCGCACCTATTGTACAGCGTTCACTTTAGCATCATGAGAGAGATCATACATTATATGTAAGGTCCTTCACTTTCCTTTTACTACCCTACTAGTGTAGTGTAGAGTATAAATTGTGTGACAGAGTCCCTCCAGGGCTCGAAAATTTTATTTGTAGTTTTATTGTATGTATGAAAGAGGATATTCACTCCCTTCATATTTTGTATTGTTTTAGATTGTATTTTTTACAGCCAAGCCAAGGACGTCTTCTGAGGCAGGTGCAGACTGAGATAAAGGGGATTTTCCTGGACAGGTTATGATTTAATATCACTGGTTTGGTATCATGTACTGTATGAGTTTGATATCTTCTCAGTGGTCTTATTATCAGCCTTTATTAAAGCGTTTCCAATTTCCCATGCTCATCACTCTTGCACCAGCAAGCATGTACAAAGGTGTCGATAGGGAATGGAGATTTTCACCATATTTTGGGGCTCATTTACCGTATCCTTGTACGAAACGAAAGACAAGGAGGACATATGGCCTTAAATATTATTTTTCTTTCTTTCTTTTTTTTTTTTTTTTTTTTTTTTTTTACGTATAGAGCAATCCGTTTGGGTGTCATAGCCTGAGTTCTGATATGTATTAAGACAGAATGTCATGTTATGCACCTTATACGGTATTGCGGTAGTGCCACATTTCTATTCAGAGATGGTTTATCATAGGCCATTTGGCTATGAATTTATTTAGCAGATCAAATTTCCAAGAGGTGTTAGAATATATGTTTTGCCAATGCACTAGTTGCAAAAAGATCCAGTTATCTCTATTTATGTCCTGATCATTTTTAATCCAAAATTTATATATTGTGTAAAAGATGAGTGACAGTAGCTGGTTAATTTCTAGGTATGCTTCATAGCTTATTTTATACCCTAGTATGAGAATCTTGTATGATATTTTGAGCTCATAGCCTAAGCTTTTTAGTATTTTCTCTATTTTTTTAATTATATTGTTTTGTTTTGTACATGAAACAAAAAGGTGGTTGTAGTCTTCTGTACATTGGCAACCAAATCTACATTTATTAGTGTCAGACAATTTCCACCGGTATAAGATTTCTTCACATGGTAGTATTTTGTGTAACAATTTGTAATGGAAATCTGATATTTTTTTTAGTTTTTGTTTTGTAATTCTCCCTTCGTATACCTTTGACCAAATAGGTCTATCAGGAAACAGTAAGGTCCAGTGTGTTTCTAAAAATGTTCTTTTTTGTGCTTGTTTTTTCATGATATTATAATAATCCCGTGCTTTTTTGGGTAGGTCATATTCAATTTTGTTATCAATTGTAAGAAATGGTCGAAATTGCTTTTTCACACTTGGTCTCATACTGTCATTTGTGAGTTTTTCTTTCCACATTTTTGGTATAGCATTTTGAAGAATCTTATATTCAGATATCCAGTTTTTCTTGTTTTTTAGTCGTTGAAGGAGTACTTCGCTAGCAATAAAATTTCCATCTTCATTTAGAAGATCGTCCACAAAATTAATATTGCTTTCTTTCCAGTGAGTAAACAATAGGGTTTTCCCTTTACTTTGAATATATTTATTTCCCCATAATATCTGTGTTCTAATGTCGCTGACATTCTTGGGTGCTTTATTGCCTCCACCGCTTAGATGCCAGCAGTAAATTACCTGTTTGTAAAATGTAGGCAGGTTTATTGGGATATGTTTTTCTTCATTAGCATTCATACATAGCATTATATTAATTCTACAATTCTCAAAATATTTTTTAGGGATGATACTCCATGTTTCTGTTTTACTTTTATACAGTCTATAGGCCCAAACGGCTTTCATTGACATGCAGAATAGGCGAAAATCTATCATATTAAGTCCTCCATTTGAAATGTCATTAATTAGAACTTTTCTTGCGATTTTATCTCTCTTATATTTCCAGACAAAGTTGAAGAATTCCTTATTTATTTCTTTAATTACCCATTCTGGTGTATGCAGTGCTGCTACTAAGTAAACCACCTTAGCTAATGCAATTGTTTTAATAATTAGTATACGTCCCTGTAGCGATAGGTCCCTCATATTCCAGTACCTCAATACTTGTTTTATTTTTTCAATTTTTCCATTCCAGTTTTTTTCTTCTAATTCTCTTTTATTGTAGCCGAAATGTACACCTAAAGCTTTGACTGTGCTTTTACTCCAGTTTATGTCTGCAAAGTTATCGTTTCTGTTCCTACCTAACCCTAACCAAAGTCCTTCTGATTTCTTTTTATTTAATCTTAAACCTGATACTTTACTAAATTGCTCAACAATTTGAATGCCTTCTAAAATAGCCTCTTCATTTTTGAAGAAGAGAGTCGTGTCGTCTGCTAACTGTGAAATTTTTATACTGTTGTTGTTTTCATTTGTTTTGATATCTAGTCCAACATTTACATTGTTTCTCACCCTTATAGCTAAAATTTCTGCTATTAACAAGAACAGCAGAGCACTCAAAGGACAACCTTGTCTGATGCCTTTTTTAATAGAGAGGGGTTTGGATGTCCATCCATTATTTGTTACACAGGATTCTGCATTGTTATATATAACGGTGACCCATTTTTTAAAGGACTCACCAAAGTTGTATTTTGTTAAAGCATTTAATAGAAATTTATGACTGACAGTATCAAAGGCTTTTTGAAAATCTAAGAAAATAATTGCACCTTCATCTTCTCCACTCTCAAAATAATCAATTACATCTTGAATTAGTCTGATATTTGTACAAATGTTTCTTCCTTTGATATAGCCTGACTGGTCAGTGTGAATTAGTCTCATGTTATTACACATAAAATTCAAACATTTAATCAAATATAACAGCTTCAACATGCAGCTATTTTCATAATACTGGTACAGGGGGGGGGTCAATATATTATGGTATAATATTTTGACCCCCCTGTTGAGTGTATGCTATTTGTTTAGATAATGATAAATGACCAGTTTCTCCTGCAATAATGCATGAAATATAGACATCTGATTGAAATAAAACAGCTTCACTACCTTACATTCACGGACACCACTTGTAACGGGGGGGGGGGGGGGGGGGGCGGGGGGGGGTCAAAATATTATGGGCAAAAAGTGACCTGCGTGTCATAATATTATGACCCGCCCTACCCTGTTTATGCTATTTTTTTGTATGATGATAAATTGCTTTTTCTCATGTTATTACACATAAAATTCAAACATTTAATCAAATATAACAGCTTCAACATGCATCTATTTTCATAATACTGGTACAGAGGCGGGGGGGGGGGGGGTCAATATATTATGGTATAATATTTTGACCCCCCACCCCCCTGTTGGGTGTATGCTATTTGTTTAGATAATGATAAATGACCAGTTTCTCCTGCAATTAGGCATGAAATTCAGACATCTGATGGAAATAAAACAGCTTCACTACGTTACATTCATGGCACCACTTGTAAGGAGGGGGGGTCAAAATATTATAGGCAAAAAATGACCCGCGGGTCATAATATTATGACCCCCGAACCCCCCCCCCCCCCCCCCCACTACCCTGTTCATGCTGTATATTAATATGATGATAAATTGCTTTTTCTCATGTTATTACACATAAAATTCAAACATTAAATCAAATATAACAGCTTCAACATGCATCTATTTTCATAATACTGGTACAGGGGGGGGGGGGGGTCAATATATTATGGTACAATATTTTGACCCCCCTGTTAGGTGTATGTTATTTGTTTAGATAATGATAAAAGACCAGTTTCTCCTGCAATAATGCATGAAATTCAGACAACTGATTGAAATAAAACAGCTTCACTACCTTACATTCACGGACACCACTTGTAAGGGGGGGGGGGGGGTCAAAATATTATAGGCAAAAAGTGACCCGCGGGTCATAATGACCAGCGGGTCATAATATTATGACCCCCCTACCCTGTTTATGCCATTTATTCATATGATAAATTGCTTTTTCTCATGTTATTACACATAAAATTCAAACATTTAATCAAATATAACAGCTTCAACATGCATCTATTTTCATAATACTGGTACAGGGGGGGGGGGGGGTCAATATATTATGGTATAATATTTTGACCCCCCTGTTAGGTGTATGTTATTTGTTTAGATAATGATAAAAGACCAGTTTCTCCTGCAATAATGCATGAAATTCAGACATCTGATTGAAATAAAACAGCTTCACTACCTTACATTCACGGACACCACTTGTAAGGGGGGGGGGGGTCAAAATATTATAGGCAAAAAGTGACCCATGGATCATATTATGACCCCCCTACCCTGTTTATGCTATTTATTCATATGATGATAAATTGCTTTTTTTTCATGATATTACACATAAAATTCAAACATTTAATCAAATATAACAGCTTCAACATGCATCTATTTTCATAATACTGGTACCGGGGGGGGGGGGGTTGGGTCAATATATTATGGTATATTTTGACCCCCCTGTTGAGTGTATGTTATTTGTTTAGATAATGATAAAAGACCAGTTTCTCCTGCAATAATGCATGAAATTCAGACATCTGATTGAAATAAAACAGCTTCACTACCTTACATTCACGGACACCACTTATAAGGGGGGGGGGGGTCAAAATATTATAGGCAAAAAGTGACCCATGGGTCATAATATTATGACCCCCCCCCACCCCCCTACCCTGTTTATGCTATTTATTCATATGATGATAAATTGCTTTTTTTCATGTTATTACACATAAAATTCAAACATTAAATCAAATATAACAGCTTCAACATGCATCTATTTTCATAATACTGGTACAGGGGGGGGGGGGGTCAATATATTATGGTACAATATTTTGACCCCCCTGTTAGGTGTATGTTATTTGTTTAGATAATGATAAAAGACCAGTTTCTCCTGCAATAATGCATGAAATTCAGACAACTGATTGAAATAAAACAGCTTCACTACCTTACATTCACGGACACCACTTGTAAGGGGGGGGGGGGTCAAAATATTATAGGCAAAAAGTGACCCGCGGGTCATAATGACCCGCGGGTCATAATATTATGACCCCCCTACCCTGTTTATGCCATTTATTCATATGATAAATTGCTTTTTCTCATGTTATTACACATAAAATTCAAACATTTAATCAAATATAACAGCTTCAACATGCATCTATTTTCATAATACTGGTACAGGGGGGGGGGGGGTCAATATATTATGGTATAATATTTTGACCCCCCTGTTAGGTGTATGTTATTTGTTTAGATAATGATAAAAGACCAGTTTCTCCTGCAATAATGCATGAAATTCAGACATCTGATTGAAATAAAACAGCTTCACTACCTTACATTCACGGACACCACTTGTAAGGGGGGGGGGGGGTCAAAATATTATAGGCAAAAAGTGACCCATGGATCATATTATGACCCCCCTACCCTGTTTATGCTATTTATTCATATGATGATAAATTGCTTTTTTTTCATGATATTACACATAAAATTCAAACATTTAATCAAATATAACAGCTTCAACATGCATCTATTTTCATAATACTGGTACCGGGGGGGGGGGGGGGGGTCAATATATTATGGTATATTTTGACCCCCCTGTTGAGTGTATGTTATTTGTTTAGATAATGATAAAAGACCAGTTTCTCCTGCAATAATGCATGAAATTCAGACATCTGATTGAAATAAAACAGCTTCACTACCTTACATTCACGGACACCACTTATAAGGGGGGGGGGGTCAAAATATTATAGGCAAAAAGTGACCCATGGGTCATAATATTATGACCCCCCCCCCCCCACCCCCCTACCCTGTTTATGCTATTTATTCATATGATGATAAATTGCTTTTTTTCATGTTATTACACATAAAATTCAAACATTTAATCAAATATAACAGCTTCAACATGAATCTATTTTCATAATACTGGTACAGGGGGGGGGGGGGGGTCAATATATTATGGTATAATATTTTGACCCCCCTGTTAGGTGTATGCTATTTGTTTAGATAATGATAAATGACCAGTTTCTCCTGCAATAATGCATGAAATATAGACATCTGATTGAAATAAAACAGCTTCACTACCTTACATTCACGGACACCACTTGTAAGGTGGGGGGGGGGGGGTCAAAATATTATAGGCAAAAAGTGACCCGCGGGTCATAATATTATGACCCCCCTACCCTGTTTATGCTATTTATTCATATGATGATAAATTGCTTTTTCTCATGTTATTACACATAAAATTCAAACATTTAATCAAATATAACAGCTTCAACATGCATCTATTTTCATAATACTGGTACGGGGGGGGGGGGGGGGGGGGGCGGGGAGGGTCAATATATTATGGTATAATATTTTGACCCCCCTGTTGAGTGTATGCTATTTGTTTAGATAATGATAAATGACCAGTTTCTTCTGTAATTAGACATAATATTCAGGAGAAACTGGTCTTTTATCATTATCTAAACAAATGGCATACACTCAACAGGGGGGGTCAAAATATTATACCATAATATATTGCCCCCCCCCCCCCCCCCCCCGTACCAATATTATGAAAATAGATGCATGTTGAAGCTGTTATATTTGATTAAATGTTTGAATTTTATGTGTAATAACATGAGAAAAAGCAATTTATCATCATATGAATAAATAGCATAAACAGGGTAGGGGGGTCATAATATTATGGTCACCCACGGGTCACTTTTTGCCTATAATATTTTGACCCCCCCCCCCCCTCCTTACAAGTGGTGTCCGTGAATGTAAGGTAGTGAAGCTGTTTTATTTCAATCAGATGTCTATATTTCATGCATTATTGCAGGAGAAACTGGTCATTTATCATAATCTAAACAAATAGCATACACTCAACAGGGGGGTCAAAATATTATACCATAATATATTGACCCCCCCCCCCCCCCCCTCCTGTACCAGTATTATGAAAATAGATGCATGTTGAAGCTGTTATATTTGATTAAATGTTTGAATTTTATGTGTAATAACATGAGAAAAAGCAATTTATCATCATATTAATATATAGCATAAACAGGGTAGGGGAGGGGGGGGTCATAATATTATGACCCGCGGGTCAGTTTTTGCCTATAATATTTTGACACCCCCCCCCCTTACAAGTGGTGTCTGTGAATGTAAGATAGTGAGGCTGTTTTATTTCAATCAGATGTCTGAATTTGATGCATTATTGCAGGAGAAACTGGTCTTTTATCATTATCTAAACAAATAGCATACACCCAACAGGGGGTCAAAATATTATACCATAATATATTGACCCCCCCCCACTCCCTCCTTACCAGTGATAATGGAAATAGATAAATGTAAATCATTTTTGCACTTGTTTGGTTTCGTATGTGATAACAAGAAACCAGAGGACCATTGGTCCTGAGAACGCTCACCTGAAGCCTGATCCTGCAGTATTAAGTCGTCATGAAATGACCTTGACCTTGAATACTCACACACCTTTATTGAATTCATAAGTTGTCTGCATCTGCAAAGTTTCAGGTCTCAGGCTGCAATAGTTTCCAAACCCAGTGATTTATGAGAAAACCACAATTTTAATTTTGATATTTAAATGACTTTGGGTCAAGGTCAAGAAATGACCTTGGCCTTCATTAATTACTTACCTTCATTGACCCCATTGGTTGTCTGCATCTAGCAACTTCCAGGTCTCAGACTGCAACAGTTTCCAAAATATCCATTGTTTCCGCCTTTTCCCATGTAAAAGCCTATGTTTCCAAAATTGACCTTGCCGTAAAATAGGTCAAGGTCATCCTATGGTCATCATTTGATCAAACTAGGATGGGCTGGAGTCCCAAATGCTACATACCAAGTTTCGCGAAAATTGGCCTGCCGGTTCTGGAGAAGAAAATTTTTGAGTGGTTTTTACCATATATGGGCGTGGCGGCCATCTTGGTAATGTGACCTGGATTTCGCGATCAAACTTTCGTCTCCCCTACCCATGGATGCTCCACATAAAATTTCACTTTGATTGGCCCAGCAGTTTCAGAGAAGAAGATCTTTGAAAAGTGTGTATGGACAACAGACTGGCCAAGGTCAAGAGATGACCTTGACCTACATTAATCACATACCTTCATCTACTCCATTAGTTGTTTGCATCTACCACTTTTCAGGCATCAGGCTGCAATAGTTTTCAAAAAATCCATAGTTTTCACTTTTTCCCATGTAAAAGCCTATGTTTCCAAATTTGACCTTGCCGTAAATTAGGTCAAGGTCATCCAAGGGTCATCATTTTATCAAACTATGATGGGCTGAAGTCCCCGATGCTACATACCAAGTTTCGTGGAAATCGGCCCACCGGTTCTGGAGAAGAAGATTTTTGAGTGGTTTTTACCATATATGGGCATGGCAGCCATCTTGGTCATGTGACCTAGATTTCACGATCAAACTTTTGTCTCCCCTACCCATGGATGCTCCACATAAAATTTCACTTTGATTGGCCAAGCAGTTTCAGAGATGAAGATCTTTGAAAAGTGTGTATGGACGACAGACTGGCCAAGGTCAAGAGATGACCTTGACCTACATTAATCACATACCTTCATCTACTCCATTAGTTGTTTGTATCTACCACTTTTCAGGCATCAGGCTGCAATAGTTTTAAAAAAATCCATAGTTTTCACTTTTTCCCATGTTAAAGCCTATGTTTCCAAAATTGACCTTGCCGTAAATTACGTCAAGGTCATCCTAGGGTCATCATTTTATCAAACTATGATGGGCTGGAGTCCCAAATGCTACATACCAAGTTTCATGAAAATCGGCCTGCCAGTTCTGGAGAAGAAGATTTTTGAGTGGTTTTTACCATATATGGGCATGGCAGCCATCTTGGTCATGTGATCTGGATTTCGCTATCAAACTTTCGTCTCCCCTACCCATGGATGCTCCACATAAAATTTCACTTCGATTGGCCCAGCAGTTTCAGAGAAGAAGATCTTTGAAAAGTGTGAATGGACGACAGACTGGCCAAGGTCAAGAGATGACCTTGACCTAAATTAATCACATACCTTCATCTACTCCATTAGTTGTTTGCATCTACCACTTTTCAGGCCTCAGGCTGCAATAGTTTTCAAAAAATCCATAGTTTTCACTTTTTCCCATGTAAAAGCCTATGTTTCCAAATTTGACCTTGCCGTAAAATAGGTCAAGGTCATCCAAGGGTCATCATTTTATCAAACTATGATGGGCTGAAGTCCCTGATGCTACATACCAAGTTTCGTGGAAATCGGCCCACCGGTTCTGGAGAAGAAGATTTTTGAAGGGTTTTTACCATATATGGGCATGGCAGCCATCTTGGTCATGTGACCTAGATTTCACGATCAAACTTTTGTCTCCCCTACCCAAGGAGGCTCCACATAAAATTTCAACTAGATCGGCCAAGCGGTTTCAGAGAAGAAGATCTTTGAAATTGTGGACGACGACGACGACGACGGACGGACGACGGACGGACGCCGGATCATGGCCATCCTATAAGCTCACCTTGTGAGCCTTCGGCTCAGGTGAGCTAAAAAAGGCTAGCTATTATCAATAGAAAAGTAACTTGAACATGGGGGGTCAATATATTATGGTATAATATTTTGACCCCCCCCCCCCCCCCTACCCATGAAATTTTTTCTCTGACGTACCTTAGTAAATATATTATAATCTTCTTATTGAGTACATACATAAGTATTCCAATGCTGTTTTAAGCAGTTGACAGAAAAAAAATTAGGGGGGGTCAATATTTTATAGGGGGGGTCAAAATATTATAGGGAAAAAGTGACCCCCGGGTCAAAATATTATGGGGGTCAAAATATTATCTGACACCGGGGTTAAACCTCAACAAGAACGCCGTGGATGTGGGTATGGCAGGAGGTGGTGGAAATATAGCGTGGAGGTCGATATCGCACATGCATCGGGCAAAATAACGAAAAAATTGAAATATAGATCGAGGGCACCAGGTCAAGGTGTGTTCTGAAAGGGTATGTCAAGGACAATTACTATGCAAGGTTTCACATTTGCAGCTATCACTGATGCAGAGAAAACCAAACTTCGACGTAAAAATTAACACAGTCGATGGACCGTGAAAAGGTCAAGGGCATCAGGTCAATGTGCGTGCTTGAAGGGTATGACAAGGACAACTAGAATTGTCAGAGGATCTGACTATAGCCCCGCTTCTGAGCTTTTTGCTGGGGTGAGAAAAACAGTGACGGGCAACAATCCCAAGCTAGATCTTCTTTTAAAATGTTGATGCACATAAAAAGATTGGTCAGATTCTGTCAATTCATTCTCAAGATATTGAGCGGAAAAGAAATTCTGACGTCAATCAAGGGCCGTAACTCCATCAAAATTTTGCAAAAAATAACGGGCAACAATCCCAAGCTAGATTTTGTTAATTTTGATGTGCATACAAAATTTGGTCAGATTCTGTCAATTCGTTCTCAAGATATTGAGCAGAAACGAAATTCTGACGTAAATCAAGAACCGTAACTCCGTCAAAATTTTGCAAATAAATGACTGGCAACAATCCCAAGTAAGATATTGTCAATGTTGATGTGCATACAAATTTTGGTCAGATTCTGTCAATTCGTTCTCGAGATATTGAGCGGAAGCAAAATTCTGAAGTCAGTCAAGGGCCGTAACTCCGTCAAAATTTTGCAAAAATATGACAGTCAACAATCCCAAATTAGATCTTGTCAATGTTGATGTGCATACAAAATTTGGTCAGATTCTGTCAATTCGTTCCCAAGATATTGAGCGGTAAAGAAATTCTGACGTCAATCAAGGGCCATAAAAATATTGCGAAAAATGACGGGCAACAATCCAAAGCTAGATCTTGTCAATGTTGATGTGCATACAAATTTTGGTCAGATTCTGTCAATTCATTCTCAAGATATTCAGCGGAAACCAAAATTCTGACATAAATCAAGGGCCGTAACTCCGTCAAAATTTGCGAAAATGACGGGCAACAATCCCAAGCTAGATCTTGTCAATGTTGATGTGCATACAAAATTTGGTCAGATTCTGTCCATTCGTTCTCAAGATATTGAGCGGAAACGAAATGTTAACGGAATTACGGAATCACGGAAGGACAGGGTGAATCCAGTATAGCCCTCTTTTTCAAAGCGGGGCTATAATTACTATGCAAAGTTTCACACTCTCAGCTATCACTGATGCAGAGAATACCAAACTTCGACGTAAATATTAACAAAGTCAATGGACCGTGAAATATAGGTCAAGGTCACCGGGTCATGTGCATGCTTGAAGGGTATGACAAGGACAACTAGAATTGTCAGAGAATCTGACTATAGCCCCGCTTCTCAGCTTTTTTGCAGGGTGAAAAAAACAATGACAGGTAACTATCACAAGCTAGATCTCGTCAATATTGATGCGCATACAAAATTTGGTCTGATTATGTCAATTCGTTCTCAAGATATTGAGCGGAAACAAAAGTCTGACCTCAATAAAGGGCCATAACTCTGTCATAATTTTGCGATAAATGACAGGTAACAATCCCAAGCTAGATCTTGTCAATGATGATGTGCATACAAAATTTGGACCGATTCTGTCAATTCAATCTCAAGATATTGAGCGGAAACGAAATTCTGAAGTCAATCAAGGGCCGTTACTCCGTCAAAATTTGCGAAAAATGACGGGTAACAATCCCAAGCTAGATCTTGTCAATGTTGATGTACATACAAAATTTGGTTGGATTCTGTCAATTTGTTCTCAAGATATTGAGCGGAAATGAAATTCTGACGTCAATCAGGGGCCGTAACTCCATCAAAATTTTGCGAAAAATGACGGGTAACAATCCCAAGCTAGATCTTGTCAATGATGACGTGCATACAAAATTTGGTCGGATTCTGTCAATTCGTTTTCAAGATATCGAGCGGAAACGAAATTCTGATGTCAATCAAGGGCCGTAACTCCGTCAAAATTTTGCGAAAAATGACGGGTAACAATCCCAAGCTAGATCTTGTCAATGATGACGTGCATACAAATTTGGTTGGATTCTGTCAATTTGTTCTCAAGATATTGAGCGGAAATGAAATTCTGACGTCAATCAGGGGCCGTAACTCCGTCAAAATTTTGCGAAAAATGACGGGTAACAATCCCAAGCTAGATCTTGTCAATGATGACGTGCATACAAAATTTGGTTGGATTCTGTCAATTTGTTCTCAAGATATTGAGCGGAAACGAAATCCTGACGTCAATCAAGGGCCATAACTCCATCAAAATTTTGGGAAAAATGATGGGTAACAATCCCAAGCTAGATCTTGTCAATGTTGATGTGCGCACAAAATTTGGTCGGATTCTGTCAATTTGTTCTCAAGATATTGGGCGGAAACGAAATTCTGACGTCAATCAAGGGCCGTTACTCCGTCAAAATTTTGCAAAAAATGATGGTCAACAATCCCAAGCTAGATCTTGTCGATGATGCTGTGCATACAAAATTTGATCGGGTTCTGCCAATTCGTTCTCAAGATATCGAGCGGAAACGAAATTCTGACGTCAATCAAGGGCCGTAACTCCGTCAAAATTTTGCGAAAAATGACGGGTAACAATCCCAAGCTAGGTCTTGTCAATGTTGATGTGCACACAAAATTTGGACAGATTCTGTCAATTCGTTCTCAAGATATTGAGTGGAAACCACATATTCACGGAATCACGGAATAACGGAATCACGGATTCACGGAAAGACGGAATGACGGAAGGACAGGGTGAATCCAGTATCCAATATTTTCCAAAGCGGGGCTATAATTACTATGCAAAGTTTCACACTCGCAGCTATATCACTGATGCAGAGAAAACCAAACTTCGACGTAAAAATTAACAAAGTCAGTGGACCGTTAAATATAGGTCAAGGTCACCGGGTTATGTGCGAGCTTGAAGGGTATGACAAGGACAATTACTATGCAAAGTTTCACACTCGCAGCTATCACTGATGCAGAGAAAACCAAACTTCGACGTAAAAATTAACAAAGTCAATGGACCGTGAAATATAGGTCAAGGTCACCGGGTCATGGTGCGTGCTTGAAGGATATGTCAAGGACAAATTACTATGCAAGGTTTCACACTCGCAGCTATCACTGATGTAGAGAAAACCAAATTTCGACGAAAAAATTAACCAGAGGACCAACGGTCCTGTAAACGCTCACCTGAGATCTGCTATATTAACCAAATATTTATTTAAAAATTTTGCCCTTTATGGGGCCCCACTAACCAATCAAAATAAAGGATTAGGACAAAAGTCAACCAAACTGTAGAGGACTACTCTATAAACATTTCTGCAAAAATAGAATTCAAATATCTGCAATTGGACCAGAAAAAAATAACCAATTTCCACTTTTCCCGTTTTAAGTCTATCGAAACTTTAAGTTGCCATAGCAACCAGAGTTCTTATCCGACTGGAATAAAAAACACAAATTATGTAGAGACTACTGTCAGGAACATGTATACAAATTACAGGCTTCATGCCGTAGACAATATCTGAGAAGATTTTTAAATGTTTTTCGAAATTCTACCCTTTATGTGGCCCCAGCAACCAATCAAAGTAAAGGATTAGGAAAAGTCACATGAAACATAGAGATATACTCAATAAATATTTCTGCAAAGACAAAATTCAAATACCTACAATTTGTCCAGAAAAAATAGCTAATTTCCACTTTTCCCATTATAAGTCAATGGAAACCATAGCAACCAGAGTTCTTATCCGACTGGAATAAAAAACACAAATTATGTAGAGGCTACTGTCAGGAACATGTATACAAAGTACAGGATTCATCCACTTGACAGTTTCTGAGGAGAAGATTTTTTAATGTTTTTCGAAATTTTGCCCTATATGGGGCCCATGCAACCAATCAAAATTAAGGATTAGGACAAAAGTCACATGAAACGTAGAGGACTACTCAATAAACATTTCTGCAAAAACAAAATTCAAATATCTCCAACAAGACAGCAAAAACTGGCAATTTTCCACTTTTTTCCATTATAAGACTATGGGAAGCATAAGTTACCATAGTAACCAAAGTCCTTATCCGATCAAAACAAAAACACAATTATTCTTTCCCCCTACCTGTAGATGGTGTATGTGTAATATGAGAACAATCGGCCCAGCGGTTTCAGAGAAGAAGATCTTTGAAATTGTGGACGACGACGGACGGACGATGGACGGACGCCGGAGCATGGGTAAACTATAAGCTCACCTATGAGCCTTCGGCTCAGGTGAGCTAACAAAGTCAATGGACCCTGAAATATAGGTCGGCACCAGGTCAAGGTGCGTGCTTGAAGGGTATGTCAAGGACAATTACTATGCAAGGTTTCACACTCGCAGCTATCACTGATGCAGAGAACACCAAGCTTCGACGTAAAAATTAACAAAGTCAATGGACCGTGAAATATAGGTCAAGGGCACCGGGTGAAGGTGCGCGCTTAAAGGGTATGTCAAGGACAATTACTATGCAAGGTTTCACACTTGCAGCTATCACTGATGTAGTGAAAACCAAACTTCGACGTAAATGTTGACGGACGGACGGACAGAAATTTGGACTCTTATATCGCACCCTGCTATAGGCAGGTGCGATAAAAACAACACAAAAGCAGCCAAGCCCGTTATTCCCATCAGGAAAACATGCCCGTGCGATGAATGCCCCCTTAAACCCCACCTTTATATTTAGTAAAATTGGGATATGCAGGGGTATACCTATTTTTCCAACCCCTCATAAGCTACTTGATTTTTCTTATTTTTGCTCCAAAACATAGATTGTGGGTACTCGTTAGAACCGCCTCGGCGAGGCGGTTCTAACGTGTACCCACAATCTATATTTTGAGCAAAAATAAGAAAAATATCAAAAAATTTTCAATGGAATTTTCAATTTCTAATGCATGGGCAAGTTTTCGTAATGCTTAGCGGTCGAATCTGGTCAAATTTCGAACTCGTCCTATCGGAAGTATGTGTCCACAATCCTTGCAAATATGCAAAAGATAACCGGTTAAGAATGGCCTATCTCGACAGTCGTACACTTGAACACCGTACAGCAGCACTACGAAACACAGAAATGTCGTCGCAGACAGTTGTACGGTTGTCGCAATATTTATTCAATTACGGCGTACAATTTCGTCGCAAGCAACGGGCCGTAGAAGCGGTATATGCAGATAACACAGCCGCACGACGTTCGAACTATCAGGAAAACATCTCCGTGCAATATATACCCCATTAAACCTCACGTTTATAGAAAAAAAAACTGGAGTTTGCAGGGGTATTATCTAATTTTCTTATTGTTGAACAAAAACATACATTGTGGGTACTCGTTTGAACCGCCTCGCCGAGGCGCCGTTCTAACGTGTACCCATAATGTATGTTTTGAGCTAAAATATTAAGAACATCAACTTTTTTTCCAATACTGAAATTTCCAATTATTAAGCTATATTGCATGAGCAAGTTTTCGTATTGCTATGATAATCGTCACACGATCGGCCGTTGTGCAGATCATTGTGTGTGTCTCAATACTGTCGAAGGACTGTCTTGTGACGAAGAGACGACTTTGTGCAAATGTTTAAAAATGTGGAAAATTTCGCAGCTTTCGTGCGATATAACGCATATGATCGTCGTAGGCAATCGTAAGCTGATGTGAAACAGGTCTTCTTCAGAAAATAATTGTAGATAGTGCACGGGTGGTAAACATGGGAACGAGCTCCAAAAAGAGCAAGCGTCATTTTGTTCCAATGGTTCATCCGGGAACTCCAGAGGTCGTCCCAATGGTGAAAAACAAAGTAAACGAAGGTAGGTGCCGGTGGCTTTTATATAGATATTTGAATTATTTAGTGAAAGATGGAAACTATCGCAATGCTGTTCAGTGTAAAAATATACTGAGCCAAACTTATAACGCAACACGGTTATGCATTTTTTTCGCATTTTAACGTAATGCAGGACGGTCTACCAGACATATGCTGGTCAGCAATCGCTAGTGAATAAATTGGGTACAAAATTTTGGTTTTAAGAGCATGGGTCACTGAGCTCGAATCTGATTGGTCAAAACGGTTATTTGGGTGGCATGCGTCTCCTTAGAGATTCTGGAAATGTGTTTTAACACAAATTGCTTCTTTATGGATCGTCCAGTGAGGTTCTATGAGTTTATTGCAAAATGCCTTCCATTTGTACACGAAATTTTAAATCAAAGTTTGCATCGTTGAAAATTGAACTTTTAATACTGAGCATTCCATTGAACATGATGGAAAATCGAATTGGTGAAACATTTTAACGGAAAATGTTTTTAATGAAATGTTTGTGGAAACATGTCCATGCCGTCAAGCAGCATTGTTAGAAAACACAATATCATCCAATTGTTTGGTCAGGAACGTCTTTAACGTCTGTTAAAATGTGAGTAAACTTGAAAGGTTGGGGGCGAAAGTGAGACTTCTTCTCTGCTGAAAATTAAACAAAATTGACTCTTTGTCAGTAAAATTATTCATTGTCTGAAGTGGAGCAGGGTTAATACTGAAAACCGACATTAATTTCTATGGTACGAATACACGTCACATGTCGCGTTCTGGAAAATCACAATGCATTTCATTTTTTGCAAGACCCTACCTCTGAAAAATGGTTTATTTCTTGAAACGCATAACACAGAATGTTACAACCAAAATGTTGTGAGACGTGTCGATCGTCCGGCAACCTAATTAAATAGAGACAAAGTTCATTTGATAAAGTTCCGCAGTATAAGATTAAAAATAAACCGGTGTTGCGTTATAAGTTTGGCTCAGTATAATTTCTCCGTGCATACGGCCCGAAAATTCGGCTGAAATCGAAGAGGCGTGTATTGAACTCGACCCTGGTTTACAAGCAAAGTAAGCTTCATAACTACGCCACAGAGGCTTCTTATAGTGAGTAGCAGAGCCAAAGCTCGGACGGTGGGACTGACGGCCTGTCTCCCGATTTCCTAGGAGACATATGATGTCCTGCACTTAAAAAAATGAAATATGAGCGTGTGCTTGAGAAAACCAACAATTTGGATTCCCACCAGGTCCGACACAAACCAGCCTGTACAGTCACAGAAGATGGTTAGAGGCTGGAAATTTTGGATTTAGAAAGTAGAGGAATTGTACTATCAGAGTAGCGAAAACAAAGGTGCTGATCAGCTTCGCAGTTACTGTGAAGCTAATCTGCGCCTTTGTTTTCGCCTATGCAGATTGTTGGGTTTCCCATGCGGCTGCTCATATATTCAATGAAACACATAAGGTACATAATTTTGTTTCTATTTATATTCATTTAATATAAACATTTTATGCTGAATGGAATAAATTTACAAGTAATTGTATAAAACAATCAAAGTTTGAATACACTAAGTGGCCATGTATTCATAAGTTGAGAAACAAGCAAAATTTATCAACTTCATTGAGACACCTATTTACTGCTCCCAAGTTCTACATGTAAGTTGCTAAAACAGTACATATTTAACCATTAATGTTGGAGGCCAAAGCCTCTTCCCTCCAGCGCAAGCATTAATTCACAGAAAAAATGTAGGCATATTTCTTAAGAATAAAGAGAAACTCGTGTCTCTTCAAAAAGCCGATACACAACAAAGATGGACCCCTTTGACCTGCTCTTTGATTTTATGAGTGAGTTAAGAAAATATTAATTTGTGGAAATCCTACAATTTCAACAGGGTCAAGCAACTCTTGACAATGAGGCAATCATATGTAAAGATTTTGGCACTTAAAAAAACAATTGAGCCGCGACGCGAGAAAACCGGTCTTCGGGGTTTTCGACCAGGTCTGACACAAACCAACCTGTACAGTCACAGAAGCAGGCTAGAAGCTTGAAATTTCGGATTTAAGAAGAAGAGAAATTTTACTATCCGTGTAGCGAAAACAAAGGCGCTGATCAGCTTCGCGGTTACCGCGAAGCTGATCTGCGCCTTTGTTTTCGCATAGGCAAATATCCGGTTTTCTCACGATGCGGCACAATTCTAAACTGGTTAACAACATTTCTGAACATGTTTGTTGGCTAGTAGACCGTTTTTCCAGGAGGATAGTTCATAATTTGATGATTTTTAAAGCTTACAAGCTCATTTCTAAACTTGCAAATTTAGTCAAATTATTTTGGACATCAGGTCCCTTAAAATTCTATGCATGACAGATTATCAGTACATGTATTAATGGAGAGAGAACCATTATTTCAAAGATGATATCCATTATTTACTGGACTACCAATATACACAAATGTACAAAAAATAACAAGAACACAGCAGAGGATGATATCACAACTGCATCTTCCAAAATAACTTCAGTATACACATTATGAAAACTTGCCCATGCAATAAACAGAGACCTTTTGAGCTTTAAAAATTGAAAATTTTCAGCTAAAAAATTTTGATTTTTTTTTTCTTAATTTTGCTCAAACATAAATTGTGGGTACACAATCTATGTTTTGGAGCAAAAATAAGAAATATAGGTATTCCCCTGCATACCCCAGCTTTACTATATAAAAGTGGGGTTCTATTGGATATACTTTACACGGACATGTTTTCATGATGGGTTTATGGCACAGTGTTAAGCTGCATTTATGGTGGAAAAGTATGTCATGGACGATTGCTATGCATGGTTTCATGCTTACAGCCATCACTAATATAGCGAGATAGACTTCAGTTCTAGACTTCAAGTCTTGGCACAACTAGGTGTTATGAACCATGAAATAGCGGTCAAGGGCACAAGGTTAAGGCTCCTGGATGAAGAGTATGTCAAGAATAATTACTGTGCAAGGTTTAATGCTTACTTACAGCATCACTGCTATCTAGAGAAATACACTTTAGTTTTAGACTCAGTGTAACTAGGCGTAAATTTTTACAAAGTTTATAAACCGTGAAAGGTCAAGAGCACTGGGTCAGGGTGCGCGTCTGAAGAGTATGCCATGGACATTTACTATGCAGGCTTTCTTGCTTGCAATACTCCTTAATTCTAGACTAAGTGCAAATATGCGTAAAATGCAGACAGACAGATGGATGAATGAATGGACAGAGTTAAAGACTCCTATTTCACACCCTCCTATAAGCAGGTGGGATAAAAACACATTTAACAATTTTAACAATGGAATTCTGTATAAAACACATACATGGTCAATCAGCACATCACTAAAACCTCACATTTGAGCCTATGCGTGAGAAAACCAACAATTTGGGTTTCCAACCACGTCTGACACGAACCGGCCTGTGTAGTCAAAGAAAATAGCTAGAAGCTTGAAATTTTGGATTTTAGAAGAAGAGGGATTGTACTATCTTTGTAGCAAAAACAAAGGCGTGATCAGCTTCGCGGTTACTGCAAAGCTGGTCTGTGCCTTTGTTTTCGAATATGCAGATCGCTGGTTTTCTCATGCAACAGCTCATTTTAAAGTTTTGTTTCATATGAGCAAATCATAAGAAAATCTTTTTTTCATCTAAAAAGCAATCGGACCAATCAGCGATGCATGTAGAAGATATCATAACAAGTAATTTTCTTTTTGCTACATGTAATATACCATCTACATGTTCGTACTTCCTACATCCATAGGATGCCAAGATCCATAGAAAACTTGCCCATGCAATATACAGAGATTTTTTAGTTGTAATTTACAGAAAAAAAAAATGAAAATTTCATTGGAAAATGTTTGCTATTTTTTTTTTAATTTTTGCTCAAAACATTGATTGTGGGTACACGTTAGAACTGCCTAGCCAAGGTGGTTCTAATGAGTACCCACAACCTATGTTTTGAATCATAATTTAAGAAAAAAAAGTATGTACCCCTGCATATCCCATTTTCACTATATAAAAGTGGGATGTAAGGGGGTATTAAGGCCTAAGTTAAAAAATTGTTTGTTTGTCCTTTACCTACCCAGCATTTTAGACTTGGGTAGGTAGGTAGGAAAATTATTTTATTATTTTTTTGCTTCCAGTAGAAAGTGGACAAATATGCCAACATGTCGCGTTTTTGTCTAATACTGCTGGCAACACAGTTACTATTGGTTTTCATGTGTATGATCAATTAATCTTTCAGATTCATTACAGTATAAATGTGCACAACAATGGTTTTGTCCCAGGTAGACTGACAGGATGCACTTGCAGGATCATTAAACCACTAAATAATGTTTGATAAAAACTGCATTTCCTGGGCAAATCCTGGCAAATTATCTAAAGTCTGCCACAACAAAAATAAAAATATTTTTTCATACAATATTGCAATATAATTTTTTGGGTAGGGGGGTAAAATGTGGGTAGGTAGGTAAAGGACAAACAAACAATATTTTATTTTCTGCCTAACTTCACGGACATGTTTTCCTGGTTCTATTTCACATCAGAACCTCACATTAAGTCTCACATCAGGATAACATGTCCGTGTAATGTATATCCCTTTAATCCCACTTTTTACAGTAAAACTGGGTTAAGCATTGGTAAACATTTTTTTTTCTTATTTTTGATCCAAAACATTGATTGTGGGTACTAGTTAGAAGCGCCTCAGTGAGGCAGTTCTAACATGTACCCACAATCAATGTTTTCAGCAAAAATAAGGAAAATACCATTTTTTTCCCTGAAGAATTTTTCAATTTTTAAAGCTAAAAGAAAATCTTTGTTAAGTGCATGGACTGAATGAATTATCACTGTATATTCTATCAATTGAGCTGCCGCGTGGGAAAACCAACAATCTGCATAGGCGAAAACAAAGGCGCAGATCAACTTTGCAGTAACTGCGAAGCTGATCAGTGCCTTTGTTTTCGCTTCACGGGTAGCACAATTCCTCTACTTTCTAAATCCAAACTTTCCAGTCACTAGCCGTCTTCTGTGCTTGTACAGTATGATTTGTGTCAGACCTATTCGGAAACCACATTTTTGGTTTTCCCACGAGACGACTCAATTATCACTGAATTATAGTGCATATCACCAAAGCCTTTCGTAAAATTGATAGCTGAACTTGAAAGACCTATGAATAAGGGAGAGCATTCTGTCTTCGTAATGTAGAGTTTCTGAAGAGTTTGTGTAGATCCTGTTTTAAATGTTCGGTAAGTTCGAGCTGGTTTACTTTGTTCCTGGGAACCAGCCCCCTCAATGTCTGAAGACAGCACTCTTGCAGAGTATACACTGAAATTAGAGTATACACTGAAATTAGAGTATACACTGAAATTAGAGTATACACTGAAATTAGAGTATACACTGAAATTAGAGTACATGTATACACTGAAATTAGAGTACATGTATACACTGAAATTAGAGTATACACTGAAATTAGAGTATACACTGAAATTAGAGTATACACTGAAATTAGAGTATACACTGAAATTAGAGTATGTATGCGCTGAAATTAGAGTATACACTGAAATTAGAGAAAAAAAAAAGATGTACATGGATTTTCATACTTTGTTGAAATGAGAAAAAAATATATTCCACATAAAAGTTTAAAGTTAGAATCAACAGTTTTCAATACTTTTATAATAAGTCAGCCAGTAATCCTGTTGGCTGTTCACATTTTATGTTAAAATGCCAACAGATTTTGGCATTTTTATAGCATTGCAATTTAATTTGAAACTGTTATAAAAGAAATATTGCTTGAATTACCATGTTGACCAGGATTATCCAGGTGTTCTATTACATCCACTTAGTCTTTGTCCTCCTCATGGAGGCTCTTCCGATACTAGGGTGTGATAGATCGGTGTGATGGATCACCTTAATATCAAGTATGCTTTTATTTGGGAAAAAAAAAAAAAAAAAAAAATGACTGAGATGGTTTAAGTTAACAAATTACCATATTAAGTTTTTCAAATACCTTTGAACTAATAACATACATGTATGGACTCATTTCTTTGTTACAATAAATTTTGTATTTACCAGGTATTGTAATATTGACAATCTTTCGTTGCGGGGGCCAACCATCTATCTGTGAGCTCCAGGCTATTGGCTCAAATATTTCCTTCAACTGTACAACAAGTCTGTCCCCTGTATCAGCATCAAAGAACACCCAGGGATGCCCAGCGAATGTGTTAATGTCAACAAACTGGTCTGGACGCAATGTCTGGTACTTCACACGAACACCTTCATAATTGAGCCACACTATATCAACCCTTCTTTTTGTCTTGTTCATAAACCTAAGGAATGAGTAATGCACAGACTTTTTGGACTTCGGAGGAGCATCATCCTTGCCTCGTCCTTCTAACTGTCCTGTCATCTTTAGCACAAACAGTTGACGAGCTGATCATAGGCCTCACAGACTCTGAAATTTAGCCAAGAAATATACATTATTCATACCACAGGACACTGATGTTTAGTGTGTAGACTGTAGAAACAAAATAAATAGCCCGAAATGCTCTAGAAACACCATTTCTGAATCACTCAGCAACTCAGGAGAAGGCTTTTTAGGGCATTTTGGACCATTTATTTTGCTTGTAGACATTAAAAGTCATGTCCTGTCTGCAGATGTTTAAAGTAAAAGGATAAAAACAGATGACAGGTTAAAATAGTTAAAAATAGCTAAAATCAGATAAATCAGACTGGAATGACTATATAGCGAAAGGAATGTTCCTTTCGCGAAAGGAAGATTTTCATACGAAAGGAAGATTTTATTTCAAAATTTTGAACTCATTGACTATAATTGTGCATGTTTTAAGTTTTAAACGGTTAAAGGAAATAAGTAATAGTTTTTGTATGACATTCACTCTATTTTAAATTGACTTTATAAAACCGTATGGCAGCGGAAAATCTTTCTTTCGCCATTGCGGCTAAGGTCAAATTTCATTTGCTGTCCTCCATTTCGACCAAATTTTCTTAATAGTAAAATTGTTTTTTATTTTATCTTCTTATTATTTTATTGCAGAATGTATAAAAAGACAAAGAAGCTGATAGGCAGCAATGATTATAATGGTATTTAGCGTCACATTTCATAGGCAAATCCCGGGGACAAATCTTCCTTTCATTGCCTAAATTTAGTGAGCTTTTTTATGTATAAGTTCCTCTTTTTGCACCAGATAACTTTTTTTTGACATTTTACACATTTTATTTGATATTGTTTTATTACAACATGTGTAACAAAGCAATCAAAGGCTCTTAAATAGCACTGGCAATAATGATAAAATCTCTACATATGACGTGGTAGGGATGTGCCGCCCAAATAGCCCCCGTTTTCAGCCTCGCCAGATATATGAATTGGGTTACCTTTTTCAAGTCAAAATATATGAATGGCCCCATTTTTCCATATTTAGTCTATGAATGACCAAATTTTTCGGACATCCATGTTTAAGAGCACTTTTTTGCTGACATACACAGCTCAGAAACTCTAAATGTTTGTATATAATTGTGTATAGGTCAAAATTTTGTACAATCAAATATACATAGTTCCTGCATGATGTCACAACATGCATATTTGACACACAAGATGGCTGATTGTTAAGGGCAAACCAGTTAGATACAGTTATGATGATCTGATCAAGTGAGTTATTCTCAAACAATTAAGAGGTCGACAATAGAATAGCTGCACATAATTCGTTCAAGCTTAACCTTACTGTATTCAGAAATACAGTTAACCCCATGTATGCAAACAAAAACGGCCATTTTATGTGGCAGAAAACTAGATATCTGTCATGCAGGAACTATCTATATGAATGGGTCACTTTTTTCGAAGGCATGATATATCAGATATATGAATGGGTCCCTTTTTTCGATTACCAGATATATGAATGGGGTATGTTTTAAAGTATCGGGCGGCACGTCCGTACCAAAATTACCTCCAAAAAAAAAAATTACACACACACACAAAAAAAAAAGTTTGTATTTTTTTAAAGTTAATACTTGTTACAGCACTGAGGATCGCGACTAAAGTTTGTCAAAATCACAATATTAGCGAAGTAAAACACCTATCAACAAGAACAATATACTTTGATTGTTTGTTATTATTTACATATTGTGTGCAATTGCAGTCTTGTACTTAGAGAAAGCTAGTCTACAGTCTTTGTTTAGTTGGAAAATTCTTTTTTGGGGGAAAATTTTCTATTGGCCCAGATATCGTGCGACTCAACGAAATGCCGAAATACATGAAATGACTAAAACCCGGTACTGAGATAAAGATCTTTCCCACGATCTGTGCACGATCAAACAGTTCAAACTCCCCAACAGTGCCAACACCTCCGTTGCTCTCCGATATTGATTGTATTTTCTGAGAGGACTTTCGTCCGGAAGTGGAACACCGCGGCTTGGAGTTTGGTGCACGATATAAGGTACCGGGTCTATTAATCTCACTCACTCATGTTGAAAATGACTTTTCATTACAAAACCTTGCCCATGCAATATATGCAGATAATTTATTTAGCATTGAAAAATTAATAAAAAAAGGTTGATATTTTCAATATTTTTGCTCAAAACATTGATTGCAGGTACATGTTAGAACCGCCTCACCGAGGCAGTTCTAACGGGTACCCACTATCTATTTTATTAAAAGAACAGAAGGGTTGCTAGCCCCCACCTCCAATAACAACATTGTACATACCTCACACCGTTTCCCTGAAGTAGCGTGAGAGGGAGATAGATAGATAGATAGATAGAATTACAGTGGCGGATCCAGGATTTTTGAAAGGGGGGTTCAAATTTACCAAGGGGGGTTCGTTTTCCAATTTTCATCCATATTTTCTTAAATTTCCCCATGAAAATGAAGTAATTTGGTTTCAGAGGGGGGTTCGAGTGAACCCCCCGAACCCCCTCTAAATCCGCCACTATAGATAGATAGATAGATAGATAGATAGATAGATAGATAGATAGATAGATAGATAGATAGATAGATTAGCAAGGAGCATTCCAGGCTCATATCCAGACGGGGAATATGTTGCCGTTTACATTTACCATCAGGAAAACATGTCTGTGTAATGTATACCCAATTGAACCCCACTTTTATATAGTGTGACGGGATAGCCTCCCTTGGATAATACGTTGGTGCAACGTATTAGCGGCATATTGAGTGCTTGTAATATGCAAATTTCAAACTCGAAACTTTGTGAATCGAGTAAGTGTTGAGTATATAGCGCAGTAAACCACCCTTGGTGGATGAGCATGCTCTGCCACCGACGGGGTTTATGTGGCTTTGCTCGGTTATTCGTCACAATAGTAAAACTGGAGTATACCTATTTTTTCTTATTTTTGCTCCAAAATAATGTACTGAAATTTTTCAGTTATCTTAGTACATTGTATGGGCATGTTTTCGTAATGCGCGCGTCTTTTGAAAATTAAAGAGTAAGCCGACCGTAAGGTTGAAACTTCGCTAGGCTAATTGCTGGGCCAAACTTTTATGACAATCAAATGGTGTGGACGATATTCTAATAAAAGCTACCCTTTTAATTTTGTTACAAATTTATAACACACTTGTTATCAGAATATGCAGAATCAAAATGGGTTTTAGAATATCGCTTTCTGTTAAGTTTGAAAATAAAATACAAAATCATTTATAAATACGAGAGAAATGATGGCCATCTGTGTTTGTCCCATATGGCGTAATATGCCGCGGCGTTCCTTATTCAACATCGAAAACGCTTCGATTTAGTTACGAAGTTTAAATACCTACAGAAGCTGAATTAGTTTTTCATCAAGTGGCTTATATGCCATGTTTTCTAGGCGTTAATTATTACTGTTATAATTATTCAAAATATAAATAATTCTCTAGATTAATTAATAGAATAATTATTTAAAGAATTAGTCTTATAGTGCCTAATCTTATAATCAAAATTCGATTGGTATCTTCTTGGTGGGTGTTTAGATTTGACTAGCTGTTTATTTTAATAAAATTCGAAGAAGATAGAGAACTATAATGTCGGAGCAGCTTTATATTGTTATTTTGTAGGATGTTATTATGGTTAGTCACTATGAATTCGTTATTTGATGTATTGAAATACAGTTAAAATAACCTGTTGTCCCCTTTTAAATGGATCAGTCCAAAATTACGCCATAGAGAGCCCTCTGGTACTCGTTTCAATAATTTTACAATGGGTTTCAATACCTGCTGCGGGGAACCAATCAGTTGGGTTTTTGATTCATGACAAGCTTGACTTACGTCGCCATTTTGTTTTCTCGAGTCGATGATTCCATAGCTTATCCCCGACGGAAATTTCGTGCTTTTAATTGGCGAATTTGTGTGTTTATTGGACTGACGTGCGGTGAGTAAATTTTTCTTTGCATGTTTAGTGAGTTTTTCGCAAACGAGGGTATAAAACGTTAGGTTTGGGTCTCGATTTGTGTTTGACCTGGTTTCGTTAAATCACCTACGGCTCTGTAGACCAATCAAATGCCGTCGATTAGGAGGTGTGGCTCTGTCGACCAATCAAATGCACAACTGACGTGAAGAATGTGTGTCAAGCTGCTGTGACCTGCACTATAATGTAACAACATGATTTCCGATTTTATTCAGACTGGCTTGTAATGACATTATGATTAACTAAGTTTTCTTCGATGTCAATTCAATCTAACAAGTTTACCACATTAATACAGTTTATGCTGAATCTGAATGGTTTACTGTTGATACGCTAAATTGACAATACGTCAATAGAGTGGTCGAAAGAAGTGAAATCAGTATCTGGCTAATTTTCTTAATTGGCCTATTTATTTTTCATTCACTACTTTAGATCACTACCTCAGCCTTGATTAAGGGTGTGTTTTAACAGGCAGAAAATCGTTTGTAATTTTGTTAAAAATCGCTCCGATGTGGTTCGTTTTCTACTTTCATTTTGACCGGATATAACACATGGCCGAGTAGCTCTTTTTATGGAATATCTTCATTTTATGTCAGCTTGAAGCATAATGATGCTTGAAGTAGCTGATATTTGTAAGTTTCTATCTGCTCGATGATCAGTTTATTTAACAGAGTCAGTGAAGTCGAACAAAACGAATGACAAGTTAAAACTTTTCGCAAATGCTTTATACTTCTCTCTCGAAGGAAGATCATATTGCTTCGAGCTTCTCTGCACTGTTTTGCATTGTGATTGTATGAACATTTTTTTATTTGGCATCCTGGGGCAATAGAACTTGGGCTAAGATGCATTGTTTGGCTTACAGATTTTTCTCGAGATGCATGCCTATGTTTTTTCAAAGTGTTTATATGTTTATTTAATAGCCTAACGCATCAGTTTATTAAACTGAGTTAGGCGTAAAAAAATAAAAGCTGTGTTTCCGCTAACCCGACCGACCCTGTCTCAACCTGCCGACTCTGCTATTTTTATGGTTAAAATAAACAGGTCTAAGAGCTGACATTCCAAGTCTTTAAATCTACAGACTTACTAAATTTACAGACTGTCTGTAAATCTATAGACTTGTTAAGTCTGTGGATTTAAAGACTGTCTGTAAATCTTAAGACTTGTAAAGTCCATATATTTAAAGACCTATGCAGTATTTCATTGAATTTTGGAATACCAAGAAAAATCGCATTTTATATTTAACGTAACTGAATGACCTATATATGTGCGATATTCAGTGTGTAAAGTTCATGTAAAAGTATGACCTTATTTCCGTGTACTGATAGTAAATAATAACTATATGTATTCCTTGTTGTGTATTCTCCCTTTGACCATTGTTGGCGAAGAATGTCGCCCGATCAGATGATTGCGTGCGTTATCAGTTGTTGAGTTATAGTATATGGGAGAAAACTTTTGTATATCAAAACCAAATTATTTGTTTCTTCCATTATTCAATGTTAAGTCAACAAACGATGAACATTTTTCTGCACTATGCAACTGCTTATGTAATAAAGCAAATCACAATTGTTTATCAGTGCGAATTTTCCGTATTTCATAATTGTTGCTATTTCTTCGTTTTAGTCTTTAATTCTATAGACACACAAGTCTTTAAATTTAAAGACAGTCTGTAAATCTAAAGACAGTCTGTAAATTTATTCAGCTCTTAGACCTGATAAAAGAATGAAAATAACGACATCTGACCCAGCATTTTCTGTAGCCTGACCCAAGCATTTCGTGTCGCGGGTTTTGTTGGGTTTTCTGATATGTCTCTGATAGTTTCAGCGTCTATTCTGTTGTATCGAAGAGTTCCCCCAATTATTTGGCGAGACTCAGTCGAAATGACGTAGAATTTGGTGTCATTTAGAAGCCACCGTGGTGCTGTGGTTAAGCCATTTGCCTTGTAAACCAGAGATTGTAGATAAGATCCTGTGTTTCTCCAGTCCTTCGTATTGAGACTATAAACCGAGGCCCCATGACAATTTTCCAGAACAAACTGCTCACAAGGACATACTGTGATGAGGCTGAAGACTGTGCTGTGAATAGTCTTCAGACATGACTTACAGACAAAATCTGTACCCACACGCACTTTCATGCTTCTTCAACTGGCATACAAGTTAACTGAGCCTTCCACTGTGAATTAGAAATGTCTTGTTCTAAAAGTGAATATACCGAAGGCATGTCACAACACTTCAAAGTGTTCTTAATTAAACAAACTTTTCTCATCTGGGTCTAACCTATCTTTCTGCAATATGATATACCGGTCCCGATAGCGTAATGGTTACAGGGTCCGCTGCAGAAGCGGGAGGCTGTGGGTTCGATCCAAGGCCGCGTCATTCCAAAGACGTTAAAAAATGGTACCAGTGGCTATCTTGCTAAAATGCGCTGAGCATTTATAAGGCGAACACTGGCTTCTCTCCATCTACTCCTACCTCCCCCACAAAATAAAATGACTTCAATGATAGAGTATGGCATACTGTAAATATGTTAAGATGATAGTAATTGGCGGGTAATGTAGTTCTATCATCGGAGACTTGTGATGGTAATCGTACCGTAACTCGGGGATAGCAGAGACCTCCTAGCGGTTGGAGGATAATACAATCAGAATAAGCAGGTGTTGCTTTCAGAGAATTCTTCAGTTGTGCGTTCTAGGGACTTAAAATACTCCCCCATCCAAATCCCTGGTGAAATGATGTCATTTGGCATGTCACCTTTCTTTCGGATGTATATTCCGCCTATATAGAGGCGCACCACCTTTCGGCGTAGTTGTTAATGTTAGTTTTCACTACAACACTAAAATAGTGTCACCAGTAAACTACATGTATTCAGATTCAGTAATCCCTTATAAAGGGAGTCCCTGCATTTGGCATTTTCATTGGTTCAGTTGCAGTTGCAGTTGTACAATGGGCTGAGGTGACCCGGAACAGATATGCAGTTACAGTTATAGTTTTGAATTCGGGAGTAGTCTTTTTATCGAAATTTTCATGTTGATGGTTTGTGTTCTTCAGATTTCGTTTTGAAAATAAAGCTGTTTATTTCTTATTAGTTTGTCAATACTGGCCTTTCCTGCTAAGTTGCATGCAATAAGAGTATTGTTATGTGAAATATGTCAGATTATACCATCCCCTAAATTGTTTGTATTGGGGTTTTGCATCACAGTCAACTTTATTTAGGTCATGTTGCCATTGTTGGGATGCATATCTGAGAGAAGGTTTCTTTCTGGAGGACAAGACCCAGTGCTTTTGTAAAACTTCTGAATGGTGCATGCTCGGGATTTGAAATTTTGTATGTATATTCTTCATGAAAAAATTGTTGACCCATATTTTTTTTTCATGCCCGAGTTATGCCCCTTTTCTGAATTATCCCTTGGAAATCAAAATTTGGAAATCTTGTGTGCAAGATATCTCAAAAGGTATTAAAGCTAAAGCCATCAAATTTGGTACACTGGTTTGGGCCAAGGAGTAGATGACCTGATTAGCTTTTGAGAACTTTCTTTAAAATTTTGACAAAATTATGCAATTTTGAAAATGTCATTGATTTATTCCACTTTTCAGTGAAATTTGGAACTTTTGAATGGTGAATATTAGGATTTTGAAATTACAAATGTATATTCCTCATGAAAAGTATTCAACCCATATTTTTTCATGTCTAAGTCATGCCCCTTTTAGGAGTTATGTCCCTTTGAAAACAAAATTTGAAAATCTTGTGTGCAAGAAATCTCAAAGGTATTAAAGCTAGAGCCATCATATTTAGTACACTGATTGGGGCTGAGGAGTAGATGACATGAATAATTTTTTAGCACTTTCTGTCAATTTTGACAAAATTATGCAATTTTGAAAATTTCATTGATTTTTTTTTCCACTTTTCGGTCAACTTGAAACTTTTGAATGGTGAATGATGGGTTATGAAATTTCATTTACAAATTCCTTATGAAAAAATATTTGACCCATATTTTTTCATGTCTAAGTTATGCCCCTTTTTGGAGTTATGTCCCTTTGAAAACAAAATTTGAAAATCTTGTGTGCAAGATATCTTAAAAAGTACTTGAGCTAGAGTCTTCATATTTGGTATACTGGTTGATGCTGAGAAGAAGCTCACCTGGTAAACTTTTGAGGACTTTCAGTCAAATTTCGACAAAATTACTCCTTTTTTGATTTTTTACTCCATTTCTAAATTGTCTGCAGAAAGCTTACATTCTGTTTCTGGTCCGAACAACTTCTTCAGGTAATTAAATTTCGATTCATTCATATGAAATAAATGAATCATACAAAGTGCCAGTTTAGGGACAAGCATACAGTTGGGGGCATGGTTTTTTACAAACACGCATTTCTAGTTCTCTTTTTTTTTTCAGGTCAATCAGTCATACAGAGTCTGTAGACAGTCTACTATCTGACATGAACACATGAAGGAATTTGTTTGATGGGTGGCACAGATGTAGTAAATGGGTAAGAGCATGTTGGAAAGTGAAGATGGTCATGAAGTTTATTTTTTGGTGAAATATAGAGCAACAAGTTTATAGTTCTATATCAGATTCTTTTTATAAAGAGGCAAAAGTGGGCAATGGTCATGAAATGGCACAACTGGAAAGAAATTCCCACCCAAATTGGAAAAGACTAAATTGACAATCAGGTACTTGTACCAAGAAAGCATATGGTAAGCGAATGAGCAGCTGCTCCCAAGGAGATCACTCAGCAAATTGAACTTAACTAAAAATATGAAAACATGCATAAAGAGCAAACAGCACATAATGTGAACCAATAACCATAAACAATTAGAACCACAACAGAAGTATGGCCTTTGAACAATCAGTATAGTAATATAAAATGTTTGGAAACCACCTTTTGTATTTAACCTTCTTCAGAAATAGTTACTGACAAATATAATTCACCAAACTGCCAATGTATCTGAAAATGGTTATCAAATAATCAGTAAAGGCTAAAAGTGGGCTTAACCATGCATCTAATATATATAAGGGAGGTAATCTAAATACATGCATATTGACAATGTTATAGGAAATTCCAGGACTTCATTCAAATGTTAGCATCTCATTTAATGGAACCTAATGATGAAAGGCATATAGCAAACATATCGTACAGGACCTAAGGGGACTGGAAGTTTGATATTTTGTGGCATCATATTAAATGAAGCATTTGATAAAAATCTCTTTGAAAAAAATAATGGCATGCTACTTTAGTCTTAAATCATAAACAAATACATGTAGTTACAAAGAACTTCTGCAAAGGTAGGTATATTGATATAATGTACATGTTCATGACATTTGTAAACTCTTTAGCTGTAGTTTTAGTAACTTTTACTGTTTTATATGAGCTGCCTTGTATAAAAAGCAACAATGTGGTTTCCGAACAGGCCTGACACAAACCGACTTGTACAAGCACAGACAAGAGCTAGAACGTTTTCAGGAGAAGAAGAATTGTACTATCCGAGTAGCGAAAACAAAGGCGCCGATCAGCAGTTACTGCGAAGCTGACCTGTGCCTTTGTTTTTTACTATAAAGATTGTTGTTTTTCCCATGTGGTGGCTCATATATCATTCATTGATTTTTCCAGAGGCTTTCAATTTGTATGACATTGACAAGAATGGTTTTATCACCATGAAGAAGCTGACTGACATCATTGATGCTATTTCAAGCATGGTTGAGAACACAAAGATGAAGATATGCCAGAGAAGAGAGTCAGGAAGAGGTTTCTCTCAGATGGAAATGGTAAGCTTTTGTCAAAGCTTACCAGCTCACCTGAGCTGAAGGCTAATGGGGAGCTTATAGGATGATACTCAAGCCGGCATCCCTGCATGTGTGCGTTCACATTTTCAAAGATTTTCTTCTCTGAAACAGCTTGACCAATCAAAGCCAAATTTCGTATGAGCATCTATAGGATGTTGGGACCAAAGTCCAACGTCTATATAAATAATTCAGGTCACATGACCAAGATGCTCAACTTTGAAGCATAAATCACTAAAGTACTACAAAGTATATATAAATCATGACCCTGTTTAGACCTTGGCATATTTTACTGCAAGATCATCATAGGTCGCTTATGCATTTGAATGGGAAAAACTGGTTAAATGTCATTTAAAAAGAATATCTTGCATGAAATGGGCAGCAGGACTGAATATAAATGATTCTGATAACTTCCCCCCCCCCCCCCACAGGCTCATCTGCCCCTCCCCCCATTTTGTGAAGAAGTAGGACTGAATATCAATGATTTTAAAAAAGATTAGACCTCAGGGGTTCATCTGCTTCCACCTGGGGGCAATATTATGTATACAACCATAATTTTTAAACCTCTTCTCTGAAACTGCTTGGCTTATCAATGCCAACTTAAAGGAAGTGGGAACCAATGTGTATACAAAAAATCCTGGTCAAGATGGCTGCCATGCCCATGCATGGTAAAATCCACGACTTCTTTTCTTTTGTCCAGTGAATGTATTTTTTGACTCTCAGGAGAGCGTTCATTGCATTTGGGCTACTTGTTGAGATTCCTAATTCCTATGAATGAGTTACTTGATTCTAAAGCACCTTTAAATATTTTTCACAAGGGGTGTTGCTGGTATTTCAGACAGGATGTAGCTGCGATGTCAGGCCAAAACTAATATCATATACTAACTCAGCTTTTAATCTCAACTGAAAATTTGTAAAAACCTGTTTAAAATCATATTGATTCCTAATTTGATTAGAAGAAGAGTGTCAATACAAATGCTGTAAATGCCATGTACAGATAATTTTGAGCCTGGGTCAAAAGTTAGAAAGTCCAATGGATAGACACTCAAAATTAGTAACTTTTTAATTTCAGGCTGGAGAACATTTTTCTGCTTCCTGCAATTATAATGTTGCAACTTCATAGTAATATGTTTGATTAGCACTGAGGTGAACCCAAGAACAGCCCTAAATCAGCAAACCTTTTATTGGTATGTAGATTTGCTCATGAAAATATTATTCCTGTTCTGCTCATACAAATGTAACATTTGTCTGTTGTGAAAGAAATTTGCATTAAACACTAGTAACCTGCCTATGGGAAGCTAACCTGTGAACAGGAGGGTTTATAGGATAGAATGGACCTTAGCTGTTTACCATGGGGGACCGGTAAAGTATTGTAAGCCAAATGAGCAGCTATTTTCCCAATAGGTCGCCACTCAGTTACCTTAACTAAAAATATGAAAACATACATAAGGCGCCAACAGCACCAAAAATTTTAAACACCAAGACATAAAACAAAAAGAACCACCACAGAAGTATCTAAAATCTTCTACTCCAGAGCTAGTGCACCAGTTTCAACAGAACTTGGGATGTTGCAGGCGGAAAGAATCTATGCTTATAAATAACGACTTTCACCGTCATTAACCTATTTGAGGCAATAGTGAACTCTAGGTTCCCTGGGCATTTGGTTTGGGAAAACTGAAGAAAATGTCATTGAGAGGGAAAATCTTGCACAAAATTAGCAAATTGACAGAATATGCTGCAGGAGTCTGACCAACAACAACAACAAAAAAGGATCCCAAGAATTTATCTGTCAGCACCTTGGATTTATATACATGCATTTGACCATTTATAGTATTCATACATGTTTTAATATTGTTATACATGTATATACCAGACCTCAGGTTATCATTTACTAGACCATTGACCCTTTCGTTTCAGAGAACCTGCCAGTCTCAAATTAGGCCAGTTTCTTCAACCACCAGCTCATCAACTCAGGCAGTGCTAAATGCAGGGATATTCCTTGGAAAAGATGACTGAAAGAAATTACTTTGTCATTCATGGAATTTCATGATAATTTTCAAAATTTGTTGAGCTCATTGGCTTGAAAATGACAAGTATACCAAAAACCATGACAGTTTTAGTAAATGGTGAAAAAATATGAATTGAGATGGACTGCAAACATAACTGAAATAGTAAGAGTGTATGATGAGAATTCTTCAGACAACGCGGCTATTCTTGGTCTACACACTAATGTCCAGTACAAAAGAAAATGTTGAAATGCTCAGTTTAAGTAAATGATAAATGGATACTGTGTCATTTTCTGATTAAAACCGGCAATGTCTGTGATATTGAACTCTAAAAATCTGATTACATATCATAACATTCTTCACAGAACACATACAGTATTTTAAAAAAAGGTACAAGTAGGCAAAGATCAGGAAAAGGCACAATCAGAAAAAGAATCCCACTCCAAAAACCCGAAGTGGGAAAAAACCAAGCTAACAATCAGGTACTTATACCATGAAAACATTTCGTAAGCTGAATGAGCAGCTATTTTCCCAATAGACGGCCAATCAGTTAAATTAACTAAAATATGAAAACATACATAAAGCGCCAACAGCACAAAAGTATTAAACACTAAGACATAAAACAAAAAGAAGCACCACAGAAGTTTGCATCTGAATCTGAATGGTTTACCAGTGACTCGCCAAATTGACAATACTTCACTAGGGGGCACACCAGGAGGGAAATCAGTCCAACACATATGCCAACTCAAAAACAAGTTCTACCTCAACTGAGCCAAAGACTCACTGGTGAGCTAATAGGTGCTAGTTAAGCTCAAAGGATTGGCATGTCATGGCGTCAGTCGGCTTTGTCAATTTTATTTGTACATGATAAATGAAAATCTCCTCTAAACCTCATGGTGTATATTAACCAACTTTCAAATCGAAATCTTATTCCAATTTGTTACAACGTGTCCCACAGTAATATCTTAGAAATGCCTAAGAAACAAAATTTGACATCGCCACAAAATGGGTTAAAGTCATCGTTGGATCAAATAGTGACTGCTTTCCCAGTTTTGTTTGGTTTACTTTAGTTAAATGATGGCTTATTTAACTTTCCAGTCAAATTATTTTGTCATAGTGAGAAGCCACTACTTTCTGGGTTATAAACTATGTCAAATCTGCCTTCGTTTCTAAAAACTTTCTAGTAATATGATGGAGATAATTCATTTTGCATGTAGCAACGCCATATATAAATGAATACTTCATATTATATTTTTCTTGTTCATTACTGAATTGGGAAATAAGTCTGCAAAATGTATAAACCGAGTTTGAAGAGAATTAGTATCACGGTATTGCGATTCTTTGACAAGGAAATCTAGGCAACAAGTTGTTGTAATAGTGAGGGTGGAGATGTAAAAATTTTAGCTCCCATGCGATTTTTATGCTAAAATTTATTTTTTTGCTTTAAATGATAGTTTAGGACTTAAATAATCGGAAAATTGTGGGGTTCAATTTTTTCCAGCACTGGACCCAATTTTAAGGGCTTTCAATGATGACCACGCCCATTTTGTACCTTTTTAGTCATGTAAACATTAACCAGCCTCTTTATTCTTTAAAATTTTTACATTTGGCACGCATTCTACAATTTATATCTTCTTTTGAAGTTGGTATTGTGTTAAATAATGAGTTTGTACTACTTATTGGCGAGACAAGCCTACTATACTTATAATAAAGAAGTGGGTGGGGTAAGTAAAGGCGGAAAATGGGGATGTTGTGATAGAATTCCGTTATATGGTACAAACTTTACATAAACAACTTATTCTAATACCTGGAACGTTTTAACATGCAAATTAACTAAAATATCATATGAACCCATCAAAACCAACCCTTGATAATGATAGGGGTAAGCAATAAACATAGTGGTCTGAGCAGGTGCCGAATCTAAAATGCATGCTCAACAAAATATTGCTCCTTTACTGATTCACTCGTCATCTTCGTTATCTATGTCACCAATTTGTATTTCCTGCTTGCTGAGATTGTTAAATTCAGTGCATAGCATTTATAATGAGGTGTGCAAGGCAGTTTGTTACTGTAGCACTTACATCTCGAGCCAACACATCCCGTTTTACAGCCGCACGTTGTCAATTCAATAACACATTTTGGAGCTATCTCATCTAAGCACATCACTGGCTTGTATAGAGTTCCCTCTACCAGCTATCCGCTTTTGGGAGAACTGGCCAGTTTGTTGTGTAGGATTTGTCACGCATGGCTATGTAATTTGCACGCGTAATATGAGGGATAAGGGTAGCGCGTGTTGGAGGTAAACTCTCGCCTTCCAAGTTCCTTGTACGAAACATTTCCCATCGTAATGACGGCATGTTAGTAGATCCTTACATACAGTATATGCGGCACACAAAGTTTTCTAAACCCTGAAGCTGTGGGGGTTAGCTACCCATTATCAAGCTGGGTAGGAAAGACTGATGAGCCGAGATTCCGAAAACAGTCAATGGCTGGGTCGTCTTCGTCACTTGTCATGTAGGCATCAACCCACGATTTCTTTGATTTGCCCACGAAATTTTCCCACCCCAATCATTGCCAGAGAAGTTATGAAGCCCCATAAAAACCTTGACATTTGCGAGCGTTAATAACACGTACTCTTTCGATTTCATCTTTTTCGCAATATGTTCTACCCTTTCCAGTTAAAAATTTCAGGCGTGTTTGAGATGCAAGTAAGCCGCGTGAGATGAGATCAATCAGAAGAATAAAGACGTCTGTGTCCGCTGATGAAACACATATCTCATGACAAGGCTGTTCTGTTGCAGACGCCAAAACTTGATTTTGTATAAGTGTATCAGCCTCTTCGTGAGTATGAACTTCTTCTACCTTTGATACTGGTGTCGTACGCCACGACCACAGAGCAAGCAGCACTATCATGGAAATGTGCGATCAAGGCTTCTGCCAGACATACTGTCAAACTACTCTTTGTCTTGGATGAAGAGAGGTTCTTTAATACAGGGTTGTTTAAGAGGCATTGAGAGTTTCATTTCAAAATGTATTTCATATTCAGTGGTCAATTTCTGAAGTATCAATACTTTGAATGTCTTGATCCTCAGATAGGCCTTGCTGCACAACAGTCTGCACATTTGCATCATCTGTGCTTTTGCTGTCTTCATGCGTAGCTAGGAAGAAAGCAAGGGCCCAAGAATGGGTATAGTCTTTTGACACTAATTGCTTTCGCTTTCCTAGCTGATAACTTTCAAAGCGTATTGGCTTTGCTTTTGTAACTTCCAATTCAGGCAGATATTTGCTTGGCGCGACAGCGTCAAGCAATTGAAACGGAATGAGGATTTCTCCTCAATCTGTGGGGTTTTTCCTTCAATCTGTGGGGTTTCCCTTTGACATCCAGGGGCCTGGTTCCAATCGCAATGTTTTGCTACACTTCTTGCATAATAAAAAAATTGAAGACGGAAACCAGACTTGCTCTCCGCCGTTTTTTATTAGGACTTGTGGGAAGAATGACGTACTTGGATCTAACGTTAAATATTTAGTTGGAGTTCTGGACGGATAATGCTAAAACCCGGAACTTTGTCCTAGGTCCGACTAAGTACGAAAGCTTGAAATCCACCGTAGCGAGGAAGTGTTCATGACCGATGCGACCCATCGAGTCACTGAAAAACTCCACAAACCTACGAAAAACCACAACACACGGACAAATAATGGTATATGCAGACTAGCCAAGCGTTCCTTTTAACAAGGAAAATTTATTTACGTCAAAGGCCTACCGTGAATCAGATTTGAGTTTTTCTGGAATGACAAGGGGTTGATTTACAGGCTTTCACCTTTCTCATAAATGTATTCACTGCTCTTAAAGGATCTCAGTTTTAATTTTTATTCCCATCAACATTCCTTTGGTTAATGACAATAGCAGTGCCATGAAATGTATTCTGCCCATTTGGCGTGTCTTCGAGAAGATCGATGTTGTCAACTGCAAACCATATCGATGTTGTCAACTGCATTACCCCCTTTTCGACAAAGTCGGGCAGGCAATAACCTCCTGTCTAAATCATCCGGCCGAGGACAGCTTGCTCAACGCGTTTCTCAATGTCAATGATCTTTTTGTAGTCACTTCTGAAAGGTTGTTGTCTAGATTCCTGTCACACACTCGTGCATGGACAGCGAGTGGAAGACCTACAGAGATGGGTGTTTGTAAGGTCTGAAGGAATACATCATCTTTCGTTGGTTTGTGTTACTTGGTGATCTGTGCGACCGTTCTGGATCAGATGCTGACATGAAAGGTCCACTATTTTGTCAACTTCTTCATTTCGCGTTTCAGATATTCTGTGCACATGACGCCCAAACAAAAGATACGTCATCTAGAACTGAAGGAAATCTTCAAAATTACCATTGAAAGACCAATCTCTAAACTCCATCATTTCATGTCTTAACATATTTGCCGTACTCTGTGATTGTGAAATTTTATCTTCATTATCAAGTAAAGACGACCTAATTTCCATTGCTTTGCTGACAGCAATAGGTAGAACTATACTTTCAGGCTCAGTCTTTCGGACAGATTTGATGAACTGAACATTTGGCAGTCGTTCAGATATAAGGTTTTTCAGGTGTTTTTTTTCTGACTCTGTAAGACAAACTTGGTGCCACTTTAAAAGTGATAAATATTCTTCATTGACATGTAACTTCATCACCAGTGAGAGTTGCTTGGATGGATATAAGTAACTATTCGTCACATATGACCGAATAAGCTGGGTGTCACTAAATGGTACGCTGTGCTGGGCGTAAGCATGTTCTGTGATACCACTTTTCTAGGGCAGACACATCCCCAGCGTCTCAGACAAGCAAGTGCTTACTTGATCATTCTCCGTGTTCTGTCTGATGTCAATTAAGGTTTTGCCCATACTGTCAGATTCTACGCGATGGAGGGGTTTGTTTTTGTCCGTTGGACAAAAGCTACAGGATGAGAACATGCATTTGAGCGTTGGGGATTGTTTTTGTTCTTTTTGGTTGAGGGGTGCCAACAGAAGTTGAGGGTCTTCCACGCTTGCACAGAGAACTACTAGAAACAGGAGAGTCAGATATAGAAGTCTTAGATTTTCGCAGCCGCTCAGTCTTCATTTTATTTACTAAGGGGCTTCCTACATTCACTATGATAATAGACATAACTTTTTGCACATTCACTAAGACTGTTCAGGCGATCACAGAGCGGTTTGATTTCAAGTTCGCCAAGAGATAGCCGATCATTACAACATGTTACTAAATCAGCAATCATTTCAGAACTGCTGATCAGTTTCTCGGATGATGGAGTTGAGCCCTCATTGCAAATTATACACAATTTAGTCGCCGACATTTTGAACACGTGTGTTCTGTGTCTGTGTTTGATACAGACAAAGAAATAAAAGTTTCATATAATATATAATGACGTATTTGATTACATTGCATTTATTACAGATTAAGCGCTCGTTTGGTTAACCCATGGACGTATTTGATTACATTGCATTTATTACAGATTAAGCGCTCGTTTGGTTAACCCATGGACATATTTGATTACATTGCATTTATTACAGATTAAGCGCTCGTTTGGTTAACCCATGGAACTGAACGCCTTAAAAGTGATTTTGGTGGACGAAAGTTCGCCCAAAGTCAAATGGAATCGCTGAAAAAAATAGATTATAATGCTTTTTGTTTTAAATTAGAAAATGTAAACATGCCCTCCCCCAACAAAATAGTGTAAGGTGGTCGGGTGGGAATATGGGCTGCGTGTGCCTCCAGGCAAAGCTTCTAAACTACTGACAAACCATATGATTACTGGTAAACCGCTCGTCTGAGCCTGCCTAGGAAAAGTGGTTTATATCCATACATATAAACCATAATGTTTTGCTTTGGTGGTTATATTAATGAAGCATATTTTGAGTGTCATGACATCCTAATGTTGGGTAAAAGTCCCATAAAATGGGGGAAACGTCCCGACATGACCATTGCGGTTGACTGGGACGTAAAGCATCAAACAAACAAACAAACAAGCAATAGTGGCACATGAAAGACATCACAGTAAATGCGGCAACGCAAATGAATGGCAAAACCACGCACAACACAATGTAATTCCGTATGCATTTGGGCATTTGCATGCCCATATTTGGGCTCTCATGGGTGTAGGTGTAGTTGGGCTCCCGATAGAACCCACACTTGGATCTAAATTATATTAGGGTACATGTTGATATTGGTGTAGTCTAACAGATTTCTTGAAAGAAATGTCAATATATGGGCATTCATCGCTTAGAGAGCATTTCATTTGAAATGGGCTCTATGGGTGAAGCCCAAAAGTTCTGCTATATTGTTAGGAAACATATTTTATCTAATGGGCATTTATGTTTGCCCAATATTCACACAAATACAAATTCAGACGAATCTATTAAAGTCGCTGGCAAAAATACGATTTTGGGCTCCGACATGGAAATAAAGAGCCCAAGCCTGGGCTTCGGGATAATTCTATCACAATACAAGTATTAAAATGGACTCGGCACCCTTAAATCGCGTATTTTTGGCACTAAGCACTTCACAATTAGTCAAATATGCGAAATGTCATGAAACATTTTGTTCTAAAATGGGCCTTATTGTTTACTTTACTAAATGGGAGCCCAGTTTGGGATCTGGGGCTTGGAAAAATTGAACCCCATCATTTTCGTGCATAGTACACTCAAATCAATTGATTCAAGCAAAAAAATCAATTTTAGCAAACAAATCGCACGGGATTACATCTCGACCCTCACTTAGGGTAATTCTCATCGTCGCCAGTAATTTGATGCGAGTATTTTTTAAAGGCATAAATGGAAATCCTTTTTTATTGTTCAGTTTTTTAAAACATTGACATATATATATATCAATCGCTGCCTCCGTACGGTTCCGGCAAATAGTTTGTTCAGCAATGTTTGTTTACATTGCAAATACTTCCGGGTTGAACAAATGTCAAACCGCAATTCTCGAAATAAATTTGAACATTTCATCATTGTTACATTCGTGATTTCTGTGACAACTGCTTGGTCATGTACCAATAGGAAACATCAATGCACCGAAGCATTTCAAACTGATATAGACGGAGAAAATATGGAACACGGAGCGGATAATGACCCGACGTGTCCTAAACGTGATATCACAAGTGTTCATTCCGATCAGATACACGAAGTTCACAATGTGCCCATGGAAGTTTTAATTCGACCTTTTCCATCAGTACTTGATGAATCGAAAGTTGATTCGTTAATGGACACGATAAAGGTGATGTAAAAACGAATATATACACTCTTTAGAAGCCCATTTCCCATGAATTGCAGCGAAAATACATGTAGCCTCCGTTCTAGCCGAACACCGAGCCGAACAATGTCATCTACTGAGGAGACACTGATCATCAAAGTGGTCGTCTCTTCAGTGATAGGACTGATCATCTTTTTTTTAGCTCACCTGAGCCGAAGGCTTACAGGTGAGCTTGTAGGATATACAGGCACCTGGCGTCCGTCTGTCGTCCACCATTTTCATGATTTTCAAAGATCTTCTTCTCTGGCCAATCAAAGCCAAATTTCATATGAAGCATCTGTATAGGGGGGACCAATGTGTATATAAATTATCCAGGTCGCCAAGATGGCTGCCATGTCCATATATGGTAAAACCCCTTCAAAAGTCTTCTACTCTGGAACCAATGGACCGATTTCAACGAAACTTGGTAAGAAGCATCAATTACTCAAGTACTACAGTACAATGTATATATAAATCATGACTCTGGGTGACCTTGATATATTTTTAAGGCAAGGTCAACTTCGGTCGCATATGCATTTGAATGGGGAAAACTGTTAAAATGTCATCAAGAGCAAAAATCGTGCAGGAAATGGGACTGAATATCAATGATTCTGAAAAAAAAAAAATACTGGACCTGCTTTTGAAAATTGTCAAAATGTAATTAGAAGGGAAAAAATTGAGGGAAATGTGCAAATGGACAGAATATTTATGATTCTGAAAATAAAATTGACCCCAGGGGTTCATCTGGCCCTGCCCTGCAGCTATATACATGTATATTATTGCAGATCTCAGGTGAGCGTTTAGAGAACCATTGGTCCTCTGGTTTTTCTTAAATATTAGTTTGAAATTTCTTCGATGGCTCGATTGCAAGTAGAGCAAGGCAAGCCAGTGTCATTGTAGTAAGCATGTGACAATACATGTAGAAGCGACTTTGACCTTTAAAGTAATGTGTCTGCGAAAACAGATGCGGATAAAATATTCACTGATTTGCTATATTTGACAATATCATAATGCACTGCATTTACATGTGTTTGTATTTAATTTCAGAATCCAGAGACCAAAGACCGTGTACCACCAATAGATGTTCTGTGGATCACGGGGCGTGGCGGAGGAAATTACTACTATTCATTTGGTGGTTGCCATAGATACGAGGCATACAAAAGACTGAAAATGGAGACGATCCCGTGCAAACTTTTCAAATCTAACATATCCGATCTCAAGATTTACCTCGGTGCTTCCACGCCAGATCTCATCTGAGCCGCGATGTGAGAAAACCGGTTTATCGGGGTTTCCGACCAGGTCTGACACAAACCGGCCTGTGCACCTACAGAAAAGGGCTAGAAGCTTGAAATTTGAGGAGAGAATGTACTATCCGAGAAGCGAAGAAAAAGGTGTTGATCAGCTGTGCATTGAAATCGGTTTGTGTCTGTCTATCTTGTTGCATTGGACACTGTCCCGACCTCTTGTACAAATATTTTAATTTTGTAAAACCGGGGTGAACAGAGACATGGACTTTTCTGTTTATTTTGTTTTCTTCTAACTGTGCTTTTGGTGCATTCACATACACGTGCGAAATAAGTGTGCGGCGGCTCAGTTAGTTTCTTACATTGTACTTGTGAAATTATTACCTCATGTGCTGGTTCACATAATAAATTATTCTTATTACTTTTCGTTTTATTTCCACCCTTCGTACTCAAGTGACTGCTTAACAGTAAAATAATTTGAGAGCCACGCCTGTTTGTGGACCAGATTCTAATAAGCTACTGTATTTTTCGTTTCGCATTAATTTGTTTTACGTACCACACACGGAGTCAATACATTGGTTAAAAGTTCCATCCGAAGTCCGGGAAAACTATCTAGTCGAGAGGCCGGGAAGGAACCCACAACCGGCATTGCTTATATACGCTCGTACAAGGCAGTGAGTAAACCTTCTGAAGCCATATATTGTAACGCTCGTCTCAAATGAACTCATGAGCTGATGAACGTTACGTGAAAATCGATGACTTAAAATGCAAACAACCTCTTCCTCAGAGCGAGCTGCAAATACACAACTACCAGTCGGTTATAACAGGGTGCTTACTTGGTCCCGATATCACGGCCACCAATCCAGCTCTTTCATAGCAAAAGGCAATGATAATAAATTCATTTGCGGTACTTCCCACTATGCAGCTGCGGGGTTATATTAATAAGAAAGTTTTGTTTGATTTTTAAGACTTTCAGTTTGGCTTGTGTACATAGAATCGTCCCCACATCTATTGCAAACTTCATAGCAGTAAACGCTAAGACTAACTCCTGTCCTCGGAAACCGGACCGACGGTGCGTCTGAATTGCGTGCATCGATTAAAGTAGTCGGACGGTAATACGAAAGAAATTCCCTCTAAAAGGCATAGTGAACCTCCTCAATAAGTCATTTTTGAATGCCATCACAGAAAGTTCATGTGAACGTCACCACATGTCACTTCCATCCATGTCTTCCGGGTCAACAATGGAGATTGGTAACGTAAAGATTTCTCTCAGACTGTTTAAAAATACAGGATTTAACTAGTTTGAAGTATTTCAATCATTTCATAAGGCAGAACATTCAAAAGTGTCTCTTGCTTGTACATGTACTGGTATGTTTTTCTCAGTGATGTTTAAAATCGAAACGACTGTAATCATCGGCACAATGCTCTCACTGAACTTCAGACTGATGGCGTTTCATATACATGAAACTGCTATATATGTGAGATGGCCATTCGGTATATAGGTATGATCTGCTACAGCCATCATAAATGATCATAAACGGATGGATTTCTTTTCTCATTTCAGTGTTGCTGTTGATTGCATTTTTGAAAGTTTCAGGTATTTTAAATTTTGACTAACCGTTATTTTATCTTCCCATCGGAAACGATCAAATATTTATTGATAAAACAGAATTTCTTTTTGACGGCAGTTTACCAACTCTGTTGAGAGCGTAGCGTACAGCTGACTGCTTGGTACTAGACTAGCTACTAGTCTGATAAATATGTTTTGCTCTTTTTTGTAACATCTTTAATTGTCCTTTTTGATAGCTAGTACATGATATTTTCTAAAGTATGCATCTTGGCTTAGATTTTGTTAAAATCGAGACAGAGGAGTAGACCATGTTATGTCCAAATGATGACCATTTTATATAAAAAGATTTTTACCTTTGTAGATTTGTCATTTTAACGCCTAGTGGCTAGGCTAGCTTGGTACCTGCCTATAATGCAAGTTTGTATATATATATATATACCGAGTTCCACAGCCATCGCAACTTTATTTTTTTCCTCTCATCTATCTGAAAACAATTGTACCCAATCAGCATCAAAATGACTCGAAAATCTTTGTTATCAAATCCGAGGTTTTAGTGTACATGCGCGGGAACATGCCTCGGGGTACAAAGATGCATTTTCCGTGCCTCGCGCGCGCGGTCTCGAAATTTTTCAAAACACTGTGCTCAATTCATTGGTCGTCCGATCAGTGTATGGCAATTTCATTGTTGAAACCTACTTCAGAAATTGCGACTGATTTTCAGTACCCGAAAACTTCCTTGTTTTTAAGCGTTCAACGTCACTTGGTCACGTGGTCGACGTCACTGCAGATGTCAACCATGTGCATTAGTTTGTGTTGACAACATAGCCTTGTTGAATACAGTGTATTGCAGTTATGGGAAATTCGTTTTACACTGCAATTCGCTGCTTAAGAATAGGGTGGTGTACACAGTTTAGCAAGAAATTCGTCAAAATGGCTGATTTCCTTAATTTTTCAAAATGACCCCTTCGTCAGTTTTTACGCAGTTGTAGGCGAACCGCTGATTTTCATAGGTCGTGTTTGAAAATGGTTAAGCTACATATATGCAGAATTTCGGAATGAATCGACTGAAACCACCACAGAAAGTTATTCTAATTTAAATGACGAGTTGCGTTGGCTGTGGAACTCAGTATAATTCGAAGCACAGGAACTGGTGCGAATTCAAAGCAAGATCGGAACCACCAAAAGTTCAGAAATAAAAATACTGCACAGAAACCGACACCAGAACACCGACATGTGAAGAAATCCCGCATTGGAACGGTCATTAGTATGAAGTTATTTGGTGTATTTGGGGAAAATTACCTGGGTACATGTAATCTCGATATCAGCTCTTGCAGTCGATTAACTGAAATACCGTTATAGGTCAGAATTTGTTCGGTCCACACTCGGATCCAAAATTTGGTTTAATTGGATTCGTGGTCCACAGGACGACCGTTCCAGAAGCAACTAAACAGTTTAACATTGCGAAAACATGCCCATGCTATATACAGAGATTTTTAAAGTTGTCAAAAATGAAAATTTTCAATAGAAAAATTCTGATATTTTTCTTATTTTTGCTCAAAACATAGATTGTGAGTACCCAAAATCTTTGTTTTGGAGCAATAATAATAATAATAATAATAATAATAATAATAATAATAATAATAATAGGTATACCCCTGAAAACCCAATTTTCTATAAAAGTGGGGTTCAAGAGGGTATACATTTCACGGACATGTTTTCCTGATGAAGACAAACATAAGTTTTTCTTTTCTTTTCTCTATCTACAGCTGCCCTGAACTGTCTGGCATGTGATCATGCGACTACCATAGACCAGTGTCATGTAACGCCATGTGCTGCTGATGAGGTCAGTGAAAGCTTCAGCAGAAGCTTTAATTTTCGATTTTTTTTTTAGTATTATAGTTATATTGAAAGTTTGTGAAATCGCAATTGTTTCCAACGTGGGTCGATCGTTTTAGATTTGGTTGGTTGATTGGGGTTTAACGTCCCACCAACAGCTATGGTCATATGGAGACGGGACCTCGGTTTATAGTCCCATCCGACGGACTGGAGAAGCCCGGGATCGAATCTGCGACCCCTCGATCGTTTTAGATGATTCACGGTCTGAAATAAACCACTAACTTAAAACAATTCAAAACATTCTATCTACATGTCATCAGTGAAATGAAATTAACGTGGGGGCTTTCCTTTTTTTTTTTTTTTTTTTTTTTTTTTTTTGGCCAGTTTCTTTTTGTATCGCTCGCAGAGGGTAGCAAACATTAGAAAGCAAGCATATACACTACACTGCGTTTGTTTCCGGCTTTCTGTGGCCTTAAATCTTTTCATGTTTTATCGGTCACAAGTACATGAGACTAATAGGAATATAGTATGTTCATACAGAGCTTGCATGCATGTACGTATTCCCCAAAAAGTGTTTTCCAAGACGCATTTGAATCGTTTTAGCCTGTTTCAGTAGTAGAGCTAAATGATAATTTTTCTTGGCGTCACAGGAATGTTATATGGACGAGGTAGTGGATGATATCTCTCTCTTCTACAGAGCTGGCTGTCGGGCTAAGGATGTGAGTAGTTTCCGGCGGGGAATTTGATCACGTTTTGCTTATTGCATTCAAATACACAGAAAAGATGTTTGTGGTTTATAGTTAATCACGTTTAATACGATCTGTTTATTAGTGAAGTTTTTTATATAGTGAAGTTTTTATATAGTAAAGTTTTTTTATATAGTGAAGTGTTTTTTTTTTATATAGCGAAGGTTTCATGTTAAGAGACAAGCAAGTTTTACATATTAACAGTCAGTAAAATACATCTCAATGCAACATCTTCATTCGGCTGTTTGCAGAGATCTTTGCATGTTTAACAAAAATTAAAGAATGCATTTTCATATTCATTTAAAGTACTACAAGTACATTAATTGAAATCAGTAACAATAGTAACCATATCATGCTTACAAGCTGTTATTTACTTTATTTTATGTTGTTTTATTTTTTTCACTGTATGCTATCAAAAAATGTTTTACAAGTTCCAATATTTATTTCATAGCTCCTATTGTCTATGTATTTTATAGGTTTGTAGGTCAGCAATCTCATCGGGCAAGAGAGACACAGAATTAATAGCGTGTGCGAGGTGTTGTAACACCCCACCAGATAACTCCAGTTTCCCCTGCAATTCCAAGCTGTGTGGGATACAGGCGTCAGCACCAGGTTGTTGGTTTAACCATAGGATACTTCCAATATTTGGATCCAAGAGTTGGATACAGGCAAAGCGATAAAAAAGATATCGAACATCATTAGACCAACACCCTACTTGATTAAAAATCTTTGATACCCATTAGTTATGTGCCATATTAAGCTAGTATCTCACTGGCACGCGAATTTCTCGCGACTGTTTTGCGAATTTTGTCGCGGGACTTTCGCACGACATTCGTGCGAGTGTCGCGCGAGTGTCGTGAGAATTTCTTGTGTCGTGAACTAGTCGCGAACTGGTCGCGAAGTTTTTCAACATGTTGAAAAATTTTATGCAAATTTTTTCTCCAAAATATTTCGCAAGACTGTCGCGCGACTGTCGTGCGACGGTCGCGCGACGTTCGCGCGAGTGTCGCGAACTTGTCGCCGCGTTACAATGCGAAATTTTCGCAACACTCGTACGAATGTCGCGCGAGTGTCGCACGACGGTCGCGCGACAGTCTTGCGAAAACCTCGCGACTATCTGGCGAGAAAATAAAACTAAGCGACATTCGTACGAATGTCGCCCGACACTCGCACGAATGTCGCGCGACTGTCGTACGAATTTAAATGAAAATAAGTTACATTCGCGGGAAAGTCGTGAGACAATCTCACGAATGTCGCGCGACTGTCGTGCGACAGTCGCGCGACTATCGCGCGATATATTTTCAAAATTAGACCGAAATTCGCGAATTTGTCGCAAAAATGTATATTCAATGAGACTGCAACGTGAAAGTTGTGTTTATATCGTTTATCTTTGTCGCGAAATAGTCGCGAACTATTCGCGAACTAGTCTCCAGTTGTCGCATTCCAGTGAGATAGGGGCTTTACAGGCATCTGAACAGTCTTAAGTCACAGCCTATGTACTTTATCACCGTCTTGACGGATGCCATGTGAGCCATTGCATAAGAAAACCAACAACATGCATAGTCAAAACAAATACTGCACAGCTGATCAGTACCTTTGTTTTCACCCTATATATAGTACAATGTCTCTTCTTTCTAAATCTGAAATTTCAAGCTTCTAGCCTGCTTCTGTGGCTGTACAGCCTGGTTAGTGTCAGACCTGGGTGGAAACCCACATCATTGTTTTTTTTCTCATGGGAAGGCTCATGTAATATTTTGTAAAAAATGAAATTTAGCCCCAATTGTATTTCTATAAAGTGATAAGTGATAGTGATAAGTGTGTGATACCTAGGCTGTTTCTATATTTCCCAGGAGCAAGAGATCTAAACCTGTGTTACCAGTGCTCAAACGTCTATGATCTTAATGCCTGTAATGGCTTTGTAACATGCCAACATAATGAGGTATATCAGAGTTAATTTTGTTTAAATTCTATTACAAAGAACATGCCTATACAATTGATAGATTTTTCTTAAACTGTTAAAATTTAAACTTTTTGGATGGAAATTTTCAATATTTTCCATATTTTTGCTCAAAACATTGATGGTGGGTACGCGTAGGAGCCACCTTGCCAAGGTGGTTCTAATGAGTACCCAAAATCTATGTTTTGGATAAAACATAAGAAAAAATGTTTAAGCCTGTAAACCCTGAGAATTCCAATAGGCCTACAAACCATGCTTCGAATGTCATCAATTTACATATTCAAATGCATTATACTTTAATAAAATTAGTTTACAATGTTTTAACTTCTAGTATTTATTGTATTGTAAACCAAGCAGTTTTTTAAAAAAAAAACAACAAAAAAACAAAACAAAACAAAAAAACAAAAACAAAAAAAAAACTTATTGTATACCTTTTCAGAGACAAGCAAGTTTTACATATTAATAAAATTTTATAAAAGCTAAGAATTTACATTATCAGTTTATCAGGACATCATTATATTATAATATTATACAATAGTTATAACACTGTATTAGCGGCAATATGCAGAACATATGCTTTTATTCAACACTGCATTCCCAACAGCCAAAAAAGGCATTTTAGATTGCCAAAAAGGTACAAGTAGGCAAAGATCAGGAAAAGGCCCAATCAGAAAAAGATTCCCACTCCAAAAACCGAGGTGGGAAAAAACCAAACTAACAATCAGGTACTTATACCATGAAACATATCGTAAGCCGAATGAGCAGCTATTTTCCCAATAGGTGGCCACTCAGTTACCTTAACTTATATGAAAACATACATAAGGCGCCAACAGCACAAAAAATTTTAAACACCAAGACATAAAACAAAAAGAACCACCACAGAAGTATCGACTTGGAATGATCAGTAACACAAAGTTACTGGCGGGCTTAAACCGGTTTTACAGGCATGTGTTGGCAATTGAAAACGTTCAATTTACGTTCTACGTCATTTTGGCAATCTAAAACACCTTTTTTTTTGCAATATAGAACTCTTTTTGTTTATCAAATCGGTTATTTGGGATTGCCGCTAATAAGGTGTGATTATATTAATGTTGCCTCTAAATCCCAGGTATGTGGAACAGCTCTACATGACATACCCGGTCATCCTGAACCAGCCTATAGTATGGGGTGCCACTCAGCAGGGGTAGGTTACAAAATTGTTTTCATGCTCAACTTGGCTGAAACTGAAATTTATGGCCCATACTTTCTTCTTTTGAAAGTTTTCACTGCTTCCAAAGGATCTAACTTTATATATTTTATTTATCCTAATCATAAAAAAATGCCAAAAACTATTGGCATTTGAACTTTTATAAGCAGGATAAATTACTGGCTTTGGCTCAAAACATGTTCGAACCGCCTCAGTTAGAAATATTTTAGAATAAAAATAAGAAAAGTAGGAATACCCCTGCATTCCCCAATTTATGCTATAAAAGTGGGGTATAAGGGGTTATACTTTTCAGGAACATGTGAGCCGCATCGTGAGAAAACCGGATTTTTGCCTAGGCGAAAACAAAGGCGCAGATCAGCTTCGCGGTTACCGCGAAGCTGATCAGCGCCTTTGTTTTCGCTACACGGATAGTATATTTCCTCTTCTTCTTAAATCCGAAATTTCAAGCTTCTAGCCTGCTTCTGAGCTTGTACAGCCCGGTTTGTGTCGGACCTGGTCGGAAATCCCGAAGACCGGTTTTCTCGCGTCGCGGCTCATGTTATCCTGATGATTTTTTCTTTATTTGCACCAAATGAAGAACTACTAGTAAACACTTATTCTGTAGACTAATATTCTGTAGACAGGACTAGTCCTCACTGAGAAAATGACCTATTTCATTGCAAATTGTTGTTTCTATATTTAAGCCGCCTCGTGGGAAAACCAACAATGTGGTTTTCGAACAGATCTGCCACAAACCAGCCTGTACAGCTACAGAAGCAGGCTAGAAGCTTGAAATTTTTGAGTTAAGTAGAGGAGGAATTGTACTATCCGAGTAGCAAAAACAAAGGCGCTGATCAGCTTCGCGGTTACCGCGAAGCTGATCTGTGCCTTTGGTTTTGCATATGCAGATTGTTGTTTTTCCCATGAGGTGGCTCATTTCTATATTCCAGAAATGTGTTAAAGCCACACAGCAGATCATACAATTAGCAGACAGGTATGGTGGCTTTGGTAGAAGATCCGTCACTGGTTGTACAGCGTGTTGCGGTGACTCACTGTGTAACACCGGAGATTGTAAAAAACTTGCAGGTTGGCTGGAGATTTGTTTTAAATTCTTACTTTTCATCCCAGGTTATGAGGGTCTTGTATTGGTTTACAGTGTAATTTTGGGTTAAAAACACGATTTGGAGGTTTAGGCCGGTGGAGAAAATCACCAGTTTGTTCGTTTTTCTTTTTGGAGAAGAACCATCTTCTACAAGGGAGATCATACTGAATTTTACAAGTTATGCTGTAAAACACAAAATTACATGTAATATTAAATTGCCAAGAAGATATACCTTGTTAATGAATAAATTGCTTCTTTTTTTTCAGAAAAACTGTACAGACTTTACAAGGGAGGTAATCTCAATATTACCACCCTTAAGATGCACTGATGTTAAAGTGTTATGTTCTGTAAAACAGTAGAATAAAGTTTTGGGAATACAGATGTTACTCCTGTTGTAGCTCAGATTTCACTTTCATGAACAAGAAAATGTTGAAAAAAAGCTGTTGCAGTCTTAATACTTCTCTTTCTTAGACAATGGCCAGCTAAGACCAAAAGTGTGTGTTGCATATGAGTTGCATATGTTGCAAAACATTGCAATGTGAATCACAAGCATTTCTTGCACATTCATTGAATAATGATCAAACATGGTTATTTCAATAAAATAACAATTTCCGACGCACTCAGGGGCAGTTTCGTCAGGAAAACATGTCCTTGAAAAGTATACCCCCTTAAACCCCACTTTTATATAGTAAAACTGGGGTATACATATTTTTCTTACGTTTGCTCCAAAACATAGATTGTGAGTACTCGTTAGAATTACCTCGGCCAGTTTTGGGCAAAAATAAGAAAAATATAAAAACAATTCTACTGAAATTTTTCAATTTTTACGACCTAGGAAAAATCTGTATCTCACATGGGAATGTTTTCACAATAAGGACTCAGATTCAAACATCCTCAAGTGTCAGCAAATGCTAATGCATGAAAAGGCAAGTGTGATCCCTTTAATAAATGAGCCTCGACGCGAGAAAACCGGTCTTCGGGGTTTCCGACCAGGTCCGACACAAACCGGCCTGTACAAGCTCAGAAAAGAGCTAGAAGCTTGAAATTTCGGATTTAAGTAGAAGAGGAATTGTACTATCCGAGTAGCGAAAACAAAGGCGCTGATCAGCTTCGCGGTTACCGCGAAGCTGATCTGCGCCTTTGTTTTCGCCTAGGCAAAAATCCGGTTTTCTCACGATGCGGCTCAAATGTAAATCAAAACCCTGCACTCATCATTTCATTCTTTTAACGTCTTTACCTTGTTAGGCGCTAATGACTCATCAGGGTTGATGCGTTGTTAAACAACAAACAAACAAACAATCATCATTTCATCAGTATTAAACTAACACTAAGTGCAAGAATGTGCAAGCAGATCATATGAGCCGCATCATGAGAAAACCTGATATTTGCCTATGCGAAAACAAAGATGTAGATCAGCTTCGCAGTAACTTCGAAGCTGATCAGGGCCTTTGTTTGTTGCCACTGGGATAGTACAATTCCTCTTCTTTCTATCAAAATCCAAAATTTTCAGTCTCTAGTCATCTTCTGTGCTTGTACAGGTCGGTTTGTGTCAGACCTGGTCGGAAACCCCAAAGACCGGTTTTCTTGCGTCGCAGATCATATATTTTGGGCACAAAAATAGAACAACTCAGATTGTAATTTAAAAAAGTTAGTTTATTTCGACACATTGCATTTTATTCACAAGCCATGTAGGTAGAAAAGCTGTATTCAGCTATAAACTTGTGAGCCTGTAGTGTATATGGTTTAAGTCTCTGAGAGCAGGCTGCTTTTAAGACTGCAGTCTGATTAGCATCTGCTAAGTCACATATTTGTTATATATGTTCTAAATTCAAAAAATCTAATTATCTACCATGTTCTAAGTAAAGCTTGAATACCAGTTTTCTTTCCATGAAATTTTCGCAAACTTGACACTTTCAATACATTTATCTGTTTGTATTGTTAATGTATGTTAAAGGACAGATTTTCTTATGAATCGACTCAAAATAAGAGCCAGATTGAGCCGCCTCATGGGAAAACCAACAATCTGCTTATGCGAAAACAAAGACGCAGATCAGCTTCGCGGTAACCGCGAAGCTGATCAGCGCCTTTGTTTTCGCTACTCAGATAGTACAATTCCTCTTCTACTTAAATCCGAAATTTCAAGCTTCTAGTCTGCTTCTGTTACTGTACAGACCGGTTTATGTTGGACCTGGTCGAAAACCACATTGTTGGTTTTCCCACGAGGCGGCTCAGATTTATGCTAGCCTAAAGCTCAGTATAAAAAAGCAAATGACTAATGAGCCACCTCGTGGGAAAACCAACAATGTGGTTTTCGAACAGGTCCGACACAAACCGACCTATACAAGCACAGAAAAGAGCTAGAAGCTTGAAATTTCGGATTTAAGTAGAAGAGGAATTGTACTATCCATGTAGCGAAAACAAAGGCGCTGATCAGCTTCGCGGTTACCGCGAAGCTGATCTGCGTCTTTGTTTTCGCCTATGCAGATTGTTGGTTTTCCCATGAGGCGGCTCAAATGACTAATGTTACCTGAGCAGGTATGCAACTAAAACATAATAACTACAAAACTTTAACAGTCAAATGACACAACAAATACATGTATGTCAGTCCAGTATAAGCTCACATCACCAATAAGAATAACTGTTCTAATCATTATCTTCACTGTCTTTCATCCAATAATTTATCTTTTGTGTGCACAGCTATGCCACTGACCAGACAAGGCTTATGTGCCTTCGCATGAGAAAACAAACAATCTTGGTTTCCAACCAGGTCTGACACAAACCGGCCTGTGCAGCCACAGAAGATGGCTTGAAATTTCAGATATAAGAAGAACAGGAATTCTACTATCCATGTAGTGAAAACAAAGGTGCTGATCACCTGTACAGTTACTGCACAGCTGATCTGCGTCTTTGTTTTCGCACATGCAGATTGTTAGTTTTCTGGTGCAGTGGCTCATATATCATGCAAATTTCAGTTTTGTCACATGACAACCAAAGTTGATAAAGCAAATAATAAATAAAAGCTCTATATTACAACAATAAAACAACAAATTCTAGCTACCAATATCACAGATCTAAGGGGGGCTAAGAATTTTTAAGAGAGCATACCCAAATTTTAGATTCCCCATTTCCCACACAGGTTATCTAGAGACAACAGGCATAACTGAATACAACAAACACAGATGAAATCAATACATGTATATGGCTGAAAAAATGTAAATACCTGTCTGGGAACAACATGTAAATGAACTGCCGCAAGTTGTTCCCAAACAGGTATTTACTCCCTTTTGTGGGTTACTGATTTCATCTACCTTGGTTGTTTGCAGTCATGTTGGTTGTATCTGGTTAACTGGCCCTGAGGTTATAAATCTTTTTTCATGCTCAACTCAGCTGAGACTAAAATTTATCCTGCTCATAAATGTTAAAACGCCAACAATTGTTGGCATTTTAACATTTATAAGCAGGATAAATTACAGGCTTTGATGGTCTTAGCCAAAAATTGCAATTAATTTGGCCTATTTCAGTATTTATGAAGGATTGAAATTTCATGCTCAGCTGAGTTGAGCATGAAAAAAGTTTTATAACCTTGGGCCCTGGTGTGTTTCCTGTATATGGTTATCAAAATAAATGGTATGTATGATCTCTTGAAAATCTTAAATGAGCCTTCACATGAGAAAATCAACAAATTTAGTTTCCGACCAGGTCTAACACAAACTGGCCCGAAAAGTCACAGAAGAAGGCTAGAGGCTTGTTTAGGATTTAAGAAGAAGAGGGACTGCACTATCCTGTAGCGAAAACAAAGGCGCTGATCAGCTGTGCAGCTGATCTGCGTCTTTGTTTTTGCATATACATATTGTTGGTTTTCTTATGCGAAGGCTCAAATATAATCTCATATAGCTTGAAGCTTGGATAACCATTTGCACTACACAGATTTTATGTTTGAGGACAAATATGAGCATGGTTTAGAAATGAGCATGGCATATCAAAATATTAATAAATGAAATAAAAATGTTTTAACTTGCACGATGTAATCCACTTCTTTTAAGTAAAATCTGGAAACCCTTCTTGCATACACAAAAACAAATTTACAGCAAATCTGTGCCTTTGTTCTCAACTTAAAGATATAAAACCTTTTCTTCCTAGTGTAGACCTCTCAGGTCTAGTAGAAAACACTGCGGAATTACATGACTGTGAAATATTCTTTGGCAAATGTAAAGATTTAGAATTAAAGTATGGCAATATTGTAGTATGGTGATGAAAAGCAGCTGCATTTTTATTTTTGTGCAGTTTGGTTATTGGTGGGAAAATATTAAAATATGGGTAAATCTTCTTTAAATTAAATAGGTAACGCTGAACCAACCTCAATGAATTTTGATTTAAAAAGATAATAGCATTCGGATGAATGTCTTGGGATGTTAAGGACCTAATCATAATGCATAAAAAAAAATTATGAAAGTTAAGACATCCATTCTGTAGAGACACTGTTTCACTTGACAGTCAATGAAAAAGTTAAGCTACTGTTTCACACATCAATGAAGTATGGCTGACTTGTAACAACATCTGATGAGGCTTTTCACCAAGAATGGCTGTTCATGTACGTCTGAACTTGTTCAAACACGTCTTCCTCAGTACCTTCACCAGTTATCTAAAATAGAGCCAGTCACATAATTAGATTGGAATTGGATTATTTATTTGCTTGGGCCTGACAATAAGATGCAACTTTGAAAAAACTCATCAGGAAAACAAGTCAGTGAAATAAATACCCCCTTATACCCCAATTTTATATAGTAAAACTGGGGTATGAAGGGGTATACCTATTTTTCTTATTTTTTCTACAAAACTTAGATTGTGGGTACTCGTTAGAACTGCCTCGGCGAGAACTTGTACTAACAATCTATATTTTGGGCAAAAATATCAAAATTTTTCTACAGAAAATTTTCATTTTTTTACAACTTAAAACTGAGGCGGTTCTAACTTGTGCCCACAAACTATGTTTTGGGCAAAAATAAGAACGCTATCAAAATTTTCATTTTTTACAACTTAAAAAATCTCTGTATATTACATGGGCAAGTTTTCGTAATGCTGATCGGGGAACAATCCTATAATCAAAAGTAAAGACAAAGGAGTCACATGGTGAAAAATTTTAGCTACTGTACCAGAAAAATTGTTTGTTTTGTGTTTTGGAGTTGAATTTTTGTGCTGTTTCAACCTTATGTACGTTTTCATATTTTTAGTTAAGTTCGGCTGAGTGGCCACCTATTGGCGAATAGCTGCTCACTCTGCATACGATATGTTTTCTTGGTATAAGCATACGATATGTTTTCTTGGTATAAGCACAGGCGCTTGAAGTTATTACCATAAATCATTAAAATATGCCCCAAAACAATAGTGTCTACATAGCAATACCGTATACTTCGTATTGCTATGTAGACACTTATTTTAAGCATTATTTTTATGATTTATGGCTATAACTTCAAGCGCCTGTGGTATAAGTATCTCATTTTAGTTTTTTCCCACCCCTCGGTTTTTGGAGTGGGAATTTCTTTCTGATTGCACCATTTCCGGATCATTGCCTACTTGTACCTTTTTTTTGAAACTCGTTGCCTACTTGTACCTTTTTTTATGAATACAGATAACAATTTGGGTATAAAAAATTAAGAACTTCATAAAGCAACTAACCTTTACAAGTTTGTGTAGTTTGCCGTAATGACTAACAACTGGTTCTGTTTGATTGTGGAACGTCTGGAGACGTTTCTTGATCGTTTCTTCATTATCGTCAACACGACCGCTCGTTTTGCCACGGTTTATCAGTCTAGAGGTCATCACATCGTCAGAAACATCGAAATATAGAACACATGTACACTCAGCAATCTGTAGAAAAATTAGCACACATTTTTCATCATTAGTTAGTATACATGAACTATTATAATATTAAAGAGGATTAACAATGTCAGCAGGATAATTTTATAGAAATTAGCATTACATAAGTTTTCACAATAATCATCTGACAAACATTAACCAGACCTTGAGTTTATAGAAAAATTATTTGCCTGTTTCTTAGAGTCGGGACTTTACGTCCACAGTCGATAGCTAACGTCAGTTATCCTATAATCCACACTGTCTCTTGACAAGTCTCCCAGAGGAAGATTAAACATTTTAACCCATTAATGATGAATGGACTTTCCCATCATTATCAATTGGGAGAGTCTACTGTCTGTCATTTTAGGGGCATCAGGAGTGATTTTGAACTTTAATGTATTTTTAATGAAATTCCTCTAAGCAAACAGAATAGCCCTAGATGGGACGCCACCTCGTTCTGGGGTGTCATCTATATCCCATTAATAGGATGCCAGGGTTATATGAGTTAAGTAAGCATTCACTGAAAAATAAACTTCTTGGCACAACAGAAAAGGAAATATAGCTGGATTTAAGAATCATTTTTCATGATCAAATCTTTGGAAATAAATGTACAAGATGTGGGGATCATTCTCTGTGTCAAATATATTATGTAAGAAATGACTCAAAAATAAAGACTTACATCTTTTTCAAACCTAGTTCCCTGTTCCATCTCCCGCGGGTAACCGTCTATCAGGAAACATTTTGTCTCTGACAGTTTGTTCAACATGGCCTCTTTAATTAGCTCCAAAACAGTGTCCTGAAAGATACCGTAACTTATCATGCTTGTATGTCCATTTAATGTACCCGCTAGCACCCTTCTTTTACATATTAAAATAAGTTAATTATCGGCTTCCATTCATTACTAAGAAATATAAAATGCTAGAAACAAGTTATACCTCCATCATCTGTGATATCAAAATTTGAGATTGATATATTTCTTTTACTGTTTTGTTAATGAAACTGTTTTCTTACCAATGACACAAGTTCTCCTTTCTCCATGATTTCATTGAGCTTCTTCCCCCTCTCCGATCCCGAGGCGACCTCAGCACGCAGGAGGTCACCTGAGGACAAGTGACAGAAACCATACTTCTCAACAATTCTGGAACATTGGGTTCCTTTCCCACTACCAGGTCCACCTAAACACAGAAAGTCAGCATTAATGGTAATAACATTGTTACCGCCAGGTAGTGACTCTCGCGTTTTGCATCTGACCTGTTGACTCTTGCATTTTGCATCTGTGATTGACCACCATTGTTTCTGCCATATTGAGACATTAATAGACTAGTCATAGTCTTTCCGCAGTCTTTCATTTTAAAATCAGAAATTGAAAGTACTTTGCAAGTTTCTCTATTGATATTGAATATTTTTATGTACTAAGCATACCAATGCCTTTTTATGCACAGGTTTAGGAAACATTGTATGTACTGACTTTATTGATAATCTCGATAAGGTCTTTACGGATCTCGCAAAATGGGATTAGCCATTTTTTTCTTTTTATTTTGACAGATCTTACCAACAACAAAGATGATTTTGGCTGAAGACAATGCAGAGGTATCTGAAAAATGAAAGAACATATTAATATAATAGTTTATAAATTATACAGAGACTTTCTGCCTACCAAACGAAAGTGTGTTTTTCTGCCCCAATATTGCTTTGTCATAATAATTGCTGAGTACACAAATACTATTTATAAATTGCTCTTCTTCAATATTTCGGTTACAGGTCTTTTTTAAGGCTTTTTTTTGTTGTTTTAAACAAAACAAAAACATACTACTTGTAATTCTTTACATTCTTGTTTATGCTGATTCAAGTAATGCAAGAATCAAATAACATAAAACAATTAATCACACACTGGAAAATGCATCGTGAACAGATACAAGAAATTCAAAAGTACTTCATTTCCTTACCTTGTTTCATGAGGGGATCAAATATCTGCTCAACTTTAGTGAAAACTTCATCCACCCCTTCCTCAGCTTCCACCTAAAATGATATTATAGAGAGAAACTAACAACCTAAACTTGAGGTGAGACCAAGTAATCAGCATTTATGGCCATTCACATTTATGTTTTGTTTCATAAAATAGAAGTTTCTTTCAATTATTGATGAGTGTTGCTAACTTAAATATAGTCACCTGAAAGCAGAATTTTATTTGTCTTACATGTGCACAGTGTGGAGCTAGAACCCATATTAGACACAGTGGTGAAATGATCGAGAGATAAAGAGTGTTAACCCATATTTGACGAGTGGATTTTCCCATCACCATAATTTAGGTGAGTCCACTTTCATTTTTAGGGGTGATCAGGGGTGTCAGGACTGATTCTGTTTGCCTATATACCATAAAAGGGGTGCCATGCTTAAATGAGTTAATGAAATCAGCACTCTTTACCACTAGACTATGGGACCACACTCCATCAATTGTGATTCCAACAACAATTTTTTTAGTATTTTAGTATTATCAGAGAAAAATGAGGCTAAACAGCCAGTTATGCAGCCTAACCCTACCAACCTTCCTAAGTTTTCCCTGTTTTTCATAGTAATCAACAACTGGTGTGGTGATGTCGTGGAAAGTTTTCAGTCTTTTCTTGATAGTTTCTTCATTGTCATCTACCCGACCACTGGTCTCGGCCCGACCCATGAGACGCTTGGTCATCGTCTCGTCAGACACGTGGAAGTACAGTACAAACTGACACGGACAAACCTGAAAAAAGCAATATCCACACAAGTATTTTTTTTTTTTAAATTTTAATAAAACTGTTCTAATAAAGAGATTATTATAACTATGGACAGAAAGAGTGTTCATAAAATGTTTTTAGAGAATTCAATATCAATATTTTTGCTTCGATAAAAAAAGAGTCTTTTACTATAATTTGTAATGATGGAAAAGCATCTCCATTTCTCTAAAAGTTGAATCTTCAACATCATTTTTATATTACCGCTCATGCCGAATTGGTCAACCATGTTTCCATGTATCCATAGCGAATTAGTCAGTAAATGTCACTGCTCTTTCTGCAATAGCAACGTAAACACCAGACATCAAAAATCATTTCATCTTAATATGTTATATGACATCACAAAAGGAGATTTCATGTGAATGGGTATTTCATGGACATGGGGTCCTGCATAGATATTGATGTTTACCTCATTTTCAAACCTGGTTCCCTGTTCCATCTCTCTGGGATAGCCATCAATCAGGAAACCTTTACTGGTGGCAGCCTTAGCTTCCATTGCTTCTCTCAGCAGAGTTAGCACAGTGTCCTGAAGAGAACAGAAATAATCAACATTACAATATTTTGGGGGTAACCACCCACTACTCTGACATCAAGGGGCAGACTTTGGTGTCTGTTAGTATCCCTTTTTTTAAGTTATTCCTTTTTTGTTTTATTCAAGAAATACAAGAATAATAGGTAAGCAGTCTGTAAAATCTTTGATGAATGCAGCAAAATTTCAATCCAGCAAGTCCATTAATTTTACTCATATTAGGCTCATTCACACAATGTTATACAAAGAAATGTAATATATTTAACACTAACCAAGGGCACTAACTCTCCCTTCTCCATGATGGCAGTGAGTTCCTTCCCCCTGGCAGAGCCCGAGGCCACCTCAGCCCGCAGTAGATCCCCGGTAGAGAGGTGAGTGAAGCCATATTTCTTGACAATTCTCTCACATTGTGTCCCCTTGCCGCTCCCCGGACCACCAACAACGAAAACAACTTTGGCGTCCTTCAGGGAGCTGCCTGTAATGATTGTAAGAGCTCAAATTACATTATGTTGAAATTTGAGATGAACAATAGTTATTACTGAATATGAATTTTCTTGTTGAATATAAATTTACATACCATATTTTGCACCCATATAATTTTATACTACATGTATGTACATATTTTCCTTGCAGTCAGAGATTTTGGTAAAATACACATAAAGAAATTGAAGAATGTTTTATTGAAGAGTCATAGACATACTTTATAGGGCAATCCTTTAAAAACAATTATATTTGAAAATTTCAGAATATCTGTCTTGAAAAAGTCAACACAAACTGTATGTATGTAAAGTTTATTACTTACCATTAATGCAAATACAGCCCTTTAGGGTATCCATCTTATATGTACTTATTCAGACTACATTTCATTATAACATTACGAAAACATGCCCATGCAATATACAGAGATTTTTTGAGCTTTAAAATTTGAAAATTTTCAGCTGAAAATGTTTGATATTTTTCTTATATTTGCTCAAAACATAGATTGTGGGTACACGTTAGAACCGCCTCGCCGAGGCGGTTCTAACGAGTACCCACAATCTATGTTTTGGAGCAAAAATAAGAAAAATAGGTATACCCCTGCATACCCCAGTTTTGCTATATAAAAGTGGGGTTCAAGGGGGTATACATTACACGGACATGTTTTCCTGATGAACGCACAGAAAATGCATGCATTCAGACATGTGCATGAAAAATACACAAATTGATTAATAAGACTTTAATTTCATTCATTTTACATTGCTTTTGAAAACATTATGAAAGGTTGCCAATTTTTTTATTTTATATATATAAATAAATATAAACCCTAATCTATGTCAAGTTTTAAAGATAAAGGTGAGTTTAGATTTGTGCTTTTGCTTTGAAAACATTTATAATGGCAACAATTTGCCCTTCAATCTAAAATTAATGTATTGTTTACTATAATACCAGTATTGTGAATTTGTTCCCAAGGACCTAACTACATCTTAAACCAAACATAATATGAAGTTGTATCTATATATGATGAGGTGCTAAAACACCATAAATTCCATCTCATTCATAGCCTAAGTTCAAAATGTGTTATGAAGAAGAAAGACCTGTTTGCCAGGACCAGATCTTTACAGAAGGCTTTGCTGTATTTGATGATCTAATCTGGCACAATTTGACATTTTCTGTTCTTTTCATTTCTGCTGGAACTTTTATGTTTTACTGCGTTGATAGTGTGTTGGCATTATGCTGTAATGCAATTGTAGCAGACAAATGAAATTAACAGGAGCAGAGTCTGATCATGGTAATGCACATTCTTATTCCTGATAAGGATTTATCGTGATGCCCACTGACACATTTGCCTATTGTGTATGTGTGTGTGTGTGGGGGGGGGGGGGGGGGGGCTGCTGGAGAGAGGGGGCAAGGGGTCTAGTGGTACAGTGTTTGACTCACGAAAGTGAGGTCCAGACAATGAGGTTTTAATCCCACAGAGGCCATCTTGTGTCCTTAAGCATGACTTAACAACTATCCAAAGTTCTGATAAGTAAACAGGAAACTGTGGCTCTGTTCCAACTAGGTTGGCCACAGAATTCCTCGTTTAATAACAGGACATTCCATAATCAGATATTCTGTAAATTTTATTTCTATGATCACCCTAACCACCACGGTTAAGTCCCAACATGACAGAAAAATTGTTGACTGTGATATTAAACAACACAACAAACATCTCCCACTCACAATTGAGCCACAATGTGAGCAAACTGATCTTCGGGGCTTCCCAACAGGCCTGACACAAACCAGCCTGTAGAGTCACAGAAGGAGGCTAGCAGCTTGAAATTTCGGATTTAAGAACCAGAGGGCTTGTACTATCTGTGTAGTGAAAACAAAGCCGCTGATCAGCTGTGCAGATACTGTTGTTTTCGCATATGTATCTTGCTGGTTTTCTTATGCGGCGGCTCAATTTTGATTGGCAATCACCAATATTTGGCATAACTACAGCAGGTATCAGCATCTGGAAGTGAGATTAAATCTCTACTAGTACTTTTCACAAGTACTCTTACAGTAAGTCTTAGACAAGATTACATGTTTATAGATCTGTAATGAGCTGGTTTTTTTTGGCCTAATGCGAAAACAAAGATGCAGGTCAGCTGTGCAGTAACTGCACAGCTGACCAGCATCATTGTTTTCGCTTCACTGATAGTATGATTCCTCTTCTTTCTTTAAAATCCAAAATTACAAGCTTTTTAAGCCTTCTTCTGTGGCTGTATTACATTGGAGCTGGTTGGAAACCGCAAAGACCAGTTTTCTCGTGTGGAAGCTCAAGTACTCTTAGACAAGATTACATATTTACATATCTGGTATAACTACATTAACCCACATAAGCCTGGTGTCTTCTCTAGGCAACAGCATATCCCCAGACTGTTATAAGCCTATGGGCCAAATCAATAAACATTTCCATCTAGGTCTATGCCGTTTTCATCCTACATTCACTTACATGTATTTATTGAGCAAGCAGGGCCATTCCTAAAAGGAGCCAATTTTTTGTACCCTTTTTTCAAAGACATTCAGAGACCAGATTTTGAGGTGAATCAAATGGATCTATAGTGCTGATCACAACATTTTTGTTCACCTTTAATAGAAATAAAATGAGCCACATCATGAGAAAACCAGATTTTTGCCTATGCGAAAACAAAGGCGCAGATCAGCTTTACTGCTTTTTCACACTGGTCAATCTATACGTTGCATTGCCGGGGTCTACGCGGACTTGCCGGGGATTGATACGCTGATTTGTGGAATAAAATGGCGGCCAACAATAAACAAACTGAGGAAGTGGTACGTATTATCCTGCTTTTCTGCAGTTATAGTTTATTCCAAAACATCTCTTATGCCAAAGGGACTATAGAATTGTATTGGAAAGAAGTGAGTGGCATGCACTTGGTGACTTATCTAAGCATTTAGGAATACATTCGAGTACCGATACGGTGGGTAGGACGATTTTGAAGATTTCTTGTAAATTCACGAATTTCAAATGATATAGTTTTCATCTGTTCTACTTTTCTTTCTGTTTATCCATGCACGACTCATCATTTGGCCCCATAGCACCGGAAACTAGCAACAGTTGGGAAGAGATGTTTGTTTTCTGAGAAATATCTCGAAAAATATCGTTGTACGCCGGAGCTGGCGGAACCATGTGCTACGCGGTTTGCCGGGTACCTTTTTCAAGCACCTGGTAGACTGAAATACGTCCAAAAAGCATCAGAATTATCAATCCTTCTTTTTACAGCATGCCAGCCAACCATTTTCCTCTACTATCTAAAGCGAATAGAACTACTTTTTGACCATCAACACTGCCTAAAAAACATGCATGTCACACTCCCCGCCCATACTCGTTCTCACGTAAATTAAGCATGCGCTGCCTTTAATTGTTGCCAAATATCGCCGAAACTACATGTAACTTGATGATGACGGTGTCTTACTAGTGCATATTCAGAATAGAAACAGAGTACCTTTGTAATATAGGCTCTAATAAAATCAGAAGTTTGAAACGTGTTGCAGCCCCCGTTAAGGAGTTTGAAACGTGTAACACATACAAACTAACAAAGAGAATATAGAGGAAAAAGTGTAAGAAAAAATGTTCCAGTATTACTACATACAAAAAAAATGGGGGTTAAGGTGGTTGATAGATATGTACATTTCACCTACATATCTGTGCCCAAGTCACTGCATACCCATTTTGGTATGACACATTAGTCATTTCGTACCAAAGTCATTTCGTGCCTAGGAAGGGAATGCCCTGGGTACGAAATATTTATCTGGGTACAAAATGACTAAAGGTACGAATAACTTGGGAAGCAAAGTTGAAACACCCCGTACGAAGTGACCAAAGTAATTTTAAATCATGAAAAGTAAAAATAAAACCGTAAGTACGAATTGACCAAACTTTATTGGTATGAACTGACCAAAATGAAAATAAATGTGGATACGAAATGACCAAAGTGGTTAAGAAATGACTTGTGGTGCGAAATGACACGGGTACGAAATGACTGGAAACCATTTTGACCCTTAAATATTTTTAAAGTGTTTAATACCGTTCATGTACGTTAACTTGGCACATAGGTACGGTTATTTTGATTTTGGGGCATCACATGCCGATGATGGTCCCCTTAAACCGCAATTTTCAAGGAAATTGCACCATTGTTGGTTTTGATTTCATTATGAATATTAATTGAAACATTTTCCAAGCGAATTCAGTGCCAAAATATCGAACATATCGAAGTGCCAGTGATAACTTCATTAACGAGATATTCATTACGAAAACACGCCCATGCAAAATAGAAGGATTATTTCAGCTGTAAAAAAATGAAAACTTGAAAAAATAATTGAGCCATCGCGTGACAAAACCAACAATTTTGGGTTTCCGACCAGGTCTGACACAAACCGGACTGTGCAGCGACAGAAGATAGCTTGAGGCTTGAACTTTCGTATTTAGAAAGTAGAGGGATTGTACAAGTTTTGTAACGAAAACAAAGGTGCTGATCAGCTTCGCGGTTACCGCGAAGCTGATCTGCGCCTTTGTTTTCACATATGCAAAAGCGTTTGTTTTCTCATGCAGTGCCTTGATTGCTGCTTTTCTTATATTTGCTCAAAACATACATTGTGGGCGAGGCGGTACAACGAGTACTCACATTCTATATTTGGAAGCAAAAATAAGAAACATAGGTATACCCCTGCTGTGTTCCTTTTACGCTTAATTTAGGACCGAAATAGGGCCCCATTCCCAATGTCAAAAGTATCTTTTTTCCCAAATAGTAACTTAAAATTCCCAATTGGAAAATGGAGAATATTCTACATGGAAGTTCTTAGTTTTCTTGGTTTTGACAGATGCCAAACTGTCAAAAGTAGTGAAAGGTAATGATTTGTACAGTTTGTAATGCCTAACCATGTGGCTTCATGTATCTTCTTTACTTTTAAACATGTTTTCAGCTTTTCCAATTCCTTGTTTTTATTGCTAATTTTCCCAATTAAAAATGCCTCGCCCCCATTCCCAAAATTCTGAAAAGGAACACTGCCCTGTAACGGTAAACCACAGTTTTTGTTTTTTTTTGTTTGTTTTTTTTTTTCTACTTATTATTATTTTCTATATTTATATACGTAAAAGTGGGGTTTAAGGATACTACTGGTTTAAGGGGGCATACGCTTCACGGACATAAATTATCCTAATGAATTTACGAAAACGTACCCATACAGTAAACACAATTTTTTTTTTTTCAGTTTCAAAATGTTTTTTTTTATATATATATATATTTTTCATTTTTGCTCCAACATAGATTGAACAGAGAACCGCCTATCGCTGATGCGGTTCTAACAGATGTCCCACAATAATTAGAAAAATATGTATATCCCTGTATACCCCAATAAAAGTGGGGCTTAAAGGGTATTCATTACCAGGACATTTATGTTTGAATCTCACGAAACTATGACGTTTCTCTGAACATCCACAAATAAATTTGACTGACCTCTCTGAAAGTCAGTCGTAGTGCATGCAACATTGTTCATATTTTATTCATAATGGCAAATGCAGGCGTACAAAAATCTCAGAGGTTATCAGGACATTAACAGTAAATCATCTATGTTTTTTTTTAATCGATGAAATGTTCCCATGACAATGCATGTGTCCATGTGTGTGTTGGCCGTAGGGTGTGTTGATGGTCAAAAAGTAGTTCTATTCGCTTTAGATAGTAGAGGAAAATGGTTGGCTGGCATGCTATAAAAAGAAGGATTGATAATTCTGATGCTTTTTGGACGTATTTCAGTCTACCAGGTGCATAAAAAAGGTACCCGGCAAACCGCGTAGCACATGGTTCCGCCAGCTCCGGCGTACAACGATATTTTTCGAGATATTTCTCAGAAAACAAACATCTCTTCCCAACTGTTGCTAGTTTCCAATGCTATGGGGCCAAATGATGACTCGTGCATGGATAAACAGAAAGAAAAGTAGAACAGATGAAAACTATATCATTTGAAATTCGCGAATTTACAAGAAATCTTCAAAATCGTCCTACCCACCGTATCGGTACTCGAATGTATTCCTAAATGCTTAGATAAATCACCAAGTGCATGCCACGCACGTCTTTCCGATACAATTCTATAGTCCCTTTGGCATACGAGATGTTTTGGAATAAACTATAACTAAAGAAAAGCAAGATAATACGTACCACTTCCGCAGTTTGTTGTTGTTGGCCGCCATTTTATTCCACAAATCAGCGTATCAATCCCCGGCAAGTCCGCGTAGACCCCGGCAATGCAACGTATAGATTGACCAGTGTGTTTTTGCTACATGGATAGTATAATTTCTCTTCTTCTTATATCCAAAATTTCAAGCTTCTAGCCATCTTCTGTGACTGCACAGACTGGTTTAAGTCGGAAATGGTTGGAAACCCTGAAGACTGGTTTTCTTGTGTAGTGGCTCAAATGCCTTTCTGTTTGTTTGTTTTGTGTGTCTAACATCCCAGTCTAGAATTTTTAAGACATGTTGGGCCACAGCCACTGTTTCCTGGAAGTTTTTTGTGGAGTTAATGTGCCTAGCTAAAGGACACAATTTGGCCCCGGTGGGTTTTCAGACCCCCAACCTCTTGATGTGTAGTAGAATGACATTCTATTTTAAAGCAGTATACAGAGCCGACATGTATACTTAATATAGGACTTGATCGTGGACATTGAGGTTCAGGTCCTCGGTCCTAGATGTAAAATGAAAAAGAATGTCATTCATTAATGATAATAATAAAATATAAATGTCCTAAATCTTGACCTCTAGCCCCACCCTGGGTATATGGACCCTAGAGTCTGATGTCATATACAAAGCAAATATTATTGAGTACCTGTGGTCCAAGTACATGTATGAATGAAATGGTTGTAAGGAAAAGTATAGAAAATACAATTTTCAAAGAAGTTATAGTTTTTGAACTCTAGCCCCACCCCCATACATGGACCTCTGGCCACACCTCACACATGGACCCAAAACTGCAAAAGTCCAAATCTTACAGGGTCTAAGTATGAATGCTTTCTGGCAAGACAAATTGATTATAGACTACTGTCAGTAACAGAAAATTTATCATGGTATCTGTCATATTACAAAGATGTCCTAGATTTTGACCTCTACCCGCCCCCCTGGGGATGGTACCTGGATTTAGTGTCATGGAATACAGGGGTGTACCCAGGAAATTTTTAATGTTGAAGCCCAACGACAAAGGCATTGGTCGAGTGCCGAAGGCAAGAAGAGGGGAGAGAGCACGCCAGGGGGGCATAGTCCCTTTCTCTTAAGGGGGGGTCAGGGATTTGTTTCGGCTGAAATAAGGCCCCATTCCCAATGCAATTTAGGTGACATTTTTCCCAATCTGGAGAAAAATAATTCCCAATCACAGCTGAAAATAATTTTCAACAGTTCCATTCATTGTGAAATTCAAACGTTGCTGTTTGAAATGATGTTTAACGTTGATAATAACTTCATATTTAATGATTCTTAATGAAATTTTATACCTTAATTAGGTAGATCTATGCCATAATGGAAAAAAATTATCAACATTGAATGTTTTGAAAATTTCCCAAATTCAGGGTTTACGTCGCTAATTTTCCCAATCAGGAAGGCCCTAGATCTCGAGGGTTTGGGGGATTTCCCCGAGAAATTTGGTGCGATTTAAATCATTTGGTGGCATCTGGTGATATATGTTGTCATAAAAATTTTGAAGGTTTTTAGATAATTATTTGGTGAAATCTGATGATCCAGGTAGTTTTATGGCTTTCTCAGAAAGACCATACTTGAAAAAATCATGTTGAAACCCGGGCTTCCTGGCTTCCGCCTGGGTATGCGATTGGAATAAAAGCAAGGCGAGGTCTGCTGACAACTGCTTCAAGTTTGAGCACTGTTGACAACCAGCTGACTAATTTTTCAAAAAACCATTAGAATTGTATGGTATGTCCTTTTTTCTAGAACATGAATTATTATTTCATTTACATTTAAGTACCGTAGATGATAAAAATCTGTTGACAGTAGAAAGTTTTGAAGTTTTTAAATATGGCACCTGAAGATGACCTCAACCTTTAAAGTACAAAATCACAATAATATTATTGGAAATCTATATTTAGAAATTCCTAGAAATCAGAAATCAATAATCAATTCCTTATCAATTAACAATTATATATTGGATGTTTAAAAGGCATAAGTATGCAAACTTAATTTAGATTCTTTCATCCAAAACACAGGGGCCTGTATTGTAATTTTTTATATGATAGGTACAGTCGGGTCCCCTAACATTGCGCGGCCCGCAACATTGCGCATAATGGCATGTCAACCAGATTTCAAACAATTTTGGACTACCAGTGCTATTTTCTCACATGTTACACCAAAAAGAGTGTACAAGATTAATTTAAAGACAAAAATGACTTTCCTTCCTATCTGATTGAATAAATTTAGCACAATTATGTGATTTTGTTTAATTTTGAAATACTGTGTGGTGACATTTTTGTGCCACCATACACAGCATGATTTTCTTTACACTTTCTTGTTTGTAATTTGTCACATGGGTGTCATGTGTATTGACAGAAATACAACTGCTGTGGATATATTGAAGGTTGCTATAAAATATACATTTGATTTAGCAGTGCGCAATGTTAGGAGACAAATTGCCTCCATTTTTTTCACGGGGGTGCATATGTTTGAGCCACAATATTTCTAAAGCTGATAGAATTTGCTGACAATTCATGTTATGATACTTTAATAATTGAATCAATAAAATGTCTCATGGTAAGTGATTTTCGTCAGTGTTTATATTTGACGTCAGACCTGGCATGAAATACCTTAGGTGCGCAATGTTACCGCACTGCACCGTATGTATATATAGATATATAGGTGTGTCTATCAGTGGAGGAGAGATGCCCAATTGAGTATCACTGACCTAGATTGCTTTGACAGGTAAATGTTACTATTAATAGCAATTTGATACTCAATTGGGCATCTTTTTGTCATTTTTATAGTACTCTCAGAGAATCGAAAAAATGTATCACAGTTTTTAACCGATTTCCACCAACTTTGGGGAGCTTAAAGATGAATGAATTTCCAAACTTTTGACCGTTCAGAATTTTTTTTAATTGTCTAGAAAAAAAGTTATTAAGGTTTAAAATCAGGATTTTTTTCTGATTTTCTGTGATTCCTATTTGGGAGCTAGAAAAAAAAGTGATGCCCATTTAGGAAACGGTGATTCCTATTCAGGAACATATAATAAGATCTATGATTCCTGAATGGGATACTAATAGTTTGTTATGCTTCCTTGTGAAGAACTTTGTTTACCAGAGCCTCACTGACTTAACTGTCATGTTATTTTCTGAATACCTTTCTGTATCTCATATCGATCATAGAGATGCTCCACATTCAACCTTTTTTCATTTTAATGGCCAGAGTGTATTTTAAGTTCAGTTTCACAATCATTTATACAAGTGCGTTCAGTTATTGATATGCCCCTGCCATATTCAGAAATAAATTGACAACTCTTCTTGCTTTTGAACAATCTTTACTGGCAAGAAATAGACATCTGGATGAATTTGTTTATATAATGTGTTAAGTGTGTCTATAAGTATTTACTCTGTATATAGAACGACCAGATTTATGATGATGTATGCCTAAATTGATTACATAACATATGGAGCAAATTCTTTTAACAAAAAACGCTGATATTTTAGTTTCAAAGAATCCACAAGGAATCATGGTTAATGGTTTGTAATTTTGTTTGTAAATTATGAAAGAATAACCATGTTTGTCAGTACTACAGCTGAAAATTTGGTGTCTTTATCAGCACTATTTACAAAGTTACACTCTGATTTTCATTCATTGTACATTTTAGAATTTCATGGTAAAGCGGTTAATTGTTACAATATAAAACTAAGCATGTCAGTGTTATTTTGCAAGAAAACTAATATTCTACCAGGGCGGTTTTACGAACAAAGCTTGCTTGTGGGTTCCTTCATGAGGTAAGCATGCCTTAAGAGTTTATCAATATTGACATGAGTGGGTGGGGTATGTTAAACAGACATCTACTGTGTTTTTTTAATCTGTCAATCAAATGATGATGTGCATTTATTGCTAATAGATGTCACAGATACAAGGAATGACTAAATATAGTTATTCTTTTAAAATTTTAAATAGCTTGGTTTAGAAGTGGAAATGTAACTGGTTTTCGTGGGACCCATTTCCTGGAAAATGGAATGCATGTGAATAAAAATTACACAAAGCCTACATGTCTAGGATACATAATCTGAAAAATTAAAGATTATTTTGGGGTCATTTGGAAATGTATTTTTCTGGAAAAAGTTAGTGTAAACATGTTTTTTTTTTTTCTGGAAAATTCTCGAAGTGAGTATTTTTGGGCGGCTCGTGTGCACTTATTGTTTGCTGAAAGATGACATGCCTTTTGTTTCAGGTTCTTATGTGACTGAAGTCAAAGACTCCATCGAAAAATCTAGCTTATTTTTTTTCAAAAAGCTAATAAAAATGGGTCCGACGATTTCAACCTTGAAGTAACTGAAAAATGACTCACTTGCTCTGAGCTGACCACTCATTTCACAATCATGTATACACAAATCCATGTATTTGCAACATATTCATCAGTCCCATGATAAAGCATGCTAAAGAATATAATATTGTTGACAAAAATAAACTATGCTTTTTTTATACAAGTAAATCTTCAAACATGTATACTTATCCGCAAAAGAAATGCGAAAATATTAAAACACCATTTTCTTGAAAAGAATCATTGTGATGGAATTTTCAGTGATATAACTTTTGAGTATTTTCAGTGAGCAATAATCAACCAAAATTAAACGTTCGTAGCATTCTTCATTAAGACGTTACAATGACGTTAGTGTTCGATCTCGTGTATTACGATTTTGAATCTAAAACATTCACGATTAATGCGATTTGAAAACAGATGGCGTGAAGTAGTAGCCGGGTGTCTAACCTAAAGAAATTGTACAAAAAGATTGGGAAAATGCTGCTTGTCAACGCTCCCAAGGGTCGCGTTTTTCTGTTGACGTCAGCCTATTGTTTTAAGATCGTCATTATTGTTTACTACAGACACACTATGGGCTTTCAAATTGTGATTCTGTAGGTGTCTGTTCAGTGTGTCAACAGCTATCTTATGGCACTAAAAGATTTTGAGTACGTCTATTCGCTTGCTAGAAAACACCAATTTACGTCAAAAAGTAAAAACGAACAAGAAAAAGGTGTCGGAAAAGACATAAAATTTTCTGATTTGATTTTGTTTCAAACGTGACTTTCGAATATTGGTATCGGTTTGTAAACTTTTGCAAGGTAATTAAAGGTATCCTAACCCTGTAGCTATGGAAATGGGTGACAACTTTTTTTTTAGCGGCAACGCGACAAGCGTAAGTCTTAACGTCATGATTTTCTAATTTTGTGAAAGCGAATTAACGGGACTATCAATATTTATATCACTTAAAAAAATTTTGGCGATATAGAAAGAAAAACAAGCGTATTAGTTATTTTCGTGTTTCTTTTGCGAATAAGTATATATACAGTGACCACACATAAGTCCTTAAAGTACTATGGAGTCACCTATGTCTTTGTATTCTGCCAAAACGTGGGTTGGCATTTCATCATAAAATTCATGGTTTGTTTTCTTGGCACAGAATACCATAGGGGACTGGGACTTTCACAGAGAAACATTTATACTTAGGCTATGTCTCACTGCTCATTATAAGTCATGATATTTAAATCCTCTTGTATATGCTTTAAGTCAAGGGAATCACCAGGACATTCACAGACATTCTTCTAATATCAATAATGTATTTTGCGGATTAAGGATGAATGCAAAGAATATTGCCTTGTACAGCTGTATTAATACTACTAGTTTTTGGCATCCTTTACTGGCATGTTAATTTCCATGACTTAAACCCTATAGAAGAGGTTTTGAATATCACGAAGAGGAGATATGTGTCATTGCTTAACAATAAATTTAGCCCACTTAGCCCCTCGGTGAAACAATCATGAAACTGTATGATGAAATGCCAACCCACGTTTTGACAGAATACAAAGTCATGGGTGACTCCAGAGTATTTTAAGACATGCTTACCTCATGAAGGAACCCATATGCAAGCGTTGGTCGTAAAACCATCTTAGTAGAATATTAGTTTTCTTGCAAAAAACACTGACATGCTTAGTTATATTGTAACAACCGCTTTACCATGAAATTCTAAAATGTACAATGAATGAAAATCAGCGGTGTTACATTGTAAATAGAGCTCATAAAGACACCAAATTTTCGGCCGTAGTACAAAAATGGCTATACTTTCATAATTTACAAACAAAATTACAAACTAATAACCATGGTTCCTTGTGGTATCTTTGAAACTCGAATATTAGCGAATTTTTTTGTTAAACATTTGGCTCCATATGGTATGTAATCAAAGAAGGCATACAGCATCACAAACTCTGGAAGTTTTATATACAGAGTAAATATTTATAGACACACTTAACACATTATATAAACAAATTCATCCAGATGTCTATTTCTTGCCAGTGAAGATTGTTCAAAAGCAAGAAGAGTTGTCAATTTATTTCTGAATATGGCAGGGGCATATCAATAACTGAACACACTTGTATAAATGATTGTGAAACTGAACTTAAAATACACTCTGGCCATTAAAATGAAAAAAAGGTTGAATGTGGAGCATCTCTATGATCGATATGAGATACAGAAAGGTATTCAGAAAATAACATGACAGTTAAGTCAGTGAGGCTCTGGTAAACAAAGTTCTTCAACAGGAAGCATAACAAACTATTTGTATCCCATTTAGGAATCATAGATCTTATTATATGTTCCTAAATAGGAATCACCGTTTCCTAAATGGGCATCACTTTATTTTCTAGCTCCCAAATAGGAATCACAGAAAATCAGAAAAAAATCCTGATTTTAAACCTTAATAACTTTTTTTCTAGACAATTAAAAAAAAATCTGAACGGTCAAAAGTTTGGAAATTTATTCATCTTTAAGCTCTCCAAAATTGGTGGAAATCGGTTAAAAACTGTGATACATTTTTTCGATTTTCTGAGAGTACTATAAAAATGACAAAAAGATGCCCAATTGAGTATCAAATTGCTATTAATAGTAACATTTACCTGTCACAGCAATCTAGGTCAGTGATACTCAATTGGGCATCTCTCCTCCACTGTCTATATATACATACCTATCCCCCTAAAACCTTAAAAAATTACGATACAGGCCCCTGTGTGATCCTATGAAGACAAACAATACATATGAGCCGCCTCGTGGGAAAACCAACAATGTGTTTTCCTTACAGGTCCGAACACAAACCGGCCTGTGCAAGCACAGAAAAGAGCTAGAAGCTTGACATTTCGGATTTAAGTAGAAGAGGAATTATTGTACTATCCCAGTAGCGAAAACAAAGGCGCTGATCAGCTTTACGGTTACCGCGAAGCTGATCTGCGTCTTTGTACTTGCCTATGCAGATTGTTGGTTTTCCCATGAGGTGGCTCATATTATAAAGTCATATTAATAAATAAATAAATATGTTTATTGGTTTCTGCTGGTTGTCAGCAGCATACTTTTGTAACCGGTTGTCAGCAGCGCTCAAATAAAACTGGTTGTCAGCAGACACTTCCTAAAAGCAAACCCTACCAGTGTATCTATGATCTAAATAGGAATACGTTTCTACGACTGTTTCTTAAGATATGGACTTGGACAAGAAACATTAACTTCGTAAACAGCACGTTTTAAAGGTGACCTAGATTTTGACCTCTAGCCCCACCCCTAGGCATGGACCAAGGGGTCCGAACTCATGGAAACAAAGCAAACCCTATACAGTACCTATGGTCCAAATATGAATGGTTTATGATCACTGGTACCACCAGAGAAACTTTAACCAAAACTTTGACATTTATTCAAAATGCAATTACAGAATTTGTTCTGTGAAGTACATATGCTTAAGTAGGTGCACACCCATTATTCTTGGTTTGTGTTATTAAGAAAAAATTTCATAACATTCTGAAGGCCATTTTGCAAAAGTCTGGGTGCTTCATAGAATGATTATGGTACATAATATAATTCAACAATTACATCACTGTATGGCCTCACCCCAACTGGTTCCAAAACCTGTTTGTTTGCAATATACCTAGGACATTGCATACCTGATTGCATACATGTACCTATTATACAGTATACATTAAATCAGGCTTATTATACCATGAGTGTATTGCTGAATTTGACCTAATATGCCCCATATACTCACTACCCAGTCCATGCCCCATATACTCACTACCCAGTCCATCATTGTCAAATCAACTGTCACAGCAGTCTTGTACATGTCAAGACTGCAGTTCTGTTGAAATGCTCGAATAGATAGATCCAGAGGGTGGGGCTATCTAATATGTTTTTGTCGTTTTCTACATGTATCAAGCTAACTATACCTTGTTTGTCATCAGCCTGTTCCTTCTGTTTAGTCTTTTTGAGACAATTCCCCATGTTATACACTAATTAGGAATTTGAATTATGAAAAATTCCTAAAATAACATATCACACAAAATGATGAACTATCACAAAATATGAAAACAGCAAGAAAAGAGTGTTTTCACAGGCCGCACACGAAAAACATAAACAGTTACATGTATTAACTCTTAAGTATTCTGTATTTTGACAAACAACAGACGACAAGATCAATCTTTCAAGAGTGTCAGCTGCAGTCATTTGCTGTTGTGCATGAGCGAAAAAAAGGTACACTCAGAACAGCCAGCTTAGCACCACATACTAATTTGTAGAGTTTACTTTTGTTGTGACCTGTGTTCAGCTGTGAAATGACTCAGTGCTGGATCCCTGCTTGAATTAATGTGCAGAAGGGAAATGATTGATGCAGTGAAGGAACTGGCTACCAGTCAATTCTACAGTAGCTGGCCAAAATTTCAGTTATTGACATGGGAATTTTTGCAGACAGTTGTTTGCTGCTTTTTTTTATATTTTTCTATTTATTAATTTTTTTTTGTGTGTTTGCCTTGTTGTTGCGAAATTCTAGCACTGCTAAATGATGCATAATTATTAATGGAGAATTTTTTTTTTTTTTTTTCCATTTTGCGTAAGTGATAGATCTTCTTTATAATAAGGTTGATAAAAAACAATACCTCACAAGACTTTAATTCAAAATTGTTCATTTATTTTCCATAGAAAGTAACAGGTTCTTTAAAGCCACCAAAATCACTGGGTTTTACACACAGTACGTATATGAGATACAAAAACATCACAGATTACAAAAATGAATATCTCTTCATATAAAAATGATATATTAAATCTAAATTAAACTTAATGCAATTTTGTTTATTGGTCAAAAACATAAGGAATCAGAACTATTATGAATCTTTATATAATAACCATTGTATTAAATACTAAGAGAAACAATATACCCGTTAGAATAATTTAATGATTTTTTAAATAATTTTCGCTTGAACAATCTTAACAACTCAGGAATATATCATCTTTGAAAGGAATTGTATATTAATAATTTTGTTTGACAATAAAATTACCCTTTAAAATTTTGAATTGGAACAAAACTGTCATGTGTCATAAATATTCAAGCAATTGAAAAATTAACATTTTGAGCACTAAGAAATGCCAGCACTGGCAATTTGCGGAATAAAAACAAACTTATTTTTATAAAAGGTACAAATTTTACGAATAATACAAAACATGATCACAGACAGGTACATACATGTACACAAAATATGTATCACAATATTGTATAAAAATGTTCTTCATTAAAAATAATGAATATAATCATGAAGTCTACATTTATTTTGTAAAGAAAGTCATACATGAAATTTCAATGAAAACAAAAGCTGTAAATATGCGAGTGCATGCATTTGAATCTCAAACTTTTTTCTCGATTTTCTTTACAGACAAGAGAATTTTAAGCTTAACGCAAAGAATTACAGTTATATGGAGAAGGGTTTAATGAGCTTTAATATTGGATAAAATGCTTTTCTACCATCATCTAGGGAATTTTTTAAGAACTTAATGAGACAAATTAAACATAGTACATGTATTGTTTTGCACCAAGAAGCTTATGCATTACAGAAACGATTTTATAAAGTTTTGTATCACAGACAGAGAAAACATGAAATCAACAAAATGAGCAACAAACAAAAACAATGTAACTGGTTGAAAATTGCAGTAGAATCTAAAGTCCCAAACACTTATTGTGAAAAAAAAAATGTATATTTACTGGATGAAATTCCTTTTGCATTCAGAGCATTAAGTTATAGCTGCACTAAGTATTTGTAATGATATATTGTTTATTAAAAAGGTGGCAACAATTGTCTAGAACCACTCCATCCATAAATGCATTTATCAGCACTAAGTTCACATTTGACCTCATCCAAGCACAGTTGAATCCATCCCCAAAATATAGTTAGTAATTAGTTCTGGTATGTGACATTTCAGCTGTATTTATTTTTTTGTTGTTTTCTAATAAGGCCAAGAAAAATAACAAATGTGTTTCCTATTTCCTAGTTATGGAATTTCTGTAACAGTAGCTTTTTAACTCATTTCAGCAGAGGCGATGGAATGAAATGTTGTCTACAGTGCACAGACTAGCTTGCTGATAAGCAAGTTCTATGTCAACTCAAGCATAAAGCAAATTACATTCTGATGATGACACACACTATGTTCAATGCCAAAATGATAAGGTTCATATGATGGAAGAAATAATAATGTCTGAGGTAGGGAACCAATAGGAAACCAGAAACACATATTTTTTACTTGGCCTGGATAATCAGTGTGTTTTTCCTGTCATTCCTTCCATGAAAGTTAACAATTATGTCTTTAACACACTAGAAAGGTAGCAATCAGAAATGCCCATAGCAATCAGCAAGCATGGATCCAAAATATCAAAATATATGAGCCGCTACAACAGAAATTCAACAATTTGCATATGCGAAAACAAAGACGCAGATCAGCTTCGCGGTAAACCGCGAAGCTGATCAGTGCCTTTGTTTTTGCTACATGGCATGTACAATCCCTCTTCTTAAATCTGAAATTTGAAGCTTCTAGATATCTTCTGTGACTGTACAGGCTGGTTTGTGTCAGACCTGGTCGGAAATCCAAATTGTTGCTTTTCTCATGCGAAGGCTCATATCATTTGTACTTATGTACTCGGTGTTTATCGACAGACACACCAGTTATCCAGAGACAACCAACATGACTGAGTACCGGTACAACCAATGCAGATATAATCAATATTAGGTTGTAGGATGCAAATACCTGAGGGAACAACAAACCCAGATCATTCTAATCCATGGTAAGTTGTTCCTGGACAAGTTTTTACTCCCAATTGTTGCTTATTGATTTCATCACCGTTGGTTGCACTCAGTTGTGTTGGTTGTCTCACTGTAACCAGAGTGAAATATCTGCTTCTTAGCATTTGTTGTACATGCTTGTTAATTGAATGAGCACCTCTGACTGACGCCAATCAAGTCTGTGTATATTTTCATGAACAATGTCCAAATTCAAATTGAAATTGTCACTAGCTGCTGGTTTCCTGAGTTTCCTCTTGTTTTTGAGGCTCTTGATTTTCAGATTCCTGATTTTCAGGCTCTTGTTTTGCAAGCTCATCAAGTTTTTCTGAGTGATCTGGGTTTGCGATGTTGTCCCCCGTGGTAGTGCCTTCCTGTGGTGTTATTGTTGCTTCTACTACTTCCTCCTGTGCTGGTTCTGTAACCAGAATAAACACACCTTCACATGCAGGGAAACAGCCAGGTACAAAACATGGTGTCAGAAAATCTAGCAAAGGGGAAGCAATCTGCATAGGTATTAGTGGTCATTTTGTATCTGATTTTTGAAAATAATTTCTTTAGGCTCTGCTGTTGCTTTGTTTGTTCAACCCAATAATGAGAATTCTATATTTAACATACTTTCACTGCTAAGCATTTTTTTTTCATGTGAAATACTTGTAGTAAAGGCCCTGTGTTTCACTGTGAGGAATCAAATTTACCAATTGGTGTTAGTAGTTTGATGATGAAGCAACCATATAATTAAAATAATTTAAGCAAAAGCATTGGCCACTAAAACCCATACCTACATTGTAATCCTTGCCATGGTTAATTTTCAAAATAAAGCATTGGTGTGATATGTTAGAAGGGAAGAGCAAAGCATTGAATTGCAATAGTTGGAAAATACATTGGTCCGAAAAGTGTGTCTCAAAGGTAATGTACACAACTTAAAAGTAAGTTCTTTTCGGAAGGTAATAATCTTTTTAAATTTCAATCAAAAGACATGGAATCCTGAAAAAAGGTCACAAAGACCTACTTTGTTTTAGGAGTAAGTGTCACATAAAAATCAAATGCAATCATGAAGCTATAATCTCAAATGTAAATGTATTGGTTACTCCTAGCTTCAGGTGTTACTTCATCCATTACTGCAACTGAAACATGAAAACAGGACTGTACTTTTAATTAATAAGATAGAGTGATATTTAGTTAATCATCTCCATTTTGTTATGCATTAACTTTTTTTACTTACTTATTAACATCTTTTTGCCATTGTAGTTATATTAATGCTTTCATAATGTTAGTAAACAACATGCTTAATTATGCAGACATCCATAAAAAATCACAGACTGCCAATAAATTGCAACATAAGTATATGTACTTTATTGAGTTATTGAGACAGATCTAAACCATACAATAACAAAGATGGCAAAACATTTTGAAAAGAAAGAAAAAACAATCCAAAATAATTGACTGATCAATTTTGAAGATGAGATGATAAGAAATAGCATTATTTTCATTTTCAGCATCTCTGACATTGGAATTTTACAAAGTCTGTCTGCCATTTACAAACAAAGCAAAGAAGCAGAGCGCATTGCATTAGGAGCCACATAATATGAAATCTTTTTTTTTCTTCACATATGCAAGATCTACAGCTTTGTTGTGTGCATATGAAATTTTTCTCAAGACAGAGCTCATTACTCTTTGCAAGTAGATACTGTGCCTGCATTATGCAAATGAGCCGCATCATGAGAAAACTGGATTTTAGCATATATGAAAACAAAGATGAAGATCAGCTGTTAACAAAATGACAAACCATAGCATGGACAGATGAATTGTTCACAGAAGGATAAACCAATGCATGGATAGATAAATTGTTCACAGAAGGACAAACAGATACATGGATGGCTAAATTCTTCACAGAATGACAAATTAATGCATGGATGCATAAACTGTTAACAGAAATACAAACCAATGCATAGATGGATATATTGTTGACAAAAGAACAAACCAATGCATGGATTGACAAATTGCTCACCGAAGGAGAAAACAATGCATTGATGGTTAAATTGTTCAGAGAAGGACAAACCAATGCACAGATAGATAAATTGTTCACTGAAGGACAAATCATGGCATGGATGGATAAATGGTTCACAGAAGGACAAACCAATGCACAGATAATAAATTGTTCACTGAAGGACAAATCAATGCATGGATGGATAAATTGTTCACAGAAAGACAAACCAATGCACAGATAATAAATTGTTCACCAAAGGACAAATCAATGCATGGATGGATAAATTGTCCACAGAAGGACAAACCAGAGGACCAATGGTCCTATAAATGCTCACCTGAGATCTGGGATATGCAACCCAAAATAGGTCAAGGTCATCCTGGTGTCATGATTTATACAAACTTTGTAGAGCTCCATTCACTGTGCCTCAGGCAAAGTTTCAAAATCATAGGTCTTCTGGTTCTGAAGAATAAGATTTATAAAGGTTTTTGCTATTTATAGCCATGGTGGCCATCTTGGTCACGTGACCTGAACCATTTATATTAACTTTCATTCCCTTTCCTAACGATGCTCCACATAAAGTTTGGCTTTGACTGGCCAAGCGGTTTCAGAGAAGAAGATACTTGAATATTATGGTCATATACATGTATATAGCCCCGGGGCAGGGGCAGACAACCCCCTGAGGACATTTTTTTTTATATAAACATAAATCTTCTGTCCATTTGCATACTCCCAGCAAGTTTCCACCCATATAATTACATTTTACTAATTTTCCCCATTCAAATGCATGGGTAACCTATGTTGGCCTTGCCATAAAATAGGTCAAGGTCATGCCAAGGTCATGATTTATAAAAACTTTGTAGAGCTCCTCTCCCTGATGCTTCATGCCAAGTTTCAAAATCATAGGCCTTCTGGTTCTGGAGAAAAAGATTTTTAAAGGTTTTTGCTATTTATAGCCATGGTGGCCATCTTGGTCTTGTGACCTTGACCATTCATATAAACTATCATTCTCCCTTCCTAAGAATGAACCACATGAAGTTTGGCTTTGATTGGCCAAGCATTATCAGAGTCTCAAGAAGATCTTTGAATATGGTATTATGGTAATACACATGTATATTGCCCCAGGGTGGAGGCAGACCTGCCCCAGGGGTACATTTATTTTCAGAATCATAAATATTCAGTCCATTTGCCCATTTCCATAAAGGTTTTCCCTTCAAATGACATTTTGACAATTTTCCCCATTCAAATGCATGGGCACCCTATGTTGACCTTGCTGTAAGATAGGTCAAGGTCATCCCAGGGCCATGATTTATATAAACTTTGTAGAGCTCCTCCCCATGATGCTTCATGCCAGGTTTCAAAATCGTAGGCCTTCTGGTTCTGGAAAAGACTTTTAAAGGCTTTTGCTTTTTATAGCCATGGCGGCCATCATGGTCATGTGACCGTGACTATTTATATAAACTTTCATTCCCCTATCCCAAGGATACTACATATAAAAATTGGCTTTGATTGGTCAAGCGGTTACTGAGAAAATTAAGTTTTACATTTAATTTGTAAATGACCTTTGGCCAAGGTCAAGAAATGACCTTGACCTTGAATACTCACAACACTTCATTAGCTCAACATGTTGTCTGTATCTACCAACTTTCAGGTCACAGGCTACAAAACTTCCTGAAAAATTCTATGTTTTCACTTTTTTTCATTGAAAAGCCTATGTAACCAAAATTGAGCTTGCCGTAAAATGGGTCAAGGTCAGCGCAAGGTATGATTTATATTAAATATGATGGGCCTGCGTCCCCGATGCTACACACCAAGTTTCGTTGAAATCGGTCCACCGCTTCCAAAGAAAAAGATTTTTTTATGGTTTTTACCATATATGGGCATGGCGGCCCTCTTGGTCATGTGACCTGGACCATTTATATAAACTTTCGTTCCCCCTTCCTAAGGATGTTCCACATGAAGTTTGGCTTTGATTGGCCAAGCGGTTTCAGAGGAGAAGATCTTTGAAATTGTAGACAACGGACAGACGGACGCCGGAGCATGGCCATCCTATAAGCTGACCTTTTGAGCCTCCGGCACTGGTGAGCTTATAAATGCATGGATGGATAAATTGTTCTTAGGACAAGCCATTGCAAGGATGGATAAATTGTTCACAGAAGGACAAACCGTTTCATGGAGGATTAATTTTTCACCAAAGGACAAATCAATTCATAAATGGATAAATTGTTAACAGAAGCACAAACCAATGCATGGATGGATAATTTTTTTACAGAAGGACAAACTGATGCATGGATGGATAAACTGTTCACAGGACAAACCAATGCATAGATGGATAAATTGTTCAGAAGGACAAACCAATGCACTGATGGACAAATTGTTCACCAAAGGACAAATCAATGCATGGGTAGACAGGACAAACCAATGTACGAATGGATAAATTGTTCTGAAGGACAAATCAATGCACTGATGGATAAATTGTTCACAAAAAGACAAAATGCTTGGATGGATAAACTGTTTGCAGGACAAATCAATGCATGGATGGATAAACTGTTTGCAGGACAAACCAATGCATGGATGGATAAATTGATCACAGGACAAATCAATGCATGGATGGATAAATTGTACACAGAAGGACAAACAAATGTATAAACAGATGGTTGACAAAAGGATGCATTATAGAGGACAGACAGATGGAAATAAACTCCTTTTGATGCACCTCGTTAAAAGCAGGTAAAGCAGCAATGTAGCGTACAAAGCAAGAATGATATAAAACAAATCTGATTTAAACCACAAAAGGCTACATTCTGATCGCACAATATTTTTCTCTTAAGAAGAAGTAGAAGCAACAATATTTCACCAATATTACTGGACCACTAATGGTGCTAACTTGATTATGCTGATAAAAAATCATGAAGACACTTATACTGTTGGTCCATAAAACACGTTATAGATACCCATTACAACTGCCTCGTGTTGGTGATTCTAATAGATACCTATAAGATTCATTTTTATGGAGATAGGTCAAGAAATGTTTTTCTAAAATCAAAATAGGCACCATTTTTTATCTTCTTTTATGACAACAACTTGCATGCATTGAGTATGTTATATTACCAACATGCACTTTGTCACATTAAACTCACCCCTATAATTCTTTCTTAAGCCGAAACCTCAACTATTAAAGTGTCAACAAAAACTGATAATTTCAAGTAAAACAACCTAAAAATTTTGGGTAAAGTGTGCTTGCTAACAAAATATAATGAGATGTTTTAAAGTATCTTGGATCAAAATTGATTTTGCCAGTGTCACTAAAACATTTATTTTGTTTAATTGTTTTGCAAAATAATCAGGAGCTTTTAAATGCTTTATCTTGTATTTCAGGTATGCTACTGATAGTTTTTGAAGCACAGATGTCATGAAAAATGTTATTATAAATGCATAAATTATATCTAATTTAGCCCTGTACTTTTCAGATTTATGGCAACCTTTCATGTTTTAGACTTTCATATTTTAGACCACAATATAAAAGATGGAAGGGAATGTACAACAAAACAAGAACAAGAACTCCTTCACTTACCAGGGGTAGGCTGTTTTGGTGCCTGAAATCAGAAAATTAAGTAAAAATTGAGTTATCATTATATAGAAATTGAAAATGTCTTTAATTGGGTGGAAGCCTGCAAGGGACTGTTGGCCAGCTCTCTCTCTCTCTCTCTCTCTCTCTCTCTCTCTCTTCATGTAATTCTTTTCATACTCCAAAGCAACTTCACTTTATTTATGTCAACTTATGCAATGTCAATGACTGCAGTAGTGTAATGTGCTGCTCCATGACAAGACAGAAAGATTAATTGTATCGACACATTAATTTATTTTTAACATTAATCTAGAACTCTTTTGAATGAAAAAGGAAAAAATAAATAACTGATGCGGTAATAACTGAAATAAATATACAACCCCAGGTAGAATTTTAGGATTTTACCATATACAGCAATGGGAATGTATAAAATTCTGAACACTTAATCAAGAAAATGACAAAATATTACAAGGTACAATGACACTGTGATCTCCTTCACCAAAAGACAAAAACTCACACAGAAATGAATTTACTTACAGGCATAATTTGCAAAATATTTTATATTTAAAATCCAAGACAAACAACACACAAAAAGAATCTTTCAAAGCAAAATGGTATGAGGACATAAATATCCTTACAAAATTGAAGTGTATAGTTAGGGTTTTAGGTTACAAAGTCATGAACATAAAACAATAAATGCAACATAAATTATGTCACCTACTATAGGTCATGTAAGGTCAGTGTTACAATGTCATGTTTATTAAAAATAATTCTACAAGAGTTCGGGAAATGATAGTGCACAGTGAGAATTCTCTTCAACATGTGCACATTAAAATCATTCTAAACCATTCAGTGACATAAGAAAGCATTTTCCCATTAGATTTCATATTTATTATAATGACTGAGCATCATGAAAAAAATTTAATATTCATATTTTATGTACAATTTGATTACCAGCTAAAATATGTACATGTATCAGACTTTAACATTTTCTGGTACAGTGTCACATACAAGAGTTACATATATACATGCAATAATCCATGAAACATAGCATACCAAAACTGAAACTGAAATAAATTTACTTACAGGCATAATTCAAAATTTGATTTTATGACTAAAATCCAACAGAAAGTGAAAAACAACAAAGAAGCTTCAAAGCAAATAGTGGTAGAACCTATGTGCTAGTAATAATAGTATAAATTGATTAGTGTGATTAGGCTTTTACGTTTCTGGTGGCAGCTGGTAATCATCTAGAGAATGCAGCAATCTATACTATAGTACTGATCAATGTACTAGGCTGACTTTGCAGCTTCAGTGGGCATTGATCAGAAAATCTACTTTGTCAAATACAAACAAATATGGTGCTGATCAGCCTCGTTGATCAAACATGCTGATCAGCTACTTTGATCTTTGCTAAATGAGTTGCATAAGATTTCAAGTATCCATATTGCAATTTTATGTGCTAAGCTAGTCAAAAGGTATTAAAGCTTGCACAAGCGATACTTGTTTGAAAGCCAATGAGAGAAGTTTTTGAGGAACAAGGCTCGTTAATTTCACCTTCAGGTAATATTAGGTAGGCTACAGCATAAAACGGAACCTCTAATTCATCTCATTCACAAAGGCTTTTTCAACGTTGCCCCTGATGACACACAAAAAACCTGTCCAAAGTAGGTCCCACCTGACAGTCAATGTTTTACCCTACTGAAAAACCCTACTAAAAATTGAGACTTGAGGTTCTGAAAGCAGGTTATGAAGAATCTACCAATCCCCAAGATAGGTTTTCACAGTGTTTAACTCAGGTAAGTCAGGTAAAGGTCATTTGCGCCGCATCGTGAGAAAACCGGATTTTTGCCTATGCGAAAACAAAGGCGCAGATCAGCTTCGCAGTAACTGCGAAGCTGATCAGCGTCTTTGTTTTCGCTACACGGATAGTACAATTTCTCTTCATGTCCAACTTCGAGGGACAATCGATTGTTTCGCTAAATTACAGGTAAATCGCTAAACAGGGGAATTAACTGAGTTTTCTGGGAAAATCGATACTACCTGTCAGAGTTCCCTTCGTTACAACTATACCTGTATTTTACCTTTAGAATATAGTCACTGTTGTCAAGGATACGTGCACATACGATAAATGTCTAAAGTGAAGGTTGCAGATTTTGATAGGTTTACCTTCTTCAAATGCGATAATATAAGCAGTGGCAAATCAAAACAGGTCGCTTCTTGGAAAATGTTACTTTCTGTTTTCGCTACATTAAATTAATTTGCGCATTTCAGCAAATACTTAAAGCCTTGAAAACAATTAAATTTAAATGAATTAGACACGTACAAGTCATGTATTTCATAATTATAATGAGCGTGTATGTATTTGTATGTGTGGATGCAAATTATCGCAAAGTCAATCAATTACATGTATGTACATATGTGTACTTTATAAATCCAGCCACAGTTAAGGCTTAAAGCGCATGTAATAATCTAAATACCATAATCAGAATAATCAGAAACCAGAGGACCAATGGTCCTGTAAACGCTCACCTGAGTCTGCTGCATATACCAATAAACATGTTTGAATATTATGGTACTTAACCCCAGTGCAGGGGCAGATGAAGCCCTTGGGCCATTTTCTTTTTTCAGAATAATCAATATTCTGTCCATTTGCCAATTTCTTGCTGGCTTTTCCCTTCAAATGACATTTTAACAGTTTTTCCCATTCAAATGCATGGGCAACCCATGTTGACCTTGCCATAAACTTGGTCAAGGTCATCACAGGGTCATGATTAATATATACATTGTAGTACTATAGCCATGGATGCCTCACGCCAAGTTTCATTGAAGTCAATCTATTGGTTTCAGAGAAGAAGATATTTGAAGGGTTTTTACCATATATGGGCATGGCGGCCATCTTGGTCATGTGACCTAGATTATTAATATATACATTGGTTCCCCCATCCTATAGATGCTTCACATAAAATTTGGCTTCAATTGGCCAAGTGGTTTTAGAGGAGAAGATGTTTGAATATTATGGTAATATACATGTATATTGCCCCCGGGTGTGGGCATATGAGCCCTTAGGTCCATTCTTTTTTTTCAGAATCATTAATATTTAGTCCTACTACCCATTTCCTGCAAGATTTTCACCTCAAATGACTTTTTAAAAGTTTTCCCCATTCCAATGCATTGGCGACCTATGTTGACCTTGTCCTAAAATAGGTCAAGGTCACCACAGGGTCATAATTTATATACACATTGTAGTACTTCAGCCAATGGTGCTTCATGCCAAGTTTCTTTGAAATCGGTCCACCAGATTCGGAGATGAAGATTTTTGAAGGGTTTTTACCTTATATGGGCATGGCAGCCATCTTGGTCCTGTGAACTAGATAATTTATATATACATTAATTCCCCCATTCCATAGATGCTTCAAATAAAATTTGGCTTTGATTTGCAAAGCGCTTTCAGAGGAGAAGATGTTTGAATATTATGGTAATATACATGTATATTGCCCCGGGGTGGGGGCAGATGAGCCCCTGGGGTCCATTTGTTTTCAGAATCATTAATATTCAGTCCTACTGCCCATTTCCTGCAAGACTTTCACTTTAAATGACATTTTAAAAGTTTTCCCTATTCAAATGCATTGGCGACCTATGTTGACCTTGCCGTAAAAAAAAGGTCAAGGTCATCACAGGGTCATGATTTATATACACATTGTAGTACTTGAGCCATCGATGCTTCATGCCAAGTTTCTTTGAAATCGATCCACCGGTTCTGGAGAAGAAGATTTTTGAAGGGTTTTTACCATATATGGGCATCACGGCCATCTTGGTCATGTGACCTGGATTATTTATATACACATTGATTACCCCTTCCTATTGATGCTTCACATAAAATTTGGCTTTGATTGGCCAAGCCGTTTCAGAGAAGATGATGTTTGAATATTATGGTAATATACATGTATATTGCCCCGGGGTGGGGGCATATGAGCCCCTGGGGTCCAATTTTTTTCAGAATCATTAATATTCAGTCCTACTGCCCATTTCCTGCAAGACTTTCACTTTAAATGACATTTTAAAAGTTTTCCCCATTCAAATGCATTGGCGACCTATGTTGACCTTGCCGTAAAATAGGTCAAGGTCATCACAGGGTCATGATTTATATACACATTGTAGTGCTTGAGCCATCAATGCTTCATGCCAAGTTTTGTTGAAATCAGTCCACCGGTTCTGGAGAAGAAGATTTTTGAAGGGTTTTTACCATATATGGGCATGGCGGCCATCTTGGTCATGTGACCTGGATTATTTATATACACATTGGTTCCCCCTTCCCATAGATGCTTCATGTAAAATTTGGCTTTGATTGGCCAAGCTGTTTCAGAGAAGAAGATCTTTGAAAATGGTGGACAACGGACGACGGACGGACGGACGACGGACGACGGACGGACGGACGACGGAGCATGGGTATACTATAAGCTCACCTTGTGAGCCTGACGGCTCAGGTGAGCTAAAAAGCACAATTTTAATCAATTTAAAACAAAAATCGTGATTTAATTTAATTCTTCAAAATATGCGGTTTTCTTGAAACAAGTATAGTAAACTAGATTTTCATGAGCGGCACAAAAACAAACTCGCAAATCATTTTTTTCTTATTTCACACACATAGTCATTTTCTGTGTGTGAACAACAGGTTTGAATCCAGCCTGGTCGGAAAATCTATATACAGTTTGTGTCGCGGCGCGTCAAGTTGGTACATAAATTATGCGTCCTTTAGTCCTTACAACAGACACGTGCCCTCAGGTTAATGTTTGCGCAGATTTGAGCCGCGATGAGAGAAAACCTGTCATCGGTGTTTTCGACAAGGTCTGACATAAACCAGGCTGTACAGTCATAGGCAAGGCTAGAAGCTTGAACTTTTGGATTTAAGTAGAATAATAATTTTATTATCCGTGTAGCGAAATAAAAGGCGCTGATCATTTGTGCAGTTACTGTACAACTGTTCTGCGTCTTTGTTTTCGCGTAGGCAAATATCTTGTTTTCTCATGATGCGGCTCATTTTATAGTTTCATATACCTGACACGCTCAGGTTTAACGGATTAAGGGCTACAAACCAGAATGTTTAGCTTCTTTATTTTTGTTGATTTAAATGAACAAGTTTGTCCTTAATAAAGTATTGGAATATTGATTAAATTGTTAAAAATAACATTGTAAAAACCTGTCCGTGAAATGTATACCCCCTTTTATATAGTAAAATTGGGGTTGACAGGGTTATGCCTCTTTTTCTTATTTTTGAAGTAACATAGATTGTAGGTAGTTCATAGAACCGCCTCGGCGAGGCGATTCTAACGTGTACCCAAATCAATGTTTTGAACAAAATTATGAAAACTATCAACAATTTTCCAATGAAATTTTCAATTTTTTACAGCAGAAACAAATCTCTGCATTTCGCATGGGCAAGTTTCTGTAATGAAACATGCAGCAATCAAAAGCATACTGTGATTTTCGAAAAAAAAAAAAAAACATTCTCTCTCTCTCTCTCTCTCTCTCTCTCTCTCTCTCTCTCTCTCTTTGAACAAAGAAAATAATGAACGAAAAAATATTTTAAAATAAAAAAAAAGATGCAATACATCAGCGCAACAAAAAACGGGGTTCATTAAAAATGAAGGTTTTGTCATTTCATTATTTGCATATAAATTCATAAACATAAAATTCAAGAATTGTTGTATTCTTTGTTCTTACATCATCAATTAAAGAGGCTCTTTTCGAGAAAAGTCACAAAAATATAATTTTAGCATCCTACATGGCTTAGCATAGGGGAAGACTTGTAAAATATAATCTTGTCATTTATTTGGGGTCCTAGTGGTAAATTATTAATTTTGATTCTGTTAAAGATGTGATGATAGGCTGCCACAAATACCACTTATTGTAAAAACATTACTCTGAAAGGGCAATAGTTGGTGTCATAAATCAATTATAGACACGCGTGCTACAGTCAGTGGCTACCGTGATACTTCACACCTGACATTTAAAGATGCGCTATCACAATGTCAGTTTACTTTCAAAACTTTATAAAAAGAATGATATTTTTCAGGCCTGTTACTCTTTAATTATACTACCTTTCTTATTTTTCTTTTTTATTACATAAAATATTTGTGAAATTGATAAAGTATACTGCTTTAAATTTGTCGAAACATAATCTAAAATTATCAATTCCTGTTTTATCATGTATATTATTTAAACATATTGCATAAGGACTATAATAAATAAATAAATAAATAAATAAATAAAACTCGGTCAATCAAAAGGATTATGGATTAGGGTACGGACTTACCTGCAAATGCTAAGAGATTTACCTGTAGACTATTAACATAGCGACATTAAAATCAATAACAGCGATTAGATGCGAAGCGTCGAAAAATTAATGAAAAATAAAATGGTTTGCTTGCTTGGATATCAAAAGGGCTCTATTTATTTTTTGTTTATTTATACAAATTTCGTATCAGCGTGTTCGCCATTTAATTGCACATATGCCCCCGTTTGCACAGAAAAAATATTTACATTATTAAAATAATTATGACCGGTTTTCTAACAGTGAACCCATTTCATACAGAAATTTCACTATATGTTTAATTAGTCATAGGTTTGAACAAAAATGATGAAAAAGGTCCAAAAAGTACTAATCCAAATTTCATAGAACTTATATCAGGACGTTTGGGAGGTAATAAGGAAAAACATATGTTTGCACAGGAATGATCCATCAATTAGTTTTAAAGATATTACCATAAAACCAACAGATTCCATTGTAATTCCCTATTAACGTTCAAGCCAGTTGCCGATACCTGGCTGTCTTTAAAAGTCCCGTATGCTTCTTAAAACCGAAATTTCAATCTTCTACACTTTTTCTGAAACTGTACAGGCCGGTTTGTGTCAGACCTGGTCGGAAACCCCGAAGACCGGTTTTCTCGCGTTGCGGCTCATTTACTTCTGTCTCAAAGTCCTTCAGCAACCCTAGAAGTGCTTTCATTGCCTTTAACAGCACATTTTTATGCTGTGATTTTATTTTTCATTTTAAAGTCAGATTGGTGACAGTTTTTCTAAATTCATTTCATCTAAAATCAATTCATCAAAACTTGCTTTGAATGATCATTTTGTCTGTAAAAAATGTATAAAATCATGCCAGGCTAAGGCCAATTTGTCTAAAACCGCTTTGACAAATTTTTTAGACCCACTGACTCTTAGACAAAATGGTCAGTTGACAAAACGTCCTGCAGCCTTATAAATCACTTCAAAACTTTTAAAAAGAGCGCTGTTGGGGCATTGGAATAAGAAGCTCAATAAGTTATGGTACTGGAATAAGAAGCTTCACCCGTAAAGAGCATTAAAATTAAAGTTGAGGCATTGGAATAAGAAGCTCAGGCAGTTAGGGCATTAGAGTAAGAGGCTTTACCAGTTGGCATTGGAGTAAGAGGCTTTACCAGTTAGGGCATTGGAATAAGAGGCTTTACCAGTTAGGGCATTGGAATAAGAGGCTTTACCAGTTAGGCATTGGAATAAGAGGCTTTACCAGTTACGGCATCCATTGGAATAAGAGGCTTTACCAGTTGGGACATTAGAAGAAGAGGCTTTACCAGTTTGGGTATTGGAACAAGAGGCTTTACCAGTTAGGACATTGGAATAAGAGGCTTTACCACTTAGAGCATTGGAATAAGAGGCTTTACCACTTACAGCATTGGAATTAGAGGCTTTACCACTTAGAGCATTGGAATAAGAAACTTTACCAATTGGGACATTGGAATAAGAGGCTTTACCAGTTAGGGCATTGGAACAAGAGGCGTTACCAGTTAGGGCATTGGAATAAGAGGCTTTATCACTTAGAGCATTGGAATAAGAGGCTTTACCACTTAGAGCATTGGAATAAGAGAATTTACCAGTTAGGGCATTGGAATAAGAGTCTTTACCACTTAGAGCATTGGAATAAGAGGCTTTACCACTAAGAGCATTGAAATAAGAGGCTTTACCAGTTAGGGTATAGGAACAAGAGGCTTTACCAGTTAGGGAACTGGAATAAGAGGCTTTACCACTTAGAGCATTGGAATAAGAGGCTTGACCAGTTGGGACATTGGAATAAGAAGCTTTACCAGTTAGGGCATTGGAATAAGAGGCTTTACCAGTTAGGGTATTGGAACAAGAGGCTTTACCAGTTAGGGCATTAGAATAAGAGGCTTTACCACTTAGAGCATTGATATAAGAGGCTTTACCACTTAGAGCATTGGAATAAGAGGCTTTACCACTTAGAGCATTGGAATAAGAGGCTTTACCAGTTAGGGTATAGGAACAAGAGGCTTTACCAGTTAGGGCACTGGAATAAGAGGCTTTACCACTTAGAGCATTGGAATAAGAGGCTTTTTTTACCAGTTGGGACATTGGAATAAGAGGCTTTACCACTTACAGTACTGGAATAAGAGGCTTTACCTGTTAGGGCATTGGAATAAGAGGCTTTACCAGTTAAGGTATTGGAACAAGAGGCTTTACCAGTTACGGCATTGGAATAAGAGGCTTTACCACTTAGAGCATTGGAATAAGAGGCTTTACCACTTAGAGCATTGGAATTAGAGGCTTTACCACTTAGAGCATTGGAATAAGAGGCTTTACCAGATGGGGCATTGGAATAAGAGGCTTTACCAGTTAGGGTATTGGAACAAGAGGCTTTACCAGTTAGGCATTGGAATAAGAGGCTTTACCACTTAGAACATTGAAATAAGAGGCTTTACCAGTTAGGGCATTGGAATACAGCATTGGAATAAGAAGCTTTACCAGTTAGGGCATTGGAATAAGAGGTTTTACCAGTTAGGGTATTGGAACAAGAGGCTTTACCAGTTAGGGCATTAGAATAAGAGGCTTTACCACTTAGAGCATTGGAATAAGAGGCTTTACCACTTAGAGCATTGGAATAAGAGGCTTTACCACTTAGAGCATTGGAATAAGAGGCTTTACCAGTTAGGGTATAGGAACAAGAGGCTTTACCAGTTAGGGCGCTGGAATAAGAGGCTTTACCACTTAGAGCATTGGAATAAGAGGCTTTACCAGTTGGGACATTGGAATAAGAGGCTTTACCACTTACAGCACTGGAATAAGAGGCTTTACCACGAGGACCGAAGAACTAACTAAATGTTATGAACCACTGCAGAAGCTGAGGGTGAGGTTACGGCCGTGTAAAATCGATTTAAACCAGCCAGTAACTTTGTGTTACTGATCGTTACGGCATTGGAATAAGAGGCTTTACCACTTAGAGCATTGGAATAAGAGGCTTTACCACTTAGAGCATTGGAATTAGAGGCTTTACCACTCAGACCATTGGAATAAGAGGCTTTACCAGATGGGGCATTGGAATAAGAGGCTTTACCAGTTAGGGTATTGGAACAAGAGGCTTTACCAGTTAGGGCATTGGAATAAGAGGCTTTACCACATAGAGCATTGGAATAAGAGGCTTTACCAGTTGGGACATTGGAATAAGAGGCTTTACCAGTTAGAGCATTGGAATAAGAGGCTTTACCAGTTAGGGCATTGGAATAAGAGGCTTTACCACTTAGAGCATTGGAATAAGAGGCTTTACCAGTTGGGACATTGGAATAAGAGGCTTTACCAGTTAGGGCATTGAAATAAGAGGCTTTACCACGAGGACCGAAGAACTAACTAAATGTTATGAACCACTGCAGAAGCTGAGGGTGAGGTTACGGCCGTGTAAAATCGATTTAAACCCGCCAGTAACTTTGTGTTACTGATCGTTCCAAGTCGATACTTTTGTGGTGGTTCTTTTTGTTTTATGTCTTGGTGTTTAAAATATTTTTGTGCTGTTGGCGCCTTATGTATGTTTGCATATTTTTAGTTAAGTTAAGGTAACTGAGTGGCCACCTATTGGGAAAATAGCTGCTCATTCGGCTTACTAAATGTTCTCATGGTATAAGTACCTGATTGTTTTTTTTTTTTTTTTTTTTTTTTTTTTTCCCATCTTGGTTTTTGGAGTGGGAGTCTTTTTCTGATTGCGCCTTTTCCTGATCTTTGCCTACTTGTACTTTTTTACCAGTTAGGCATTGGAATTAGAGGCTTTACCACTTAGAGCATTTGAATAAGAGGCTTTACCAGTTGGGACATTGGAATAAGAGGCTTTACCAGTTAGGTATTGGAATAAGAGACTTTACCAGTACGGGCATTGGAATAAGAGGCTTTACCAGTTAGGCATTGGAATAAAAGGCTTTACCAGTTAGGGCATTGGAATAAGAGGCTTTACCAGTTAGGCATTGGAATAAGAGGCTTTACCAGTTAGGGCATTGGAATAAGAGGCTTTACCAGTTAGGGCATTGGAATAAGAGGCTTTACCAGTTAGAGCATTGGAATAAGAGGCTTCACCAGTTGGGACATTAGGATAAGAAGCTCTACCAGTTGGGGCATCCAGAAGAAAAGCTCAGTCAGTATGGGCATTGATATATGATACCTTGTCAGCTGGGGCATAAGGAAAAGAAGGTAAGGCAGTTGTGGCATACTTCAACACAGAGTGGTAATCAACTGCTGCCAGAGAAAAACTCAAAAGAACATGGAAGCGAACATAAACTGTACATTTGGAACAACATTCTGGTAACCATAGAAACCTAAAAAAGTTTCTACCTGTTCACAGCCAGAAAACATTAGAGCCTCTTCATGGGCAAACCAGCTTTTTGGCTATGTAAAAACAATGACACAGACAGTTGTGCAGTAACTGCACAGCAGATCAGCACATTTCTTTTAGCAAAGTACAACTCCTCTTCTTCTTATATAGGAAATTTCAAGCTTCTACCCTTCTACTGTTACTGTACAGACCAGTTTGTGACAAAACCAGGTCAGAAACACTGAAGACCAGTTTTCTCGCATCATTTCTCAGTCAGAAAACATTACAGGTAATTCTTATAACAGGAACAAAATATAAGCAGTGATTTATACTATCTGCACAGTAACACTAACAATGTTAGCGATGTTATGATTGTTTTGGGAAATGACAAAACCTGCTGGCGCAACGTCAAAAACATAAAAAATAGTCAAAGAACAGCGAAGTCTTCTGAAAGTGCAAAAGCATATTGTAACTATAGTCCAATATGCTTCTAATTCAATTAAAAGTTAAAACTTGTATCATATGAATAATGTATAAAATATGGCAGAATAATGTATTCTCCAATTCCACTTAAAACTGGATCTGTGTTGTGTAAGTGAATGTTACATGAATGTGAGGTTTTGATAGAAAGGTATGACCCCGGAGTATGGCCCAGGGCGTACATAAAAACATTATATGAAGCCTCACTGCAACTCCATGGATCTTTATCTAACACTCAAATTCAAAAACCTGTGAATTTCAAAATTCTGGATCCTTTTCGATGATATCATTTATATGACACCTAATATTAGTCCTTGTTAGGCATATTCGCATTTTAAAGAACTTGTAGGGTCTTGTTGAAATGTTCACTCAGACGTAATGAAGGCAAACCGCCCGTAGGGGGTGTTACAAATTAAACAGCAGAGATAAAGGTACACTGTTTTAAGGGGAACTAAATCATGATCAGCTTTCACAAATCTTTAACAGAATTCTCTGAACATCTTAACAACTGTTCAAAGTCTCACCTGTATGACAACCCTGGCTTTGCAAGAATGAGTTTCATTTAATTGAATTTAAAAAAATACCATTTTATATGAGAAGCTTAGCTCCAAATTGTATGAAATCACATTCATGTACAGGGTTTTTCTACAATGTGCTGCATCTGTGAATCAAGCAGATTATGAATTAGCAATTGTTTTCTAATTGGTGATTCTTGTCACCTGTCCTTTCCTGGCCTTGTACTTTGACCTAGTTTTGTAACCTCGGTAACCAGCTTGGATACGTGAATATGCTTCCTGATCCTGAGAGTCTTGATGTTGGTCTGGTGAAACTTCCCGCTGTATAAAGTTATACTTCATTTAGTCAGATGTGTATATGGATGAATGACGAAGAAAGGAAACACACTTGAATGACCACCCCAGTTTTACAAGGCAAGTGGCTTCTAAAGTGTTTAATTTACTTGAATATAGCAAAATACCATTTTATATGAGATGCTTTGGTCCAATTTGTATGAAATCACATTTAAGTAAAGTTTTTTTTTTCTACAATGCCACTCAAATGTGAATTAAGCATAAACTAGAATTGTCAGAGAATCTGACTTAGAGCCCCACTTCTGAGCTTTCTTCCAGGGTGAGAAAAACAATGACAGGTAACAATCAAAAGCTAGATCTTGTGAATGTTGATGCATCCCAGATCTTGTCAATGTTGATGTGCATTCAAAATTTGGTCAGATTCTGAGCGAAAATGAAATGTTCATGGAATGACGGAAAGACGTAATCACCGAAGGACAGGGTGAATCCAGTATAGCCCCACTTTTCCAAAGCGGGGCTATATTTAAGAAGCAGATTATGGATTAACCACTGTTTTATCTGGTGATTCTTGTCACCTGCTGTTTTCTGGCCTTGTACTTTGACCTAGTTTTGTAACCTCGGTAACCAGCTTGGATACGAGATGTTGCTTCCTGATCCTGAGAGTCTTGATGTTGGTCTGGTGAAATTTCCCGCTGCATAAAGTTATACTTCATTCGGTCAGATGTGTATATTGATGAATGACAATACGTATACATAGAAGAAAGGAAACATACTTGAATGACAACCCCAGTTTTACAAGGCAAGTGGCTTGTCTAATTTAATTGAATATTACAAAATACCATTTTATATGAGATGCTTTTTTTATTACTGATCGTTCCGATTTTTATTACTGATCGTTCCAAGGTAATACTTCTGTTGTGGTTCCATTTGTCTATGTTTTGGAGTCAAATTTTTGTGCTGTTTGAACCTTATGAGCGTTTTCATATCCTTAGTTAAGTTCGGGTAACTGAGTGGCCACCTATTGGGAAATAGCTGCTCACTTGCCTTACAACATGTTTTCTAAGTATAAGTACCTAATTGTCAATTTAGTTTTTCCCACCATGGTTTTTAGAGTGGGAATTTTTTCTAATTGAGCCTTTTCCTGAAAATTGCCTACTTGTACCTTTTGGTCCAATATGTATGAAATCACATTAATGTAGAGGGTTTTTTCTGCAAGGCCACTCAAAATCAAGCATGAATTAAGAAGCAGACTATGGATTAGCCACTGTTCTATCTGGTGATTCTTGTCACCTGCTGTTTTCTGGCCTTGTACTTTGACCTAGTTTTGTAACCTCGGTAACCAGCTTGGATACGTGAATATGCTTCCTGATCCTGAGAGTCTTGATGTTGGTCTGGTGAAACTTCTCGCTATATAAAGTTATACTTCATTTAGTCAGATGTGTATATGGATTAATGACTATTCGTATACATAAAAAAAAGGAAACACACTTGAATGACAACCCCTGTTTTACAAGGCAAGTGGCTTCTTAATGTGTTTAATTGAATATAACAAAATACCATTTAATATGAGATGCTTAGGTCCAATTTGTATGAAATCACATTCATGTAGAGGGTTTTTTTTTCTGCAAGGCCACTCAAATGTGTGAATCAAGCATGAATTAAGAAGCAGACTATGGATTAACCACTGTTTTATCTGGTGATTCTTGTCACCTGCTGTTTTCTGGCCTTGTACTTTGACCTAGTTTTGTAACCTCGGTAACCAGCTTGGATACGTGAATATGCTTCTTGATCCTGAGAGTCTTGATGTTGGTCTGGTGAAACTTCCCGCTGTATAAAGTTATACTTCATTTAGTCATATGTGTATATGGATGAATGACGAAGAAAGGAAACACACTTGAATGACCACCCCAGTTTTACAAGGCAAGTGGCTTCTAAAGTGTTTAATTTACCTGAATATAGCAAAATACCATTTTATATGAGATGCTTTGGTCCAATTTGTATGAAATCACATTTAAGTAAAGTGTTTTTTTCTACAATGCCACTCAAATGTGAATTAAGCATGAACTAGAATTGTCAGAGAATCTGACTTAGAGCCCCACTTCTGAGCTTTCTTCCAGGGTGAGAAAAACAATGACAGGTAACAATCAAAAGCTAGATCTTGTGAATGTTGATGCATCCCAGATCTTGTCAATGTTGATGTGCATTCAAAATTTGGTCAGATTCTGAGCGAAAATGAAATGTTCACAGAATGACGGAAAGACATAATCACTGAAGGACAGGGTGAATCCAGTATAGCCCCACTTTTCCAAAGCGGGGCTATATTTAAGAAGCAGACTATGGATTAGCTACTGTTCTATTTGGTGATTCTTGTCACCTGCTGTTTTCTGGCCTTGTACTTTGACCTAGTTTTGTAACCTCGGTAACCAGCTTGGATACGGGAATATGCTTCTTGATCCTGAGAGTCTTGATGTTGGTCTGGTGAAACTTCTCGCTGTATAAAGTTATACTTCATTTAGTCAGATGTGTATATTGATGAATGACAATACGCATACATAGAACAAAGGAAACACACTTATTGATGTTAAACTTTATCTACATGTTAAAGATAGCTTGAATGACACTAAAAAGGATGGTATGAACAAAATCATATAACTAAAGGAGGATCTAATCAAATGTCATAGTAAAATTAATATTTTCTAGTATTAGAAAATGGTTGAGGGATTACATCTAGAGTAAACTATCATGAAAACTAACAATCTGGGGCCAGTTGTTCAAAACTTCGTTAGCTTAATGCCATCGTTAAGACCTCAACTTGTTAAGTAAATGCCGACTACATAAGCAAATACACTGTTATTTGTTGTTGATAAAATGTGAGAATCCTTTGCATTGCAGTGTATTTGTAATATTTATGTTTGAAATTAATTGTTAATTTTGAACAACTGGGCCCTTACACCTATGGACAGAAACAAAGAAAGGTTTTGGGATCTGTTAGACCTATATTAAAGTTTACATATACTATGATTTAGTTCCCATTTTTTATTTATTTTATTTATTTTTTTATTTTTTTTTTTTTTTTACAAAAAATTTATGCTGTTAGGAAAAAATATTTGAACAATAAGCAATTAATAAACTTGCTTTTAGGACTATGCATTGTTACTGTTACTTTCTAATTACTATATGTATATAACAGAAAATGAAACGTCAACTTAATTGCTTTGGTCATAATGTATTAGAACTTAATTGTTTTATAGCTGGACATATTAACATTTGAGCCGCCGCATCAGAAAACCAACAATCTGCATATGCGAAAACAAAGATGCAGATCAGCTTCGCAGTAAAATATGCGAATACAAAGACGCAGATCAGCTTCACAGTAACCCCTCTTCTACTTAAATCCAAAATTTCAAGCTTCTAGCCTGCCTCTGTGGCTGTACAGCCCGGTTTATGTCAGACCTGGTCAGAAACCCAAATTGTTGGTTTTCTCATGCACAGGCTCATTTGTAACTCTAATATTAATATTAACATTTTACTATCATTAAAAATCTAATAATCTTAACTATAGTGAAGCATGAATTAATAAGGCTGTATTGAATAATCTGAAAGAAAGACAGAATCAAACTGGTCATTTCTAGAATGTAGATACAGTAGGAGTCTTTGTGTATTATAACATGTGTAATTGCTTATAGAATGGTTTAAGAAGCCAAAGAGGGCTGTAAAGCATCCACATGAACCAACCGCCAGCATATTTCTTTCATGTAAATGATCATAAATTATTCCTTAAACCCCTGTCATACCAAGGCCGCATTCTCAAGGCACTCTCACAGCGTTCTAGAAAAATACAGAACACCAAGGTACAAGATACAAGCACCAAGGTGAGCACGGTACCAACACCAACAAGCTGGCAAAAGAAATGGCAACAGTCTGCCAACAGAAAAATGCACTTAGTACCAGTAATATGCCCCCAGGAGGCTAGACCAGTAATGGTATTTTGACATAACATCAGCTATTGAAAGTGGATGTAATGCAGCAAAACAAACAGTCCAAGACTAATCTGGTACACATAGTACATCTAGTTTTACAAATCCCAACTTGTAAATCTTATCCCAATATAGACTAAAATAGTAGGAGTCAGTTCTTATGAAGGATAAATGGAGTTCAACTGTCTAAATCTTGGCATTTTGTTAAGTGGACATTTAGGAATGACCAGCTCTATAGTTTTTGTTAGTATCAAGCTTTGTATTACAGATCATCTCCAAGTCACTACGGTTATTTTATATCAATGATCATTGCAAGCAATACTCGTATCATAAAAGATTAAAACAATGTTTTCTGAGGAAAACTATGTCCCCCCAACCGTTTAGTAATTGAAGTGTAGTTACCTTGTGATATGAAGTTTTTCTAGGGAAGACACCATGTAAGGTGTGATAGTTTAAACTTGTTTTGGACCCTGTCTAAAATTGGGTCACAATCACCAAATTCTTATAAACTCTGAACCTCCTCACAACAATGCTTCTGAGCAAGTTTGGTCAAAATCCATCAATTAGTTTACAAGATATCATATCGGAAAAACTAATTTCAACAGTTTTTATGGACCCGTGACCTTGGAAATTAGGTCAAGGTCATCAAAATCTAATCAACTTTGAGCCTCCTCCAAACAATGCTTCTGTGCAAGTTTGGTCAAAATCCATCAACTGGTTTACAAGATATTGCAGTGAAAAGACTAATTTCAACATTTTTTTATGGACTCGTGACCTTGAAAATTAGGTCAAGGTCACCGAAATCTAATCAACTCTGAGCCTTCTCGCAACAATGCTTCTGTGCAAGTTTGGTCAAAATCCATCAATTGGTTTACAAGTTATCGAGTTGGAAAGATTAATTTCAACATTTTTTATGGACTCGTGACCTTGAAAATTAGGTCAAGATCACCAAAATCTAATCAACTCTGAGCCTCCTCCCAACAATGCTTCTGTGCAAGTTTGGTCAAAATCCGTCAATTGATTTACAAGATACTGCGTTGGAAAGACTAATTTCAACATTTTTTATGGACTTGTGACCTTGAAAATTAGGTCAAGGTCACCAAAATCTAGCCGACTCTGCGCCTTCTCGCAACAATGCTTCTGTACAAGTTTGGTCAAAATCCATCCATTCGTTTACAAGTTATCGCGTTGGAAAGACTAATTTTAACATTTTTTATGGACTTGTGACCTTGATTATTAGGTCAAGGTCACCAAAATATAATCAACTCTGAGCCTCCTCCCAACAATGCTTCTGTGCAAGTTTGGTCAAAATCCATTGATTGGTTTACAAGATACTGCATTGGAAAGACTAATTTCAACATTTTTTATGGACTCGTGACCTTGAAAATTAGATCAAGGTCACCAAAATCTAATCAACTCTGAGCCTTCTTGCAACAATGCTTCTGTGCAAGTTTGGTCAAAATCCATCTATTGGTTTACAAGTTATCGCGTTGGAAAGACTAATTTCAACATTTTTTATGGACTCGTGACCTTGAAAATTCGGTCAAGGTCACCAAAATCTAATCAACTCTGAGCCTCCTCCCAACAATGCTTCTGTGCAAGTTTGGTCAAAATCCATCAATAGGTTTACAAGATATTGCATTGGAAAGACTAATTTCAACAGTTTTTATGGACTCGTGACCTTGAAAATTATGTCAAGGTCACCAAAATCTAATCAACTCTGAGCCTCCTCCCAACAATGCCCTTGTGCAAGTTTAGTCAAAATCCATTCATTTGTTCAGAAGATATCGCGTCGGAAAACCTAATTTGATCAGTTTTCATAGGCTGGTGACCTTGAAAATTAGGTCAAGGTCACCAAAATCTAATCAACTCTGAGCCTCCTCCCAACAATGCTCTTGTGCAAGTTTGCTCAAAATCCATTCATTTGTTCAGAAGATATCGCGTCAGAAAACCTAATTTGATCAGTTTTCATGGGCTGGTGACCTTGAAAATGAGGTCAAGGTCACCAAAATCTAATCAACTCTTTCCCCCCTCCCAACCATGTATCTATGCAAGTTTGGTCAAAATCCATCCACTGGTTCAAAAGATATCGCGTAAGAAAGAAGCTACGCGGACGCGGACGCCGACGCCGACGCCGACGCCGACGCCGACGCCGACGCCGACGGGAACCGCACCAAAAACAATATGTCCCCCACCTTCGGTTGGGGGGACATAATAATTTATGATGGCAAAGTCTGCCAAAAATGAACCAAATGCATGTACACAATAATTTCTAAATTCAAGAAGTTTTTTCACGGATTTTGACTTTCAAATAAGAGGAAATGCCAAACCGCTTTGATTTGAGATGATTTGTTGTAAAAAGAAATAGAATCATTGCAGATACATGGGTGGGTCAAACTGAAATAGTGGTATAAATCTACTAATAAATGGTCTTGACCTGGTTTTTCTTCTCTGTCATTTCTGCCCTGACCTTGTAACCACGGAAACCTGCCTGGATACGAGAGGCAGCCTCTTCCTGTTTCTGTAAATTCAATAAACTTACTCAGGTTAGTCTGTGTCAAAGAATTTTAGCTTAATCTTTGCCAAAGAAGTGACATTTGTGATTTGTATTTATTACTTTCTTTGTTAGTATAAAGGTTTAACATCCCAGTCAACAATTTTTCAGTCATGTTGGAACAGAGCCACAACTTCTTAGTTCCCAGTACACTGGGAAGTTCATGTGCCTTGCTCAAGGACACAACATGGAATCAAGTGTGGGGATAAAACTCCTTCTCGACTGGAGTATATGATGCTCTACCACCAGGCCACCACATTACTCTTTTTATTTATTTTAATTCGTGTGCAATATATCTGATTGTATACGACGAACTGATTCTGAACATGTTTTGGCATTCTTTTTGATTTTTGACATAACATGCTTCCTTGATATCTAGTAAACTAGATAAGGACACATGGTTTCTAGTTTATATACATATAATTTGTGAATGCCTTTCTTTTTTTCAAATTTTCAATGATAACAAAAACCTCTTCTCTGGAATAAAAACAGAAAGTATAATAAACTACAGTTATTCAGTTATTAACCTGTGCCTCTGCTTTCCTAGCTTTGACCTCTGACCTTGCCTTGTAACCACGGTAACCAGCCTGTATCCTGGATGCTGCCTGCTGGGTCTCAGGGTCTATGGCTATTTCAGTATCAGGGGTTTGATCAGTTTCCTGCAATCAAGTAAAATGAAATGATTACATCTAAAAGTCAATAAGGCTTGAGGGAAGAGCACTTGGTGCAACCAAACCTTTGATTATATCTCTAACTCGAGATAAAAGTGTCAAAACACTTTGTGCTACCAACCACTATCATTGATCCTTAAAATGATCTGTCTCATGTGCTCGTGTAACTTTTTCTTTTCTTTCCATACAAACTTCTTATCCCCAAAACTCCAAAGTAAGTCTTGAGACTCCTTCCTGGTTTTAAATCCCTGGTACCCAGCTTGTGCTACCAACCACCATACTCAATCCCATAAAACAATCTGCCACATGTGATCTAGTATAACCTTTTCATTTTCTTTTTCCTTGGTCTCTTTATCCCCTGAACTCTGCAGTGAAACTTTAGACTCTTTCCTGGTTTTATAACCATGGTACCCAGCTTGTATCCTGGTCACGGCACCATTGTGATCCAGCCCTACATGGCCTGTACCCGAGTCCTCGTCAGATGGTGGTGGACTACCATAGAAGTTCTGGTACCAGTGCTCTGTTTTATTTGTTGACTTAGATTCTTTGGTTTTGGTTTCCATTTCTTTTTGCTTCAGCTTTAAATATTTTGAACACTTATTTGTCTAGAGTTCACATAAATTTGTCTAATTTTGTGTATTATCAGAAAAATTGCACATTGATAAAAATTAAAGCTTATTTATAATATGCAGTTTTTTCCTTAAAATGAACTGAAAAAAAGAAAAACATTATGGAATCAAAATTAGTATGTACAAGCAACATTTTCGAAGTCATTACGCATTTACTACTACATATTTGTATCAAATGGCTTTAGTCCTTACATATTCTATTCATTTGTTCAATGACATACACCCTCAAAAAGAAATTAAGCTTTACATGTTTAAAGTGAAAATATTAATAATTAACAAATTCTATGACAAAATAATTGGACAATTCTTACAAGGAGCAAAACAGCATTTAAAAGCTTGAAACTAACAAACAAGTGACTATTGAGTCTACGGTGCCACTGATATTCACTTTCCACCACTTAGATATGAAACAAAGTACAATTACAGATTGTGCCACACAATTACTAATGTGGTTAACACGCTATAAGTGACTATAGATAGGCACATGCAGTTGGACCCGTCATCCTTCACGTTACAGTTAGCTCAATCACATATGAGCCTTTGCTTGAGAAAACCAACAATCTGTGTTTCTGACCAGGTCTGACAGAAACCCACCTGTACAGTCACAGAAGCAGGCTAGAAGCTTGAAATTTAAGATTTAAGAAGTAGAGGGATGGTACTATCTGTGTAGCGAAAACATAGACACTGATCAGCTGTGCAGTTACTGCACAGCTGATCTGCGCCTTTGTTTTTGCCTATGCATGTTGTTGGTTTTCTGATGCAGCGGTTTATATTTGCCACTCCATTGCACAAACAACCTTCTCTGCTTCACAACGGTGCATCATGCACTATCTTTTTGACAAAACCTGCTCTCTCTGTCTGTCTGTCTCTAGCCTCTCTCTCTCCCTCTCTGTCTGTCTCTCTCTCTCTCTCTTTCTAACCACCGTGCATCATAGTCCAAAGTGCATATGTCCCTTTCAAAACACTGTGCTATGAGACCTTATCATCATCTGTTATAGCCTGTTGTGTATGTATACTTCGCAGTGAGTCCCACTTCCCACTACGCACCATATAACCACGGTAATTGGCCTGTATTGTTACGGCAGCTTTGATTCGCTTAGCATCTGTGGCCAGCTTTTCATCTTCTGGTAATTCTGGAGGCTATTATTGAATGTCATACATGTCATTTACAATTATATGTATACCACTTTATACATGTACCAAATTCAACCCCTACATCATAAATGTTTGATACCAAATGGTTCATGTATACAAGACTCACACAATCATGGGGTATCAAAAAGATCTAAAACAGAACACAATAACACAACAAAATACATGTTTTAGAGAAAGAAAAGTATTGTGGCCTGCTTCATGGCTATATTTTTCTGTGTGTATGCAATGAACTATAAATATACAAGACTGTTACTGACAAAAACATAACTAACATATTATGGTTAAGACTAACATTGCATAAATTCTAACACCTAATTTAGCATGGACTTTTTATCTGGCTGAAAATCCTACCCTGGTGGTTCTAATCAAGTATACTAATGTTGACACATGAAAGTGATCAATTTCCGAATTCTGTTTTGGTACAGCATGTGTCACTTCATGTGCGCAAGAACTGTTTTGAAACTGAGATTTTAGAGAGAGCTGAACATTGCAACTAAACATTAACTACACCGAATTTCGAAGGTACCATCATATATATTATGACATTATTTTTGGCGACCAAGACACTTTTCTTGTTAGCTATTCAATCCTTGTCATAATGAGAGTAAAATGTTACACAGCAAAATAAGTCCAAAATGACCATTTGGGATCCAGGAATGGTCAGTGCTATATCCAAGACCGATTAGTAAAGAGGTCTGGTGTATTCACATTTGAATCTAATAAACTGAAACTGATGACTACTTTTGTTAGACATTTTAAGGCCACAACAAAATAATTTGAGCCACCTCATAAGAAAACTAGATTTTTGGCTAAGCGAAAACAAAGGTGCAGATCAGCTGTGCAGTAACTGTACAGATGATCAGCGCCTTTGTTTTCACTACAGGGATGGTACTGTTCCTCCATTACTTGTATACGAAATTTCAAGCATTTAGCCTTTTTCTGAGACTCTACAGTTCGGTTTGTGTCGGGCCATGTCAGAAACCCTGAAGACTGGTTTTCTCGCAATATGGCTCATTTTCCGGATGGCCAACTGATGACTATGTGTTAGACAACCTATGTAAAACCATGTTCAACTGTGAGAACTATTTTCCTTCATTACTCACTTTATCTCCTGAGTCCCCACCAAAGAAGGCATAGTCCAACAATTTACTGAGGTCAAAGAACATCTCTTCCATGTCGCGGTCAGCGTCAAGCTAAAAATGAAACACAAAAATCATTGGTTGATTGACTGATTACATAAACTGATTTAAGATTGAATGATTGACCATAATTGGATTCAACTAAGTACATTTTACTTGATTCAATGTTTTATAATAGGCATGTTCAACAGCTATGGTTATGTCAGGAGAGTTAGTAATCCTAACCACATCATTCCTGGGCAAGCCTCCCATGGGCAGATTATCAGATCTTAGTGCACACCTCTTTCACCACTAACTGTCAAATGCTCTTCAAGAATGATTGAAAGAGGAATAATTTCAAGAGTAACTGATTTGTTAATTTAAGCTGCATCATGAGAAAACCAACAATGTCGTTTCCGAACAGGTCCGACACAAACGGAGCTGTACAAACACAGAAGAAGATAAGAGGCTGGAAATTTTAAATTTAGAAAGAAATGGAATTGTACTATCTGTGTAGCCAATACAAAGGCGGTGATCAGGTTTGCAGTTACCGCAAAGCTGATCTGCGTCTTTTGTTTTCGCATATGCAGGTTGTTGGTTCTCTCATGACGCGGCTCAAATTGATTTGTTAATTTAATGATTAACCATCAGATGCAAATTGTGTCTTCAGTTATTGTTTCATCGAGAGTTTAGTTTAGCAAATCAAACTTAAAAGTCTTAAAATTAAAGCACACAACATTTTGGTAAAACAACAGATCAAAATATCAACAGCCATATTTTGGTTATGACTTTCTTGTTATGTAAATAAAGTTTGGTAGACTAAACAACAACCTATGTAATCAGATATATTACTATGTTCCCGAGAACTTAATTTTTGGTAATATTCGTGAATTTGTGGCCTCGCGAATTAGAAGTTCTCACTAATAAAGGGTCGCAATAAGCTTCAAAGATTGCATAGATACTCACACACGAATTCAAGAACTCACTAATAATTCGGATATAAAAAAGTTGCCAAAGTCATGAGAAAATTTACGGACTCACAGTACTTATCTAATGAGCCTGTGCATGAGAAAACCAACAATTTGCATAGGCGAAAACAAAGCTGCAGATCAGCTTCGCGGTAACCGCGAAGCTGATCAGCGCCTTTGTTTTCGCTACACGGATAGTACAATTCCTCTCCTACTTAAATCCAAAATTTCAAGCCTCTAACCATCTTCTGTGACTGTACAGGCCGGTTTGTGTCAGACCTGGTCGGAAACCCAAATTGTTGGTTTTCTCACGCACAGGCTCTAATACACTTTGTTGGGATTGTCATCAGTTACTGATGATGCATTTTTAAATGAGCTGCGACACGAGAAAACTGGTCTTGTGGATTTCCGACCTGATCCAACACAAAAAGGCCTATACACCCACAAAGCAAGCTGGAATCTTGAAATTTTGGGAATAAGAAGAGGAGGAATTGTACTAAATGTGTAGCGAAAACAAAGGCACTGATCAGCTGTGCAGTTACTGCACAGCTATTCTGCGCCTTTGTTTTCGCATATGCAAAAATCTGGTTTTCTCATGACGCAGCTCACATAATGATTCATACTTTTATTCTTATACTCAGAGGAAAAAGTTTAACCACAACTATTCTATTCTGTCGCTTGCCTCAGTTGTCATCCTTGTTAAATATGTCAATGACAAATGATTTCTAATTTTGATGATACACATCATCAGTTGCTCATTTCAACACAAGTTATTGGCCTTTTTGGAATAACATAATTTTTGTAACTTCCCAATAAAAATGATGAAATTGGTGCCTTGATTAATAGCGTTGTCAAACAGAGGTTGTTACCAGTTACAAAAATCCAAAATCTAAGCAAAAATTCAGCCCCAGTCTAAAGAAATAACAAGTCAAAAAAATCTGAATTTGGAGATTACCTCCCTTTGATTTAAAATAAGAATGAAAATTTGTGTAAGAACTACCGGGTACGTGGCAAAACTATGTATGATATTTCAATCGTTTTTCTTTGAAATTATAGATTAAATTCACAACTTTAATTATTACAATGGTCCAAAAATTATAACGAGTATTTTAAGAAAGTCCCAATGAGATTTTACATGTATATTCACTGACTAAACTTTTGCTCTGAGCATATAAATAAACGTGTCTGGTTTAGAAAAATAAATAGTTATTCCACATCAAAAGATTAATGGTTATGCACTCACAGGACATTTTGAGGTGCTGAATTCAAAGACTTAAACATGCGAGTCAGCAAAAGCCATTTGAAAAGGTAATAAGATTATGAATTTTTCATGCTCATGTTAGACGTATTTTGTAACCATGAACAGCTTGAGCAAACAGTGAAAACCCACATCAGACTGTTATTTGACTGTTTCTACATCAAATCCACTATGACTGAGCAACAATATAGGAAAACTTATCTGTTGGGTTTCCAGCAAAGACAGACTTGTACAGTTGACTTGCATCTTTTTTTTCATATGTAAAAGGTAGGTTTTCTCATGATGTGGCTCATATTTACTAGCATTATTCTAATTTGAATTCAGCGGCAGTATATTATTTTTTTGATATGACATGTTAAATTCTGGTAAACCAGGTTACATTTTAAAAGCAACATCATGCATAAACTATAATTAAGGGGAGCTAACAACAGAAATACCAACATCACTTACTCTATGCTGTAAACAATGAAAGTAGAATAAAAGATTACATACTCTGAAATACATGTACGATGAAATGTAAATTTTGTAGATTTTGACTGAATTTTCAACAATTAGTCTTGAATTCCTTTTATATTCCCATACTGCTATAATAACTTAATAACATTACGAAAACTTGTCCATGCAATATACAGCGATTTTCAAAGTTGTTAAAAATGAAAAATTTCAGTAGATCAATTTTTGATATTTTTCACATTTTTGCTCAAAACATAGATTGTGGGTACATGTTAGAACCGCCTCGGCGAGGCGGTTCTAACGAGTACCCACAATCTATGTTTTGGAGCAAAAATAAGAAAAATAGGTATATCCCTGCATACCCCAGTTTTACTATATAAAAGTGGGGTATGAGGGGGTATTTATTTCACGGACACGTTTTCATGATGTATTCTCGGAATCTACTGAAGTAGTTAAACTTGATAGATTTCTGTTTTTAACCCCACACTACACTGGTGTGATAATGGCGGCATAAAATCTTGATTTTTAGTATTAATTAGAACACTAAGACATGGATATATCACAAATGGGAAAGTAAAGCATAAAAATTCTAAAATAGAAACTTAAAGATTTAAGAGAATTAGAAAAAGCATACATACCACAACCAATTTATCGCAGTCATCATAGTATTTCAATACTGGCAGCGTGTTATGTTTATAATAATGTAATTTTTTCGCAATGGCACTAATGTTGTCGTCTATTCGACCACTCTCTTTGCCTCGCTTTATTAATCTGTTCTGCATATAGTACTCTTCACAGTCGAATAACAACACAAAGTTTAAACCACCAATCTGGAAAATAATGAAATAATAAAAGTGTTTAGTTTGAGGAAATGGTCTATGTAAACTACAAACAGTTTTGCGAAATGGCCATATTTTCAGGTATCACACAACTTAATCTCCATATCATACACTATTTAAAGGAAAGGTTATAAAATATATGTGCTGATAAACTTTTCACTACGGTATTTACATTAAAAAAAGAAGGAATAAAAGTAACATGACGCTATGTAATACATCTATTTCCTAATGTCTTTTTTAAAAGTTGTAAGAGCTACTTACACATTTATTAAAAGCTTCAACTTGTTCTTTGTTGCGAGGAAATCCCTCGACCAGAAATGCTTTTGCCGTTGGATGTTTCTTTAAATTTTCTTTTAGTAATTCCACCGTCTCATCCTACAAAAAAAAAAGAAAAGAAATTATTTGTATGAAGAAAGGAAGAGATTTGGTTCTTATTCAAATTGGTCTAATAGCTCATTATATTCCTGTAAATGTATTTAAACGTAAGAATATATTCACAACTTGTTTTATATATTAATAATCAACTTCATTAGAAAAATCTTATTTTTATGTTTCTCTTTGAAGCTTTTTACATGCAAATTCAGTTTCAAACATTTAATCTAAGATCAAGCAGCTTCATGTAGGATTGCTTGGTAGGAGTTGAACAGATTCTAAAGCTGTCCTAGATTCTTATCTAAGTTTTTGGCTCGTCTCACAATGTCCAACATTTCAATCATAATACTCCCAACCCCTATGTTTCAAAAACACAATACCTCCGGAGCCATTTCTCCTTTAGACAGTAGTTGTGAAATCATGCCCCATTTCTCATCCGCAGTGCCTTCATTAGATATTTTGTCTCGTAAGATATCTCCCATAGATAAATGAACAAAGTCGGGGTATCTCTCCATTATCTTCTGGCACTGGGTGCCTTTCCCTGAACCTGGGCCACCTAGAAATGGGCAAAGTAAAGTGTACAAATCACAATTTCAGTTTGTTTGCTTGTATTGAGGTTTAACAGCTTCGTTAGCACTTTTTCACACGTGTCAGGACGCAGCCAAGATTTCCTGGGTGTTACTAAGGGTGGCTAATGTCTTGCTCAAGGACAAAACTGGCACCACTGGAGATTCCAACACAGGCCCTCTGAATTCAGAGTCTGAAGCTCTACCACTAGGCCACTGCGCTCCCCACAAATCATAACTTTGTCTTTTTCGAAGTCAAACTATAATAAAAAGAATGTCAGATCAAAATAATTGAGGCAAGGCCTTTTACTCATATTTACTGGCTGCTAACCCCTGTCCTGCCACTAGATCAAATGTCAACTCAATATGTACCTGCTACAAAGACAATAGGACACTGTGGCAGGTCAGGTTTTCTCCCATCGTCCGAGACGTCAATGACGGGGGGTTCAGGTACTGGACCATCAAACAAGGATGCCTCAGTGTCCCCATCCTGTTCATCTTCTGTTTCATATTTCCCTTTGTATGTCGGGGCAGGTGGGGGTGGACCGGCAGATACTGGAGGCTCCTCCGTGGCTGAAAATAAAGCAAAAGTTTTCATTATTGTGTAACATTTTCTTTTTCAAACCTGATGAGTGATTATTAGTAATAAGGTCAGAAATGAGCCGCCTCGTGGGAAAACCAACAATGTGGTTTCCGAACAGGTCCGACACAAACCGGCCTGTACAAGCACAGAAAAAAGCTAGAAGCATTAAATTTCCGATTTAAGTAGAAGAGGGATTGTACTATCCGTGTAGCGAAAACAAAGGCGCTGATCAGCTTCCCGGTGTTACTGCGAAGCTGATCTGCATCTTTGTTTTCGCCTATGCAAATTGTTGGTTTTTCCATGTGGCGGCTCAAATTTCTTTCTGATCTTGGTTGTCTGACCCTGTGGTCTTGTATATATACCATGTCTTTGTCCTTAAACAGAATCACGTCAAAGTTTGCTAACTTTTGAGATGGCATATACGATTGAATAGTTTAGTAGCAATAACAGTTGACAAAAATCATAATTGGCCAAGAAAATAAATCTATCATGAGTGTCAGGTATGGATAGTCAAATCTGTCCTGAGGCTCACTTTGGCATCACAAGGCTCAACTCCTGAAGCCAAACGGTGACCTGTGGTACATATTTGTCTATCCTTGTCTATTACGCATGACAGATTCTTTTTCTTGCACACCTTAAGGTGGCCAGGCTTGATTTTCATAACATTTACCTAGAAAAACACAAATCACATCATCCGCCATTTTGAAATTGAACGTTTTTGACATCATTGTAATGTGTGCGCTTAACAACGAAGTTACGCAACATCCTATACAACCAATGTTGAAAAGGAACATGTGAACGCAGGGTGACACAACCAGGGGTAGATAAGAATTTATACTCCTGGCCAAAACCTTGGATATACTGATATTTTCTCACCAGGTGTGCAAGAAAGACATATCTGTCCCTTGGTCATCACTCAGTGTGGCCTCATGATACTGAAACAGTGACTCTTGGGTCAGATTTGCTTATCTTTGTCTGACACTTATAAAGGATTCTCATAGTCCACTGATTCACAGTTTAACTCATGAGTACCATATACTACAAAGCTGTCCAAGACTCGGGTACTCACCTAATGGTTGTGAACCATATTTGCTCAGGTACAAGTTATCAAATGCTTTGCCGAGGTCAAACTCTACTCTCTCGTCTCCTTGATCACCATCAATCTAGCAGACAAAAAATAATTGAGCCTGAGCGTGAGAAAACCAACAATTTGAGCTCCAACCAGGTCCGACACAAACCAGGCTGTACAGTTGCAGAAGATGGTTAGAGGCTGGAAATTTTGGATTTAGAAAGTAGAGGAATTGTACTATCAGTGAAGCGAAAACAAAGGCGCTGATCAGCTTCGCCTTTGCCTATGTAGATTGCTGGTTTTCCCACGCGGCGGCTCATATAGTAAATTAATGTTAGAATCTCTGACATAGTAAACATTGTAGTTCGGATCAGACAGTTACTTGTACACTTGTACTTACTTCTTCGCAAGTTTAAACTGTTTTTTCCATGAATGTCTTGTCCTAGATATAGCATGTTCATGGTGTATAATCGTTTTGATGTTATATGTTCAAATGTATAATAATTTTAACAATAGAATCATGTTTTGACAGTATAATCATCATTTTGCTGTTTCTGAAAATAATAATCAAGTTTTGAACCAAATCTTCTCAACAAGAGGACCAATGGTCCTGTAAACGCTCACCTGAGATCTGCTGCATATACCAATAAACATGTTTGAATATTATGGTATTTAACCCCAGTGCAGGCTTGGGCCATTTTCTTCTTTTTTTTCAGAATAATCAATATTCTGTCCATTTGCCAATTTCCTGCTGGCTTTTCCCTTCAAATGACATTTTAACAATTTTCCCCATTTAAATGCATGGTCAACCCATGTTGACCTTGCCATAAACTGGGTCAAGGTCATCACAGGGTCATGATTTATGTATACTTTGTAGTACTTAAGCCATAGATGCTTCACACCAAGTTTCTTTGAAATAGGTCCACCAGTTCCGGAAAAGAAGATTTTTGAAGGGTTTTTACCATATATGGGCATGGCGGCCATCTTCGTCATGTGACCTTGATTATTTATATATACATTGATTCCCCCATTCTATAGATGCTTCACATGAAATTTGGCTTTGATTAGCCTAGCGGTTTCAGAGAAGATGTTTGAATAGTATGGTAATATACATGTATAATGCCCCGGGGTTGGGGCAAATATGCCCCTGGGGTTCAATTTTTTTCAGAATCATAAATAGTCAGTCCTACTGCCCATTTTCTGCAAGACTTTCACTTTAAATGACATTTTAAAGGTTTTCCCCATTCAAATGCATTGGCGACCTATGTTGACCTTGCTGTAAAATAGGTCAAGGTCATCCAAAGGTCATAATTTATAAACACATTGTAGTACTTCAGTCCCCGATGCTTCATGCCAAGTTTCGTTGAAATCGGTCCATTGGTTCAGGAGAAGAAGATTTTTGAAGGGTTTTTACCATATATGGGCATGGCGGCCATCTTGATCATGTGACCTGGATTATTTATAAACACATTGATTCCCCCTTCCCATAGATGCTTCCTATAAAATTTGGCTTTGATTCACGGTGGGTAGCCTTAACGGAATCTACGGGATCAAATCGCCGTTTTCCGGCGCCTACGGGATTAGCAACGGAGCCTACGGGAATATTGATTATTTTCACAGAAGGTTGCTTTCTTTCCGAGGTAGTTTCACTCAAAAATAATCAGGAAACGCACAGAGTCAGTAGTGCACGGGACTTTTTAATAATCACAGAAAATTTTGATAAGCATTGTGATTTAGTGCAACATGATGCTTTTGCGTGCGTGACAATTTATTTGCAGCGATCTTGATGTAAAATGACTGACCACGCATAAAATGCATTATGATGGGCTTTTATATTTTACGCTTCTAAGTAAGTTCGCTTTTATTTTGAATAGAATGATTTCTAGTTTGATTTGTTTATGTTTTGAACCAATAGTCGGCGGTCAAAATAAAAGAATTTGACCAAAAATGTAATAAAAGAAGGAACGACACCTAGGGGAATCTGGCACCGCAGCCTAGGGGATTTTCCCCATAATAAGTATATGGGGATTTTTACCCAAAAGCTCAAGGGCAGCTATCTCCGCACTAAATTCCCTGCTCTTCTCACGGGTGTTTTTCCCCTTTTCGGTGCGTGTCGAAGTTCCTTGTCGGTCGATTTGATAGTTTGGGAGGACAAACGGGCATTGTTGGATCTTGCTGTTCTCCTCTGTGGGACGTGAAGCCAAAGCAAACTTTTTCTTTTGCAGGTCTTGAACGAATATGCCTTTATTGTAACTGAAATAGTGTTCTATGGACAGCATAACCGCCAGCTAACAAGCCTATTATAAGTACCCGTGTAAACACCACTTTATCTGGAATTATGGGGTTTACAGGAGTATACCTTCGCTCAAAAACCTAGGATGTTGACATACGTTGATGCGGCTCTGAGAAGTTCACACAATGTTTATCATACAGAAATACAAAAAAAAAAAATAATAATAAATAAAAAATACTTGACCGTTTTGTCGCCATATACTAACACAAGGTAATAATGGTAATTTTCATCTTGTACAAATTCCCTTAGGATCCGGTGTCAAATGATCCCGTTATGGCCGGTGCCATAAAAACACATGTTTCGTCTGGATCACGTAGGATCCGTTCCACCGCGAACCCTGTTCAACGGTCATTAATTTGTGCTATATGCGTCAAATAAAGACAAGAATGCAGTATCTACCATAATTTAAGGAGAATATATAATAACAGTCTACGTTCTGATCGATTTTCCCGTCTTCGATTGGTAAAGCAATAAAAATTGATGTTTGAAAGGTCCTTTTTTTAAGCCTGTAGACATGCAGGGTGAGGAAAATAACGTTTTTAATTAGGTTTAATGTCTTAAACTGCAGTTTTCTGTACAACAGTAATATTTCTGATATGTTCCGGGTCCCGTGAACTAGAATATACAATAAACTTATAATTGTTTTCTTAAAAAATCTTCCGCTGAAGTAGCCTTCATGGCCATCTTCAACAACAGAATTCCCGTAGGCTCCGTTGCTGATCCCGTAGGCGCCGGAAAAAGCGATATGATCCCGTAGATTCCGTTAAGGCTACCCACCGTGTGATTGGCCAAGTGGTTTCAGAGAAGAAGATCTTTGAATATTTTTGTAATATACATGTATATTGCCCCGGGGTGGGGGCAGACCAACCCCTGTGGTCCAATTTTTTTTTTTCAGAATTACCTACCTTCAGTCCATTTGCCCATTTCCTGCAAGTTTTGCCTTTCAAATAACATTTTAACAATTTTCCCCATTCAAATGCATGGGCGACCTATGTTGACCTTGCCGTAAAATAGGTCAAGGTCGTCCAAAGGTCATAATTTATAAACACATTGTAGTACTCTAGTCCCCAATGCTTCATGCCAAGTTTCGTTGAAATCGGTCCAGTGGTTCCGGAGAATAAGAATTTTGAAGGGTTTTTACCATCTATGGGCATGGCGGCCATCTTGGTCATGTGACCAGGATTATCTATAAACACATTGGTTCCCTTCCCATAGATGCTTCATATAAAATTTGGCTTTAATTGGCCAAGCGGTTTCAGAGAAGAAGATCTTTGAAAATGGTGGATGACGACGGACGGACGACGACGCCGGATCATGGCCATCCTATAAGCTCACCTTGTGAGCCTAACGGCTCAGGTGAGCTAACAATGGTATGTCAATTTTTCCGTCTTTATATTTTTGAAACAACTTAGTTCAAGCAGCCACACTCACCACAATCAGTTTACCCTGGTCATCAATATGTTTTGCACAAGGTAATGTATTGCTCTTGAAGTAGTTGAGACGCTGAGCCACAGACGACAGAGAGTCCTCGGGGTTCCCGGTCTCTTTACCTCTGCGTAGTAATTTGTCCAGAGCCAGCTGTTCGTCACAGTCTAACATAAACACGCAATCAAGGCGACCAACCTATGAAGATAAAACCAATATGTGAAAAACAGAACTTTAATTGAGCCGCTGCATGGGAAAACCAACAATCTGCATAGGCGAAAACAAAGACGCAGATCAGCTTCGCGGTAACTGCGAAGCTGATCAGCGCCTTTGTTTTCGCTACTTGGATACTACAATATCTTTTCTACTTAAATCCGAAATTTCAAGCTTCTAGCTCTTTTCTGTGACTGTACAGCCCGGTTTGTGTCAGACCTGGTCAGAATTCAAATTGTTGGTTTTCTCACGCACAGGCTCAATTATAATTAAAGTTAATGAGAGTTCAAGGGAAGACATTCAATAAGCCTTGCTTTTGTTCTAATCATTTCCTTTGTTTATCTTTATCCAAAGTGTATTGATATGTTATTTGTGAATTACAAAATAGAATATGTTTATACTAAAGTTGAATGAAAACCAAGAAATCAAGGATTTGGGGTTTCAAGAACAGATATTTTTTTATAATTGTGTGAGTTCCTAGTCAAAGCTTATTTTTCACTTTTGCTTTGCAGTACATCCTATCAACAGTAAATGTGAGGTATAAGACAGTAAACATAACAGGGATGAAACCTACCAATTTGTCTAGGTCTCCCAACTGCACTATACTCCTGGGGAAACCATTGATAACAATTCCCTTGGCATTAGAACACTGTCTCAGTCTGTCGGCCAGAATCTCAACTATCACATCCTGAAACACAGCAGTAATAATGTTAAACAATGCCTTTTAATTTGCATTGAGTGCCCATTTTCATCTTAAATTTCTATAGATTTCGGCCATAGACCACATGTAAAGGCTTGAACAGTGGACATCGAGATCAGACTGTCCCAAGCTGTCTGACCATGGTCTGCTTTAATAGTAATTTTGTTACAAATTGCTAACATTTTGTTAAGTTAAAATTGCTAAATATAATTTGTTTGAATTTTGGGCTAAGCAGGTTGCTTCTGAAAAGGTCAATCTACCTACCATTAGAAACTTTCAAGTAACAAACCTCAGGCACAGCATCTCCTTTACTGAACAGATCTCGGACCATCCTCCACTTGGTATGTCCTTCACCCCTCTCTTGTATTTCTTTCTTGATCAGGCTTCCCATGTTCACGTGTTCCCATCCAGGGTATCGGGTGAGCAACTTCTCAACATGACTGGCTTTGTTGCTGCCTGGTGCTCCTGTTGTACAGAGGGGCATAAAATGTGATAAAAGTATGACAATGTTTCAGAGGCTCCTACTGATCAGAAGAATAGAAATGTGAATAATGTTTTGTGGAATGAGCTAAAAGTGAAACAATCAAAGTCATCTCTGTGCAACATATAATTATTTCAAGATAATCAGGGCATAATTTGTGCCGCTACGCCAGACAACCAGACTGTCGGCGTTTCCAACAAGGTCCGACACAAACCAGCCTGTATGTTCATAGAAGGATGCTAGATGCTTGAAATTTTGGATATAAGTACAAGAGGAATATGTAGTGAATACAAAGGCACTGATCAGCTGTGCAGTTACTGGGAAGCTGATCAGCGCCTTTGTTTTAGCATAGGCAAAAATCCAGTTTTCTCATGACATGGCTCGTTTATTTATTCTCTTGAAAAAAAGTATGTTATTATAGCATGTGTGACAATCTAACATTCATTAATTGGAGTCTGGCACCTTAATACAGAAACAGTTTTATTTCCTGCTATCACTTAATCATGAATTGGCAAAATCAAAGAAATCATCGTAAGAATAACATTGTCAAAGTTAAATTTCAAATGGATACCAGTACAGCAGAGTTGACAGCTGGAACTGAAAGCTTAACTACCTGAGCCACTGCAGAAGAGAACCAACAATCTGCATATATGCGAAAAACAAAGACACAGATCAGCTTCGCGGTAACCGCGAAGCTGATCAGCGCCTTTGTTTTCGCTACATGGATAGTATAATTCCTCTTCTTCCTTCATCCAAAATTTAAAGCTTCTAGCTATCTTCTGTGACTGTACAGGCTGGTTTGTGTTGGGCCTGGTCGGAACCCAAATTGTTGGTTTTCTCATGCATAGGCTCACCTGATTAACCCATTTATGACAAATTGACTTGCCCATCATTATCAACAGTGGGAGTCCACTGTCAGTTTTAGGGGCATCAGGAGTGATTTTGAATTTTTATTTCATTTTTCCATGAAATTCCTCTTAGCAATCAGAATAGCCTCAGATGTGGTGCCATGCTCTGTGGCGTCACATCTGGGGCTATACTGATTGCCTATGAGGCTATGTCCCATAAAAGGATGCCAGACTTCTATGAATTAATAAAGATTGATACTAGTCACGAAGTATTCTTCCTCCAATTAAAAACACATCTTTCAATTAAGAAAATATCAAGTTTTCTTCTTACCCATAACAACAACAATAGGACATTCTGGTAGCTCAACTTTCTGTACTGTAGGTATAGCTGGTAGGGGGGAACCGGCCGTCAGGTCTTGTCGAGGGGAATGCTCCTCTGGAAATTACAGCAGATGTTTTATCATTTTTATTACTATACAGTGGTGGTGATATTTTTATAACTGGCTTGACAGTGACAAACATGCATGGTGGTGCGGTGCTTATTTCATCTAAGGAGATACATTGCTTTGCTATTGGAGGTGCTTATACATGTATTAATAATTTTATTTGAAAAATGTCTCCTGACTTATTAATGATATAATAATGATCTGCGAAGCAAAAACAAAGGTATTGATCAGTAGTGCAGTTGCATTATTCATATATGCAAATCAAGTTATGTCCTTGTATCTAACATAATGTTTGCATCTAACAGAATGTTTGATCACTTGGTAAACATTGACATATTCCTTGGACATGCTATTTAGCAAAGTCAATATGAAGTACATATCAACTTAAGATGAACTTGTAGTCTATAAATTATATGACACAGATAAACCAATTGAGGTACAGAATGCATTAGTTGAAAGAGTATGCCTTTTGAAATTCAATGTTAACCTTGATTTTCAATATAAATTCTTTTATCTGAAAGACTCTAACAAAAAGAACAGAACTAATCAACTGCAACACAACGGTCATCCAAAGAAAACTGCCACAACTGAAAACAACCAACACAGATAAAATCAATATGGTAACACGGATCAGAATATATATCATTCTGATCCATGGCAAGCTGCTCCAAGACAGGTATTTGCAGCCTACCACCTTATATCATCAGGACACTGAGGACAATATACCCCCTCACACTCCACTTTTATATAGTAAAACTAGGATTTACAGGTATACCTATTTTTCTTATTTTTGATCCAAATCATAGATTGTTGGTACTAAATGTTAGAACCTCCTCAATGTGTACCCACAATCGATGTTTTGAGCAAATATATTAAAACTTATTCTTAAGTTTTTTATAATGAAATGTTCAATTTTTACAGCTCAGAAAAAGTTGCTGTACATTGCATGGGCAATTTTTCGAAATGTTGATATCATATGAACCGTGTCATGAGAAAACAGGATTTTTGACTATGCGACTCCGCACCTCGGATAGTACAATTCCTCTTCTTCCTAAATACAAAATTTCAGGCTTCTAGCCATCTTCTGTAGCTGCACAGGCCAGTTTGTGTCAGACCCGGTCGGAAACCCCGAAGACCGGTTTTCTTGCGTCGCGGCTCATATTTGTTGTTCTCAGTCACATTGGTTGTCTGGATCACTGGTGTCAACAAAAAGGCAGAACTAATTAACGGCAACAACAGAACTGAACTGAAATCAAAATCTTATGAAACGAAATCAATACCGACTTACTGTGACATTTTCTATATAGGTGATTATAGCCTACAGATTACAGAGATAGCAGATAAGCCGTAAAAGGATGGTAAATTAATTTTGCAACAAATAATTTATCAGGTGAACACGTCTATGCAATTTACTGTGACTTAAACAGAAAGTGCTGCAAAACTGAACCTGAAATCATATAATCCTGTCTTCATTTTGCATTCCAAAATCCTAAAAATAGGTTGACAAGTTGAAATAATTCAAAAAGGATTTTGGTCATTTATTTTGAATATGCTAGAAAGGTGTTCTCAGGGTTTCCACGGAAAGTTTCAAATAAAATTCCATGACTTTTCCATGATAATTCCATGATCGGAGTTAAATTTCCAGGACTATTTTTTCTGTTTATTTATTTATTTATTTATCTATTGTCATATAACTCTTTTTAAAAGGCAAGAACAGGTAATTATATTGCAGAAGTAACTAACTTCAAGGTATTATCTTGGTTTCTGATGAAGACAAGTTAGTTTCGATGCCCTTTTGAAAAACAGAACTTTATTTATCAATACCTACCGAGCAAGCGAAGCGAGCGAGGAAAAAATGAATCTCAAAGACACCCAAACTGGCATTTCATAACAAAATTCCATGGTTTTTCCATGATATTTCATCATTTTTCAAATTCCATGACTTTTCCATGCATGGAACTATTTTTAGCCATTTTCCATGTTTTCCAGTGCCTGTGGGAACCCTGTACAGTTCTAAAACCTTTACATCAAAATGCCAGCAAATCATTTGACATTAACTTCCAAGTTCTATTTTGTATGAGTTAAAAGAATATTGTAGTAAAATTGATTTTTTGTGGGGGGGATATTCCCGGGATAATGACTTTCATTGGTAACATGCACCACAGAAAAAGTCTAAGTGAAAATATTTTGGAAACCTTTTTTTTTTATATTTTAGTCTATGTAATTATGCAAATGATAACATGACCATATTTGTACAATAAATTAAATGAACAAAAGCAAGTTGAGATGCAAAAAGGCAGTTTCCAAACATAATTTAAGATGAAAATTTAATGCAATCAATTACACAAATTATCTCTGGTGTCAAACTTTGGTAGGGACACAACCACACAAAAAGCAAGGACTACATCTCCTATGTACAACATTAAATATACCATTGTTTTCTAAACTGAGTACATTGGAGTTCTCAAAATGTGTATAACGGCCTTCAAACACTGGGGTTGACTCTCTTGAGTCAACAAAGTCAATTGACCCTTTTGATGTCCATTCATCATCTATGTATAAAATTGAAAATACAGCTACTGAAATATCTTTCGGAAGAGTGGTGGCCAAGTGAAAGAGCTTCAAACTCCAAATCAAGAGGTCCTGTGTTCAAATCCTGATGAAGCGCCATGTTAAGACTGTGACTATGAAGCATTAACTCCCTATAGAACAATCTCGTTAGTTAATGATTCGTTAAAATTTCAAATGGCAATATTACAAATACACTGTTATTTTTTGTTGAAAAAATGTGAGAATCCTTAAATGAGTGCATTGCAAAGGATTCTCACATTTTATCAACAAAAAATAACAGTGTATTTGCTTATGTAGTCGGCATTTACTTAACGAGTTGAGGTCTTAACAATGATGTTAAGCTATCAAAGTTTTGAACAACTGGCCCCTGGGTCAATACCTGGAGGAAGCAGTGAATGAAAAATTGTTGACTGAGACTAAAACTACACAAAAAACTAAAATTAGTTTTAATGAACTTATCATAAAATTCATTGTTAGTTTTAGGTACAAGTTGTGAAGACACATGCTCTTTTAAAAGACTCTCACAACAGTCTAATTAGGCGGCCCCCGTGGCCGAGTGGTTAAGGTCGTCGACTTCAGTGCTCTTGATCATTCGATCATCTCACCGATGTGGGTTCGCGCCTCGCACGGGGCACGAATTCATGTGTGAGACAAGCCATGTTCTGCTTGCGGGTGTGTCAGGTGGTTTTTCCCCGGGTACTCCGGTTTTCGCCCCACCTACCGATTGATTCGTCGCGATATGAGTGAAAAAGCTTGAAAGGGACGTAAAACTGAATAAAAAAAAACAAAACAACAGTCTAATTTGAATCTTTATTGTTTCAATATTTGGTTATTGTGGCCTCGTTTGAATTTGATACAAGCCAAATTTCGTTACAAGGGTTCACAGTTCATAATTTACACAAAATTACTGACACACAGAGACAATTCAAACAAGATCAAATTAGGGATTAAAAATGTTAGTTTGTTGCCGGGAAGGGGTCTTTGGATGTCATGGAGAACACAAATACCTTCAATAGTTCTAACAAAAGTATCTATTCTAACATGCGATCCATCAGCTAAGAATAAACATACAGCAACATGTGTAATACATGTTAATAATTGATATGTTTGCATTTTCACTATTGTTTTAAACTTCTTTCGCTGAAAACTCAACTGATATCTCAGGTCTTCATTACAATTATATTATTCTGTTGATGCCGTGACAGTGATCTAGATTATATTTTTGAATTTAAGGTTGACTCTGACATGGAAGTTTAAATGCAACAAACATTAAGACACATACAAATGAAAAGGGAATACATGTATGGGTTATTGTTAAATGTAAAAACATATATATGTCTATTTGCTAATAGCATTTAGTAAGTTTTCAGTATCATGCAATTTGGCAACTATCAAATACATTTAAGTTAGCCAAACAAGCAATCTTAAAAGCTAGAAGAAATTATGAGAAAATATACCTTTAGGTGTTCTTGTTCTCGACGTCGGCCGTGACCCTTTTGAGCTGGGTCTTCTTTTGTCTATGGGTGGCAGTGGTGTCTTGCTAGTTCTCCGAATGTCTACGAAGGAACTCCATGTGATGTCTTGTTGACCTTTCTCATGGACTTTCTGTAGGCAGTCTATAAGGTATTTGATGTGATCCCCTGGTCTGTGGTACATCAGACCTGTCATCAAACTCTGAAGACAGACAAATCATTAGTTAAAAAATATTTTATTGTCATTTGGTCAAGCAGTGGGTAAGGCAAAATTGTAATGTGAGTGACCTGTTGAAATATTGATTTAACATGTTTTTAACTCTTCAGACATACACGGTACACCCCTAGGTAAACACTAAACAGCAGTTCTAACTTTGACCACTATGTACAGTTTACTGTGATCAGGGTAGGTGAAGAGTGAGGGTTTCAGTAGAAACGTCATCACTTAAAATGGCAGAACTACTCATTCTCTGTGTTATGGCAGTACCCAGTCCCAGAGGCAGGTCACATTTCTTTCCAGCAACTGACAAGTACTTTAATAAGCAAATCATAAGATGAGGAAGAATGGTCGTAGAAATACTGACATGATCATCAACATGAAAGAAATGTGCTGCAAACGATGAAAGACCACAGGTCCACTTGAATAATGAATACATTACAATGATCCTCACAACCTTTCAGCAATTTTGTTTAATAACTCCATTTTTTGACATTAGTTGAAGACATGGAAAGCAGAGATGGAGAGAAAAGGCCTTCAAGTGAACATGGGGAAGACAAAGACCATGGTCTGGATTCTGGAAAGGGTGACACCGTGTCTGTCAGTCTGGAGTAGGCTGCTTGTCCTAGATCCACAAGAAATGCTATTACAATAGAATCAAAGGCCCCTTGCGCCCTGATCCTGACTTCAGAATCTGATGTACTGGCTGCCTGTGGAACGCATGTCCAATAGATGGAAGACCGATGAAGGGGGTTCAGGTTGATGACGAAAAAGTCACGTTGAAGCTGTTCCAATCAAGAGTTCTGTTATCTTAATCTAGGAGACATGCTTTCTGCTGGCAGTGGTTGTGTACTGGCTGCGGTCATGTTGCAAATTGGCTTGGGGCAAGTTCCATCAGCTACTCCTCACCAACTGCAATCTGCCACTTTTGACCAGAGGTCAAGAGTATTCAACCTGTGTGAGAAGTGTATGCTGCATATGCAGCTGAAACATGGGAAATGACTGTGGCTACACTTATCAGCCTGCAGCACAATGATCCACTGGATCTGTAATGTCAAGGCGAATGAAGCTCAGACTCTCTTCTCTCAAAGCTTGGACTGGACATAGATGTGGTGATCTCTTCAGAAGGATGAGATGGTATGGACGTGTAGACTGTGAGCAGCCAAGGCTGGTATGCTTGGGATGCAAGCTTAACATAGTTGCACAGAAAAGATCTGGCAAGCTAAGCCATGGGATGAAGTGTTGTTGGACGACAGAAAGAAGCCTGGAATGGATATTGCTAATCCTCAGAATCGCTCAGAGCTGATCCTCAGAATCGCTCAGATTGGAGAGGTTGTCTAACTCTGAGGAGACGTCAAACATGTCCAGCCCTCAATAGAGGACAATGGACTATAAAACGAGTAGAATCAAAGAAGATATGAAGCAGGTTCTATCCTCATGAATGTAGGCACATCCTGCAAACACACCAGAGTGTACAATGTACACCTGCCAGGAATAATCAGAAATTGATGAGAGTAACAAAAGTCAAGAAAACAAACAAAACAATTAAAAGAGGTTTGTTTATCAAGACAAATTACAAATTAAATATGACTTATTGCACACCATTGAAAATCAGGTTAATTACAAATTACATAACTATTTTAATCATTATGGAAAAAAACCCTCAACCATACAGGATACCATGCTGCTTATTAAGAAAATCAAATCGCATGCAAAATTTGACAAGCACAGGTCTGCCAAATCCTTACCTCAAATAAACGAGGGATTTCCCTCTTAGCAAGATACGTTTTTGCGTCATCCGTCGTCATTTTGCCACTACGGCATCGGATGTATGTAACCTGTTGAGTAGTAATTTTGGTGGCTTTGTTCTAAACTCAGATAAAATCAGCTGCACTGTCCAAAATTTGTGCTGTAGCTAAGGACAACAAATCGCGGTTGAACCCTCCGCCGATTTCCGGCGAGTACAAAGAAAATAGTTCTTAATTGAAATGTGTATTGCATTCGTTTGAAATAATAAAAAGATATATTTTTGTAAAATATGACTTTTTAAGCTTTAAAAAAGGTGTAAATTGAAAAATTGAACCTACAGAAATAGGAAAATGAGTATAACCATTTTTCAAGCGTATTGATTTGTGATCTATTTTCAAGATGTCTGCGCCCATTGCGAAAAATTATTTTCGCTGTATTATGTGGTTTTCACTGGTTGTCGCATTCTTCTTGACAGCATTGTCGTCTTTTTGTGTTGCAAATGTGAGTTGTTTGTTTCATGCATAATGCATGTTGTCGAAATTCTTATTTTGGTGTCGAGTTTTGTGAAAGAAGATAATAGTGTAAACGTCAGATGTACACCGATTCGTGCGCACTACTGCTTCGTTGGAAGCAGGGTGATATGTCACTGTTCTCAATACGGTAAACTATAGTAAAGGGGCGTAAAATTTCGTGGCAATATCCTATTATTAATGCCGCGGCATTCATTAATTTTTCATATTAGTTATGAAATTTAAATTCAACGAGAATTTGCTGAAAAATGTGAAAACAACTGACCTTGACATTCAGGGCCCCGAAAATGCATTGTCAAAATATTGTCGGTAATTCATTGGTCGAGTCTTTTGGCGGGAAGTCAGACAATTCTATTCATTCCGTCACATGCGCCACATTTTGACTTGCGATCGACGTTTGGCGGGAGTTTCTGTCATATTCAATTTATTCCGTAGTATGCCACAAATTCACTCTTTTTTTATTTTTCCTACTTTATTTGCAATGGACATGTAGAAATTGCATGCAGATTAGAAACAGATGCTAAAATACATCATAGAAAACATCGTCGTCGCTTTATACTCCTGTTATTTGTGCCGGACAATGAAAATGAACATTTTGTAAGAATTTCTTCTAAGAATGTCCCCCCAAAAGATACCAAGCCCCATTTTCTGATTAATTATCCCCCAAAGAAACCCTTTTCCCGGGAAAATCTTCCCCTTGAGTGGCAAGAACTTATCATTCATTTCTCCTCTATTTGTCTGTATATATATACTCCTGTTATATGTGCCGGCACAAATAATTAACTGGAAAAATAAAACTTCGTCGTTCTTATTATACTCCTGTTATTTGTGCCGGATTACAGGAGGAGAACATTTTATAAGTATATTTCCTAAGAATGTTCCCCCAAAAGATACCAAGCCCCATTTTCTAATAAAATATCCCCCAAAGAAACCCTTTTCCGGGGGATTCTTTCCCCCTTGCAATGCATAATAGGTAAGTTGATGGCTCGCGGTATATATATACTCCTGTTATTTGTGCCGGCACATATAACAGGAGTATATATACACAGCCACTTAGAAAATCTGTCCCATATATATACTACTGTTATTTGTGCCGGCACATATAACAGGAGTATATATATACGTACCGAGGAAGAAGAAAAGAATAACAATTCATTGCCACTCAAGGGGAAGATATCCCCGGGAAAAGGGTTTCTTTGGGGGGATAATACATCAGAAAATGGGGCTTGGTATCTTTTGGGGGGACATTCTGAAAGATATACTTACAAAATTTGCAAGTTTTGTAATCCGGCACAAATAACAGGAGTATAAAGCGACGACGATGTTTTCTCTGAAGAATTTTCGTATTTTTCTTTTCTTGTTTAATTGTATGCATGGATTTTATCATTTGCCTTTTTCGCTAATGACTTTGTCCAGATGGCTTGAAGCAATAATAAATATCTAGCATCAGTCCTTGAACGGATAATGAACTCTGCGGTAGATATATTTATACGGAATAAATGGAATCTACAGATCTATCGAGTCACATTTATCTATAAATAGTTGTTTTGATAATGCATTTCCGGGGCCCGAAAGATGAATGGTCCGGGATGAGTAAAAAAATCGTATGGTCCAATACTATAATTAATATGTGCCGCGGCATCAATAATAGGATATTGCCAATTTCGTAAAGATGCATAAAGTAGCACAAAGGGGCGTAAAGTGCCATAAATTAGAATTACATGTATGTTGCATTAAACAGTATTTTAATGTTGCAGTTTTAGAGTTTTGCATTTTAGTTTTTATTAATATGGAGAAAATAAGATAACTGACTTATTTTCAGTGACTTTTCATCTGGTCTGTTTAAACTGTTTTCATGTACACTGGTGTGAAATGAATACAAAGGGTGTAAAGTAGCTTATTTCACAAAGCAGCATCATTCTGCTTATAAATGATATGTTTTCTTAGTAGTTAGTATTATAGATAAGTACCTTATAGTCAATTTAGTTTTTTCACACCTCAGTTTTTGGAGTGGCAATTTCTTTCGATTGCACCTTTTCCTGATCGCCTAATTGTCAATTTAGTTTTTTTCCCACCTCAGTTTTTGGAGTGGGATTTATTTTTCGATTGCACCTTTTTCTGATCATTGCCCACTTGTACCTTTTCCTCAAATGTGCATAGATGTATTTTTGTAGCTCTTGTTTTATGAAAAATACCCCTCTTCGAATGAGGAACATTTGGATTTCATCTATATGGGTTCAGATGATCAAAATAATGACTTGCGCTTGTCCATTTATAAGATCCACTAGAGACCTTGCTTGATGCTTGTCAGTGATGAATCTGTAATCCAATTATTGACACGAGCTTGCTTATTTAGTAGGCCTAGGTCCAAAAACATTTCGAATTTTCATTTACGAATTAATATTTCGTTGTGATAAACAAAACTATATTTTCCGCATACCATGCTTTATTATAATCCATACACGTATTTGTTAAGCTTGACTTTCAGACTGGCAGTACTCAATGTTTAGACTGGTATATATATCCGACCAAAAAGAAACACATCATTTTTATCGCACCTGCTTATAGCAGGGTGCGATATAGGAGTTCAAATTTCCGTCCGTCCGTTCGTTCGTCCGTCAACATTTACGTCGAAGTTTAGTTTTCTCGGCATCAGAGATAGCTGCGAGTCTGAAACCTTGTATAGTAATTGTCCCTGACATACCCTTCAAGCAAGCACCTTAACCCGGTGCCCTTGACCTATATTTTACGGTCCATTGACTTTGAAAATTTTTACGTCGAAGTTTTGTCATTTTTACGTCGAAGTTTGGTTTTCTCAACATCAGAGATAGCTGCGAGTCTGAAACCTTGCATAGTAATTGTCCTTGACATACCCTTCAAGCACGCACCTTAACCCAGTGCCCTTGACCTGTATTTCACGGTCCACTGACTTTGAAAATTTTTACGTCGAAGTTTGGTTTTCTCAATATCAGAGATAGCTGCGAGTCTGAAACCTTGCATAGTAATTGTCCTTGACATACCCTTCAAGCACGCACCTTGACCCGGTGCCCTTGACCTATATTTCAAGGTCCACTGACTTTGATAATTTTTACGTCCAAGTTTGGTTTTCTCGACATCAGGGATAGCTGCAAGTCTCAAACCTTGCATAGTAATTGTCCTTGACATACCCTTCAAGCACGCACCTTAACCCGGTGCCCTTGACCTATATTTCACGGTCCACTGACTTTGATAATTTTTACGTCGAAGTTTGGTTTTCTCAACATCAGAGATAGCTGCGAGTCTGAAACCTTGCATAGTAATTGTCCTTGACATGCCCTTCAAGCACCCACCTTGACCAGGTGCCCTTGAACTATATTTCACGGTCTATTGACTTTGCCCGATGCAGGTGCGATATCGACCTCCGCGGAGTTCTTGTTTGTTTCTCAGATAGGTCATAAATAATATTAAAAGCAATGTCATCTAAAAATGAGTCATTCGCTGATGCAAATGCATAGCTGTAACTGGCGACCAAAAGATCATAAGTCAGATGGGGGTCAAATATTAAAGAAACATAAAATTTGCATTGTTTTTTTGCTCTCTTCAATGATAACTTGATGCGTTGGACACTTTTCAGTTAATCTGAAGGTACTCTTTTAGTGACATTTTTCTGTGCTTTTCTCACACATTGGGTTATAAAGCCGAATGCATACATTGTCCTTGGCTATTAGCAATTGTATACTGGAGATAACCTCGTAAACTGTAAAGAAGATTTTTAAAACATAATTGTACTAACAACTTAACCATGTCCGATTAAAATGACATTTCAAAAGATTAAAAGCATTCTCTTGCATTTCAAAATCAAATACATGTAACGCAAAGAGTATGGGTCGGCGATCCATTTAGGCAAAGTATCTTTTTACGTTTGAAACAACATAAGCCGTTAGCTGGGTTTATGTTTTAATTTTTATCGCACCTGCTTATAGCAAGGTGCGATATAGGAGTCCAAATTTCTGTCCGTGTGTTCGTTCGTTCGTCCGTCCATCCGTCCGTCCATCAACATTTACGTCAAAGTTTGGTTTTCTTGACATCAGAGATAGCTGCGAGTCTGAAACCTTGCATAAAATTGTCCCTGACATACCCTTTAAGCACGCACCTTAACCCGGTGCCCTTGACCTATATTTTATGGTCCACTGACTGAAAATTTTTACGTCAAAGTTTTGTCAACATTTACATCGAAGTTTGGTTTTCTCAACATCAGAGATAGCTGCGAGTCTGAAACCTTGCATAGTAATTGTCCTTGACATACTCTTCAAGCATGCACCTTAACCTGGTGCTCTTGACCTATATTTCACGGTCCACTGACTTTGAAAATTTTTATGTCGAAGTTTGGTTTGCTCGACATCAAAGATAGCTGCAAGTCTGAAACCTTGCATAGTAATTGTCCTTGACATACCCTTCAAGCATGCACCTTAACCCAGTGCTCTTGACCTATATTTCACGGTCCACTGACTTTGAAAACTTTTACGTCGAAGTTTGGTTTTCTCGACATCAGAGATAGCTGCGAGTCTGAAACCTTGCATAGTAATTGTCCTTGACATGACCTTCAGGCACGCACCTTGACCCGGTGCCCTTGACCTATATTTCACGGTCTATTGACTTTGCCCAATGCAGGTGCGATATCGACCTCTGCGGAGTTCTTGTTTAATAGTGGAATCAGATGAAAGCTGCTATTTAAAAAAAAAAGATCAGTGTTTTAGCTGGCACTTGCACTAACATGTACTCATAATCTATGGTTTGAGCAAAAATAAGTAAAATGTGGTACTTGACCTACTGACTTTATGTGTGTTTCAGGAGAAAGTTGAGGACTTCTTCACAAGTGATCACACCAACAACTGGGCAGTCCTGGTCGACACCTCTAGGTTCTGGTTCAACTACAGACATGTGGCTAATGTCCTCTCAATCTACAGAAGTGTCAAACGACTTGGAATACCAGACAGGTAATTAACAGTTTTAATTTCAATTTGTATACAATAATTTTAAACAGGTTATATGCATAATCATGGTTCAGAGGGAAGGGGGTTATCCTGGCTTTAACTCATTTAAGCCTGGCATCCCTTTTATGGGACATAGGCAAACAGAATAGCCCCAGATGGGACGCCGCAAAAGGCGGCGTCCCATCTGGGGCTATTCTGTTTGCTTAGAGAATTTTCATCTAAAAGTGAGATGAAAATTAAAAAACACTCCTAACACACCTAAAAATGAAAGTGGACTCACTAAATTGATAATGATGGGAGAATCCATTCGTCAAATATGGGTTAAAAACACTGAGCAAGATATCACTGATGAATCATCACTTTGTTTTTTTTTTAACTTTGAACTGGACAAACTTTGAAACATTACTAAAATAAAATTATGTAAAGTGTTACCTTGCTGTCGTTGCTTGTAGATTAGTGAAAGGATTAGTCCATTACGCTTTGAATGGTCTAGATAATATCTAAATGAGAAGTTAAATTCCCTTACAGTTACAGTTTAAAGTTTCTGACCAGGTCTGACACAAACAGGTCTGTACAGTCACAGAAGATAGTTAGAAGCTTGAATTTTTGGATTAAATACAAGAGGGATTGTACTATCCGAGTAGTGAAAACAAAGGTGCTGATCAGCTGTGCAGTTATACTAAATAGTTTGTATTTAAAACTTGCAATATTTCAGTCACATCATCCTGATGGTAGCAGATGACATGGCATGTAACCCTCGAAATCCAAGGCCAGGTAAGACATTACGAAAACATGCCCATGCAATAAACAGATTTTTTGAACTGTAAAAATTGAAAAATTTCAGTAGAAAATTTTTGATATTTTTCTTATTTTTGCTCAAAACATAGATTGTGGGTACACATTAGAACCGCCTCGCCGAGGCGGTTCTAACGAGTACCCACAATCTATGTTTTGGAGCAAAAATAAGAAAAATAGGCATACCCCTGCATACCCCAGTTTTGCTATATAAAAGTGGGGTATAAGGGGGTATACATTACACGGGCATGTTATCCTGATGGAGGCTTCAAACATAAACATGGTGTAGATCTAGCGTTGTTTGACAATAGATAGTTTTGAAAGAAAACATATTTTTCTGCCTTTGGATTCTAATTGAATTTAATCTGAGCGAGATATGATGTGGTTTGTCAGTTGATTTTGTGTCCCACTACCAGCTACAGTCATATTGAGAGGGGACCTCGGTTTAAAGTCTCATCCGAAAGACTGTTGAAGCCTGGGATCAAATCCACGAACACTTGCTTATAAGGTGAGAGGCTTATCCAGAATATTACTTAGGCTAATATGATATGAACAAGACAAGTTCTGCTTGCGGGTGTGCCAGGTGTTTTTTCTTGGGGTCCTCCCGTTTTCGCCCACCTACTGATTGGCCTGTCTTATATGAGCTGAAATAATCTTGGAAGGGACATAAAACTGAATTAAAAAAAAAAAAAAAAAAATGATATGAGCCGCCGCTTCAGAAAACCAACAATCTGCATAAGCAAAAACAAAGACACAGATAGCTTTGCTGCCAATGTGAAGCTGATCAGCGCCTTTGTTTTCACTACATGGATAGTTCAATGCCTCTTACATTCAAAATTTCAAGCTTCTAGCCTGCTCCTGTGACTGTACAGGCTGGTTTATATTAGACCTGGTCGGAAATCCAAATTGTCGGTTTTCTCATGCGAAGGCTCATATGATATGAGCTTCATCAGGAGACAACATATGAGCAGCTGCCTGCATAATTACCAACTTGAGATTGCTAGAATCTTTAAATTTTGGATTCTTGTAGAGGAGGAAATGTGTAAGCTAAGTACATAGCATATACAATAGTGCCAGTCAGCTTCATGGTTATCGGGTATCGTGTAATTGATTGATGTCTTTGTTTTTGCATAGCATACAAATCTGCTTTCACATGGTTGCTTTGTTACTGTGCAATTTTATTTTTTTTTTTTTTCGAAAAGGCAGGAGTACTAATTTCATATTTGTGTTACAGCGACAGTGTTTAACAATGCCAACCAGCACATCAATGTGTATGGAGATGATGTGGAGGTTGATTATAGGGGATATGAGGTAGGAACATAATTCTGATCCAATACCAAGAGGGTGAGCTGCCTCATGGGAAAACCGACAATCTGCATAGGCGAAAACAAAGACGCAGATCAGCTTCGCGGTAACCGCGAAGCTGATCAGCGCCTTTGTTTTCGCTACTCGGATAGTACAATTCCTCTTCCACTTAAATCCGAAATTTCAAGCTTCTAGCTCTTTTCTGTGCTTGTACAGGCCGATTTGTGTCGGACCTGTTTGGAAACCACATTGTTGGTTTTCCCACGAGGCGGTTCAGGGTGTGTGATTGAAGCAATGTGGTAGATTGCTAGAGTCCGAATTGAGAGATCTAGAATTGGAATCCCATCAGTGCTGAGTTGTGTCTTGAATCAAGACACATCAACTCCCCAAAGTACTGGTAATAAGTCTGCAGGCAGTGTTGACTCAGTACCAACATGACTGAAAGATTGTTCACTGAGAAGTTCGACAACAAAAACAATTTTAAGGAAACCTATATTCACTATAATGGGAAAATCACAGAATCTGATATGAATTGATTGTAGATGAGTGGCGATGCGAGAAAACCGGTCTTCAGGGTTTCCGACCAGGTCTGACTCAGAGGGGCCTGTGCATCTACAGAAGATGGCTAGAAGCTTGAAATTTTGGATTTAGTACGAAGAGGAATTGTACTATCCTTGTAATGAAAACAAAGTTGCTGATTAGCTGCGCATTTACTGCACAGCTGATCTGCGTCTTAGTTTTCGCTTATGTAAAAATCCGGTTTTCTCATGACGCGGCTCAGATAGATTCAGTGAGGGTTAATATAATGTAGCTGGCATATGATTTCTCAATTTGGTGGAACGATGCAATGCATTTGAGTTTTGTTGTATTAGAAAACCAAGGTGTAGGTGATATTACAAACCTGAAATAAGGCTAACCTGTTACTAATAGAAATGGGTGTTACATGAAAATGTTCTGAAGTCGAAAGGTCTGCACAAAACTGTATACATGTATCAGTTCTATTGAAAAGATTTTAAAATCTGTTTGTTTGCTTCAGGTAACAGTTGAGAACTTTATCCGAGTGTTGACAGGACGACTGCCGCCGAGCACTCCCAGGTCAAAGAGACTGCTCTCAGACGAACACTCCAACATACTGGTATACATGACTGGTAGGTATACTGCACAAAATGAGATACACATAAATTAGTGTGGACTTCAATTCCTGGGCCCGAGGTTATAAAACGTTTTTCATGCTCAGCTCAGCTGAGACTAAAATTTATCCTGATCATAAATGTTAAAATGCCAACATTTGTTGGCATTTTAACATTTATGAGCGGGATAAATTACTAGTTTTGGGGTTTTGATTCTGAATTTTCCACAATATTTAACTATTTCAACATTTATGAGCGGTTGAAATTTCATGCTCATCTGAGCTGAGCTTGAAATTTTTTTTATAATCTCGAGGCCTGGACCGGGCCCTTCATTCCTACTTTAGCAATTATGTGTATCCTTTGAAGCACAACCCTACAGTAAAATTAATTGATTTTAGATTTAAAGTGATGACAGCAGTTATTTGGAAGACCAGGTTTGGAAACTTGACCATCAATCATTATCCCTATATTTTACACATTTTCTTTCACAAGTTTTATATGGCCCTCCTTTTCCTTTGATACGAGAAGACCTTACTTTTGTCCATTAGCTGTGAAATGAATGTGCTCTAATGACTGCTAATCTTTTTCATCAGTTCCCTTGTAAAACATAGATTATGGTATTTCTGATAAATTTACTTGTATACAGGTCATGGTGGAGATGGTTTTCTGAAGTTCCAGGATGCTGAGGAAGTGTCTAGTGTGGAACTTGCTGATGCCTTTGAACAAATGTGGCAGAAAAGAAGGTAATCGATAAATGAGCAATAAATTATGGCCAGCTTCAAAACCATAAAATATGCATATAAAAGTAATAAAATAGTAAACTGAGATTTATATTTGTTTAAAAGACAACTTTTAGAAGAAAAAATAAGGGAAAAATGTGATTTTGTGCTCCAAAATATTTTCAGTCATTGTAAAATGATAAAGCAAAAATCTTAAGGTTTTCCAATAGACTATATATAATATTTCACCAGATACAAATGTTTACATGCAGCATCACAAACGTGAAATCTTTTGAAAGCAATTTTGTTTACTGACAATATGTGGACTATCTATTTACACACACTGTGTTTCTTGTAGATAATCTGGAAACTTGGAAAATTATAATGCCATGTTGAAATATCATCTTTATCATTTTCTACCACTATATTGCAGATACCATGAGTTGTTCTTTATGATTGACACCTGTCAGGCAGAGTCTTTGTTCCAGAAGTTTTACTCACCTAATATACTTGCTGTAGCTAGTAGTAAAGTAGGAGAAGATTCTCTATCTGTGAGTGGTTTGTAATCAACATTGCAGTCTGTCTTTTACATATTCTACATCCAGTTTAGGATATTAAAGGCAAACATACCAGTATATGCTTTCTTGTCAACATTTCAATGTATAATTATTGCATAAATACCCATGTTACACGATATTAACAGCCGTTTATTAATAAAGAGAAAGCCATGCATTAATATTGCAATTCACGCGCGCACATGCTGTTAATACATAGCTTTTACTTATGCTTGTTACCGGGCACCATGCAAAGAATGTGCTAGTAATGAGAAACTGAAGTCTGCCCAGAACGAGCATAAAAACGAAAGCTTTTACGTGTATGAAAATGTGGTGAGGCTGTAAAAATATAGTGCACCATATTTCTTTCGTTTTTGCACCTTATTTCTTTCGATTCTGCAGAATTTATGCAATAATAGCAATCAAAAATGATTTTGTCATTCATTAACATACGCTAGGTCCCGAGGTTTTCAACACTCCCCGAGGGACCTAGCGAATGTTAATGAATTGAAAATCATGTTTGTTCCCTATATTAATCTTACATGTGGCCAAGGAAACACTCTAGCAAATAGTGTCTTCCAGAGCTGTAAAGTTCCTCATGCATGTCAAAAGAACTGCATTAATGAACGGAGATCAGTTACAAAGTGTTTCCAAGATATTTGAGCTGCTGCACAAGAAAACCAACAATCTGTATATGCAAAAACAATGACGCAGATCAGCTTCGCAGTAACTGCGAAGCTGATCAGTGCCTTTGTTTTGCTGCATGGATAGTATAGTCCTTCTTCCTCTTAAATCCAAAATTTCAAGCTTCCAGCCTGCTCCTGTGACTGGCCGATTTGTGTCGGACCTGGTCATAACTGAAATTGTTGGTTTTCTCATGCACAGGCTCATTTCCAAAATATGTAAATGCCTATCCACGTGAATATGGCAAGGTTTTGCTACCAGACAGTCTGAGCATTGTCTTACTTTCGTCATGTTTATATTACATGTACATGTATCCAGAATTCCAAGCCTATAATTTTTGAAGCTGTGTAGTCTGATAAATGTTGATCTAAGATTTTAACTTGAAATCTTATACTGTTTTGCAGCATCATGTAGACCCCGCTATAGGAGTATATGTGATAGATAGATATACCTACTATGCCTTAGAATTCCTGGAGTCTGTCAAACCAGGCAGCAAGAAAACAATGGGACAATTTGTAAGTTTATTAGGAGACAACAAAATACTTCTTCCTAGGAGAAGCCTGCTTGGCAAAATCTTCAAGTCAGTTGCTCTGTAAACCAAGCGTTGTGATTCTGATCTTGGGCTTCTCTGTTCTTTATCAACCTCAACTGTTGTGTGGGATGTAAAAATAATTACCACCACCACCTTTTTGTGGAACATGAATTAAGGTCATAGATGGGTGAAAGTATCAAAATTGCTTTAAGGGGATGCCAATTATCAAAATCTAATACTTGTATAATTTTTACCTGTATAAAGAAAAATGGCAATTTTTACAAAGGAGACTAGATATTCTTGAAACATTCTTGTACGGGTCATTCAAACATCGAATACAGATTATTTTATGCCCCAAAACTCAGCTCTAGAGGGCTCAGCAACAGGCTTATCAGCAGTGTTCAAGTTACTTCCTGGTTTGATTCCGTTTTCAACTTTTCATCCGTGTGGCATGCTGTGTAAATTTTAAGAAACGCTATCACCTTAAACATAATCTCCAACTTTTTGACTACAGTCTTTGAAAGTATTTCAAACAAAAAGTCAATGTCTTTGGAGGAATCATACTATTTACTACATCTGCTGTAAAGGTTTTCAGTGCATATGATAAATAACATGTTTTCCTCCAGAAAGATTGTAGTCAAGCACTTAGAGAACATGCTTATTGTGATATTTATCCAGTGTGCCAGACTCTCAGATGGATGAAAACAGAATCAAACCAGGAAGTAACTTTCACACTGCTGATAATCGTGTTGCTGATCCCTCCAAAGATGAGTATTTGGGCATAAAACAATCTGTATTTGATGTTTGAATGGCCCATACAAAAAATTGTCCACAAGACCCAATCTCCTTAGTAAAATTGCCATTTTTTTCTTTGTACAAGTAAAATGATACAATTAGATTTTGACAATAGGCATCCCCTTAATTAGCTCACCTGAGCCGAAGGCTCACAAGGTGAGCTTATATAGTACAGTAGTCGAGCTGGCGTGCGTGCGTCCACATTTTCAAACTTGAATATCTCTAAGACAACACGGCCAATCGTTACCAAATTTTATCTAAAGCATCATTGAGGAGGGGGAAAGGCTGTGTTAGGTTTTGGGCCAGGTCTGATCAGAACTCTGGTTTCCATGGCAACAGATAGCTCCCATAGACTTACAATGGGAAAAACATATTAAAATCTTCTTCTCTGATACCACAAGGCCAAGAGCTTTCATATTTTGTGTGTAGCAATGTCTAGTGGTCCTCTTCATAAATCCTGCCAACCGTGCCCCTGGGGTCCATACGGCCCCACCCCAGGGGCGTCATGGGGAAAATAAAAAAAATTTTCTTCTCTGAAACCACAAGGCCCAGAGCTTTCATATTTTGTATGTAACAATGTATAGTGGTCCTCTATATAAATCCTGCCAATCATGCCCCTGGGGTCAAAAATTGCCCCGCCCCGGGGGTCATTAGCTCCCATAGACTTTCAATGGGAAAAACATAAAAAATCTTCTTCTCCGAAACCACGAGGCCCAGAGCTTTCATATTTTGTCAGTAGCAATGTATAGTGGTCCTCTTTATAAATCCTGCCAACCGTGCCCCTGGGGTTCATACGGGCCCCGCCCCGGGCACGTCATGGGAGAAACATAAAAAATCTTCTTCTCCGAAACCACAAGGCCCAGTGCTTTCATATTTTGTCAGTAGCAATATATAGTGTTCCTCTTTATAAATCCTGCCAACCGTGCCCCTGGGGTCCATATTGGCCCCGCCCCAGTGGCGTCATGGGAAAAACTTTAAAAAAATCTTTTTCTCCGAAACCACAAGGCTCAGAGCTTTCATATTTTGTGTGTAGCAATGTATAATGGTCCTCTTTATAAATCCTGCCTACCATGCCCCTGGGGTCCATACGGGCCGGGCCCCGGGGATGTCAACGGAAAAACATAAAAAAATCTTCTTCTCCAAAACCACAAGGCCCAAAGCTTTCATATTTTGTATGTAGCAATGTTTAGTGGCCCTCTATATAAATCCTGCCAATCATGCCCCTGGGGTCAAAAATGGCCCCGCCACCAGGGGTCATTAGCTCCCATAGACTTACAATGGGAAAAACATAAAAAAATCTTCTTCTCCGAAACCACAAGGCACAGAGTTTTCATATTTTGTCAGTAGCAATGTATTGTGGTTCTCTTTATAAATCCTGCCAACCGTGCCCCTGGGGTCCATACGGGCCCCGCCGAGGGCGCGTCATGGGAGAAACATAAAAAATCTTCTTCTCCGAAACCACAAGGCCCAAAGTTTTCATATTTTGTTTTTAGCGATGTATAGTGTTCCTCTTTATAAATCCTGCCAACTGTGCCCCTGGGGTCCATACGGGCCCCGCCCCGGGGGCGTCATGGGAGAAACATAAAAAATCTTCTTCTCCGAAACCATATGGCCCAGAGCTTTCATATGTTGTGTGGACCAATGTATAATACTCTCCTTTGTAAATCACCGTGTCCATTCGAAACGCATGAAAAGAGGTCGTAACGCATGATCGGCGGCATTTTCACGTATGATTGCGGTAGTTTCCTTCGGATTCGCCTTTTTTTTTGGAGGAAACTTTAGCGGTAAGTTTTTACAAACTTTTATTTGAGTTATTTAAATAGACCTTTCCAAGGAACGATCTAGCCTATCCGGATCTACATACATGCCTCTAATTGCCGAGTGTTCTACTGATGCATAGGCTTCGATAGGACTCGCAAACATTCGAGGAGATTATTGTTTTGCAAGTTCGGCCATACACGAAAATAACATTCGCCCAAAAACGTTTCGTACTTTTCTCATTTTCTTCAAAGTTTTGACTAACTGTTGGATGATTTTGCTTTTTGACATCACACTTTAACTTAAGAAGCCAATTTCTCATGATTTTTTTCCCGAACAACCACGGGTTAAAACAAAATACGTCAAAATTAAAGTAACGCACGATAATACGGCAACCTGGTCTTTCAAACTTTGCAAGTATGACTCTAATATATACCAAGTATAAGCTTTTCAAAAAAAGCTTGCGATCTCTCAGCACTTTTTTCAGTATATGACCACGTATACCGTGACCAAAAGGACTCTTGCAGCTCGGCTCGGCACTGCTATAAATAGCTCTAAAAATAGTTATGTTCTACGGTGCCGTAGATACGGAAATACCATGATGAATTCCAATAATGATCTAAAATTGAGTTCCCTTGAGCTATGCAAAAATTCAAAAGAAGAGGTTTGGCCAGACAGATCTGTTTCGAGTAATAAATTCTCCTCAGTGACCCTGAATAAACTGGCAATGAACAGATAAAATATGTACAGTAATTTCAAGCTTCAGCAATGCAGTCAATCAAAAGACTGATATAAATCAAATGGTATCCGAATAGTAAAACCTGTAAAAACTCAACTCAAATTAAACCATCAGTCAATCAATTGTACTTGGGAGGGATTTAATCATTGCTCAATATATCAGTATTTACACAGAAGTGTGCTACTTTCGTTTTCATGAAAATCGTCTTTTTTCTCTTTTCTTTCTTTCTTACTATATATGCTGACTTACTGACTATCGATTGTGAACTCTTTTAATCGATTGCCGCTGTTGACTCGCCGCATAACACTTCTAGATAAGGCTGTAGCATGTATGTATAGGTGGTACACCCCCCCCCCCCCCCTCTTATAATACACCATCCTGGCTGCGTGAAAGAAACATTGAAACAAATCTGAAACTGTTTTATTATTTGGGCATAAATAGAGTACAGTATTCACAACTTGTGGTTAAACGACCACCGACTTCTGGTCATCTTGATTGGACCATGCAATTGCAGTAGGCCATACGCGCATGCCGAGAGATCTGCCCGAGCCTTTCCTGATCTTTGACTATTCTGCTATTGATGATGGTTGACACATGATCATACACTTAAGATAGCGATGTGAGATTGCGAGCATCTCTTGGAAAAGCTTAACTTTTGTTGAATATACATTGTGCAAAGATGATTGAGCGTATATGCGGCGTGACTATTTATGCAATGCGCTCTAGACCAGGGGTCCATAACCAACTCGCACATGCACCTGGCACATGAACACACTATGTTAATATGACCTATGTTTATCTCATCAAGATTGACACAGAGATTGACGAAAAAGAGGACAAACAAAATTTACGCGCATGCCTCTTACAAAGATTGGCTTTTGTTCTATTGGCTACCGACCTCAGACCTTGCTGCCCTCATAGTCCAGAAGCACATGATACGGTATTTTATTTAAGATTAAACTATGGAATGTTAATTAATGTTAAAATAAATAAGACGTCGCACAGATTCAACATTCATAAATTGTTGAAGCCCTTTTATATACTGTTTATGGACAAGGGATGGAATGCAACTTCAGTAAGATATTACACCTGGAAATGAAGTAACCTGGACCTTACTTCAAACTACAACGGGACTTGACAACAAATGAGCATTTGGCTTGCTTTTACCCCTTAAAATATGTTATTCATTGTAAATACTTGCAAAGTTCGAAAGACCAGGTTGCCGTATTATCGTGCGTTACTTTAATTTTGACGTATTTTGTTTTAACCCGTGGTTGTTCGGGAAAAAAATCATGAGAAATTGGCTTCTTAAGTTAAAGTGTGATGTCAAAAAGCAAAATCATCCAACAGTTAGTCAAAACTTTGAAGAAAATGAGAAAAGTATGAAACGTTTTTGGGCGAATGTTATTTTCGTGTATGGCCGAACTTGCAAAACAATAATCTCCTCGAATGTTTGCGAGTCCTATCGAAGCCTATGCATCAGTAGAACACTCGGCAATTAGAGGCATGTATGTAGATCTGGATAGGCTAGATCGTTCGTTGGAAAGGTCTATTTAAATAATTCAAATAAAAGTTTGTAAAAACTTACCGCTAAAGTTTCCTCCAAAAATGGCGGCGAATCCAAAGGAAACTACCGCAATCATACGTGATAATGCCTCCGATCATGCTTTACGACCTCTTTTCATGCGTTTCGAATGGACACGGTGTAATTGCTGCCAATCGTGCCCCTGGGGTCCATACAGGCCATGCCCCAGGCATGTCATTATCTACCATAGACTTATAATGGAAATATATGAAAAAATCTTCTCTGCAACAGCATGACACAAAGCTTGTATATTTGATATACAACATTGTCATGTGGAGCTCTACATAAATACTGCCAATCTTGCCCCTGGGGTCAAATATGGCCCCACCCCGGGGGTCATTATAGAACCCTGACCTTGTTAGATGATTTTTTTCAAGTGAACCAAAATGGCAGAAAAGAGGATACACAATCCAGACAAGAGCTATTCTGCTGATTGAGTAGGGTTTCAAGGTCACATGACCAAGATGATCACCATACCCATATATGGTAAAAACCCCAATTACTTTGTCCAGTGACTGTACTTGTTGACTCTCAGGTGAGCGATCGTTGCCCCTGGGCTACTTGTTTGAAAATAGCTCTTATCTTGACCTACACTGTTTCATATTTTATCATGTAGTTTGTCTTTAGTAATCTACATTTAAACAAAACATGATGTCTTCCAGTTCCGTGTTTGTCCAAAGAGCCAGTGTATCTCAACAGTGAGTGTGAGAACAGATCTATTCCCGAGGGACCCCAACAAAGTTCTGCTCACAGACTTCTTTGGTAGTGTTAGGAATGTAGAACTGTTGACAGAGACAGTTCAGTTAGACAATACAACTACAGAAAACACTTGCACGTAAGATTACTTGAATATCTAAGATTTTAGCCTCTGCCTATTGGGGCGGTGAAAATGGGCTGCTTGTGCCTCCAGGCAAAGCTTATTAACTACTGACTTTGGTAGTGTTAGGAATGTAGAACTGTTGACAGAGACTGTACAGCTCGACAATACAACTATAGAAAACACTTGCATGTAAGATTACTTGAATATCAATATTAGATTTTAATATTCTACATTACAGGCTTTTGTAAACTATGCATTTTTATCTGCATAATATATGATTAAATACTACTGCCATGTAGTATCCTTAAATAGTAAGACACTTTAAGTTCTCCATAGTACTGGTTAACACCCAGGAAGTGGTGGCTCCGTCCCAACATGACTGAAAGATGATTGAGTAGGACATTAAGCCATAACGAAACCAACCAAAATAAAATGAGCCACTGCATCAGAAAACCAACAATTTGCATATGCAAAAATAAAGGCGCAGATCAGCTGTGCAGTAACTGCACAGCTTGCACAGCTGATTAACGCCTTTGTTTTCGCTACATGGACAGTACCATTCCTCTGCTACTTATATCCAAAGTTTCAAGCTTCTAGCGTTTTTCTGTGACTGTACAGGCCAGTTTGTGTCGGACCTGGTCGGAAATCCAAATTGTGGGTTTTCCCATGCGAAGGCTCAAATACGATTGGAATGTTCATGACTTAGTCAAAATAATTTGAGCCTGTGCATGACAAAACCAACAATTTGGGTTTCCGACCAGGTCCAACACAAACCAGCCTGTACAGTCACAGAAGAAACCCAGAATCTTGAAAATTTGGGAATAAGTAGAGGAGGAAATGTACTATCCGTGTAGCGAAAACAAAGACGCTGATCAGCTTCGCGGTTACCGCGAAGCTGATCTGCTTCTTTGTTTTCGCCCATGCAAATTGTTGGTTTTCTCACGCACAGGCTCATTTCTAAGACCATTCTCACTCTTCTGCTGATTCAAGAAGAGCATTTGAGCCGCATCGTGAGAAAACCGGATTTTTGCCTAGGCGAAAACAAAGGCGCAGATCAGCTTCGCGGTAACCGCGAAGCTGATCAGCGCCTTTGTTTTCGCTACACGGATAGTACAATTTCTCTTCTTCTTAAATCCGAAATTTCAAGCTTCTAGCCTGCTTCTGAGCTTGTACAGCCCGGTTTGTGTCGGACCTGGTCGGAAATCCCGAAGACCGGTTTTCTCGCGCTGCGGCTCATTTATCAGTAAGTGGGGAAAGAAAGTGCACTAAGTACTGGTAACCTGCCTCTAGTAGGCTTGCCCAAGACCAGTGTGGCTAGGACCTTCCAAGCATGACCATAGCTGTTGACTGTGAACGTAAAGCAATAAAACAAACATAACATTCCTTATACCTTCATCTTCTCAACTCGACTTTGATCCTACCCATGGCTTGTGAAGATGTTAACCTTTAAAATGTTCTGTAATCAGGCTTCAAGATTATGCAAGTTTTTTTTTTCATGCTCATCTCAGCTGAGCTGTTCATAAATGTTGAAATGCCAACAGTTGTTGGCATTTTAACATTTATCAGCAGGATAAATTAAAGGCTTTGATGATCTAAACTTGAAATTTACATTAATTTAGGCAGTTTCGGTACTTATGAGCAGTTTGAATTTTATGCTCAGCTGAGATGAGCATGAAAAGTTTTATAACCTTGGGACCTGGCTTATCTATATTTCAGCTCAGACAGCTGTGATGTTCCAAAGAAAACCCAGTCAACAGAAAAACTGACATATGCTGAACAGTTTCCTATGCCATCTTGATACTAGCTGAAGTTTGGGAAGTATTTATTGTGTATATTCACTGAAAGGTGTTCAGACAATCAGATAAAAGAAGTGTTCAGGTTTGGATAACTTGAGCCATGTCATCAATATATGAGCCTATGCGTGAGAAAACCAACAATTTGGGTTCCAACCAGGTTCAACACAAACCGGCCTGTACAAGCACAGAAAAGAGCTAGAAGCTTGAAATTTTGGATTAAAGTAGAAGAGGAATTGTACTATCCGAGTAGCGAAAACAAAGGCGCTGATCAGCTTCGCGGTTACCGCGAAGCTGATCTGCGTCTTTGTTTTCGCCTATGCAGATTGTTGGTTTTCCCATGAGGCGGCTCATATGTGTCTTCAGGATTTCCCTCAAGTCAGACACAGAAGATATCTGAAATTCCAGATTTAGGAAGAAGAGGAATCATGCAACATATGCAGTGAAATCTAAGGGCTGATCAGTTGCTCAATAACTTTTAGAGTTGATCGTCACCTTTGTTTTTGCATTTGCAAAAAAGACTTTTCCTTGTGATGCAAACATAGAAATTATCCATATTCATTCCACATATTGTTGTGTGATTACTTTGCTTGTATGAGTTGTAACTGTTAGATTCTAATATATGGTTAACCAGAAATAACCATCTTGACTGAAGACAACCAATGCAGATGAAATCAATGAAAGACCTCTTTGGAAACAGCTTTTGATGGATCATTCCATTTAAAGTTGTTACCAGACAGATATTTGAGCCGCCTCATGGGAAAACCAACAATCTGCATAGGCGAAAACAAAGGCGCAGATCAGCTTCGCGGTAACCGCGAAGCTGATCAGCGCCTTTGTTTTCGCTACTCGGATAGTACAATTCCTCTTCTTCTTAAATCTGAAATTTCAAGCCTCTGTGCTTGTGCAGCTGGGTTTGTGTTGGACCTGTTCGAAAACCACATTGTTGGTTTTCCGACGAGGCGGCTCATTTATTACATATTGTCAAGTCAAGCTTGTTGTCTCTGGATAACCAGTGTGATTCTACTTGCCCATGTAAGATACAGAGAATTTTTTCAGCTGAAAAAATGAAAACTTAATTAGAAAAGTTTTGATGTTTTACTTATCTCTACTCAAAGCATTGATTGTGGGTACATGCTAGAACTACTAGAACCGCCTTGCAAAGGCGGATCTAATGAGTACCCACAGTCTATGTTGATAAAAAAAAACTAAGGAAAATAGGCATACCGCCGTCACGCGCTGTGTACCCCAAATTTTATTAGATAAAAGTGGGACATAAAGGGGTATACATTTCATGGACATGTTTTCCTGATGGGAGAGAGTTGATTATGTTGTAGAAATGTCTGTGCTGATCTGCTTCTTCTATATTTAATTATTAGAAAGAGAAAACTGCAAAATATGGTAAATAAGGTAGAAATTAATTCAAAGGCAAGAATGTGCACGAGGTTTGATACCATTTATTTCTTGATAGAGTGTTCATGTGATTTTTGTCCTCTTTACATTTTTTATTACTTTTATTTGTTATATTATTTGATGCATATTGTGCCATGAAATAAAGAGGAAAATAAATGAACTTTCACTCTGATTTTTTAGTCCACCTGAGTTATGTAGATTTAAAACAAACTTTAAATGGCAAAATAAATGTAATTCATGCAATGTATACAGGGGCCTCAAGAAGCCAAATGGACATTTCATTTGAGCGTTACAATTTATACACAAGTGTAAAAAATGTAATGTGTAGCCAAGCAAAGCCACAGCAGACAAGCATGCTCATCCACCAAGGGTGGTTTACTGCACTTATACTATACACCACAAAGTTTCGAGTTTCTAATTTGCATATTACTAGCACTCCAGATGCCACTAATGCACCAACATATTCTACCAAGGGAGGCTATCCCATCACTTAACTTCCCCCTCCGAGAAGACTGGCCCCGAGTCTTGGCCTGGGGACTACACATGGGTAAGGCACTACCTTCTGGCAGTTGTCATCATCCCACCACTGCCACCAAATGTATTGTGCAGCCGAGCTTAAGCTGAGCCACAGCAAACCCTGTCGATGGAAAAGCATGCTCACCCACCAAGGGTGGTTTACTGCACTATATAGTATCACTTACTCGCTTCACAAAGTTATGAGTTTCTAATTTGCATATTACAAGCACTCCAGATGCAGCTAATATGTTGCACCAAGGTATTCTATCCGTCACACAAGAAAATTTATAGGCTGTACACCTTTCATTTAATAGGAAAAAAGTAGTTATGACAGCTTGGTTAGTGTACGACTGGTAACTGATCACATCATCTGGTGCATGTTTTCCTAAAAACATGGTCATGAAAATATATCTGCATCATTTTCATTTCTGCTAAACGAGTGAAAGATAATCTACACCATGTAAAAGTAATAATGATTATTGACTGTATCTAATGGCGGAAACTTCGAAATTGGGGGCAGTTCGAAATTTGTGGTAATTTATGTTTTTCGCATTTTTTCTATGTGAAGTGTTCTGGGAAGTTTTTAACCACAGTTGAAACCTAGATGTTTGCACTTTGAAATGGTATGGAATTTGTATCTGAACAACAGTGTTGGGCAAGTTTACGAGCATTTATACTTGTGGACTCGTTTTTTCAACAATGAACAAAAGCAACTTCTTAATAAAATGAAGTCCCTAAGATTAAACTTACCCCAAATACAAACCAGGCAGGACAGATGAATTCAATTACCATGAGTACTTTGGGGATTTCCACCGCAACAAATTGCTGAAAGTCTGAAACTCAGGTTGTTCTGGTTCCACTGGATAATTTTAATTTGAACTTTCTGCACCACTACACCGAATTTCGAAAGTCCTTTTCTTCTGGATGAAAATGCTACCTCAGCATTTCTATTAAAGGATAGCGTAAAGTGACCAGTGATCGATCAAAAATAGCCATGTTTGATGAATTTGCGGATCAGAAATGCATTAGAGAATGTGTACATACCATATCCGAGCTTGAACCTTCGCCGTGTTTTTTCAATATGTCAAATTATGACATCATCACGTCATGTTCTCAGTGACGTCATTTTAACACATCCACCATGATACAGCGTAAATCAGGGTCAGGTGGACCAGTGATCGATCATCTTCTTTTTCTCTCCAAAAGCGTGGCTAACTTGGAAGGTATGTACATTGTTAGAAATATTAATTATTGTTTACCTCTAGCCACGAAACAAAGTTTGGAAATTTTCATGAAGTTTCATGAAAGAAATAAGGCAGCGAAATGAGGTGGTCGAAAAGCATAAACGTCCATAGAAACAATGGAAAACTGTTGAAAAAATAGCTCGAAAATCACAGAAAGTGTCCATTAATCGCAGCGTTATCCTATACAATTTGGAATGTGGATCAGATTTGTTTAGTATGCAGTAAAGTTAAAAAATTTAGCCAGTCGGATGCAGGTTGTTTCATCTTGAAGAATTTATTGCACAATCACCGCTTTTAAGCAGTACAACTAAGACCCCCTCTTTGTAAAGTGCCAGAAAATGCAAGATAGAAAAGCTTTCCAAATAAATTTAAATTAATGTTTGTAAGGTACTATAATGCTCTTTAAGTTGAGACTAGCATAAGATTTACTTCAGGTATCCTTTGAGAATTAATAGCTGATAACCACTAGTTGATTGATCACTGGTCCCTGATCGATCACTGGTCGCCTTACGCTACTTCTGTTTAAATATGAAAGTGACAGAATTCTCAATTTTGTCACTGCATGTGTGGCAGAACTGTACTGAACCTGAGATTTAGGAGTGAGCTGTACTTTATGACTAAACATTAACTACACCAAATTTGGAAGGTAGTATACCATCATAAGTTTGTTTTGACCAGGTAATATACATGTACTACAAACCAGCCTGCAATGTGATGTAAGGTAGCAGGATTCTTGAAAACTTGGATTTTAAAAAGAAGACAATACTATTGAAGAATATCGGACACAAGGTCAGCACCTATACCTGCATCTGCCAAATCCAGGTTCTCTCATGACATGGCTTTTACCTGCCTTAATTGTTACCTGCTACATGCTTAAATAAGTGCACAACCTGATCTTTTCTAAACTACAAGAGCACACTGCATGGTTGGAAAATTTCATTTTTGTTTAAGTGTGTTATAATTAGATTGAAATCAGTTGGGAATTTTAGAGGATACATGTACTATGAAAACAGTGTGCTTAATGGAACAAATACAGTACTTTCTCAAGGCACAGTAGCTGATAGATTATCTCACAATTTATCACATTTTATATAGTATAGTACACATTTTATCTGATTAACAAACCTCGTATAAAAATCTGCTTTATAAAAATGTGAACAAGAAAGGCCTAGATCTTCTGGACAGCTTCTCTGTCTGATCAGTCTCATCAATCAATGTCTTAGATTGCATATCGACCCTAGAATTACATCTTTGGTGAGGAAACCCTAAAACATATTTTATCATGACAAAGTTTTTTAACTGTTCAGTCAATGCATGATAAATTGATAAACCTGCAATGCAGTGGCCATTTTATAGGTCATTTTCTGCACCACAGTGGTCATTTTATGGGTCATCCTGGACACACACACAAAAATTAGATAAGATTAATTTTCACATGAAGTGTCTCAATTTTGTTGAAACAAAAAGTTTGTTTTGAAAAGTTTAGTTACAAAAATAAATTTTAAGGAATATTGTGCAGAATGAAGAATATTCAGAAATTTGTTATTATTGTGAACTTAATGAACTATTTAGGGATGACCAATAGCCAGCTACACGTAGCTGACATTTTCAAACAGACAAATCATTTTGAACCATATTCTCAGAACTTGTATGTGCACAACAATTTATCCGATGTCAATCTGAGAACTCTAGGCCAAGGATTCCTGCAAAACTTGGTGTCTTTGGTTCCATTTGGTGATAAAACTGTGGAAAATGTCAACTTCAACTGTTTAAATGATACTGAAAAACTGATTCTTGATATTACACAGAAAAAGTCATATGCAATACAGTTCCTCGATGCAGATGGAAAATTACCGCCAGGAATTCATCAAGGGGCACATAACTGGGTTGGGGATTACCAGGAATGCAATAATATTATGTCGGACTTTAATGACATCACATCACACAGGTTTACTGGAAAATATTTCACAGTTGCTGTTTCGGGGATTTTCATTGGTCTTTGTTTACCTGACTCATGTGACACAAATGACGCAACCTCATTGGCTAATGTTGTAACTACATCCTTAACAGGCTCTCGGTTGATGGTTGATTATGCAGTCGGTGATAATGATTCAGATTTTGATGGGACAGCCATTGCTGCATTTGTTATTGCTGGCATTATAGTGCTACTGGTGATTCTGGGAACACTCACAGATCTATCAACAAGGCTCCTTACAGGGGAACCAATATTCATGAACGGAAATGTTAATAGAGGTATACTTAGTGACGACCCAACAGAACGTACAGGGCTCTTATCTGGCGGTGTTGTTATACAAAACAGAGGAGTGACTGCTAGGATTGATAGGATGAAAGATTTATTATTGTGTTTCTCCTTTGTAAGAAATTCAAAGAAACTATTCAACACAAAGACTGCAACAGGACCATTGGCATGTCTCAATGGTTTACGGGTCATCAGCATGTTTTGGGTCATACAAGGCCACACTTACTCATTCAGCTTGCAAACGACAAACAACATTTTGTATAGTTATACACTGCTAAAGAGATTCACCTTCCAAGCAATAGCAAATGGAACATTCTCAGTTGATACCTTTTTCTTTCTGAGTGGACTCTTGGTTGCCTACCTAACACTAAAGGAACTTAGTCAGAAAGGAAGAATGAACTGGCTGTATTATTTCTTACATCGATACTGGAGAATTACCCCCCTTTATGCATTTCTTATCTTGCAATGTATAGTAATTTTCACCTACATCCCTGCAGGCCCTTTCCAAAGGCTATTCTCGGCTCCTGATGGAGTTATTCACCACTCGGTACAGAGTTGTCGTTCTTACTGGTGGGCTAGCCTACTGTACATCAACAACTTCTACCCAAACTACGGAGACACGGGAGAGTGCTTCTCCTGGGCATGGTACCTAGCTAATGATATGCAGTTTTATATATTCATTAGTCCAGTTATAATTCTTCTGTATAGGTATCGTAAATCATTGGGTATTCTGGCTGCAGTTGGAGTTGTAATAGCTTGTGTAGTAGTACGAGGAGTTTTGGTATCTTGGTATGGGATGCATGGGTTTGGGCTTCCAACAAAGCATACTGATGACCCCTGGGGAGAGCATGGAGCCCTGTATGTGAGGCCCTGGGCCAGAGTGGCTCCATACGCCGTTGGTATGTTGACAGGATTGTTTCTGCATCACAATCATTGCAGGATCAAACTGAATAGATTCACCGTCCTGATTGGCTGGTGCCTAGCAACAGGCTCTGCCCTCGCCCTCATATATGGACTGTACTATTACAACCACACAGGCACCACTATGTCTCTTGTTGCAAGCGGCTTTTATGTCTCACTGTGCAGAACAGTATGGGCCATGTCTTTATCCTGGCTTGTCATAGCTTGTGCATCAGGTCACGGTGGACCTGTCAACTTCATATTGTCATGGAAACTGTGGGCGCCATTAGGACGACTCACGTTTGCAGCTTATCTGGTCCACCCTATTGTCCTGATCAGCTACCAGGCCCTGATACAGACACCAATCCACTTCACTGACTTAACTCTCATCTACATGTTTGTAGCTAACTTGGTATTTTCCTATGGATTTGCCTTTCTACTCTCAATGGTTGTAGAAGCTCCCATGTTGGGTATTGAAAAACTTATTCTTGGAAGGTGAAAGCATCTTTTTGTATGTCCTTTTATACCTGAGAACAAGAATATTTCCAAGACTTTATGAGAGGTGCCACATAAACAAACATAAATGCAGTTCTGTTTTTCGATTTTGATGAGATTGATAAACCTGGCTGATGATCAGGCTGAGGCCTAAAACCTTGGTTTCAGTTGGTGCTTTACATCCACAGTCAATCGCTTAGGTCATACCAGCACATAGTGCACACTACTTTTCACAACTGACAATAATTTTTTGCTCTTCTTGAATCAACAAAAGAGGAAGAATGGCCATAGAACTATTTTTTCATGACAAACCTCCATAAAGGAAATGGGCTGGATTTGAAGATTCCCAGTGTCTTCCTCGTTTCTCAAAATGTAGCAAGATGGGCTGTACATAGGTTGGTTGAACGTTTTGAGAGTCCAGCGGTTGTTTCATATATGAAATTAGAAGGGTCATCAACTCCATTTTGTACTCGGCCAGCTCATACAAACATGATAATACCACTTTCAACTTCTCCACAACTAGTCCAGAAGATGTTCTTAGTAAATTTAGAATCGCAGTGTTTCTTTATCATTCTTCATGAACTAATATGAATAATGCACCAGTCATTTGTAGCCACGGTCTTCCCACCTACGGGAAGGGCGGGGATTCTGACTTTTCAGTTATCAGTTCCTTTCTATAAAGGACAAACTCGAGGTCAAAACTATGCTCTTTGCCCCACCCTTTGCAATAGAAAATCTCCCTGGGATAAGGGTCCCATGTCTAAATCCCGACATTTCCCCTGCACTGCAGGGACAATCAAAAATTGCCTGGCACTTTAGCCCGGCTATTCCCCATCCTTCCTCGTAGGTGGGAGGGCCAAGGTTACAAATGACTGGTGTATACCACTCAACTGTCCCTCAATACTGCACCACCTAAGTACAAAACTTTGGTTTGTGTGAATTGCATGGACGGTCAGATAACCAGGCTTAGGTTTTATGAACATTTATCCATATCAGATGGCTTGCACACCAAGCCACAATGTGAAACTTTTTGTTATGGATTTAATGTCAAAGTCAACAATTTTTCAGACATGTAGGTATAGAGCCATTGATTCCTAATATTTACCAGGACACTTGCAAGCTTAGTGTTTTGCTCAAGGACACCCTATGATGCAGGTGAGCCGCATCGTGAGAAAACCGGATTTTTGCCTAGGCGAAAACAAAGGCGCAGATCAGCTTCGCGGTAACCGCGAAGCTGATCAGCGCCATTGTTTTTCGCTACACTGATAGTACAATTCCTCTACTTTCTAAATCCAAAATTTCCAGTCTCTAGCTCTTTTCTGAGCTTGTACAGGCCAGTTTGTGTCGGACCTGGTCGGAAACCCCGAAGACCGGTTTTCTCGCGTCGAGGCTCAGGTATCAAACGCGCCTTGCAGGCTTGCACTCTACCACCAATCTCCACACTGAGATTTTTCTTTTTCGCCAGGTAAAAATTACGTTTAGATGGCAGATGAATATCAACACAACAATATTTGTACTTTCTGAGCATAGCAAAAGATGCTCAATTTATTCGACTAACTTTGCAAGTAATGAGTTAATGCAACCTACAATTTGGCAGAGTCTTAGGAAAATAACCGTTCAGAGAATATTTGATGAAAATTGAAGGGAGGTCCAACTAATATTTTTATACTAAGTTGTAGGTATTCTTTAGAACTGATTTAACCAAGTATGTAGAAATATTTCAAAGGAAGACAAGGAAAATAATCCCTTAATAGTCATCAAATACTCGCCATAACTGGTCTATAATGAGCCTTCAACCAAGAGTAAAGTAAGCCCAGCTGATTTCATGTGTTTTGGGATCAATCATACAGAAAATTGCTACAAAACAGAAGACGAGAGACAATCAAATTGGGTACGCAAACTAAGGTCAATATTTTTCGAATGCCACATATTCGTTACAAATATCTCAAATGCATCAATACTTTCTAAAAAGGGTATCAAAAATATTAAAGCAGATTTTATACAAATGACATCAGTTCCAATCCATAACTTGCTAGCCACTAAAAATGAACCTGCTGGATCAAGTATTTTCCGGCTGCCGTTTTCTTGATTTTACGCAGCAGTTCAATAGCATGATAGAGAAAGCTTTGTCTACTCTTGGTTTACCAGGCTCAGATAACATTAGGCTCTGCTCAGATATAATTATATACAAATATTTTGTCCAATTTACATATTTACACACACTGTAACAAGCACTCCAAAAGTAGGGTAATTCAGGAAGATATTCAGTGATATTAATTTTCATCAGTTCTACTAAAGAGCCTATGTAGAATGAACTCACAATAAGCTGTGGCAATATGCCTTTAATAATTAAAGTATCTGCAACTCGCTTTATGGAAAAGTATTCCCAAATATGTCCCTGAATTACACTATATAAACTTAAGCTATTTTTCAAAACAAATGATTATCATAAACTAGTTTAAAATTCAGCAGACAATGGGTTTTGTTTTGTTGTTTGTTTTATTTTATCACATGATTTTCCATCCGGTGTAATAATCCTAGTTATGTAGCACTTTTAAATATCGAGACTGTTTGACATTATGCTTATATTCAATGGGTAGAAAAAGACTTGGTTAAAGCCCCTCCCCCACCCACATACGAAAAGATTACAATTCGTAGGAAGACTAACCGAAAAATGAGATTGCACACTGACTATCCAGAGACAGCCAATGGGACTGAGTAGAACCAAGGCTGATGGAATCAATATAAGGTGAGGTTGTAAGATACAATTGGCTGACAGGGAACAACTTACCACGGCTCAGAATATGATCCCTAGCTAGTTGTTCCCCGACAAGTATTGATCTATGCATGATTGTCTTGGTTGCACTGCTTGTTCTCAGTCATACTGGTTTTTCAACTGATGTAAAATATAGCATAAATACTAGTTCAGATTTATGTTTACTTTTCTCCTAATCATTAAATTCAAAAGACCAGCTCTTATAATATCCATAGATACAAAATGATAAGAGCTAGCCTATTTTCACTTGTTGGATATGATTAAACGATGTTGGATACAGATATTGCACTATTTTTATCTAGTAAGTTAGTAGCACTTGCTGTGTTCAATGATATGTTAGCAGTAACATTGAAACCCTTTTACAACAGGGGACAAGAACTTTTTACAGGCATTTATGTCCACTTGTCTTTGTTTATCAGTACAAAGAGAAGTGAGATCATATGGATCATTGAGACATTTTTCATGGTTTGCAAAATAGATACATTTGCCTATAGTTCCACATCTGTCAATTGTCAAACTCATTTTAACTCATCATGCCATTAAAACAGCCAAAATGTTGTCTGTACAAAATGGAAAGGGCAGATTGTTGACCTAGTTATAGAGCTTCTGACTCAAGAATCAAGAGATCCTGGGTTTGAACTGATGCTGACTGTTCAGACGTGACTGAAAAAATGTTGACTGGGACATTTAACGTCAATACAAACAAAACAAAATGCCAATTTACCTTGCATTGTATGCAAACAAAGTTTGGAACATTCTGGACCATTGGTGATAGTTAAACCTATATATAAATTATCTTAATCCTGCTATAATTAATCCATGTCTACCATTATTTATGCAAGTTATATGGTTGTCCGCATTTATAGCCACAGATAAGGTTCATTTTGGATACTTAGAAGAGTTTTAAAAGTTCTTATGAAACCCTATGATGTAGGTACTCAGAATAGCCCACAATATAGATAACATACTGGGTGTCAAAAGAGCCACATCATGAAAAAACTGGTCTTCGAGATTCACGACCAGGTCCATCACCCACAGAAGAAAGCTGGAATCTTGTAATTTGGGATACAAGAGGAATTGTACTATCCGTTTAGCAAGAACAAAGGCACTGATCAGTTGTGCAGTTACTGCACAGCTGATCTGAGCCTTTTGTTTTCACATAAGCAAAAATCTGTTTTGTTTTGTTTTTCATGATGTGGCTCAATAGACAACCAACAAGATCGAGAACAACTCAATGAAATCAACAATAACTCATTTAAGCCCGACGTCCTTTTTGTGGGACATAGGCAAACAGCCCCAGATGTGACGCCGCAGAACACGGGGTCCCATCTGGGGCTATTCTGTTTGCTTAGAGGATTTTCATTGAAAAAATGAGATGAATAATTAGGATAGCTCCTGGTGCCCCTAAAACTCGGCAGTGGAATCGTCCAAAGATGGTGATGGGCAAATCCATTCGTCAAAAATGGCTTAACAATAGGGAGTAACTGTCTGTGGATCATTTTGATCTGTGGCAAGATAGGTATTTGCATCATACTGTTGTTGTTTTTTTTCTCTCCTTTTTTTTTCTTCAGTTTTACGTACCTTTCAAGATTATTTCAGCTAATATGAGAGTGGCCAATCAGTAGGTGGGGCAAAAACTGGAGAACCCCTAAATAAATCACCATGCACACCCGCAAGCAGAACTTGGCTTGTCTCACATCTGGCCAGTGCCGGGCTTAAAACCACATCAGACACAGCGTTGAGATGAACGAGTGATTTAGAAACAGCACTCTTAACCACTCCGCCATGGGGGCCGTCGTACCGTGTGTTGATTTCATCTATGTTGATTGCTCTGACACATTGGTTGTCTCTGGATAACCAGTGTGGATAAAGTCTTGCTAATGAGTATCAATATTGTATGTTTTTATAGCGAACTGTAAAGAAATATCCCTTCAATATCAAACATGGACCTTATCTGCATTTTTATCCAATAAAAATAACAAATGAGCCGCATCGTGAGAAAACCGGATTTTTGCCTATGCGAAATCAAAGGCACAGATCAGCTTCGCAGTGTCTGCGAAGTTGATCAGCGCCTTTGTTTTCGCTACACGGATAGCACAGTTTCTCTTCTTAAATCCAAAATTTCAAGCTTCTACCTTTCTTCTGTGACTGCACAGGCCGGTTTATGTCGGACCTAGTCAGAAACCCCGAAGACCAGTTTTCTGGAGTCACAGCTCAAATATACTATAACAATATGAGCAAATATTTGGATATTTTAAGGAATGGTATATGGGTATAATAACTATCGCCTCACATTAACATGCAACATCTAGCTACGTTATAAGGCAGCATGGAAATATTTTATACACCATGTATGGTTAATAGTTTGAAGAGTAATGCTTCTCAACAACTAGACAGCTCTGACAGAATTTCATGAAGCTATTTTAGATAATTGGTTCTATCGATCTATACTCCATGTATAGGTAGTGCTGTCACATTCCGACACAGACAGGTTTCAAGTTCAGAGCCTCTCGATACAGACCTACATTTTACTACTTGGCAACCGAGCTCCACTAAAAATCACTAGTTTTATGCAGCAGATCTTTTGGTTTTGTTCATTTTATAATATTAGCACTGTCTTGATAAGTTGGTTTGGAAAATATGGCTATCAAAAACAATAACTGGCACATGACGACAACAGCCAATTTCTGCTTCTAAATACAGTACATGTGAGTGGCAGAGATCAGTTTTATAAGAAGTCAAACTCATTATACAAATATATGCTGCAATATAATCTGATTCTTACATTATCATAACATTCATATACATTTTAGACTTCAGAAAAATTATGGCATTTACTATTCAAGGCTATTTAGTATACAAGGGTTATCCATTGTTATTGGTAATTGCTCCTCCTTAGCGATATCAGCCGAGTCATGAGAAAACCAACATTTTGCATATGTATAATAAGCGAAGACAGAGGCGCAGATCAGCTTCGCTGCGAAGCTGATCAGCGCCTTTGTTTTTGCTACAATGATAGTACAATTCCTCTTCCTACTTATATCCAAAATGTCCAGCTTCTAGCCTGCTTCTGTGCTTGTACAGCTTGGTTTGTGTTGGACCTGTTTGGAAACCACATTGTAGGTTTTCTTATGACACGGCTCATATATGCATCTCTCATGACAATATTCATCAATAACAATAGCAGGGTTTTGTACAGTAGCTTAAGTATTGAGTAACTTTTGTGATATCGAATACTGAAGTCTCCAAAAAGCATTGGGATATTGACTTCCAATAATTTTGTTTGTTGGCACTGGTTTAACATCCCAGTCAACAATTTTTCAGTCTTGTCGAGACAGAGCCATCTTTTCCAGCATATTGATCAGTACTACACTGAGTAAATGAGCCGCCTAATGAGAAAACCAACAATCTGCATATGCGAAAACAAAGACACAGATCAGATTCGCGGTAACCACCACGAAGCTGATCAGCGCCTTTGTTTTCGCTACAAGGATAGTACAATTCCTCTACTTTCTAAATCCAAAATTTCCAGCCTCTAGCTATCTTCTGTGCTTGTACAGCTCGGTTTGTGTCGGACCTGGTCGGAAACCACAACGTTGGTTTTCCCACGAGGTAGCTAAAATGTCTTGCTCAAGGACACAGCCTGGTGCCAGTGAGATTCAAACCAAGAAACTCTTGATTTCGACTCTGATGCTCTACCAAGTGGCACTCGGCCACCATGCTCCCCTGAGTATAAATCTACATCTTTAGTGGAGAGGTAAACATGATCACCTATTAATTGAGCCTGTGCGTGAGAAACCAACAATTTGGGTTCCGACCAGGTCTGACACAAACCAGGCTGTGCAGTCACAGAAGCGTGAAATTTTGGATTTAAGAAGAAGAAAGATTGTACTATCCGTGTAACGAAAACAAAGGCAGTTACTGCGAAGCTGATCTGTGCCTTTGTTTTCGCCTATGCAGATTGTTGGTTTTCTCATGCACTGGCTCAATTATCACAAACTGACCATTCATATTAAACTACTTTTGCCCTTCAGGCCCTAGGTTATACAACTTTTTTCATGCTCAACTCAGCTGAGCATGAAATTTCAACAGCCCTTTAATACTGGAATAGCCAAAATTAATTAAAAATTCAGGTCTAGATCACCGAGGTCGGTAATTTATTCTGCTTATAAATGTTAAAATGCCAACAACTATTACATTTAATGAGCAGAATAAATTTCATTCTCAGCTGAAATGAGCATGAAAAATGTTTTATAACCTTGGGACCAGTTTCACCAATTCCTGCTGTGACAGTTTGTGAAGTAGAATAATGTAAGTTATAAGCTAGCACAACATGGTTTTATCATATATCACAGTAGTTCATAAACTTTTTTAACAATAGAAAAATCACAACTCTTTTCCACTGTTGAATAACATTCCAATAAACATGCTACTGTCTTCCCAAAACTTGATTTATTTAACTTTCCTATGAATTACGCAATGAGCCATTCCATGAAAAACTTAAATGTGCAAGAACGAAACTGCAGATCACCTGTGTAGTAACCACATTCGGCTGATCAGTATCTTTGTTTCACTTTATAGATGTATAAATCATTAATTCCTTTAAGACATTGTACTATCTATGGGGCGAAAACAAAGACGCTGATCAGCTGTGCAGTTACTGCACAGCTGATCTGCGCCTTTGGTTTCGCATATGCAGATTGTTGGTTTTCTGATGCAGCAGCTCATATACCACTCTTTTATCTTACTCCGAAACAATGGAATAGTAATGGAAGATTGACAATGCTGGTGACCATCATCCTTTCTTTGTAACTGTTGTCTTTGGGTTTTCAAGAATAGCAGTATTATCTAAATAAACCCAATTTTCAGAGCCAACCTATTTACCAAACTAGAGACACGGCCTTTGATACTAAATTTCACTTTCTGTTCTTTGCATTCAAAGAACAATTTCATCACATTACTTCCCCTTATAAAGGGAGTGAAGTCAGGAAGTCTACCAATCTATTATCTCCCATTGCTAGCACCAGTCTGCTATATAGTTAAAGTCTGTGAATAGTTCTTGATCTTCCATGTTCAATGAGCGTCGGTCCTTGGCTGGGGTCAGTATAGCACGTTCCTGAGTAAACTCTTCATCGAAATTGCTCACGTCCTCAGGATGTTTCTGAAATTATTATGGTTATATGAGCCGCGCCATGAGACAAAACGGATTTTTGTCTATGCGAAAACAAAGTCGCAGATTAGCTGTGCAGTAACTGCACAGCTGATCAGCGCCTTTGTTTTCGCTACACAGATAGAACAATCCCTTATCTGCTTAAATCCGAAATTTCAAGATTCTAGCCTGCTTCTGTGACTGAACAGGACTGTTTGTGTCGGACCTGGTCGGAAACCCTGAAGACCGGTTTTCTGGCTTCACAGTTCATATGGAGTTTAATCAGTTTCCCAATTTCCCTGAATTTGTTTGCTCAAGGCATGCAAGTTATATCAGGAAAGCGCCACTTCCTTAATACTCGAGTTGTGTCTTACTCCAGGGTAAACAAATTTTGTGATCCATTCATAGGGATAAAAAAGATATGATATAATAATGTTGTATATGAATATTTATTTGAGGACTCTATTTCATGTTCATCATGCTTCTTGTCACATTAGGTCTGATTTCACTTTGCATCACTTTGACACACTTGGTAAATTTGGACCAGAAACTATCTTTGTTACATAATCGTCTCTTAATGATTAACAAACACATATGAACTAACGGTAACACAGGATACTCACCACAGTTGGAGTGAAGGGAGGTTTTACTCTTCTCATCAGCAGCTCATTCCAATTCAATGTCTGTGAGAAATAGACATAACACTTTATCATGCTCTCACAAAATTGCCCATTCAACTGCTTTGCTCAATTAACTAGTCTGTTACAAGATATTGGTTCCAAACATCAAAACAGGTCATGCTAATAGAGACTTACAAATTGGAGAAGCAAAAGGAGCTTAAAACCAAAGACATTAAATCAGCTTCTATGGTAGCTCATCTTTGACTTAAATCTAGTCAAAATATTTAGAAGGCACTTTTTTGTTAAACGTATTAAAATATGAATTACTTAATCAAAGGATTACCTACTTTTACTTTATACCTCTGAACAAAACTTACATCATCAACTCTAAAATGCATGAATTTCAATCATTATCTATCAAGGTTTTTAAAAAAGCCCAGTTGTTCAAAATTAACGATATCATTACTTAACGGATCGTTAAAATTTCAAACATAAATATTACAAATACACTGTTATTTTTTGTTGATAAAATGTGAGAATCCTTTGCATTGCAAAGGATTCTCTCACATTTTATCAACAAAAAATAACAGTGTATTTGCTTATGTAGTCAGCATTTACTTAACAAGTCGATGTCTTAACGACGATGTTAAGCTAACAAAGTTTTGAACAACCGGCCCCAGATCAATTAGCTAAAGAATGTATTCACCCTAAAGAAGGCCTGTTTTTTCACATCTTCAGCATCTCTTTCACTTGAGCCGAGACGTCGGTCAGGATTCCGCCGTAACAACTACAGGAGATAAAGAAAATGAATGACATGATACATTGTGATTATACAAAATTGAGAACAGAGAAATATACGTAACAGATATATATTAAGATATGTGACTAACAATACATGATCTTTTGACAAATATATCACTTCAAAACAAACACATAAATGTATTGATCTTTCAATTATTTACATGCCTAAACAAAAAATTGTTTCCTGAACAACTTTCAGGAATAAAACAGATATATTTCTCTGAAACCTACCCGTCTCATTATAGCTATGGCCTCTGTGGATAAAAATCTTGGATATTTGACTACCTACCCGTCTCATGATAGCTATGGCCTCTGTGGATAAAAATCTTGGATATTTGACTTCCTCGTTCACAATACTGTCAAATACTTCCTCCTCATCATCACCGGGGAATGGGGACTGAAGGGAGAAAACAGAATATCACCAAATAATACCATTTTAGCTATTAAAAGAATGGTGTATAACATTTGAAGTCATCACTACTGCATAACAAACCATGGTATAACCATCATTAAACTTCCATAAACAAGGACCTTTGAAATGATTTTTGTAGCTTTTAAACTGCCTTAGGGCCGTTCCAGAATTAACCATATGGGGGGGTTGGGCGGCAGCGTTTTTGTTTTTTTATGCATGGTCGGGTTCCACTGAATTTGTTTTTAATGCCTGGTGGGGTTTTCAAAATGATTTATTTTATGCATGGTCGGTATTTCCAGAGGGCACCCGAAAATATTTGTGTGGGGGTGCCAGTTTTCGTCCAACAGTGTTAGACAGAAATGTAAATTAAAGTAAAAAAAAAAAAATGTTTACATTTTTCGCCGATCTCGGTCAAGAACGATAACCCCTGACGTTCGATCGTTTGATAGCAGGACGTTTCGGCCCAAACATGTGGTGGAGTATGTAAGACCCATCCGAGCCGAGCTTCTGAGCCCGAACTGCCGAGATTGGTTTTCCGCGAAGTTGCCAAGATCGCGTTAAAAGCGCGATGTTCCGGAAAATGGCGGGTTCGACATCGTAGTTTCCCGCGATATTTGAATTTTTCAAGCGTTTTTGTGATCCTGTACAAAGGCAATCTGTTACAAAAAGTGAGTATAAATGGTAACTTAATCAATACCGTTGCATTTTGAAAATCTACCGATGCGTTTGCTAATGGCAGGCATTTAAAGACCATATTGTGCACTATCCAGTTTTGAAATTTTCTGATATAAACAATTATTTTAATTCGCCTTTCTAAATCGCGAAATTACAAATGCATTTTCTGATCGGTTAGAATTATACAATATTTAGGCGTCTCAATGTTTAGACAATCTTTGGTGTGCGTCGCCCGTCGTAAACGAGCAACGTTGCGTAACACGTGTCATAAACAGCCTACAGCAATCTGTGTTTATGGTCTTGGTTACGGTCTATCGATAATCCCCTAGCGCGCTTGGATTGTTTTCACAAACTTTATGGCTAATCTTAAGAAAACAATGTGTCATTCACGCCTCGCGAGCATTGGATTGTGCCATTTAAAAAAATACCGAAATGGCAATTATCACTCGCGCAGCCGACACGGTTCGTACACATGCGAAGCCCGTGACAGAGCAAGAAAAACGTGCAAGTCGTGGTCAAAAGTCACATGTTAAAGAAATAGGCTTAAATTTAGCCGCATCCTGAGAAAAGAGGTTTTCTGTACATGCGAAATCAGGGGCGCATATCGACTGTGCAGTAGCTGCGCAGCTGATTGGCGCCTTCTGTTTCGCTATATACATATGGTCTGTATACATGATTGCAAGAATTACTCTTTCTGGGAATATGCAGGCCGCTATGTGCCCAACCTGCTCGGGAACCAATGGATGTCAGGGGCCCCGCCCATTGGGTCCTAAAGAAATAGACGGGCTGCTTGTGTCTCCAGGCAAAGCTTATATACTGGTTATTATATATACTGGGTCCGCCAATGTATGAGCCTGCCCAGGAAAAGTGGTTCAATTCAAACCACTCATAAGTATAAGCCTTAGTGGTTTACTAGGATGGTTAAATTTGAAGCAGTTTCTGGATGTACTGACGTCCCATAACCATAAAATGGAGGCAACGTCCCTATATGACCGTAGCTGTTGACTGGGACATACAGAATCATTTCAATCAAAACAATAGATGCCAAGACCATTTTCATTCATAATATAATGTACTACAACAAAGATGCATAATGTAGCCTTGGCCATGTACATATATTGAAGACGTGTAATGTAGCATTGCCCCTGTCTCTGATCCGAAGCCCTGTGCATATAAAACAAATATGTGCAGCATATCCTGTATCTACAGTCTTCAAAAGCAAACCGATTTTGGTCCCGTTTGTTTTCGTATTGCAATTCAATGCATGGGCAAGATACACAAAGTCATGAGTTATTTCCCTTGAAAACGTATAACCAACGTTTTATATGGATACCAGTGCAGTTCTTCACCAACATGACCAAATTAGTCAGGTAAATGGGCCTTCAAATAACAACATATTAGTTTGGTAATTAGCCGATAATTACACAAAAAATGCAAAGGGGAAATGCTCCCTTGTGAAGGTATAACAACATTTCACAAAAAAAGATGCGGAAGTCTTCTACATCTTCAAGACTTAAAATTTAAGAACAACAAGTATAAGCTTTTACAAAAAGCTTGGTCTACGCTTCGCATATATAAACTTGAATGTCAAAGAATCTTACCCCCGGGATCTGACCGTACTCCCATTTCATCGTGTGACTGAACAGAAATAAAACGCTGCGCGGTCAAAGCATTCATACCTGACAATCGACCGTCACAGTACTGTCGGTTCATTTCATTCCGTTGGGGCTTGGATAGAATGTAATTGGCTACACAGCAGGTGGGGTGCGGTCAAAGCTTTCAGGCCTGACCATATAGCGTCACAATACCGTCGGTTCATTTCATTCTGTTGTTGCTTAGATAGAATGCAGTCATGCACCAGTCCTACGAATTTAACAATTTGCCCCATTTTTGATACCTACTGCACCATTGGCACAAATGTTACCAACCAAAGGAAGGTTTGCCTGGGTGTTTCAGTGGGTGTTTACACGGTCTTTGGCGAAACGACCCGGAATCCTACTAACACGATGGTCAAGCCACTAGACTCAAACGTGCAGTTGCAGTTGTAGAGAGGTGTACGAGTTGTCTTGTAATTTAATTAAAAGTAGGTCAATCTCAAACTTTAGAGTAGTCTACGCGCTGGCGCGTAGACAATAATATCAATGTACAGATACTTGTCAGAAAACAGGTAGGATACCGTATTACAGACGGTTCCTTGCGGGAGGGACCCCTGCACTGCACACAGCAAGGCTCTCCCTCTCGCATCCATGTCCCGCGAAGGAATTTGGATGCAATTGAGTACTTTTGCACAATGTTAGTCGCTAACATGGGAAGGAATGGTAATTACCTTAACAGTTCGGACACCGTTTTTTTTTCTAACTTCGGAGGAGTGCTACACACCCTAAAAGATCGGACAGCTGTAAAAATTGGGACACCCAAAATTTTAATTATTTTTTTAAATTGAGATAATTGAGACAGCCAGAGATCTAATTATTTTTTTTTTTAGTCCCAAAACATGCAGGTAATACGGTATTAATTTCTATAACCCGATTATGAAAGATGTGCATGTGACTCCCCCCCCCCCCCCCCCCCAGGAGATGGTTGAAAAATTTGCCTTTTAAAAATGTCAAGCCGTTGTGCCGCACATCCGGATCAGACTGTGCACCTAACACAGGGTAAATAAATAAGCGTAGGCTAGCGTGACGCGTACATGCTCATCTCTCGTATCCGGGACAGATTCAGTTGCCATGTTACACTTTAATTTCGATTTTCTGATTTTCTCAGGTGTGGTCTGAGATTTTGTATCACAATAAAGTTCTGTTCTTGTTCTTCTAGAAAACGCGATCTTTCCCTTTTAAAATGTGCAAAAGATAATATATATTGTTTTCATTGTATCATAATATCATAAAGAGAAACTGTAAGAAAATTGCACCTTGGCGAACGCCTGACAATCTCTCTCTCTCTCTCTCTCTCTCTTACCATAAAGAGAAACTGTAAGAAAACTGCTCTCTCTCTCTATAAAACCGCGTAACATACATGACCGAATTGACCTATAGACTCGCGAAAACCATGCCATTGACCGATCAAGCGGTCAGTTGTTGTTTACACTCATTACCATGCAGCTTTAAATCGACAGTACTACCACCAGACCAAATAGTGATGTTTAATGTTTAACAGACGAAAAAAGGTTTTTTTATTTTATTTTGTACCAGGTGGGGGTTCCACAATCATTTTTTTTTTAATGCTAGGTGGGTAGGCAAGCATTTTTTTTTATTATGGGTGGTGGGTTTGAATTTTTATTCAAAATTGTGCATGGTGGGGGCTGATTTCTTTTTTTTTTTATTGGTGGTGGGGCTTGAAAAAAACTGCCTCCCCCCCCCCCCATATGGTTAATTCTGGAACGACCCTTACAACTTTATATATTCCTTATTTTGTTCAGAAACATAGATTGCAAAGATTCACTTTATGAGGTAATTGATGTATATATAACAAAATTTCATTTAAAAACTGAATTTTATTGTGATAAAAATCAGTTTATACATCATTTATCTTCAATATAAATTTCAATCTTGTAGCCAGCTTCTGTGACTATTCAGGCTGGTCCGTGTCAAGCATGTTCAGATACACCAATGACAGGTTTTCTCTTGACTGGAAATCAGTTAATAATAAAATTTTCTTCTTACCTCACCAACCAACATCTCAAAGATGAGAACCCCCAGCCCCCACCAGTCGACCGACCGTGTGTATGATGGCTCCGTCAACACCTCAGGGGCCAGAAACTCGGGGGTACCACAGAATGTACTTGTCCTGTCTCCGAAACCCATGCCTTCTTTACACAAACCGAAATCTGCTATCTTCAGATACCCCTCTGAGTCTAACAGCAAGTTGTCTAACTTTAAATCTCTGAAACAGATAATGACATTGGGGTTAAAATCTCTATTAGTTTTACCAAGTTTCAAATTTATGGTACATTCAATTTCTGAGTTGTTACTTTCTTCCCAAGTCTGTATCTTGGTTTTTGCTTCTTCATGCTGTGAAACTGATTTTTATTGTCAATTGTTTTTGTTTAATTCCTACCTAGCATAAACTACCGTACTGTTTATATATCGGCTGAGACACAATCAGGGTTGCCTTTACTACCTTGGTCATGTTATGCATCTGTAATTCAGTGTGATATTATCCAATACCTATTGTTTTTATTTTATTATAACACTGGGATAATAAGCTTTCTGGCGATATATAATGATACCATATTGTGTACAATATTTTGCGTCAGTGAGAGATTATATGGTAAAAAACACACGTTTTTAACATGTTATGATGTTGCACTTTTATTTTGGGTGTTTTGTAAACATGTATACTTTAATGTTCATGAATGAAATATGGTGCATATGGCTCTAGAACTAAGAAGACATATGTCCCCTGTAATATACTTTTTACGGCTTTGAATTTGGACTAAAATTAATGAAAATATGGAGTATGAAGTGAAACAGTACTTTTCTTATGTTTTTTCAATTTTTCATGGTGTCTTTAGTTGGCAGGTAAAAAAATTACACCCATGATTAGAATATGATTTTTTGGTATCTAGTCTTTCATTGTTAAGACAATAGAAAGTTTAGAATCAATGGAAGCTGAATTTATCCTCACAGTGAAGAGTACTTGTTTTTTAAAAATCATCATTTTTATGTAGAGTCCGTAGCCCCTATTTTCATAATGGATGTTCAAAGCCAGATTCCTATTAACAAGGATGAAATGGTCTTATTATTTTTCAGACTGAGGACTAGTAAAACATGGTTGAAGGTTTTGTCAAGAAATTGTATAGGACCGCTGATGTGGTCAAATATATTTTTTGCATGGCCTGTAGAGTCCGTAGCCCCATGTTTAGAGACACCCTAGAAATAAAATGTGTGTTGCAGTCAAGGATTCCTTCAATTTTTCATATGCAACCACACATGTTACATTGTATTAAATTAACTGCAGCATGGAACAATGACTTATCTAGGTTGCATATGATCTTATTTAAGCAGCCCAAAACACTGGTTTGAAGCTCCTTTTCTGACCTATTCCCATTACCCACTATGGTGAAATTTGAAAAACGCGAGAGCCAAAAGAATTATTTCTGGAATATAAACCTGATAGGTCATAAGTTATTATAAACCAAGAAAAATGAAAATACAAAGAGGTTACTTTTTCGCCTCAAGTGCAACACAAAAGGCAACCCTGATTGTGTCTCAGCCGATATGTTTATGGGGAAAGCAGCATATATTATGTTCTTGATGCTGAAAATAAATCACCCAGTTGGAATCAACATATTTCTAATCTATAAAACTTTTTTTGTTTGTATCGGATTTAGATATTGGTTAAGCAGTCAGGGACAAAACCTAAACAAGTTATAAAAAAAATAACTGAAACAAGTTATTTTTCATTTTCCCTGCATCAGTCAAAATCTGTGAAGTTTTTCTTAATTTAATTGAAATATGCAGGGTTTTACATAATTAAAATGTTAATGGGAGATGCAGCAAGATGAGAGCTTTATACTCACATGGCTGAAAGTTAGTATATACCATTAAGATTTTGAAAATTTCAGTTTTTTATGCATTTTTTTGGTATCAGAATGGCAAAATCCCTGATTTTAAAACATCTGTTCCCACCTTACAAGAATTTTGGCACATGTCTAGACAATTTTCCTAGGATGATGTAACTTTAATGTAGCTACTACAAAAGAATTTCTTAGTACGCATAGTCTAAAAAGTGGTACGCAGGTACTTCAAAGACAAGTGGGGTAATGATACTAATAACCTATTCAAGTTAATATTGTCATAATTACTAATAAAAGCATAACTTATATAAGTGGTTTTTTGATCTGAAAAAAATATCCAAGAAAAGTGAACTCTAACATCTTGGAAAGGGAGATCATTTAAAGTGTATTAATAACTTGTTTCAGTTATTTTTTTTATAACTTGTTTAGGTTTTGTCCCTGACTGTTAAGTAAGGACATTATTTTCAAATTTACAGAAATTGCTTGCCTGTCCAGAAACGTTTAATTTTTGACATACAAAATTTGATTTCAAATTTACAGAAATTGCAGAACTCTGACAGACAAATTGAAAACATTACCTATATACAATATTATGCTCGTGTAAGTATTGAAGCCCTAGTACAACACATCCTGCATAGAACACAGTCCTAGGCTCCGTGAACACATCATTGTGTATATGCATCATGAGGTCACCACCACACGCATACTCCATCACAAATACTACATGCTCCTAGAAAATAGTGATATTAAGCGTGATGTTTTGAAAGCAGCTACATTCCTTGTAAATGCAGCTTTTTCATCTCCTCCCCTCCCCAACACACCCACACCCAAATATATGCCACATTAATCTGAGAAAATGAATCAGAAAACTAATTTAAATGTACAGAATCTGTGAACATCAAAAATCTGCATATGCTTACAGTCTGATCTTTAACTTTTATTTTTGTTTATTTGTTCAGGGGTTTCAAGTCCCAGTCAACAATTTTTCAGTCCTGTTGGGATGGAGCTTATACTTCTCGGGCATTAATCAGAACTATGAAGAACTTATGTGTGTTGCTCAAGGACACAGACTGATGCCTGTGGGGATAAGTGTCCCTCCACTGTTTGATCCGGAATCCAATGCTCTTACCACTAAGCAACAATGCCACACCTCTTAATAAATGAGCCGCCTGGTGGGAAAACCAACAATGTGGTTTCCGAACAGGTCCGACACAAATCGACCTGTACAAGCACAGAAAAGAGCTAGAAGCTTGAAATTTTGGAGTTAAGTAGAGGAGGAATTGTACTATCCGAGTAGCGAAAACAAAGGCGCTGATCAGCTTCGCGGTTACCGCGAAGCTGATCCGCGTCTTTGTTTTCGCCTAGACTAATTGTTGGTTTTCCCATGTGGCAGCTCAAATGTGGTTGTTTGCTTTTTGGATAGATTCACATCTAGCTTCTTTACCCATAACTACTTTAGCTATTTTCTTACGCTGGGCAAGCCAGTTCATTTCCCATCTTTTGCTGATATGCAAATCAAATATGAACCGCGTCATGAGATAACCGCATTTTTGCATATGCAAAAACAATGGCGCAGATCAGCTGCGCAGTTACACTGCACAGCTGATCAGCACCTTTGTTTTCACTACACAGATAGCACGATTCCTCCTCTTCTTAAATCCAAAATTTCAAACTTTTAGCCTTTTTCTGAGACTATACAGGCCGGTTTGTGTTGGACCTGGTCGGAAACCCCAATCGCGTAGCAGCTCTTATACATTTACATATACATTTAATCAATAATAAGACGTACCTCTGTTTGAAAGCAAGCAAACAAGTTAACTAGATATGGGTGTCTCATGGCGTTAATCACTTCAAATATTCTTTTTTCGGACATCAAACTCTCGACCTCATCCCGAGCTATGATCTCCCCTTTCTTCAAGGCTTTCAAGGCGAAATATTCACCAGTGTTCTTGTACTCGGACAATATCACCTGGAAAAGTGGGGAGGTAAAACAAAATCAAGCTCATAAAATGGGGTTCTACAGTTGAATTTTATTTTGTTTACAAAACACATGACAACATGAAAGACTGGCATACATGATCAATTCGCCATCCTCATAAAATTATATAGAAATTATTACCGTTTTGAAAATTTTCTCATAGATGGACATATTTCTGTTTGTTTTTGATACAGTCCTTTCCCAACTTGATTTTAGCAATAAGCTATACTATTCAAACTAATCCTACCATTAAAGTCATACTTACTTTTCCAAAATGACCTCTTCCTAACACACTCACAGGTCGGAAATCGGCCATTACCACAGACTGGCTTGTAAAACTGGAAATGAATATATAAATATATGAATATATAAATATTCATTAATCAACTGCCTTGTCATTTTGACTCAAAGAAACATTACAGGAATTTCAGGTTGTTGTTTTTTTTTCATATTTGAGCCACTGCATTAGAAAACCAACAAAATGCTTGGGCGAAAACAAAGGAGCAGATCAGCTTCGCGGTAACCGCGAAGCTGATCAGCGCTTTTGTTTTCGCTGCACGGATTGTACAATCCTTCTTCTTAAATGCGAAATTTCAAGCTTCTAGCCTGCTTCTGTGACTATACAGGCTGGTTTGTGTCAGACCTGGTCAGAACCCACACTGTTGGTTTTCTCATGCACAGGCTCAAATTTTCATTTAAGCCTTGGCAGACAGTGTATTCTCAAGTCTGAAGAGAGTCTGCACTGTACATCTACATCATGATTCCATGAAACTGTGTCATGAGAGTTAAGTTGCAGATTTTCAAATTAAATAAGCAGTTTGAACTTTTTCATTAATAACGTGTAATACTTTTCTGTTCTTTTATGCTTTTAATCAAACTAAATCAAGTTGATTATATTGCTATATAGTCCAATCAAAAGGACTGTCACCAGTCACATATAAACCAGAGGACCAATGGTCCTGTAAACGCTCACCTGAGACCTGAGATATATAAACTTGTTTGACTAGAATGGTAATATACATGTATAACCCCAGGGCAGGGTCAGAGCAACCTCTGGAGTCAATTTCTTTTTTAAATAATAAAGATTCAGTCCATTTGCCAATTAACTGCAAGTTTTGCCCTTCAAATGACATTGTAACAATTTTTCCCATCAAATGCGTGGGCAACCTAAGTTGACCTTGCCGTAAAAAAGGTTAAGGTCAACCCAGGGTCATGATTTATACAAACTTTGTAAAGCTCCATTGCCTGATGCTTCAGGCCAAGTTTCAAAATCATAGGCCTTCTAGTTCTGGAGAAGAGATTTTTAAAGGTTTTTGCTATTTATAGCCATGGTGGCCATCTTGGTCATGTGATCTTGACCATTTATATAAATTTTCATTCACTCTTCCTAAGAATGCTCCACATAAAGTTTGGCTTTGATTGACCAAGCGGTTTCAGAGAAGAAGATGTTTGAATATTATGGTCATAAACATGTATTTAGCCCAGGGGCAGGGGCAGACAACCCTCTGGGCCCAAAATATTTTCAAAAACATAAATCTTCTGTCCATTTGCTCATTCCTAGCAAGTTTTTTTGCCATTAAATGACATTTTCCTATTTTTCCCCATTCAAATGCATGGGCGGCCTAAGTTTACCTTGCTGTAAAAAAGGTCAAGGCATCCCAGGGTCATGATTTATACAAACTTTGTAGAGCTCCATTGCCTGATGCTTCATGCCAAGTTTCAAAATCATAGGCCTTCTGGTTCTGGAGAAGAAGATTTTTAAAGGTTTTTGCTATTTAAAGCCATGGCGGCCATCTTGGTTATGTGACCTAGACCATTTATACAACTTTCGTTCCCCCTTCCTAAGGATGCTCCATATGAAGTTTGGCTTTGATTGGCCAAGCGGTTTCAGAGAATAAGATCTTTGAAATTGTGGACAAAGGACGGACGGACAACGGAACATGGCTATACTATAAGCTCACCTGTGAGCCTTTGGCTCAGGTGTGCTAACAATTACACCAATCTATTTAATGAACTTACTCAGGTTCGGGCACAACAGGCTTGACCGGTTTGGCTATTTTACTCGGAGTATCATATATTACAGGAATTTGTGGGGGCTTTTGCGTTGGTAATGGCGGGGGTGACACGGGGGGTTGTGTAGAACTTGTGTAGTTGGCAGGGGGTTTATGTGACGGCGGCCGCACATTGTTATTGTTCGTGGTTATTGCATCTAAATCTATCACATTTTGTGAACTGTTCTCCTCTGGTAGGAAACTGAACGATTGCAGGGCGTCCTGGAATACAACAGAAAATAATACTAACATGTTCAAGTCATATGAGCCGTGAAGTGAGAAATCCAGTCTTCTGAGTTTTCGACCAGATCTGACACAAATCGACCTGCACACTCACATATGCAGGCTAGAGGCTTGAAATTTAGGCTTTAAGTAGAAGAGGAATTGTACTATCCAAATAGTGAAAACAAAGGCGCAGATCAGCTGTGCAGTAACTGCACAGTTGATCTGCACCTTTGTTTTCACATATGCAAAAATCCGGTTTTCTCATGCTGCTGCTCATATAATGCTGCTTATTATCATACACGTCTAATTCTATAATTTCTTTCAAACAGAATTTTATGTCTCAAGCTATTCCTTCTAGCTGCACAGATAAATTGTTGCTCTTCAAAACCATGTTTTAACCATTACCCTGAGATTTATCTATTTTCAACAGAATGAAATGCAAACATTTTTTAGCCTTCTAATCTAATGAAAAGCTTGTGTAAATATGTGCCATTATGAAAGATAGCCAAAACATATTTTCATGGTACATACTGAAAATAATTGCAGAAAGGTTTAAAGTTCAATTTTATCGTTTGATAAAACTTCACTATTCTTACTACAGTGCTCAGTAAATGCAAACCAGGTTCTGCTATCTGACGGCTTACCTGAATCTCCCGTTCCTGACCCCGAGAATCATTTAACGTTGAGGTATTATTTTTTTCGGAATGGTTTTTATCTTGTAATCTGTTATCTTCTGTGTGTGGTTCGAAATTGATTTTCTGTACAGTAGGCACTCTATCAGCTACTGGCCCACCTAGACATGTAACAAAATAAATGACTACAATGTATAAGCAGATTTATGGTCAAGAAAAAAACTTAAGATTTGGCTGTTTAGCATTAATGTTTTTATACTTGACTCGAAAATATATCTTAAATCCATACATCATGGGTATGTTTTCTTGAACAGAAAATCTTGTAAGGCATAGAAAGGACATACAAGGGATTGGGCATTTACGGCTTGCACTATTTTTCATTCCTATCATATAGGTTAAGATTACATCAGCAACCAAAACTGTTGTCACTGCATTATCAAACTCATGTATACATACAGCTTGCTGAGCCATATTTAGCCCTTGCCTACTGAAGGATGACCTTAACAGCTTCACCTAGGTTATATTGAGAAACAGTTACTAGAATTTAATGTTCATTATTTCCTATAAAACAAGCATCCTACACCTACCGGGAGCAGTTACTTGAGACTGGGGTGAGAAGGCCCCGGGAGTATCAGCACATTGTTGTGGTATGGCTCGCTTCATTAAACGTCCCCATGTCGCAACATTAATGTTCAACTGGCCGGGACGCAAAAAGTTTTTCCCTGTAAATGATTAAGTTGAAGTCATGATTAGGACACAAGAAAGGTCAATTTTAATCTGAGGTATCCAGTAGATTTTTTGTTTTATGGTATCTCATACTTGTATCAACATAAATCTTGCAATCTTGCTTTCTCAAAATTTCTATGGTTACCTGACATTAATTTTCACATATGAGCCGCCTCGTGGGAAAACCAACAATCTGCATAGGCGAAAACAAAGACGCAGATCAGCTTCGCGGAAACCGCGAAGCTGATCAGCGCCTTTGTTTTCGCTACTAGGATAGTACAATTCCTCTTCTACTTAAATCCGAATTTTCAAGCTTCTAGCTCTTTTCTGTGCTTATACACGCTGGTTTGTGTCGGACCTGTTCGGAAGCCACATTGTTGATTTTGCCACGAGGTGGCTCATATATTTTTGTGTTGAATGCAAAGTATGTTAACTAAGTCATTATTTGGGGAGGCTGGGAGCCCATTTACATTTTAGGGCATCAGGCATGACTGTATTTCTTCATTTCAATTTTCAATGAAATTCCTCTAAGCAAACAGAACAGCCCCAGATGAGATGTCCTGCTACAAATAAACTGTTTGCCTGTGTACCACAAAGGGGACCCCAGGTTTATAAGGGTTATTGGTCATAAACTCACCTTTATGTTTAGGGAAGATTTTACTTTGTCTCTGAAGTTTTGGTTTTCTCGACAAAGTCGGGTTTAAGAAAGTAATCTGAAAAGATGACAGTGTTGAATTACTACACCGACATAACTAATTAAACCGGTATTCTTTTCTTTTGGTCTTTCAAGTCTAATGTGTGTCTCAAAAACCTTAATAGAGACTAATAAAGAGTAATTGATATCTTAGAAACTGAAATCAGATTTTACAGTAAGCTTGGAACATTAAGTAATATGATTCAGAGTGGACAGGAACTGAATGTTGTTACACAGAGCCACCAGGGTTCATACAGCCAAGGACAAGTAAAATTCAAGGACTTTTTAAGGACTTTCCAAGGACAAGTCTTCCGATTTTCAAGGACTAGTTGATTGATAATTTTTACACATATTCGTGAATTCTTGCACTGTCATTCAGTAGAACTTTGAGATCTATCTGTGACTCAAAATCTGGTACTTCTTCCAAATTACATGTGTGGCAGTGCGCCTTGAATTTACTGTCCGTTTGCTTTACCCATGGATACCGACTTGGCCACTCGCGGTTGAAGATACACTTTCCCATATCAATAAAATAAAGGTCCAAAGTTAATTCAGGTTCTGAAAACATTTTTTCTGTGCCATTTGGTTTGAATAGTCTGGAAACTGTTAGTCACATCAATAGCAGATAAAACGATGCAATCGATCGTAAACCAGTCTGCACAAGGGAAGCAACCGTTTACAATTTCAGGTCATTTCGGTCCAAAACAATTTCCTCCTTGACTGTCGCATGTTTATAACGCCGTTGCAAGTCTGCTTTTACTTAAAGTGTGCCGATTTTGCTTCCAAAGTCAAAATATCACTTTAAGATTTTTTCAAGCTGTCTGACAGCTGTCTGGAGCACAAGAAAATGCAAAAATCAAGTACTTTTCAAGGTCTATGCTCAGTTTCCAAGCACTTTTCAAGGCAAATTCTGTTTTCAAGGACTTTTCAAGTCTGCCCTGCATTTTCAAGTACTTTTCAAGCCTGTGCGAACCCTGGCCACAAAAATGTGAATCTGAATTTTCTAATAAAAATTCAGCAACTTGATTTTTTTTCAATTAAGCTTCTTATGATTTAAACCTTTTACCTCAGCAAACAGTATTCCTTGTGGTTCTAGATGTATGGCTATACCATGTCGCTGGTTGTCTAAGAAATCTTCTAATTTGAGAAATTTTACGGCACCCATTTGTCGCCAGTCTCTCCAATATATTGCTATTTCTAGTTCTCTACTCTGTAACACATTTGATTAATTATGTTACAAGGTACCCATTGAATTCTAATATTTCTACACCACAGGCAAATTCGCTAACAAGTTTGACTTCCGTCTATACTGTTTATTATGATACCATTTTTCAGTGCATCCTAAAAACTTCAAATAATGCTTACACTGCAAGAATGTTACCTAATGTGTGGATCCAACCTGTGAATACATATAAGCAGACCAATAAGTTGTTTGTCATATTGTTTAACTTCATACCTACAGCTGAGATTATATGGACATGAGACATATAGGTTAAAGTCTCACCTGAAAGACTAAATATCCCAAAATCGAGTTTGCACCACTCTACAATGGACAGACATCACTGGCAAATTTTCATTCGTAGATTTTTCTTGAATAACTCTTGCATTTTTAGCTAAGCAGTAACTGTTTTTAATTTTATTTATTACACAATCCCTATTCTTCTTCAATCCAGAATTCCAAGCCTCTAGCTATTTTGCATGCCTGTACAGGCAGGCTTCCTGGTTGAAAACCTCCAAAACAGTTATCATGTGATGCAGCCGATTTTAACTTGAACCCCTAAGCCTGAGTATAGTGCTGACCTACCCTATCAAGGTCTATACTAGCTCTGTGATCCCAACACTGTTGACTTGTAGGTTTCCACGATGTCTGGACAACCTGTTGATGATCTAACTTTAACACAGCCATAACCTCATCTGAAAATTTCAAATTGATGAAAATGCATAGATACAGATGAAAAAGACATACAAGCTTTGTGCAGATTTTTTTTAAAATAAATTTGGTTTTGGTTCCAGTAATTGCTCAGCATCCCAGTCAACAATTTTCAGTCATGTTGGGACCAATTTTCAATTAGGTAGGTCCTTAGTAGCCCAACATGGAAGTTTAGAATAAGAACAACTCCATGTTAGAAGAGTAAAATAGCTTAAACTACACCAATCTAAAGAGTTAACATATTTCCCTCCTGGTGTCATCTGATTATGATACAATATCAAAGCAGCATGGCTGCCATTATGATGATCTTAACCAATGTTTTGAATAAGAAATGAAGATAAAAAACAACTGCATGTTAAGTTATCCAGTATAAAGTGTAAGCGAAACATCAGAGAACTTACTTGATAATTCTTCTTTGACATTATAAGACTTGGAAGTACCCCTGTGACTCTTAGTACCCCTCAGAAGACTTTTACTCTCCCCAGGGCTCGACAATAACAACTGTAAACTGTCTTTCCGTCGACCTGGAATCTCTTCTAATAAACCCTGACAACCTACCAATCTGAAGAAAAAACGGACAGATTATAATGTGTACGAAGCATTAAAATGTATACGCAACTTCTGTTTTATACAAATTTATTAGAAACACCTTTTACAATTGAGCCGCCTCGTGGGAAAACCAACAATCTGCATTTGCAAAAACAAAGACGCAGATCAGCTTCGCGGTAACCGCGAAGCTGATCAGCGCCTTTGTTTTCGTTACTCGGATAGTACAATTCCTTTTCTACTTAAATCCGAAATTTCAAGCTTCTAGCCTGCTTCTATAGCTGTACAGGCCGGTTTGTGTCAGACCTGGTCGGAAACCACATTGTTGGTTTTCCCATGAGGCGGCTCAATTACAATCTTGACTACTTACAGCCCCCATGACAGGACAGCCAGTTATCCAAGCCACATTGTTCCAGATAATCTATGCCTTCTTTACGGTGTAAGCAAAAGCAGAATTCTTGAAAACAATTAAGTCTGAACAACTTACTAGTGGTACATGTACAGCAAAATGACAATAACTCTTACCTAACTTCTAATTTCCCTGTAATAGCAGCTGCCTTAGACAATGGTGAGGAATTTTTCTGTGTTTTCACACTGTTTTTACTCCCCTGAGAGTACTGTGCCCCCACCGCCATGTCGAGTTCCTGCTTGAGCATGTCAACCTTGGCCGAGCCGGGACCCAGCTCGTTGATCCTCTTCTCCAGCGAGATTCTCAGCAGCTCCGATTTTTGGTTTGATTCTGAAAGACTGGATTGGGCCTGAAAACAAACAGAAGTAACCGTTACTGCCATATTATGATTAAACAGTAAACATGCATGCTGAACTTTTTATGTTAAAAATTGGTATTGGGAATTTTCTTAATGTTCTAAAAAGCCTTTTTTTCTTCATGTTTACTGTGTTTCTATTTCTTACTTTATATTATATATACATGTATGCTGTATATATCTTTCAGGCTGAATGTCCCAGTCAACAACTTTTCAGTCATAAAAATTGAGTCCACTGCTTCTTAGGTCCTTAAGAAGAAGTATTATGGAGTACATAAGTGTGTTAGTCAAAGACATAGCACAGCAGAACCGCAGAACCCTGCACAGAACCAAGGCTCTACCACTGATTCATGGTACGCCACATCAATCAATATCATTTGAGCCTGTGCATGAGAAAAACAACCAGAGGACCAATGGTCCTGTAAACGCTCACCTGAGATCTGCTGCATATACCAATAAACATGTTTGAATATCATGGTATTTAACCCCAGTGCAGGTGCAGATGAAGCCCTTGGGCCATTTTCTTTTTTCAGAATAATCAATATTCTGTCCGTTTGCCTATTTCCTGCTGGCTTGACATATTAACAGTTTTTCCCATACAAATGCATGGGCAACCCATGTTGACCTTGCCATAAACTGGGTCAAGGTCATCACAGGGTCATGATTTATATATACATTGTAGTACTTTAGCTATCGATGCTTCACGCCAAGTTTCATGGAAATCTGTCTATTGGTTTTAGAGAAGAAGATTTTTGAACGGTTTTTACCATATATATGGGCATGGCGGCCATCTTGGTCATGTGACCTAGATTATTAATATATACGTTGGTTCTCCCATCCTATAGATGCTTGACACAAAATTTGGCTTTAATTGGCCTAGTGGTTTCAGAAAAGAAGATGTTTGAATATTATGGTAATATACATGTATAATGCTCCGGGGCTGGGGCAAATGAGCTCCTGGGGTCCAATTTTTTTCAGAATCATTAATATTCAGTTCTACTGCCCATTTCCCGCAAGACTTTCACTTTAAATGACATTTTAAAAGGTTTTCCCATTCAAATGCATTTGCGACCTATGTTGACCTTGCTGTAAAATAGGTCAAGGTCATCCAAAGGTCATGATTTATAAACACATTGTAGTACTTTAGTCCCCGATGGTTCATGCCAAGTTTTGTTGAAATCGGTCCATTGGTTCAGGAGAAGAAGAATTTTAAAGGGTTTTTACCATATATGGGCATGGCGGCCATCTTGGTCATGTGACCTGGATTATTTATAAACACATTGATTCCCCCTTCCCATAGATGCTTCATATAAAATTTGGCTTTGATTGGCCAAGTGGTTTCAGAGAAGAAGATCTTTGTATATTTTTGTAATAAACATGTATATTGCCCCGGGGTGGGGGCAGACCAACCCCTGGGGTCCAAATGTTTTTTTCAGAATTACCTACCTTCAGTCCATTTGACCATTTCCTGCAAGATATGCCTTTCAAATGACATTTTAACAATTTTCCCCATTCAAATGCATGGGCGACCTATGTTGACCTTGCCGTAAAATAGGTCAAGGTCATCCAAAGGTCATAATTTATAAATACATTGTAGTACTCTAGTCCCCGATGCTTCATGCCAAGTTTCGTTGAAATCGGTCCAGTGGTTCTGGAGAAGAAGAATTTTGAAGGGTTTTTACCATATATGGGCATGGCGGCCATCTTGGTCATGTGACCTGGATTATTTATAAACACATTGGTTCCCCCTTCCTATAGATGCTTCATATAAAATTTGGCTTTGACTGGCCAAGCGGTTTCAGAGAAGATCTTTGAAAATGGTGGACGACGGACGGACGGACGACGGACGGACGCCGGATCATGGCCATCCTATAAGCTCACCTTGTGAGCCTAACGGCTGAGGTGAGCTAACAATTTGGGTTCCGACCAGGTCAGACACAAACCAGCCTGTACAGTCACAGAAGCAGGGCAGAAGCTTGAAATTTCGGATTCAAGAAGAAGAGGAACTGTACTATTCAAGTAGCGAAAACAAAGGCGCTGATCAGCTTCGCGGTTACCGCGAAGCTGATCTGTGGCTTTGTTTTCGCCTATGCAAATTGTTGGTTTTCTCAAGCCCTGGCTCATTTGGTAGCTACCAACCTCTTGTAAGGCTTTTTTATCTGGGGTTTTGGCCATCTGTAGCAGTTTGAGAACATTTTTGGCACCCTCTATTAAAGCTGTTTCTATCTTCATATGATGACGTAACTCCTCTATCCTCAACTCTAGAGGGGATAAAACTTCACAACGCTGGGATGCTGCAACATAGACATTTCAACTTAAAATCAAATGAATAAAGAGTAAGGCCTAAGTGTTGCAAAAATAACTCTAAACCTTGGCAGTTTTGCTGTTGTCTTTAATACAGTCATATCATAGTATCTAGACCTTTAAGGCTCACATATTGATGACCTTTAGGCTTTAAGGCTTACACCTTGAAGACCTTTAAGGCTTACACCTTGATGACCTTTAGGCTTTAAGGCTTACACCTTGAAGACCTTTAAGGCTTACACCTTGATGACCTTTAGGCTTTAAGGTTTACACCTTGAAGACCTTTAAGGCTTACACCTTGATGACCTTGATGACCTTTAGGCTTTAAGGCTTACACCTTGAAGACCTTTAAGGCTTACACCTTGATGCCCTTTAAGGCTTACACCTTGATGACCTTTAGGCTTTAAGGCTTACACCTTGAAGACCTTTAAGGCTTACACCTTGATGCCCTTTAAGGCTTACACCTTGATGTTTTCTATCTTATAAGCTTCATGTTGGTTGCCTCAATCATTGTTGTATGTGAATTGGGATTTTACTGCCCTTAAACATGTTTCCTTTCATATTGAGAGCTCTGTCATTAGGGACATTGATCCTGGATCAAAGCACAAACCTGCTTTGGTTTGACTCGGTAACAAGGTAGTTTCTTCATTAATTAGCAATGGCACAGTCACAGTCCATCTGCATACTGCCTGAATAACTTTTTTGCATATGCAATGCATTGTAAGCACAATTACTTTCATGCACAAATTAATCAACAAAGATGAAGATCAAATTATCTTACTAACCATCATCCCCAACAGCAGTGTCTTGGTTAACCTTCAGGATCTGCATTCTAATAATTTCTATCTTGGTTTTAGAGTCGGCCAGTAACTGCTGGGCATCGGCTAACAGCTTCCGGTCCTTGGCTGAGCCAGTACTGTACATGCTGATCAGGTTCTCTGCACCCTGCTTTACCTGAGGAAAATGAGAAATTTTCTAAATTTCCTAGCAACTTTGTCATATGAACCCAAAGTCAACTACAGCCCAACAGGGTAATTCAAAATGCTGACATAGTGGAAAATGGTCCCAATAAAACTAGTTTTCCTCTTACATGGGTCCAATTCATTCTGCCTAGACTTGCATAGTTAGTTGGCCATGCGTTCATTTGATTGGACAAAAACAGGTATTTCATTCATATTTTAAACCAACAATCTGCACAGGCGAAACCAAAGGCGCAGATTAACTGCACAGCTGATCAGTGCCTTTGTTTTCGCTCCATGGATAGCATGATGCCTCTGCTTTCTTAATCTGAAATTTCAAGCTCCTGGCTATTTTGTGTGGCTATATACAGCCTTGTTTGTGTTGGCCCTGGTCGGAAACCAAGATTGCTGATTTTTTATTTTTTTTTTTTTTTTCAGGCGAAGACTCATTTGTAATGGTAAATCTGTGATATGGGTCTACAGTAAAAGATTTTTATTAGCTTTTGTAGTGAAAGGGATGATATAGATAGTAACAGATGGTGGAAATCAAATGAGAAAAAAAAGAGTTTTGCCTATGCGAAAACAAAGGCGCAGATCAGCTTTGCGGTAACCTCTTCTACTTTATACAAAATTTCAAGCCTCTAACCCGCTTCTGTTACTGCACAGGCCGGTTTGTGTCGGGCCTAGTCGGAAACCCCGAAGACCGGTTTTCTCACGACGCGGCTCATTTTGTAACAGTTGGGTCACAAAATCTGCACTAACACAGATCGTATCTGAGCCTGTGCGTGAGAAAACCAACAATTTGGGTTGCGACCAGGTCCAATACAAACTGGGCTGTACAGTCACAGAAGATGGTTAGAGGCTGGAAATTTTGGATTTAGATAGTAGAGGAACTGTACTATCCGTGTAGCGAAAACAAAGGCGCTTATCAGCTTCGCGGTTACTGCGAAGCTGATCTGCCCTTTGTTTTCGCCTATGCAAATTGTTGGTTTTCCCATGCGGAGGCTCATCTGTTAACTTTATCCTAGTTTACTTTTGGGGTAAATGAGCAGCATCATGAGAAAACCAGATTTTCGCATAGATGCAAAAACAAAGTTGCAGATCAGCTGTGCAGTAACCCTACAGCTGATCAGAGCCTTTGTTTTTGCTACTTGGATAGTACAACTCCTGTCCTAAATCTGAAATTTCAAGCTTGTAGCCATCTTCTGTAGCTGCACAGGCCCATTGGTGTAGGACCTGGTAGGAAGTTACTAGGAACCCCACAAAAACCCTTTTTCTTGTGTCGCGGATCAAATCAAATAATACTACCTGTGCTATCGACCAAGTCGGCTGTATACCATCCACGCAAAAAGCTGATGTCTAAGTGTATTGACAGCCATTACATAACTGATAACAATGATTTGGCTGTCGACCCCTGTTTGATAGGGATGTTGATATACTAGGACCACAGCAGGTACAGCACAGGTAGTACCATTTGATTGATTTACCCCTGTGTTTGGTAACATATGCACATCCATACATCTGTTTTTCTAATACATGTTCAATCTGGGTCCAGTTGTTCAAAACTGTTAGCTTAACGCTGTCGTTAAGCCCTCAAATTGTTAACTAAATATAGACTTCAAAAGCAAATACACTATTATGTTTTGTTGAAAAAAATGTGAGAATCCTTTGCACTACACTATTATTTTATATTGAAAAAATGTGAGAATCGATTCTCACATTTTTTCAACAAAAAATAACAGTGTATTTGTAATATTGCCATTTGAAATTTTAACCAATCATTAACTAACCATGTCGTTAATTTTTAACAACGGGGCCCAGATATCCAAATCTAAGACCCTAAACTAACCATCAATATACGGCAAAGACTAATGGCCAGTTTCTGTGCAGAACTGATACTTAACAGGGAATTTCTATCTCCAAAATAACTATAGATCTATTCAGACAAATGGGATCATCTGTTAAGATTTTATTTTCACTTTCTTTTTCATCTTTATCCTAACACCTACAGTATTGTGTTGTGTTTCTATGAACCAAGGAACAACTGTTTCCACAAATATGAGAGTGCCATCATGAGAAAACCAGCTTTAAATGTATGGGAAATTTTACAGTCACTGATAAGCTGTGCTGTAACACCTTTGGTTTTGCTACACAGATATGAGTATGATCCCTCTTCTTCTTAAATCATAAACTTTAAATATCTGGCCTTCTTATTGACTGAACAGGCAATCTGGATGGAAATCCAGAAGATAGGTTTGCTTGAGATGACGGGCTCAAAGTACTTTTGAGCAGGATCTGGACAAATTATAAGAAATGACATGTCTGACTCGCAAACCAGTGTGCACCCATGCAGTCTGATCAGTACCAACAAATGCATTGATATCCCATGTTATCAGAGATTTTATTTAGGGCAGGTTTCACCAAGTATTTCCAAAATGAACAAGTTGTTTTCAAAATTTTGTTATGCGAGGAATATTTTTTTTATTATACTCTCTCATCAAAAAGAATAACACCTCACTTGTTGCATTAACAGATGATCTTGCTATAATTTGAGCGGCCTCATGAGAAAACCAACAATGCGTTTTTTGAACAGGTCCAAGACAAACCGAGCTGTAAAAGCACAAAAATGGCTAGAAGCTGGAAAATTTGGATTTAGAAAGAAGAGGAATTGTACTATCTGTGTAGCGAAAACAAAGCCGCTGATCAGCTTTGCAGTAACACTGCGAAGCTGATCTGCATCTTTGTTTTCGCCTATGCAAATTGTCGGCTTTCTCATGAGGCGGCTAGATTGATGATGTGCCTGATGCTATGCACGAACTACAAAAACTGCTCCGATAACAAACAACTTCTTGACATAACTTATTCCATTATTATCACTTCATCGAGTGCACAAAATATGATAATGAATTTTCAGGAGTTGTTGACAGGAAAAAGGCATAGGATGTCTATAAACTCAACCTAGTGATATCAGAGCTTCTTACACCACAGCAGGGCTTTTCTCCATACAAAGTTGGAACATGTTTCCGGTACCAAATGTTTTCCCAATTGGCTGAAAAATTCCCAATTAACCTGAAATATTCCCAATTAGCAGAAAAATCCAAATTTTAATGGTAAACTTTCCCAATTTGACTAAAAATTGTATATCCCCCCCCCCCCAAAAAAAAAACCGTGTTATTTTTCCCCAAATTGCACTATTTTTTCCCCAATTTCAATGCTACCAAAAATTTCACCAAAAAGGTCATAAAAAGCCCTGTACAGTTTGATGGAACATCACACGACGTGACAAACTGCAGCATGGTGATTGGAAACCTGATCGATTGGGATTAAACCTACAGCGAAGAGTTCAAAGCCTTGCTGTAGGTACTTGCAAAATTGATATTGTTGCCCAGCAAATCAGGCTTCTAATCAATACACTCCATTTTCATGCGTCTTGTAATGTTGCATCAATCTGCACCATATAAAATTTGGTTGCATCACGGGTATACAGAGTGAAACTTTTTCAACAACTGAATAATTGGAAGGAATTGAAACAAAGATGCTGATCAGCCTCCACTTCTGAAGGGGTCAATTGCTTAGTTTCCATGATAACATTCAGAAGTCTTTTAAAAGTAAAATTAGAGGAACATTTCCCCACCATGATTACCTTAAGTTCAATATTGAGTTGTTTCTCCAATGACAGCAGTCTGTGCGGTCTCTCCTCACTATTTTTGTCCTCACCCTCACGGCCCATACCAGGTGATCGTATCGTATCTGAAAATATACAATAAAACCTTTGACGTCCCAGCCAACAATTCCCCAGTGACAGGAGTCTGAGGCCTCTCTTCACTATTTTCATCCTCTCCATAACGGCCCATTCCAGGGGATTGTATCTGAAAATATACAGGAAAAACTGTACGTCCCAGTCAACATTTCTCCAGTGATATGGATTATGTCCAGTCTCTCTTCACTATTCTTGTCCTCTCCCTAGACCTGAACAGAACAAATTCTTGTTACTGAAATCTAAATCACGGCAGACAAAGGGCGAGGACTGGGGCCCCATAAAAGCAATTTATGCCATCCAGTAATTTCATTAGTGACAATTCCAAGACTATTTGAACCGCCTCGTGGGAAAACCAACAATGTGGTTTCCGACCAGGTCCGACACAAACCGGGCTGTACAAGCACAGAAAAGAGCTAGAAGCTTGAAATTTTGGATTTAAGTAGAAGAGGAATTGTACTATCCGAGTAGCGAAAACAAAGGCGCTGATCAGCTTTGCGGTTACCGCGAAGCTGATCTGCGTCTTTGTTTTCGCCTATGTAGATTGTTGGTTTTCCCATTTTAGTGTGATTTACATTGTCGTTTAATTCTGTCTGTCTTTCTTTTGTGCTCATCATATTTGTTCTTGGTTGATTCTAGCCAGATAGTTAACTTCCTGGGAAAGAGCTAGCCTTCTTGTTCTTCATGTGTGTTGCTAAATTTTATGTGAGGTCTTCTCTTGTCCTTGCTGGTATTATCAATTCCTGGGCTTTTATTTATGCTTTCTAGGGAGAATCCCGATAGTGATATGAGCTGCGTCATGAGAAATCCGGATATTTGCATATGCGAAAACAAAGTCACAGAGCAGCTATGCAGTAACTGCACAACTGACCAGTGCTTTTGTTTTCGATACATGGGTAGTACAATCCTTCTACTTCTTAAATCCGAAATTTCGCACTTCTAGCTATTTTCTGTGACCGTAGTCACCGTACAGGCCGGTTTGTTGTCAGACCTGGAAGGAAACCCCAAAAACCGGTTTTCCTGTGACGCGGCTCATATGTAACCAACACTGAAGAACATTTCTATAAGACACTAGTCCAATGCATGGCGCAGACGTAACAAGACAGCCAAGACGTGTCCATGGGGACTAAGTTTCAAATAAATGGTCACTAACACACATTTTCTTGTGCCAACATAATCATTGTCTATGTATTATTTTATCAAGGTAAGATTTTTATTTTTAAATGCCTAAAGTTTTGGTGTACAGCTCATAAAAGATTTGGTACTTTTTATTCTTACACAAGATTGATGATGATATTTTCTTTGCAAATCTGACATATTGTTGCTCTATTTTGAGACAGAAATCAAATCAATTTTCCGGCAGATTTTGCATCTTCCATCATCTTGTAAAATAAACATTAATCTATTCAATATCCTAGATAATAGGCAAAGCTGATTCCAAGATATCAACATTTCTTTTGCATGCAATATAAAGATATTTAAAAAGTGGAAATAAGTACTGACATTTTAGCATCTGATTTAAGTTTTCTTTTTAAATTTATTTTATTTTGCATGTTCAAGTCAATTTTTTTTTCAGTTATTTGGGACAAGCACCACTACCTGGATATTTAACCTGCATAGCCCATGGCCCTTGGTTCAAGGTAAGTGGCTTGACCCATATTTGACGAATGGATTCTCCCATCGTTATCAATTGGATGAGCCCACTTTCATTTTTAGGGATGATAGGAGTGATTTTTAGATTTTATTCACTTTTTTGATGAATTTTCGTTAAGCAAACAGAATAGCCCCAGATGGGACGCCGCGTTCTGCGGCGTCACATCTGGGGCTATTCTGTTTGCCTATGTCCCATAAAAGGGACGCTAGGCTTAAATGAGTTAACTACCCAAGAGGCTTCTTGGCCATATTAGGTTTCTTGCTCAAGATATATACCTTATCATTAAGTGAACAAGCCCCAGACACATTATTATGTGACTGAATCACAGGTGATCAGCATTTTGCCAGCAACTGTTGTTTTGTTGACTTTTCCTCAAGTCAGCTCCAACTAAATCCCAGATAAATACAGGTAATTCCCATGCAAACATTGTCAGATTTTATTTATCGTAAGATTCCTTAATTTTCAACGAGACAGAAACTGGCAAACACAGCAGACTTAGCTCATTTGGTGGTTTACACTAGTGAACTTGCTCTGCATCTTCAGGAAAAGTTTAACTACTGCAAAATGTCACATGATTCATGAATTCAGTGATTGAATCAAACTACATGACTGTATTTTCATGTCCGAAAGTATAGGAATTCTATGAGTTTTACAGCTTTATCATAAGCCAAATATTGTTGCTGGTCTTATTTATAGGTGCAGTCTGACTTAATCCTGTGTGCCAAAACAACCTAATAGCTCAATCATACAGCCACCTCTACAGAGGTAAATATTAACAATTGGCTTCCTAATATTGAGGAAGTGCTTAAAATGTCTGAGACATTGTTTTGAATATTATTCTTTGATACTCTTTTACATGCACAAGGAGCTAAGTAGATTCGGTTTTCCCGATCAAAAATTTAAGTTAAAATCTCTATAGGAACTGCATGCATCAATGTAGGAAAGATGTGACTCAGCCAAAGCCATGCGCTCAAATAAAAAAAACAAAAAAAAAACAACATAATAATGAGCCATCTCCTTAGAAAATCAACAACGTGGTTTCCAAACAGGTCCGACACAAATCAGGCTGTACAGTCACAGAAGCAGGCTAGAAGCTTGAAATTTCAGAAGAGGAAGCGTACTATCCGTATAGCGAAAAACAAAGGCACTGATCAGCTTCTTGGTTACCGCGAAGCTGATCTGCCTCTTTGTTTTCGCATATGCAGATTGTTGGTTTTATCATGAGGTGGCTCATATGATTGTAAACTCAAATTACCCAAAATGATGATGTCCTGTTATTGGAGAAAACTTGTCTTTAAGATTTTGGAACATTCAGCTACATGTAGATATAGCTTGATGACTTACCAATGTCAAACAAGGTATACTACCCTTAAACTTACAGGCATTATGGCCCTGTACTCTGTTGTCAGCATATTTTACTGACTACCTAGACTGATCTGTACTTTTTATTCACATAAACCCAAAACTAGGTTTTCTTGCCATAAAAATATCATATGAGCCGCGTCATGAGAAAATCTATGCGAAAACAAAGGCGCAGATCACCCGTGCAGTAACTGCACAGCTGATCAGCGCCTTTATTTTCGCTACATGGGAAGTGCAATTCCTCTTCTTTCAAAATCCGAAATTTCAAGCTTCTATATTCAGTGACTGTACAGCCTGGTTTGTATCGGAATTTGTCAGGAACCCCGAAGACCGGTTTTCTCGCATCACGGCTCATATCAACACAATCAAGGGGGGCCACCACATTCAAACAATCTGTTTAACAGAGCAAAACTTGACTTGCCCATGATCCCTTTTTTTATTTTTTTCAAAAGGATAAAACCACAAAATTATCATATAAATGCAAGACAATATCGACAATCAAATTAAGCCAGCTTAATCTGACAAAGAGGTGAAACTGAATCATTTCTGACTCACATTTTTTATTCTAAAAAAGTCCCTCGAAAATAAGTAAACATCTTCCTGTTTCATGATGTGCATTTGTCAGTGCCTTGCATTTGAATTATGTTACAGGTTGGGTCAAGCAGCCAGTCGGCGGGGGTGGGGTGGGGGCTTTGTTTAAGGACATTTTGTTGTGTTCCTCCTAGGATCTAATCCACCTCCGAGGATTCCTACATATTCCTTGTGGTTGAATCCCCCCACCCCACCCAACCCCACAAGAAAAGAACTGCAACCCAACAAAGTACAAAATTAGACTTTTTTGGTCTCTAAATCTGCAGTATTGTTTATGGGACAGTGACCCTAAAATAATCAGATTATATTTGTCTGAAAGCTCTTATCCCACCTGTATTATTGTCCTAACAAATGGATAATAAAAATAATTTTGATTGGGTCAAGTAAGGTCATCTTCTACACTTCCCTATGAGTCGCGTCATGAGAAAACCAGATTTTTGCCTATGCAAAAACAAGGTGCAGATAAGCAGTGCAGTAACTGCACAGCTGATCAGCACCTTTGTTTTCGCTACACATATAGTACAATTCCCAATCTACTTATACGAAAAATTTCAAGTTTCTAGCCCTTTTCTGTGACTGTACGGACCGGTTTGTGTCAGACCTGTTTGGAAACCATGAAGACCAGTTTTCTCGTGACACCGCTCCTATGGCCTACAAGGTATAAACACAAAAGAGTTGGTTGACTTTGTTTCACATCCTTCCCAATAACAACTAAGGTCATATGGAGAAACCCGATTTAAGGTCTTATCCAAAAGACTAGCCATTTACCACAGTGTATATCCGAGCGTATGCAGAACAGACGGTTACGGAACGGACAGACGTTTACAGGAGCACGCGCTTTTTCGCGCCAAAAATGTTTTTCCGTTCTTTAGTGACTAATGCAAATATTGAGACCAAACTAGAGCAGATGTGTTGCATACATACCCGTCTAGTTGTCTGTGCTCAAAAGCACAATGATTTTTCAGGGGGTTCGCCATAACTGCCCAAGACGTGTGAAAAATGGCATATTTTGTTGTTTTTTTTGGCTGTGTGTCGAGATTGCTTGCAAAATAAGCCATTGTCAACCTTTTGGATTTAGTCCGTATGTAGTTAAATATGTCCTGAACCACCAGACATTAAATATTTTATATGTTTTCCAGTAAAAATAACCAAGATTCGTTTTTTTTCTGAAGCGTATGGTAATTTCATGGTTACGGGGCGGTACAGTCGTTTGTTACGGAGCGGAACAGACGAAATGACGCATTTCCATACGAAACGGAACAGACGTAGGCGAGCTTTAGAATACGGATAGAAACAACATGGATTCATTCGATGCTTCATCATGTTCATATTCCGATGCTTCATCGTGTTAATATGCACAAGCATGGCTAAATAGTAATAAACTGCGAGTAAATCAAATAAGTAAGATGCATGACAGAATCATATATGCTTACAAATCACGCCAAAGATTTTATCTCCCGCCGCAAGCTCCCTTTAGCGGCGTCTTGGCTGATTCTCACGCATCATTCATATATGGAAAGACTTTGGAATATATGACCGATGCTTTGGAGAGTACTCCCGCCGGTGTGTACGGAGGTGAGTGTTCGCTTGATGACTTTGCTTAAGGACTGAGTATGCAAACAGGGAACCTTTTCCTTTGACCGAAATTCTAGGGTCTCTATATTACTAACGTATTCAGCACGAATGCCAGCCTTCCATATAGACCTCCGGTTAAAACAGACATGAGTCTTATTATCGGACCTTTTCAGACATTTTTCAGTCTTTTATTTTAGAATTTATTGTTAGATATGCACTATTAGTGATACTATATTTAAAGGAGAAGAAAAGCCGTGATTGCCTCGTGATGCTGAGAACCAAGGAAGCCATTGGTACCATTTTAACGCATTTGATATGGCGCGGCCTGGGCGAACCCACGACATCTCACCCCCGAAGCGGGCGCTTTTACCACTGAGCTATCGGGACCTCTCCCCCCTCTCTCTCTCTCTCTGATCTGCTATTTGTCCCCAAACAACTTTTTGTTTTCACAACATAGTCGATGCTATTCTGATACATGTACGATGCTGATCCAGGTCACCAGGTGTATTCCATCTGGTCACGTTCGAGTGCTACAATACAGAAGGTTGCCGCAAAGTGTTATATTTGACATCACAGTGTTGTTCATGTAGTATTCATGGCCGTCTGTGACCGCTCCGTATGCTGATTCGTCTGTTTTTTTCATAGGCTACGTCTGTTCCGCCCCGTAACATAAACGAATCTGTAGACTGTTCCGCTCCGTAATGTTTTTGTTGCTAAGCAACAAAATTCTGCTTAAACTACAAGGCTTCCATGCCGGAAATTATGGTGTTTTGGAAGATAGTAGATGGACATGCAAGGCCGATATAACAATACATTCGAAGCGTACAGTTTTGGATGAAAAACTGTACAAAACATTTTTGGCGTGAAAAAGCGCGTGCTCCTGTAAACGTCTGTCCGTTTCGTAACCGTCTGTTCTGCATACGCTCGGATATACACTGTGATTTACTAGATGAGTGGTTTAACCAATACACCACAGAGCATTCTCCAGCAAAAATACTCTTCAAACTCACAGGTGAAAATGTCAATCTCCAATCAAGTGTTAATCAATATTAATATGCACAGGTATACAAAAAATGATTTGTTGTTTTCCACCCACTAAAGGAGGCCGCCCTATCAATTATTCACCAGAGAGTAAATTTTATGACAAATGACGGGGTCAATTGAGTTCAACTGCTTTGTCAAGTCTGGTTATATATTTTACTCTAAATATGTTTAATTTGTCCTTGAAATTTTCATTAGTTTTGATTGCAGCAAACATACAAGCATAGAATGAAACAAATATTCCGTCCCCTATAAATGGACGCTGACAGGTACATAACATCCCTTTAACCCAGTGGCTGTACAGGCTGGTTTACGCTTTACTGGGGTTCTCCTGACACGACTTATATGCACCTTACTGAATTACTTATTCATGGGTTTCCCACTTTGTTGATATTATTTTGATAAAAGTTGTGTCACAGCATATATTGCATATTACAACAAATGAACTTATCAGAAAATTTTGAGCCTGTGCATGAGAAAACCAACAATTTGGGTTTCCAACCAGGTCCGACACAAACCAGGCTGTGCAGTCACAGAATAAAGCTAGAAGCTTGAAACTTTGGGTATAAGTAGAAGAGGAAGTGTACTATCTGTGTGGCGAAAACAAAGGCGCTGATCAGCTGTGCAGTTACTGCAAAGCAGTATTTACTGCACATTCTTTTTGTTTTATCTAAGCAAAAAGCTGTTTCACATGTACTATTGATAATAAACATATCAAACTCAACTCACCTGATATAATATCCCCACCCATACTATTGGCCACTAGCAGATATGTCTCAATCTCCTTAAGCTCCTGCTGCAGCTCCTCGAGCCTATTATTGGCCTTCTTCACTATCGTGTTGACGTGTGCGAGGCTCTTCTTGTCCGATGTTGCTTCCCGTAGCTTCTCTGCACCCTCTTTAATCTTCATTTCTTTTCGGATTTCTTTCTTGATGGCTTCCTTTGCCTCCTCAATTTCCTGCTCTGTGTGGTAGCCCGCGGAGTTACGTTGGTCACCTCCCTGGAAACACACAAAAAAAAAGATGTCATTTAATTTTTTTCTTCTTTCATTAGGATAACATGCACATGAAAAAATATACCCCCTTAAACCAAACTTTTATATACCCATAGTTAAACTCAGGGTTTACAAGGGTATATTTTTTCTTATATCGTACATTTTAGAACTGGTTTAAAGTAGCCAAAATCACTTTTTTGAGCAACTGTGTTAAAAATATCCTTTTTTTCGAATGAAATTTTCAATTTTGCATTTTCACAGCAAAAAAAAAAAAAAAAAAAAAAAAAAAAAAAAAAAAAAAAAAAAATATGGGCAAGTGTTCGGAATGTTTGCTAAAAAATTTAAATAAAAGACCATTCAAGAACCTTCATCATGGTGAGACATATCTACTTATCAGTACTTAAATCAAATGTGCTGTGCAAGAACACAATACCCACCCCACACCCCTCCCGGGGCATAAGCTGATACAGGTTCCAACACAAACTGAGACAAACTATCAGTATCGGGAAACAAAGTCCTTGTTTGTTATCATTTGCGTCTATATCCTGCGATGAGAGCGTGTTCGATTTGCACATAGCTTCGGAAATCACATATTGCTTGGTTCATATTAAAAATACTTATTTTACTCATAGCCTATCACCCACAGCGTAATATGGTCATAATCTAGCAATATGTGCTTTCTTGAAAACGCCTGTCTACATTTAGAATGCTTTGGGACATTAAAGTTCTCAAAGTTTTCTCAGCAACCAGATAAAGGTTACTGAATGTTTTCACTGTTACAGAATCAAGAATGTATGCTGCACATCATAGGTCTAGAAATTCAAAAATAACTTACGCAAATGGCACCACACATTTTCCGAACTTAGGTTCATTCCGAACTGTTAAATTGACCTGTGATGTTGTGTACACAAATGATAGCTTACATAGAGTTTGTTTCCCAACAGTTAAGTATAGTAAGGATATTTTTTTTTGAATTTCATTGAATGTTCAAGTAAAAATAAATGAGCAGCCTCATAAAAAAAAAAACAATTTGCATTGGCGAAAACAAAGACGCAGATCAGCTTCGCGGTAACTGTGAAGCTGATCAGCGCCTTTGTTTTCGCTACACGGATAGTACAATTCCTCTTCTTCTTAAATCCGAAATTTCAAGCTTCTAGCCTGCTTCTGTTACTGTGCAGCCTGATTTGTGTCAGACCTGTTTGGAAACCACATTGTTGGTTTTCCCACGAGGTGGCTCAAATGCTAATTGGCAGTCCCTGGATGCCCATTGGAGAACTACACTTACTATTTTTCTTGGTAATTTATCATGATAACTATCTTGGGACAAGATTTTTTTTTTACATTCCTTAAAATGATTAGGGCCAGATCAGTGATGTTTTTTTCTTCAGTTTTACATCCCTTTCAAGATTTCGGCTCCAAAGAGATGGGCCCAATCCCCATCAGTAGGGGGGCAAACACAGAAGCACCACTAGGAAAACCACTTGGCATACCCACAGGCAGGACTTGGTTTGTCTTACATGTGCCTGATCACTGATTATGTGAAAACTTATATCAGACCATGATTTGTCCGCAACGATGGCATCAAAGTGTCAGTATGAAAATTCATGTTCATTGCAGTATTTCGTTCATGAGAAAACCTGCCTTTTGAGTTTTATATCCTGTCCAACTCAATTCAGGCTGTATTTTTTTGCATATGCGAAATGTTTGTTTTCTTATGTTGCTTCTCATATATGTACATGTATCTCCTATGTAGCTAAAACTAAGACAATGAACATTGTCTTTGTTTATACATAAGAAAAAAAAGATATTCTCATGATATGGTTTAATCACAATTAGTTTCCTTGTTAAGATTAGAGAAAAGGTTGAACTGGTTTATCTGGATATTAAGGAAGTTTCTTTGCTAGCCTGGATGTTTTCATCACACCCTGCATATGAGCCGCCGCATAAGAAAATCAATAATCAGAATATGCCAAAACAAAGACATCAGCGTGGCAGTCAATGTTTTTGCTACAAGGATAAGACAATCCCCCTTCTTCTTTACTCCAAAATTTCAAGCCTCTAGCCTGCTTCTGCGACTGTACAGCCTGGTTTGTGTCGGACTTGGTCAGAAACCTAAATTGTTGGTTTTCTCATGCAAAGGCTCATATTATAGTTTGTAATATATAGAGGATGAAAGATTAATACTTTTGCTTCATTCTTTTGTATGCATATACACCTGTTAGTATTTTCTGTAATTCACCAGGGACCAGTTGTTCAAAACTTTGTTAGCTTAACGTCATCGTTAAGACCTCACTCGTTAAGTAAATGCCGACTACATAAGCAAATACACTGTTATTTTTTGTTGATAAAATGTGAGAATCCTTTGAAATGCAAACGATTCTCACATTTTTTCAACAAAAAATAACAGTGTATTTGTAATCTGGTAATATTGCCATTTGAAATTTTAACGAATCGTTAACGAACGACATTGTTAATTTTGAACAACTGAAAAATAGCTGAGGCATTCAATGGCAGAGAGGGGGATTTCTGGGCCTTCAAATAAACACCCACAACTTTCATTCTTAAAAACAAAATAATATACTTCAAAATATCAATGAATCAAAACACATCCTACTTAATCATCAAATTAGTTGCCTTATCAAGTTAAAAACATCAGTGAAAGCATAAACTTGGAGAAAAGTATTCAAAAATATGCAGACAATTAAAGGTGTACTCCATAAACCACAATGGAAAAAAGTCTACTGAATACTAATTGCTTAAACAGACTAAGTAATTTACACTCCAACTAACAATAGCATATTCATGATATTAGAAATAACAAAATAATCAAACACAGAGCACACTAATGCTACCAAGTGCAGACAAACATATATGGTGCATATTTCAGTGATAATCAAAATATGATGCTAATTATGCTTGAAAGGCATGTGCATGTATGTGTAAGTGGGTGGTCATAAGAACCAGGAGACCAATGGTCCCATAAAATCTCCCCTGAATAAAAAATCACAATCCTGATTATTCATAGCTTTTGTTCATCAGTTATGATATTCAACTTAAAATAAACTTTGACTTTGACATTTGATATATAGCCTAATAAATGTATGTCATTATGCACTGTGGGCAGTGTGGGCAGTGATCTTTCAGATGTTGGGTTGGGTCATATGGTGACAGGACCTTGGTTAAAGACTGGGGGTGTTTGGTTGAGAGCCCTTACTGAAGGATCATACTGCAACTGAAACAAGTCAAGTAATTTTCATTCAACTTTTTGTCAATGACCTTTAACACCAGAGCCACTCAGATGTACAGTACATGTATATTGAATTTAATAGTTATTCATATTATATCTATTTTATGTAACTTTTATTATTTTCTCACAGTTTTAAGAAGATTAACATTTTCAAGCAAAATAAATATTTGAAAACAAAAAAAAAAAAAAAAAAAAAAAAAAAAGCCGAAGAAAATAGTAGGGTAAAATGGTGGGTAGGAAACAAAAAATTTTCAAGGTCAGCCACAGCATTCAGTGTTAAAACATTCAATTAAAACCAAACAAAACAGCAGACATGACAAAGTATGATTAGACTGTTTATATATAGCTTTCAATTAACATAATTATTAAAAACTTTTCACTTTAGTTTTTGTTTTCTGAGGATACTATCTATCTGGATTACTAATGTAGACTCAAAGTCTGTGCCATTGTTAGATCTGTATATATCTGAAACTGAAGGGAATTCCGAGACTGATCCTTGGCAATGTCACACTAGATGGAAAATCCTGTTCGTTAATAAGCTCAAGATTGGTTATAAGAAACAACTTGATTATACATCAGCCATTTGCATCCATGGTCCCTATGGGGCCGGGACATTAGCCAGGCCTTTAACTTTTCAATTTTTAAAGCCCGACTTAAAGTTGGGGTAAAATTTGTGATAAAATCGCTGTTTAATGTCCTGACCCCGGAGGCTGACAATAATAAGGAACAACAGCTGAGAGTTGTTCTGATGAGAAAAATATGAGAGAGAGGCTTGAATTTCTGCATGTATGTGTACAGGTATGTTTGCAAATTAAATAAGGACTTTCAAAGTAGTTTATATGAATGAAATATACAAACACTACTTTATATGATTCAAAGTCCATATGTTGGCAGGAAATAACAACCCTGGCACATTTCTGGCAGCGCCAGGACTCATAGGAGGCTAAGTCCTGGCACTAAAGACCCGCTGTGCCACCACTATCCCCGGTCCCATAGGGGCAGGGGAAACAAATGACTGGTGCATTAAATGTTTGTCTGCTGTTTCATACTATCTACAACTCAAACATTTCTAAAGTTAAAACCTAAGAAACTCTCTAAAATAATCTGTCAGCCAAAAAGGTTCATGAATGTACATAAAATTATATATATTGAATAGTGAATAGGTTTGATCAAGTTTGATGCATACATCTAAATCAGACTCACATGCGATGTTAGTAAAAAATGTTACAATACAGATTCAAGAAGTGAAGAAGTGTCACAACAAAAAAAAAAAAATGATGTTGCTTTTTACTGTATCTATATCTGGTTTGGCATTTAATCCCAGCAGGCACGATATGACGTCATGTGCCCGCTGGGAATGTCAGTCATGCTGGGTGGGAGCACACAGTGTCCTGCTCAAGTTAAACACTGTATAGTGAACTGATTACAAGGTTTGAACCTGGACGGCGAGGTCTGAATTCCTATAATCTACCCCACAGCCACCATGCTCCTGAAAGGCTCCAAAGGGGAAATTTAATTAAACTACTACACAGTCTGGTAAAAGGGAGAAAATAATATGTTTTTTGTTGTTTTTTTTGTTTTGTTTTTTTTTTTTAACTAACCACCCAGGACAAACAGAGGAACACTTAAAACTACCCATGCCAAACTACAATGTGAGTCAAAATTCAAAATGACGTGAAGAACATTGTTGGCAGACATCAAACTATCAAATCTGAGCCTCATCATTACAAAACCTGGTTACCTGGTGATATTTTTGGTAAAAGAAGTTTCTACATATTGTTAATGGGGTGGAACATCCCCCATTGACAAAATCTGACATCAGTCAAAATTACTAGCTGCTGAATAAAAAGAATGATGAAATCTAATGTAAATGATTCTTTTGGCAAAAAGTTCCAGAATTCTCTAAATGTACTAACAGTCTAGTAACTGTCTCTTAGTGCAAATTAAGTAATGACTTGGCTCTTGAATTAAAACTCCTTTGCTCTGTGTGTAGGGTGAGAGGGCTTCAAGGATCAAGCCTATACTTTACCATGCCCTTGCCAGCACCCCCCGCCGAGAGCCGGCGCTTACTGATGTTCTTCAGCATCCTACCATCATCAATACTGGAACCCGGCATACTAAGAAAACATGCAGAAATAAATGTACAATACATAACCATATGATACATAAATCTAGTATAGCACTACCTGTTAAGAACTTAGCACATTCATTTAAAAAGGCCTTTAGAGGTTTGGCATTAGAAACCATTTTGTTTTCTGTTTGTTTCATTCAGAAGTAAACAATAAAGAAGCAGATCAGTCTAACATATTTTGTTCAGCATCTTTATGTTCTATGATTTGAGCCGCAGCATGAGAGACCAGTCTTCAAGGTTTCAACCAGATCCGACATAAACCAGGCTGTACAGCCAAAGAAGAAGGATAGAAGCTTGAAATTTTGGATTTACAAAGAAGAGGAATAATTGTACTATCCCTTTAGCGAAAATAAAGTTGCTGATCTGCTGTGCAGTTACTTTGCATCTATGTTTTCAGTTTTCACACAGGAAAAATCCAGTTTGGAAGCCAAATTAAGTACTGTAGCTCATAAATGTAGATTGCATAATTTGCATATTAGCACACTGGTTTCCTTGCCGCAAGGTTCAATATGAAAAACAGGGAGCAGGAAATGGCTGCCAAATCAACTGTAACTGCAACAGTCTGAGAGAAGAATTTTGCTCCTATAAAAAGCATTGGATAAGAACTTCAGCACCAAAATTAGTTAAGATTTTAAAATAAATTCTAATCTGAAAATATATTTGTAAACCACACCCAGCTCCCTATCAGATCTTGTTTCAGGGATTTTCCAGGGCTGATTTTGGGGCCCATTATGGGTCCCTTTCCCAATTGAAAAAAAAGTGTAAAATTTCCCAATTTTCAGGTAAAAAATCCAAAAATAATAAATAAATCCTTGTACATTTGTTGTGGATACGTAAATCATACCCTCAAAATATTTTTTTTCGGAAAAATATCGTCAAATTAACATAAAATATGCATATTATCCCCTGTTCTGTTTTGTATCCATTTTCCCAATTTGACTGATATACGTATTATTTTTCCCAAAATCATTGGTCCCGGGTCCCTGTTTTGAAAAGGTAGGAAAATCCCTGTGTTTAAATGATGCATCAAAACATTCTGAATTATTATAAACATGCATGTTAAATGTTTTAATGAACATCAACTTCACGTTTAAACATCCTCTGCTGTCGAAAACATTTCAATGTGACAAAATACTTGAAACATAGAAAATATGACAAATATTTTTTCAACACTAAAACAGACACAGAGTCAACAGTAAACTGAAAAGATAAATGGGTCATTTGTATCCATAACTAAATATTCTAACACAAACTAAATTGATGTGATATCATCTCCAGCTAAATCTTCACAAAATCATGCATGAATGCAAAATGTTGTTAAAAGTGATGTTTGCAATAATGGGCAGAGTTTGACACCTCCCTTTGTGCTCCAGTGTTACATTAGTGCTTTCACTGCTTTGCCGGTTTTATAACGCAGTTATTATTGAACTGAATGGTTTACTAGTGGAATACAGCGATCTTGCTTAGATTTCAATCTAATATCTATCTTCAAATATCTTGTAGATCTATTATCTACGATAGATCAAAAACCAGTAGTGTACCAAACCTGACACTTTGAAGTTTTTGTGCATGTATATTTTGAAATGTCAGCCTTTGTCAGCAGTGGAGACCTGTGTCCACGTACCTTAAATAATGCTAAGGAAATATGTGATCTTACAAGATCACAGTATATGGCGAGTTTCCTGGCTGTCTTGCTTGTAAACTATGAGATTCTGATTGATTGATTGATTGGGGTTTAACGTCCCACCAACAGCTTAGGTCATATGGAGACGGGACCTCGGTTTATAGTCCCATCCGACGGACTGGAGAAGCCCGGGATCGAACCTGCGACAGCATGCCCATTCACGTACTGCAGTACGTAATTCACGTACAGAAACTGCTCTGCACGCACAAAATACCTACTGCTTACGAGCAAAAACGTAGAACGCAGAAATTAAAATACCTGTGCGAGCGGCTTTTCAAAATGTCTAAATATAAAGCTCTAAATATAGCTGAAAATATTTCCATTTTTGTGTTCTATTTACAGTTTTGATTGGTCAGCCAAGAATTTTAGCCAATCGATTTTCACCGCCAGGTGGCCTGTGAGAATACTGAGACTTGCGCAATCTGAATTGTACTTTCAGTTTCACTGGGAGAAAATGATGTCCAATTCCTTAGCCTATTTCTTTCAATTATGACCCATTCATTTTGTTTTATTATATGTAAAGTTGAAGAACACTTGCTAAAGTGTTATTTTTTATTATTTCTATGCAAACAATTGATTGATTTTGCAATTAAAAGCTAATGGTCACCCTAAAATCTGGCGCAACTTACGATCTCTTTTAACCGTACCCCACCCACTAGGCTGTATTCTGTATTATAGACAGCGTGATTGCTGCATTTAGTTGCAATAGGAGTCTGAATATCAAACTTAGATAATTTCCATATATTAGCTCATTGAGCAAAATACTTTTTACGAGAGGAATTGGCATTCTAAATATTTTGTGTCATTTGAAATGTGGATTTTTGTATTTCTTATTGCTTAAAATTGAAATGTAAGTATTAGCTTTTAGAGAAAAAACTTAACCACAAAGACATACCAATATCTGTTTTACTGAAAACCTCAGCATTCATTGGACAACTCGGAAAAAAGGCTGGATCTCGTATTAATGCATAATGTGAGTTTTCAGTTCAAAAACATGGTGTACCCTCAAATTTTGGCCTGTACCCCCAAAATGTGGACACAAAGGATACATGTACCCTCAGCTGAAAATTGGAGTGGGCATGCTGTGCGACCCCTGGTTTACAAGGCAAGTGACATAACCACTGAACCACAGAGGCTTCTATGAGATTCTGAGAAAAGTAGGAAGTGATTACTGTTGCAAACTGCTTCACTTGTAACAATCATTGGTTTCTACTCCAACTCAACATTTTATGCCTGTAAGTCTTAGTGGAAGCTGAAAATTGTTTACATAAATGGCAATAGAAAATCTAAACTGACAAAGCTGTTGAAAAGTTTGCCAACCTGAAAATAGGAGGTGCCTATGTCGGTCGCCATGTTTTCTTGAATTCAGCCGAAATCGAACATCAATAAAGCGCCAAAGTTGAGAAAACTCCGGAAAGAACGACCGAAATGATGTGGATATGTCGGGCGATTAGATAAAGAATATCTTCAATGTTTAGACATTTAACAGAGGGCCAGGATAACAGGTTTTCTTTGTTGTTTGTGTCACAAATCCATGAAAATATTCACAAGAAATGACATTGGATTGATCACGTGCTCATCATATTGTCCAATGAACAGCTGTGTAACAAAACATCAACTTGGGATATTGAAAGCATGTCTCTGATTGGATAGGGTAAAAAACAACACTTGCTATTCATTCGATACTCGTGCAAGGGATTCGGGTCACCTCGGCCCAAAGCCATCGCGACCACAGGCGCATCCGTCCAATTTTCAGTATTGACCATATCTACAGTCAATAGACATAATTGTTCGTCACTGTCGAAAACTCCATAGACTTCAATGTATTTTCACATTTACAATAAAAATTATACTGCCTCTTCTGGTCGACATATTTTTATGATTTTGGTGTAATTGGAAAGTTAGGTAAATAAAGCAATAAACAAAGGTCATTTGGTGAAGTTTCGACTTTTCACTTTTGAAATACAAAAGTTTAAAGTTAAGTGAAATTTCGAAAATTGACGTCAATGGTGACGTTGCCCAAAAATTGCCAAAAAAAAAATTCTCGCGACTTTTTAAAAAATTGTAGCTTGAAAATGCATGCATGGAATTTAATGAAAAGACTTTGTTTATTGCATTATTCATTTATTTTTCAAATGACACCAAAACAATAAACTATGTTGACCAGGAGAGGCAGGATAATTTTTCTTGCAAACATGAAAATACATTGAAGTCTATGGAGTTTTCCGAAGGTGACAAACAATTATGTCTATTGACTGTACATTAATTGCTGGTTTCCAGCTTACAAATAATCAATATTGGAAAACAAGGTAACCAGTAAAACCCCCTCAGTTAGTCATTGGTCAATATTTGAAGGTGTGTCCAATATTGACAAATGGTCAATATTTGAAGGTGTGTCCAATATTGACAAATAATCAATATTGGAAAACAAGGTAACCAGTAAAATCCCCTCAGTTAGTCATTGGTCAATATTTGAAGGTGTGTCCAATATTGACAAATGGTCAATATTTGAAGGTGTGTCCAATATTGACAAATGGCTTACTGAGGGGGTTTTACTGGTTACCTGGATTTTCAATATTGGTTATTGGAAAACTGGGAACCACCAAATTAATGTGGTTTGGTGAATGGAACACACATGCCCCTTATGTGGGACGGTGCGGCCCATTTATTTATTTATTTATTTATTTATTTATTTATTTATTTATTTATTTATTTATTTATTTATTTATTTATTTATTGTGTGGTAGCTGTGAGGTCATAATGTTTACCAACAAAAGGAACCTTCTTACCCAAGACTATAATATCCATGGAACAAAGCTTTAGACATAAAAGAATGCAAAATACATTGGGCTAAACACCAGCTCAGGCCTATCATGAAGCACACATGTGAACATCACAACTAAGAAGGCAATCGCAAGCCTCAACTTTCTATCTAAAGAGAATGGCCATGGGGCCGGTCCTTTTCTCGATATTTATTAACCATCTTCTGGACAATATCAGGTCATTTGTTTGTCTTTTTGCGGACGACTGTGTTTTATATAGGAACATCAATTCACTCACTGATTGCCAGATTCTACAAGATGATCTGAATAGCCTTGCACAATGGGAGACCGATTGGCAAATGAAATTCAACTTTGCCAAATGTCACTGACTGAGGGTGACCCGGCATCCGGAGGCTCCCTAGCAATCAAATACACTTTAACTACTCTCTACATCAACAAACGCTGGAACATGTTCGATCCGCCAAATACCTTGGACTTACTGCCACTGACAGCGGGAACAAGACAACTCACCGACACGGTTTTTGAGACAATTCACCGACAGATTTTGAGACAATTCACCGACACTTTTGAAGACAATTCGCCAACACTTTTGTTCAAAGTTAATGACTTGAAACTGATGAACATAATTGGCGATCACACATTATCCATTATTGTATTTACGTAAAGACAGTTTTATTTAGAGTTGTCTTGTGAATTGTCTTGATTCCCTGACAACTTGGAATATGGTCAACATGTTTCTGAAATTTCTTGTAAAGCAATTAAGACATTGGGTTTTCTTCGGCGCAATTTAGCTCTTGCTCCTCGGCATACAAAGGAAGTTGCATAGAAAACATTGGTTCGTCCTCAGCTCGAGTATGCAGCTCCTATTTGACATCCCTATAATGATACTGAGACAGATAAGGTGGAGAAAGTGCAGAGGACAGCGGCCAGGTGGGCCTGTAGGTGATAGAGAAAGTAAGAATAGAGGGACCAGGAATCGATGCAATTAAATTTAAAGTCCCAACATAGACACCAGGTGGTAAAGAAAATACATAAAACACAACAAAACATTTTTTCCGACAGCACACTCGAAGAGCAGAATGACTAGCTCTTTCCCAACAAGGTAGCCATCCGGCTAAGTTTAAACCGGAACGAAAGGCAATGAACATGACAGAGAGGCAGGCACGATAAACAGTAGTATATTGAAGATAAACCACTTTTCCTGGGACACCGATTATCGTTTTTACTGGGGACAAGTATAATGAAGATAAACCACGTTTCAAGGGACACCGCTTATCATTTTTACTGAGTACAACGCCGAAAACTATTTTTCCTGGGGACATCGATTTCATAAAGGAAGAAAATTAAATAAAAACAAACATAGTGTTCAACTGGCGAACACATGTAACAAGAACTTTTGATGTGATGTTATTAGGATAAAATCCGAACCAAAGACACCGGAAATATAGAGATTATCATTATCATTAATAAAACTTTTTTACTAGAACAGCGAAATAATCATTTCTATCAGAACAGCGAAAGTGTATTGGCGATTATTAAAAACGGTTAGAATAAAATTAAACCAATATCTCATTTGGCTAACACATATTCACGAAACTTTGAAACAGGAGTAGCGTCGACGATATGTTAGACGAACTCGAGTGACCATCCCTGAAGGACCGCAGGGTGAAGTCCTCCTTAACTTTCTTTTACAGGGTTCACTCCGATACTGTCTCTTGATAAAAATATATATCTGACCCCAGAACCCAACTTAAGAAGTACCAGGGCATCTCACGATTCACAATACACAAGATATATGGCATATTGTGATGCTCTGAATTCTTTTCCTCGGACTATCCCTTTATGGAATAGTCTTCCCGCTTCAGTGGTCTCATCGAAGATTGCTGAAGAATTCAAGGCTCTTTATATTAGATCAGAGGTTCAGAGGTATATGTTTTAGTATGTCTCTGTTTAGCTCCTTGTAATGTAAATAGTTTTAATAGCCCATCCCGGATGTTCTCCCCATCTTGCTAAATTCAAAATAGATAGATAGATAGATAGATAGATAGATAGATAGATAGATAGATAGATAGACAGACAGACAGACAGACAGACAGACAGACAGATAGATAGATAGATAGATAGATAGATAGATAGATAGATAGATAGATAGATAGATAGATAGATAGATAGATAGATAGATAGATAGATAGATAACATCAACAGCTGCCCATTAGCTGTAGATGGTTTTCATACCCGTCATGCCATTCCTGACACCGAGCTCGTTTCTAAAGGCCATTCTACAGTCATCAGTGAATGCACATCTCTATTCCTTCTTTTCAAATGCCGTCCGTATTTGGAACCAGCTCCCTCAGTCAGCCGTCTCATCACCAACCAACCCTAGAGAAATTTAGAAGCCAGCTTCCATTCAGCTCAGTGCACATGTAGACCAGCATCAGGGATTATTTTCTGGGGAGATTGCGAAATATTTGCTCCGATTTTGCCTTAATTCTCATTGAAATTGGCTAAATGATATGGAAATCTCACCAATTTCAGGTGAATGAGCGATTTTCTCCCATGATATTTCTGATCCAGAATAACTCCTGCAGCATTCCAATTTTAGCATGTACATAAACTGCTTCTAAACTGCACTGTCGACCAGTGTTCACAAGCTTTTAGTTCGGTAATACCCGGATATCCGAGGGAAGAATATACGGGAAGAAGAAGCGTGGATACTAGTTGTGTTTGTTTAGCTTACTTTTCAATTCTGTGCGCCATTTTCAATAAAGAAATCAAAATATTTTGTATACTTCTTACCTACTTACAAAAATGTTCAGCTAATTTGATAATTGATGCAAACCTTATTACTGTGGAGAAAAGAAAAGCTACATAATGGGTAAATGTTTGTATTCTAGTCAACTTGCTGTTGGTCGTGAAGGTGGTGGTGGTATATTTCTCACTGTCTGGAGAACTTCATATACATATATGAGCCTGGGCGTGAGAAAAGTAACAATTTGGGTTCCGACCAGGTCCAACACAAACCAGCCTGTACAATCACAGAAGATGGTTAGAGGCCGGAAATTTTGGATTTAGAAAGTAGGGGAATTGTTGTATTCGTGTAGCGAAAACAAAGGCACTGATCAGCTTCGCAGTTACACCCAGGATTACCTGTTACAGGGAACTCGGAGGTTCGGGGAACTCGGAGGTAAACAATGGAAGGCGCCTCAGACTAGGGGCAGTATTTATCCTATTTTATTTTCAACTTACGTCCACTTTAGAAATTTTAATATATCACACATACAAAGATGAGAAGACGAAGCCCCTGTATGCACCATCAGTATAAGCTGACACGTCAATTTTCAATCATAAACAAATTATAAACTGGAAATTGTATGATTGTAAAGCACTTTCAACTCGGAACAGTTATTTTTTAGTATTTACGATATTGTCGCATTAAACAGCTGCTGGTTTCTAAAACTACAGGGTCTTTATGAGCATCATGCAAAATTTTAGCCTCATATATGTAAAATATCCAGTGTTTTTACCCAGATAAATGTAGGAGGTATCGCAATTTTGGGTACGGTAATTATCGGAGGTATGATCTGGATAACTCGGAGTAACGTCAAATTTAGGATATGGGTGAATTCGGAGGGTCAGTTCATTGAAAATGACTCGTGATTTTCCTTCTGGAGCAAACTAGACTTTAATTTTATGACATGCAGTCCAATTAACATGTAAAGTACCAAATGTACATTAATCTGTCACTCTAACGTGTGTTACTCTAACCTAAATGTATGGCATGGACATACTATTAACATATTTAAGTGTATAAATATTTGGGATGATTATTATGTCATCGATTTCATTAAGCACTCTTAATCATTCAATCACCGACCGCTGTGAGTTCAAGCCCTTATCAGGACAACCAGTGGAGCAAGCCAAGTTCTACTTGCGGGCCCAGTGTGGCACGTATTTATTCTGGGGTTCTCCCGTTTTTCGCCCAACCTATTGATGGACGTCTCTGTATGTCTGAAACAACCTTGAAAAGGTGAAAGGGACATCAGACAATAATAATAATAATTGAGCGATCGCATCAGAAAACTAACAATTAGCTTAACTCGTATGAAACTTTTTGCCAAAATCTGTTATAATCTCATACAATTCATGTAATTCAAAGTGTCAAAAAGGGAGATCTAGATGAAGTATCATCAGCTCTTGAAAGAAAACCATTCTGCATGTTTAAGTAAAAACGTGTGCACAAATTTTTTCAGATCGATCGAGTTCAAACGCAGACAAGGACACTAACAAAAATAAATATTCTCCCCTCTCCCTATTTTCTCTATCGAAAGTTGGCAAAGAAAATTCAGTATCAGCCGTTTTATAAGCTGTAAAAATGACAAATTTTCAGACATTTTTTTTTTCATGTGCATCATTGATTGATTGATTGATTGAACGAATGAATGAAGGAATGAACAGATGCTTAACATCCTAGTCAACAGCTAATGGTCATGTCGGGACGCTGCCTCCATTTCATGGAACTTTCCCCCAAAATTAGGACGTCATGACATCCAAAAAGCGCTTCGAATATAACCACCTAACTAAACCAACAAGGCTTATATGTATGGATAGTTTGACATGAACCACTTTTCCTGGGACGGCTCATACCTGAGCGTTTAACCAGTAATCAGATGATCAGTCAGTAGTAAAGAAGCTTTGCCTGGAGGCACAAGCAGCCCATCTGTTTCTCTAGGTCCCAATGGGCGGGGCCCAAATGAAAGGTTCTAACAAGTACCCACAGTGAGTCGATAATGTGAATAAAAATAAATAATGTGCACAAGATGGGATGTAAGGGGTTTAGATTACATAGGCGGTAGCTTGCTTGTTGATCATCTCCTTTCTAGTACACATCAACCCCCTCCCACACACACACACACACACACACACACACACACACACACACACACACACACACACACACACACACACACACACACACACGTGCGCATACTTACCGTGTCACAACACTCAGAATAAACGGGTTGTGCTTACATTTCCTTAATTCGTAGCGTGACAAATTGAAGAGATTCATACATATATATTCTCAGATAGCATTATTAAGAAAAAAAGAAGAAAAAAAAAGAGGAAAAATAGCTCTTCAAATGTTTAACCACCTCCGAATCTCCAAAACCGTCCCTCCGAGTTCCCAATATTACATTTCAACATTACTCCGAGAATTCTCGTATCAAAAGTTGTGACACCATCTTAATGTTTTTAAGCCTCTGGAGTTTATCATTTTGTAATCATGCGCAAGGAAGCTTAAAATCTCGAGGAGAAAGCCTAAATTTTGAAATGTAGCTGCCAGTTTGTTGACAAATGCTATTGGTCGTCCACTATTTACCTGATAATACAAAATTTCGTGCTGCGTTAGCATAATTCTGAGTTCGAAATACTTTGGCATGTTAATGTGAGGACGAAGACGGCCACACTGCTCATAAATTGTTTGCCTATTATGATACCTTTTAGCCCAAAACACCAATAAGTTCTGATGTTACCGTTATGTGATATCATAAATGATATTATACTGACCCTAGTCTAAGTCGCCTTCCATTGTTTACCTCCGAGTTCACAGAACCTCCGAGTTCCCTGTAACAGGTAATCCTGGGTGAGTTACTGCGAAGCTGATCTGCGCATTAGTTTTCACCTCTGCAGATTGTTGGTTTTCCCATACAGCGGCTCATATGTGAATAAATATTGCACAACTTGCACCCACCACTACTGGAATCAACAGCTTATAACACATTATTTTTTCAATCTGCATTATGCCGTCAATCTGCAGTTGTGACTAAGAGCCTAAACCAAGGCCAATCCGGAACGAGGCAGGGCCAAATCGGAACAAGGGTGGGCCAAATCGGAACAGGGGAGGGCCAAATCGGAACAGGGGAGGGCCAGTTGGAAATTGCAGATAGAGTACTAGAACCGTGGTTTTCTAGGAAAAAATGAGATATCAATATAGTAGAATATGATAAAGAAAACATGTATTCATTATATTTATATCCACATTTGAATATATTATTCAAATATTTGAGGAAATATACATGCCCTTAATTTGCTAATACTAAAGAAGACCTTGATACATTCTTCAAATATTTGTGAAAACATATATTCATCAAATGTTTTTTTCCAAACCAGAAGGACTTGATATATTCTTCAAATATTTGAGAAAACATATATTCATCAAATCTTTTCGAAATCAGATGGACTTGATATATTCTTCAAATATTTGAGAAAGCATATATTCATCAAATCTTTTCGAAATCAGAAGGACTTGATATATTCTTCAAATATTTGAGAAAACATATATTCATCAAATCTTTTCGAAATCAGAAGGACTTGATATATTCTTCAAATATTTGAGAAAACATATATTCATCAAATCTTTTCGAAATCAGAAGGACTTGGTGTATTCTTCAAATATTTGAGAAAACATATATTCATCAAATGTTTTTCGAAATCAGAAGGACTCTATATATTCTTCAAATATTTGAGAAAACATATATTCATCAATTGTTTTTCGATTTGTAGTTACACTTGAATCGTTAAAAGAGTAATATACATGTATTTTTCAAATATATGATAATATATATTCGTTTTACAACAAAAGATACAAGTAGTAAGTACATTACCCGTGTTTAAGCCATATAAGTATATGTAGTTATCAAATATTTTAAAACCATCTACATTTTATCTAGCGTCTGATTGCGAAACATTCTTTAATATTTGGAAAAATAAGTCAGTTGCATGTAAGCCTTTCTGACTGTTTTTTTTTTTTTTTTTTTTTTTTTTTTTTTTTTTTTTTTTATTTCAAAATTACTATTTTCAACCTTTGTGGCTAGTCTATAGACCATGGCTCGATTTCTAATTCTCAGCCAATTCAACATGATAAACGTACAGAAATAGACTTGCCAAGGGTTGAAACACTTAAATATGATACTTCATTAAAATATAGATACTGTTATATTGTTTTCATAGAAAATGCAGTAATTAGCTGACTAGTAGCTAGTCTATTGCATGTGTAATCTTTTGCTATTTTACTCCCACAAATCTCGTTTGTATGTACAAATATTAAACTCCGTTTTCAAACATCAAATGAGCCTGTGCCTGAGAAAACCAACAATTTTGGTTTCCGAACAGATCCGGCATAAACCAGGCTGTACAGACACAGAAAATGGCTGGAGGCTGGAAATTTTGGATTTAGAAAGTCGATTAATTGTCCTATCAATGTAGGGAAAACAAAGGCGCTGATCAGCTTCGCAGTTACTGTTCTTTGTTTTCGCCATTACAGATTGTATGGTTTCTCATGTGGCGGTTCAAAATGTCTAGTCTGTTAGTGCAAACAGTAATGCACTAGTCATTTGTAACCACGGCCGCCAGCCCCGGGGAATAGCGGGGACTTTGACTTTTAGTCCATCAAATCCGCGCTAAAAGGCCCACCCGGCGGGGACTGCTCTTTGGTAAAAACACTGCTGTCTTCCCCCGCCTGCTATCTTTTCAATTCACGGCTCTTTTTATCTATATAAAGCAAACCCCGGGTATTCCCCCCCCACCCCCGCACTGCCGTGGCATCGCATTCAGAATTTTTTGTTTATGATTTATGAATTTAAGCAAATAAATAAATAAATAAATATAACTAAACCGAGTCCATAGGAGAAAAAAACGCGCCAGCTTGTTTCTGAATTTAAATGTCAATACAGGAAAAATAGTAAAACGTGAAAGCAATGACCATGTCACAACAATATCTTTTACAGACTAGTAGCATCGCAGGTTCCACCCGCACAGGTCGTGGAACGAGAAACAAGCGTAGCCTCTGGTACCGTGTTTAGGTGAACACCAAAGTCACTGACAAGGATGTGTCGATGCAACACGTTTCTGTACGCAAACACATGAATGCCCATTTGACATGTTTGAGAGCAAAGCCAAAATGCAAAAAACAGCGAACAGACAAACATTTGATTATGTTTGTTTGACTTGGTGCTAAATGAGTTATGGTCGTTTCTAGATGTTGCCTCCAGTTAGTTGGCATTCAGTGTCAAAAATTGCAACTGTTTTTAAAATATACCCGACAAAAAAAACATTGATGAGATTTCCTTTTAAGTTCTTCATTGGTTAATGGACAAAATTCAAAACTTTCTTATTTCGTATCGAATTTTGATAAAATTCACGTTTCGAGTACTCGAATATCTGTTCTTAACCAATCTATAAAGGAAAGACATCAACGCAGCCGGCAAACATGCTTTGAATATACGGAACCAATGCTGTTGTCTTTATTTGATCGGCCGTGATCGTATCAGATCATAAAAACTATGCTTTAACGTTTTGCGGTTTATAAGGTTTATCTCCGATATGCAATTAAGAAATGAATTTCATTTTTCTGGTGTTCATGGAGCTATGAACCGCAGTGGGTCGTGTGCAAAGTGAATGAATCCCGAAGGGGTTCATGTAAGCTTTGCTAGCGATCCACTGCGGTTCATAGCTCCATGAACAACAGAAAAATAAAAATCATTGCTTATATTTACATTCATTTCTCTCTATCGCTTGTTGAAAAATCACCAAGGCGGTCACATTTACAAGCAAACAAAGAATCTACACACAGTGGGCGTTCAAACAGCGGAACGGCGTCGACGTTTACAACGTCCAATCAGATTGGCGAGATTCATGTTTTTGACGTCAAGTTTCGATTACGTCACGTCGCGTGGCACAATGTTGTTCATGGAAGTATGAACAAAGATGAACATCTAATGGTTCATCTAAGGAGGTTTTAGAAAAATGTAAATATTTGTTGTTGAAAAACGCGTCAAATGACATGAGATGCCAAGCCCGTAGAGCCTGTGTTTGAAGAAAAGAAAAAAAGTAAAAGATGGAACGAATATGTGTCTCGGTATCTTAAGGTGTACTCAAAAGATTCCAAACGTCATGAACTTTCCGATCACAACGACGTCCTAAAGTCACGTCGACATCATCTATTTAGATATGCAACGTCACGTTTCTCGCGTAAACGTTGTGTACATGTAGTATTATGGTGATAAGTCAATAGAAATTATACTTTTTACATAAATTGTGACCAAATGCAATGTCTGTCAGGCATTGAGATGCCAGGAATAAGCATTTACAAACCTTCCTTTGCGTATTTAAGGGTATATAATAAAAACGTTATTAAATGAATATCGTAAATTCTAACACGACGTTATCGTTATCCCCAATGAACCTAATGGAAACGTCACCGTGTGCAAATTTGTGATAATTTACTAGAAACAAATTCACGCGCGTAAGTTGGCGTATTTTTGACGTCGCACATAGACATTTATGTCCGCCGAGAAGGAGTCCACCGGAAAACATTTTAAAATGAAAGCATTTATTTATTAGTCGTGTTATAATCGATATAATATTACTTAACGGTGAATTATCTTTTATTAACACGTGATGTTGTCGGGCAGGTGCGATAATTAATTCACTCCGAGCCATTCAGTCCGAGCTGCAACGTCGTGAATTAATCGCAATCTGCCCTCCAACATTCCGCGTTAATCACGGAAATTCACCGTAAAGTAAAAGTATTTCTTAAATATTCATTTAATAACCTATTAATATTCAATAGACCAGAATGTTTTCCATGGAAACTTATGTCATATTCAATAGTTTAGAACGTTAAGTCTATGGAATGTTCTATCACTTGTCCCGGGTCCAAGGAAGCACGTTCCCGGCGGGACTACTTTCGCTGATCGGTCGCCATTGCAGCCATTTTCCTTTCCCACTTTAACTGAACAAACGGCGAAACTAGAATACTTAAGTGACGGTCTCACTGAATCGTAAGCCATCTTACGACTGTGCAATCATAAGTGTTATGATAAAACTGCGTATGCAAATTCTGTAAAATGTTTTCAAACGTGTTTCTTCTTTGCTAAATTGCATATTGGGGTCAAAGAAATGACCCCGAAATTAATATTTAGACAATCTTATAGTTATCTTATGCGCAGAATTCGTCGCATAGTAAATACATAAAATTTCGTCTTACTTGAAGACAAATTCCTGTAATTTCGGACAAAAATAAAGTGTTTGCACTCCAATTTTCTAACATTTTCATGAAATTTGCGACCGCAACATTGTCAAAAAGTCACATCAATTTTGATGCAACGTCACACTTCTCGCGTTAACGTTGATAAATATTTCCCGCCAGAGCGTTGCAGATAGGTGCCAACTTTTTTCTTGCACACCAGATAGAGAAATCCTACGTTTTACCCCATGTGAGAAATTCTTATCCCACCCTCGTTATCTCACCCCGGTCGCACCCTGCGTTCAAGTGTTCTTTTTTTAACGTTTGTTGTATAGGACGTCACGTAATTTTGTCGCTAAGCGCACACGTCACGATGACGTCAAAACGTTTTAATTCAAAATGGCGGACGTCGCGATTGTAGCATTTTTCTTGGTAAATAGTATAAAAATCAAGCTTCGCCGCATTACGGCGTGCAAGAAAAAGAATCTTACATGAGTGTCAGGTATGGATAGACAAATCTGTCCCTCGGGTCACAGTTTGGCATCACTCGGCGAGCCTCGTGATGCCAAAATGTGACCCTCTGGACAGATTTGTCTATCCATACCTGACACTCATGTAAGATTCTTTTATTATATGGCAAGTGATGAAATATAGAGAAATATGTATTAGATATAACCAATATTTGAAAAAGTTATATTTTCACATGTGAAAATATAAAAAAAGTTATATTTTCACATGTGAAAATATAAGATTTGGGAATACGCAAATTACGATTCCACCGTTTCATTTCTAATTTATACATAACTAAATTTTATAATCTATGCTATTGTTGACGCAATGAACGTTCACACACAATAGCGACGTAATGACGTGACGTAATGACGTCATTTAAGATTTTGACGTCATATGCTTTAGCGCGCAACGTTACAATGACTACATGCAATATAATAAAAAGAAAATTCAAGTTTTTGTCGTGAATATGAGTTTTATTTCATCTCGTGAAGTGAAAAATTATATATTTCATTCGTGCCTTCGGCACTCATGAAATATAAAAAAATTTCACTTCACTCAATGAAATAAAACTCATATTCACTCCAAAAACTTGAATATCCTCTACATTTTATCATATGACGTCGCTGTTTTCCAGTGGATAACGTCATGTAATGAAAGTGTTTTGACCAAACGTGTATTACTTGAATACTTTTGCGGGAATACGTAACGTCATTGACGACGTCCGTAACAACAATATTAATTTTAATTAAGAAATAGATAAGCTCTAGCAGTGAATTGTTGAGTAATAATTCACTGTTTGGAGGTCAGTTGTAAAGAAGATCAAATCACGAGCGCGTAGCGCGAGTGATTTATCTTCTTACAACTGACCGACAAACAGTGAATTATTACTCAACAATTCACGCACTTGAGCTGATCTATTTCGATTCTAACACACAATAAACGGAATAAATGTTGCTGAAACCGTCGATATCGTTCAGCTTTCCGCCATTGCATTGCAGATATCCCGCCAAATATTTGACTGTAATGCTGGTATTTACACACACTTATACGTTTGTTGTGCGCTAAAACGACGTTTTACCGTCTAACGCTGCTTTGTGGGATAGCTGACGTCACAAATGCCGCAAAGTAACGCCACGCTTATTCGCCCAGTGAAATTGTTGCACAATATAACACGTTTTTACCATTGGCTATATAGGCGAGGTGTGTTAGAATTGGAAGTATGTCGACTTTAAAGGCGATAAAATCGTGTTTAAGAAGTCAGATGATAAAACGAATCTTAAACTCGTCATTTCATTGAAATGCGATAACATGGCATAATCGTGTTGCGTTGTGTTTGGCTGAGTATAACTACCAAAGTAAGGATGGTTTGACTTGAACCAGTTTTCTAGGCAGGCTCAGACATTAGCCTAATCAGATGAACAGTCAGCACCCAGTATACCGTTGATGCAACTGAATTTGAAACGGCACAGGTTGATGCAATATTTTACGAAGGTAGGGGGGAATGGAGAACGGTAATTTGACGATTATGTCAATTTTACAGGCATTAATGCGAGAATGTCTGGGTCGTGACTATGTGGGAAAACAAAGTAAGGATGCCTTCAGTTTTTGCCACAAACCCTTACCTTGTGTCAGAAATTATATATTTCCTTGAAAAAATGATATTCCTTACGGTGGACACTTTTGTAGACTAGGAAATCCTGTGACCGTTAAAGCTTAAGTGAGAGGGGCTTAGTGATTTTTGCATACTTTTGCACCTGTTTCTTGTATACGTCTTCCACACGCTTCCAAAACGTTTTGTTTCGTTTGTCAATGACTGCAAATGTCCCAGTCAAAATTTTAGTAATGTCGGACAGAGCCAACGTTTCTTAGTTGTTTATCGGCACTTTATGCCTAGGTCACACTAGCAATTACGGACGCTGCGGATAGTTGCGGAAACTATACGTAGCAATCCGCAGGAATTAGTGGGCGGGGCTAACTGTTCTTAATGAATTTACGTAACTGTAATTACCTATAGATACGAATACATACGGTATAGTTACGGATATATTCGGATACATACGGAAAGTAACTTGTCTACATACCTTTCGATACCATCTGTTACGTTTAGACACGGACATGCACCTTCAAATACGCATTTGTTACGCTCTCTTGCGTATAAAACGCTGCAATGTAATGTAAGTAACCGCTGTTTATTGCCAAAGTACAGTCACACTAGCACATACGGATGCGACGGACGCTACGGACAAGTCTCACGTATCTATCCGTTATATACGTAACAATTCGTATCGTATGCGTATATGACCGTAGCTGTACGTGTTGTATCCGCAGAGGTCCGTAGAATCCGCGCCCAAATTTTGAAAAAAGTCAAAATTTCGATACGGACGAAACATCCGTATCTGCACGTAAAGAAATTATAGAACATAATTTGCTTTGATTGATTGATCGGTCGATTGATTGCTCGATCGATCTCTCGGTCGATCGATAGACTGTTTGATCGATGATCGATTGATTGATCAATTGATTGATCGAGAGATTAACTGATCGAAATTTCGAGTGACCGATCAAGACCGATCGGGTTATTGATCGATTGAGTGATCGTTCTTTCGATCGATCTATCGATTGATTGATCGATTGCGATCGATCGATTGATTGATATCTTGATGGATCGATCGAGTGATTGATCAACCGAGTGATAGTCGTAAAACAACGGAAATAACTTCGCATAATACTATAATTTGAGTAACATTTGTGTGTTTGCTTGTTCGTTTATTGGTTCTCCAATTTGTCTTAGATATTGCAGCCTGCTTCTCAGCTAGTAAAAGCAATGCAAAATCTCCTTCTGAGGAATCCATATTTTTCATACTGGCGAAAGGAATGCATTGAAAGCACGTGCATAAATGTGAGCATTGGACGCACGGGCGATTCAGTGAGAAAGCGGTATACTTTTAATTACATAACTGTACGCCGACAAAGACCGTAACTGAACGAAACAGCACATGTGAAACAGTATCGATCCGCAACAAAAACTTACGACAAGATACTTTTAGTTACGGAATAGATACGTTTTTTGATACCGATTAGATACGGACAATTACGGGTTTTTCATCCGTGCCTGATTTTTGACAATTATCAAAGCTTGGCTGCGGATCTTCCGTGGCCTGTAAATAATGCACGTACAGATACGGACTTTACGGATATGATACGAATCGTTACGGACAAGACGGACAAATACGGAAGCCCTATCCGAAGCGACCGTAAGTGCTAGTGTGACCTAGGCATAAGGGAACTCAAGTGTTTTTAAGCAATCTACACGGTGAAGGTAAATATCGAATCCAGGACCTCTCTCTCTGGTACCCTATACTACCACTACGCCACAGCGCTCCCCACTTCCCAAAAAACTAAGGCAACTTATTAGGTTTTCCTTCAAATGTCTGTTTTCGTCAGAAATATTGACATTATAAACTTGTAACGGTTTATACACAACGCAGACACTCGACAAATGTGACGTATGTGTTGTGTGCAATGTTACATGTGTCACTGTCGGCATCTTCGCATTTAATGTGTGTGTGTGTGTGTGTGTGTGTGTGTGTGTGTACTCGCTCGCAAAATTGTCTGTTGCCATGCAATAAGGTTGTGTATCTTAGTATTACTCGGTACACATTAAAATTTCTCGTAATGCATTTTTCTTGATAGCACAGGTAAATGTACGTCTGAAATAGGTTTACATATTAAATTAGTTCTTGCTCATAGTGAACTAGCGCATGATATAAAGACTACAGAAGGTCCCTGCATGAGGACACTCTATACCTGAACGTAATGGATTGACTTCCCCGGCCATTGCTTACCCCATCTCCCTAAAAAGTACTTTGCACATGCTCCGAACTCCCCACCCCCACATATAAAGTGTTTGCTCTGTAACTCCCCACAAATGATCACTAATGCACTCTCTAGCTCATAAACTAGCCATTGTCTCCGCCTATCTGGTAGGGACACAACTATATTTGTTGCAATATTGCTATAAGACATGATCATCTTTTCTGAAACGTGAGGGGAGTAACAAACTGCAGTGTGCAGGACAACTAGTATCAGTCACATTGCAGAAAAGATTCCCAGGTCAAAAGCAAGGTGAAACAACATTCACATTGTGCAATAGGTTACCCATAACAATGGACAAGAATATCAGAAGCTTTACTTGCTGCATTATGGAGAATAGGTATAGGGTTATACACTTTTGACCATGTTTGCATACACATGTAGATTAATTTAAAAGAATCAAATATGTTTATCCAAATTAATACTTAAGCTGTCAATTCACAGCAAAAAATGTTAAAAATTAAACATTTTCATTCTGCGAAAGTGTCCGCCGTAAGAAAAAACATATTTGGCCTAAAGATCCGCCGTAGTTAGCATCATTTTTCAAAAACACCTCTTGGACGTAGGTAGCATCCAGGCAATGAACTAATTGGTGTACGTTGCTTCCCAAACGATCCAACCTAGGTGTGTTAACACCATATTGTGCAAAAGTCGGCTCGAATACATGATTGCTGTTTGGTAGTATGAAACAAGGAATGATTCCGGTATACATGTAATTGAAACTTTGATAATGACAAACGATGATGAAGGATTTGAGCAATTAACAAACTTAATCAATTTTCCTGTTTATGTTGGCACATTTCTTCTATAAAATTTATAATTTCTGTCACAATTTAGGGTTTTTTAACAAACTACTTATGGCAAAAAATGAAGGCATCCTTACTTTGTTTTCCCACAAAGTCACGACCCAGACATCCTAAAATTAATACCTGTAAAATTGAAATGATCGTCAACTTACCGTTCTCCATTTCTATCTACCTTCGTGAAATGTTGCATCAATCTGTGTCATAACAAATTTGGTTGCATCAACGGTATACAGGGTGTATAAGGCCAGCACTGGTGTTTACGAGATCTGGTTTCCATTTGCATGCGAAATGGTCTAAAGCAATACAGTGAAATAGTTGGTAGATCTAAGTATTTGTATTTATATTAAAACAGAAAGAACAAAAAGAAAAAAAAGAGGGAAAAATGGATTCGATCTCGGATCGCCTGGTTCATATTCTGGCAACCAGTGAGCTATCACCAATATTGAATCAATACTATGATTTAACATACTTGAAACTAACTGTTTGGTGTATTTGACCTTGACATGAAACACATCTTAAGAGCAAGTCACAACCTCAAACATTAGACAAGTCTTACCGATAAGATAGATCATAAGTCACTACTAAGATCAGACTTGATCATAATATAAGATATGTCCTAAGAGAGCGCTTACGATCGTCTTACGCAGTATGGAGCATAACTGAAAAGAACCTTAAGTTACGGTGACAACTTAACAGCATCGTACATTGTAACTTAACGGTCAACTCAAGCCCACCTTAGCGTCGTCTTATCTTGCGAAGTGGCACCTTTCATTTCAAAAAGTTACGATAGCTTTAATAGAGTAACTGGAATATCAAGAGCGTTAATTTTTAGGTGGTCATCTTGAGACCATCGTTAAGTATGTCATAAGTAGGGGAACTTAAGACACCTTCGTGTTACAAACCCCAGCTCCTGATCATTGTCTCATTTTAACTTTTCGGATGTCAATACTGGGATTTCTGACTTTCCTTTAATTAAATCAAAATGTATACATAGTTGAATGTGTTATAAAACATTCGACAAGGCGTTGGTGCTGACAATATACCGGACGAATTGGCTTCTAACAACCCGTAGGAGAAATAGTGAGTTGCTGTTTTAGTGAATTCATATCCGACCCTTTTGTTCAGTCTGGGCAGACAGGACACTTTCCTAGTCCTTTTTAGCATTACTTTGGTGTCACTGCATTTTGCTCAACAATATACGAAGGGCGTTCAAAAAGTTTGCGTAAAAGTGTCATCATATTCTTATTTTGTAAATCAGCTGAATTAAACTATTACACTTATATAGACAAACATGATTTGTACTTATACAGCAAATTTTGCTGCTCTGGCATGAATACAATGTTAACAGTGGTTGCTATGGAAACCGTACATCACGATTACCGGCCCACTTTTGTTCATGTTTGCAAAAAGTCGATGTTTAATGATGACGTTGCATTTGATAGTTTACCGTGCTTTTTTCACCAAACTTTTTATGAGCAAAGTTCAATAATGTTTGCGGTGAGCAAATAACGTTATATTAGTGTGTGACGTCACTTTTTGGCGTAAAGCGGCCATATTGTTTAGTGGGTATGCTTAAAATGCGAAGGGAACAACGGTATTCGATAAATTGTATGTTTGGAACGGACTATAAAAGAAAGAAACACTACTTAGAGCAGAAAGCGCATATGGCAACAAGAAAATTAAGAAAACGGCAATCAAAAAGTAGTATGTATTATTTCGACACGACCAGAAAAGCGTCCATGTCGACTCGCGTAGCGTAACGTCAAATAACGTCATACTGTCTAAAATGATCGCCGTGGTAGAAAAGAGTAGAATTCGTGAGATTCACAACATATCGAATTGTAGTTTCGGCACAATTCACCGCATTATACACACAGAACCGACAACTAGACGCCCATATGCCAGGTAGATTCCAAAATGTTTAAAAACTAGCCGACTGTGGCATGAATGCGTACAGCATGACGTTGTTATGACGTTGGGCCGGTTTTACTGTTGTTACCTTAGAAACGCACGTGATTTAATGCCTAAATTTCATTTTATTCAAATTTTGTGCATATGTTAACTATATGTTAATTTACAACATGCACAGAGAACATAAATTTCCAATGACAATTACAAATTTGGCAACACTTTTCCTCGAACTTTCTGAATCCCCCTCGTATGTCACGTTTCAGGTGAGCGTTCTCGTGACCATTGATTCTCTTTTATAAAGCTCATTTGCGCTGGACACCGTAGTTAAGAGGTTAAGAGCTCTGATTTCATAGCTTCGCTAAATTATTCATCACCTAACCGCAGTGTCTTGTTCTGGTTCGAACCACACACAGAGCATATATGAGAAATGAAATTATCTTGAAACGAAGATTTTAAATCTACTCTTAAAGTTTAAGCTCGGGATTCGAACTCTACAGTCTTATGATTATATGAGAATAAAAAATATAATTGTCTTATAGACTACTCAACTCAGTTGAGACTGAAAATTATCATGCTCATAAATGTTTAAATGTCGACCGTATTGTTGGCATATTAACATTTATTAGCAGGATAATTAACTGGCTTTAGTAATCAACATCTGAAATTTCAATCAGTTTATAGACTGTTTCAGTATCTATGAGATATTGAAATTTCATTCTCAGCTCCACTGAGCATGAAAAAAGTTGAATAGCCTCGGAGCATGAGGTTAAACACTCAATACCCGAAGTAAAGTTTCTAACTCGAAACTCGGTAGTCGAATGCAAAGATGCGGGCCACCGAGGAATAAATTACAAAGCCCAAACCCTGGTCTGATACACTGCGTCGAACAAGAAGGTGTTTAGAATATGCACAAGAGTAATTAAGCGAAGAAAATATCGAATTAGCAACAACCTGCAGGTAGACAAGAAACACTTCGCTGTAGGTTGTCGCCTAGTCGATTAGGCTTCCCATCACCACTCTCCGCGTTGCAACATGTGTAATGTTGCATCAATCGGCGCTGTTAGAAACTTGGTTGCATCAAGGGCATACAGGGAGAAGATATTTGGAAGAATTCATTCACACTGGCTTGTCTGGCAACTCAACGTTGGACATTAAAACTTATCACTCACTGATCGACCACCTGATTAGTGGTGGGCTGAGTCTGCCTATTTCGGATGCCATAATATATTTATGCAGGTAGAAGTCCCATTTAATGCAGACAGCGTTTCGACATGACAAAAGCTGTTGAGTTGGACATATAGAATCAAATGAAATAAAAACTTAGGACATCCCAGACGCATGCCAACTTTGAATTGAGTCGTGGAAGTAAATATCATCATCATCATCATCATCATCATCATCATCATCATCATCATCATCATATCCGTATTATTGCCCTTTGTCCTCATCTTACGGTTGGACTTGTTTGACAATTCGCCTTTTAAGACAAGCTCTTCACTCTGGTCGATTCTGCGGATCAGTCTGTGTTTCAGCAATGTCCATTCCGAGCTTTTTCTGTAATTTTTCATGTGAATATGAAAATAAGTTTACAAAGACAGACACTGCTGTCAGTGTCATAGTCAAAGAGAAAGGCATGTGGAACATATGGTTATGACAATACTGTGAAATCCGACAGATGCTATTTACAATAACAAATGCTCATTTTTTCGTGGGTCAACCCTAAATTGCTTCTGTTCCTGAGATAAGATACATTTATATAACATGAATGCATAATACTAGGTAATATCAGTTGCCGCATTCGTGTTTCTCTGATGGAAATCAATTTGTCTCGGGTCAGTATAAATGTATTCAAAAGAAAGTGTACATTGTCAGTTTGAAAAATTGTTATCTCATTTCCTTTCGGCGGTGACTTAGTCAAGGGAATTAGTATTTCCTTCCAGATGGTTCAACTTTTTAACAAGAAAGTCGTAGCGAATTGACGTTTCTAAAGGTGCGTTCTCAGTCTAAGCTATAAAAATAGTCTGCGTCGTGAGAAAACTGCCTCAATGCAGTGCTGTTTTGACCATGGACATATATATTAAGAAATCTATTTAATGTCATATATTTTAGTTTGCATTAGGAGTTGTCTTTTAGATATGCAATGCTTTTAGTTTTAGCACAAGTTATGTAACGGTACTATCATTTGGCGTGTTGTCTACAATAACAACAATCAATGAATGGGCACAGTTGAGTTTGACATCGTCATAATCACCAATTGTCGATCTCTTTCTTGGTCACAAATGTTATGTTTGTTTTTCGCTATTGTCTTATGTATCCTTTTAGCCAGACCTTGGGTTCGTTCTGTATTATATGCTAGAAAAAAAAAAAGAAAAGATTCCTTTGATTGTAATATTTAGTTATAATTATGCAGAAAATAAGAAAAATAAACCAACGTGGGATTATTTTCACTCAGCGTCGCTTTCAGTCTAAGCTTATGGGTTGTTTTCGTTCTTTTTCTTTTTTTTCTTTTTTCTTCATTCAAATGCTGCCAGAGATACACCAGTAATATTCTTTGTGTGTGTGTGTGTGTGTGTGTGTGTGTGTGTGTGTGTGTGAGAGAGAGAGAGAGAGAGAGAGATTATTTCGCATCAAAATGGTTAAATATTTTGATGACAGTAGTTTAACATCACTAACGGCATTCAACATTTAAATACATCTACTAATTTGTAAGTTTTTAGACAAAATTTGGTCTGTAAAATCAAATATTGCGCAGATGACGTTGTGCTTAATTCCAATAAATTTATTACAACAGATCGTTCGAAAGCATATAAATAAGTTTTGCCCAACTAATGAGCATGGGTTACATTTGCCCCGATCATCGCACTATTTTTCGGTATGTGATTTTTCATACGATTTTTAGACATAGTAGGTGATCGTGGGCTACGACGTAAGTGTTTACGATTCATACTGACATCGTGCGATTTCGTCGACGTTCTGAGTCAGAACTGTACGGAGATCGTACGGAAATCGTAGCTCTGTCACACTTTAAGTGAAAATCTTAAGGAGCCCGTGCGATGTCCGTGAGCAGTCCCTACGAGCCCTCGTGGCCTTCTTACAATCGCCACGTACTATTGTTGTCCCCAATTTATCATAACAAATCGTGCGGTGACCGCACGATCACCGCAGGGTCTCCGTACGACGCCCGCTCGATGGGTCTACGGGCTACGGTCTTACGATTTTTTAAACATTTTTAAAAGTGCAGACAATTACAAAATCGTAGAGGCTACGGAGATCGCAGGAAGCCGTAGAATCGTAGAGACATCGTCATGGGGTCACCCTGCGGTGACCTTACTACAATGGCAAAAAAATGGCATCGTACGATTATCGCAAGCTAATCGTGGGCCGTATGTAACCTAGGCATTAGATACGATTAACACTTTCACTGCCACCGACGAATGTAGTCGTTCTACGGGTATATATGCACGTTACATTACAGTCTGTTACTTTCTTTTGAGTGTAAGTTTCGTTCTGATCAAGGCCTGTTTTGTGTAGGATTGCTATGGACACCGTGCAATGCGTCAGCGGCATAAGAATATGTCCACTGAAATAATAACAAAATAATAAAATATAATACCGGTCACTTACATTTTATCGATTTTTCTTAAAAACTAAAAATATTTTGAAAATTCTATTGAAATCTCAAAATAGACAAATCTTTCATCAACTAAGGGCAGTGAAAATTTTACAGAATTGTCCTCATAGCATGCAGGGCGCCCCATTAAAAACCCGTACCCCCATTTTCTAAATTCGCAAATTACTTTTTTTAAAAATGCGACATTTTGAAACCCCCATTTTCGGCATTCAAACCTTTTCATTTCAAAAGGTAAACCCATATTGAACACGGTCGTGCAAAAATCTGGATTTCCCTAGCATCACTTTTGTCAAATATGCACAAAATGTGAAAAATTACCCCACCAAGCAATGCAAATTCTTGTTATTTTTTTAAATTGAGGGTATATGTGTTTGTCAGTGAATTATGCCATATTGTGTAAATATACATTAGGTGTCTCCAGTAAAAATGACTTGTTGGGTCTACGTGGGACATTGTTCAAAAATAAGAATAGTAAATTGATTTACGATCGGAAACAAAATGACCTAAGAGCAGGCTCCAATGAAGCACATGCGCAACAACAAAAAAAGCAAAACTCGTTTATGTTGACAACATCTATTTTGCTTCGATTTATAGCAAGGAATTTGCAGTAAACTACATAGGAAACTTTATTATATACTAAGTCATAAAATAAAGAGAAATATTTTTCGAATATAAGTTATATTTGAAATGTTATATTTTCATGTGACAAAATGTTTATTGTGAAAATATAACTTTTTTGGATTGCCTCTGCCTTTTCCATTTGCTTACTGCATGCCACCTCAGAATTTCAAATGCCTATACTGTTTTATTTGTGAACGAAAACATAAAGTGTGGGTATTCATTTTCGTAATGAGACCATAAACGTTTTGGTACCAAAATTAATATTGCTATTTTTTCATATTTCACACCTCCTCACTTCTATGGTTTCTTTAACAGTTTAAGTTAGTAGTACCATCTAATCCATCTTCATCTATTGAACGTATTGTATTATAAAGAAATACAAAGGCAGGACCGCGTCGCGAATGAAAACCAGAGGACCAATGGTCCTGTAAACGCTCACCTGAGATCTGCTGCATATACCAATAAACATGTTTGAAAAGTATGGTATTTAACCCCAGTGCAGGGGCAGATGACGCCCTTGGGCCATTTTCTTTTTTCAGAATAATCAATATTCTGTCCATTTGCCAATTTCCTGCTGGCTTTTCCATTCGAATGACATTTTAACAGTTTTCCCCATTCAAATGCATAGGCAACCCATGTTGACCTTGCCATAAACTTGATCAAGGTCATCACAGGGTCATGATTTATATATACATTGGAGTACTTTAGCCATCGATGCTTCACGCCAAGTTTCCTTGAAATCAGTCTATTGGTTTCAGAGAAGAAGATTTTTGAAGGGTTTTTACCATATATGGGCATGCCGGCCATCTTGGTCATGTGACCTAAATTATTAATATATACATTGGTTCCCCCACCCTATGGATGCTTCACATAAAATTTGGCTTTAATTGGCCAAGCGGTTTCAGAGGAGATGATGTTTGAATAACATGGTAATATACATGCATATTGCCCCCGGGGTGGGGCCATATAAGCCCTTGGGTTCAACTTTTTTTCAGAATCATTAATATTCAGTCCTACTAACTATTTCCTGCAAGATTTTCACCTCAAATGAAGTTTTAAAAGTTTACCCCATTCAAATGCATAGGCAACCTAAGTTGACCTTGTCATAAAATAGGTCAAGGTCACCAGAGGGTCATGATTTATATACACATTGTAGTACTTTAGCCATCAATGTTTTATGCCAAGTTTCCGAAATCGGTCCACCAGTTCTGGAGAAGAAGATTTTTGAAGGGTTTTTACCAAATATGGGCATGGCGGCCATCTTGGTCATGTGACCTAGATTATTTATATACACATTGATTTCCTCATTCTATAGATGCTTCAGATAAAATTTGGCTTTGATTGGCCAAGCCGTTTCAGAGGAGAAGACGTTTGAATATTACGGAGATATACATGTATATTGCCCCGGGGTTGGGGCACATGAGCACCTGGGGTCCAATTTTTTTCAGAATCATTAATATTCAGTCCTACTGCCCATTTCCTGCAAGACTTTCACTTTAAATGACATTTTAAAAGTTTTCCCCATTCAAATGCATTGGCGACCTATGTTGACCTTGCCGTAAAATAGGTCAAGGTCATCACAAGGTCATGATTTATATACACGTTGTAGCGCTTGAGCCATCAATGCTTCATGCCAACTTTTGTTGAAATCGGTCCACCGGTTCTGGAGAAGATTTTTGAAGGGTTTTTACCATATATGGGCATGGCGGCCATCTTGGTCATGTGACCTGGATTTGTTATATACACATTGGTTCCCCTTGCCTACAGATGCTTCATATAAAATTTGGCTTTGATTGGCCAAGCGGTTTCAGAGAAGAAGATCTTTGAAAATGGTGGACGACGGACGGACGACGACGACGGACGGACGCCGGAGCATGGGTATACTATAAGCTCACCTGTGAGCCTTCAGCTCAGCTGAGCTAAAATATCCAGGCCCGAATCCATCTTCCAGCCCCTCCTACCCCCCCCCCCCTAAAAAAATCAAATGGTCACTCCCTTATGAACCAGACTATCAGGCATCGCTTCTTTTGTGCACAGAAATTCTCATTCACAATTCCAGCCGTAAGTCATAGAGTGGGAGATGCTTACGTGGCATTTTACAGCGCCAATGGCTTTCACGAAGCTTCACGGGGAAAACATCTGTATTTTGACGTAAGGGTGCAGTTTTTAAAATGGTGCACCCACACAAGTTTTGAGAAAAGAACAAATCTAACCAATTTTGATTTATGCTATACAATGAGAGAGAACATTAAAAGAAGGAAATGTAATTTTCGTTCATATTTTGTATCTAATGGCCAAGTTATGCAACATTTTCGATGAGGCGTTTTATTGACGTTATTATACATAATAAAAGGGCTATTACACTGATATCGAATTGCGTTTATCTACATTATAAGTGCACATTTGGTGGCCAGTCACGTTTTGTTTAGTTAGGACAGCTATCAGGGGGTGAAAAGAAAAAACTATAAAGACCACACTGATGTGTTTGTCAGCATTATAAATGCTTAATGCTATTTGCTAAATGCTTTTTTGCTAAATGCTTTTTGCTAAATGCTATTTGCTAGATGCTAAATGCGGATTGTAAATTTAATTCACTATGCTGTACATATTATGTTTTTATATTGTTAATTAATGTAAACTATTGTAAAATTATGAATATTCTCCATATCTTTTGTCTTCCCTTTTCAAAATTCTTAGTTACAATTTATCATTTTGCAATACGCATTTAGCAATTAGCATTTAGCAACTAGCAATAAGCATGTCGCCCTGGCCTTCCATAGATATCGATGAATATTGTCCCAAGCTGGGATATCGAAAGTCGAGAGCTTGTGAGCGTTTATAGAAACACATTTACCAGCGGTAGACAATATTATAAGAATCTCACAGTCTCTCACATGAGTGTAAGGGATGGATAGACAAATCTGTCCCTCGGGTCATAGTTTGGCATCAGGAGACTCGTCGTGTGATGCCAAACAATGACCCGAGGGACAGATTTGTCTATTCATCCCTGACACGCATGAGAAATTCTCATTTTAGGTTTAGTCCCACCTCGGCTTTTGGAGTGGGAATTTCTTTCTGAATGTGCCATTTCCTGAGCAATGCCTACCTTTACGTTTATATGCATGGCGGCTATCATTGTTTATGTGAGTTGGAACATTTAAAGTAAACCGTTAAGTGCCTCAAGCCAAGAAACTATACAACATAACATGCTTTGATTGACTGATTGATTGATTGATCAATCGCTCGATTGATTGCTCGATCGCGATCGATCTCTCGGGTGATCGATCGAGTGATTGATCGATGAATTGATTGTTCGAGTGATTAATTGGTCGATCGGTAATTGATCGATCGAGTGATTGAATGATCGATCGGTAGATTGATTTATCGAGAGATTGATCGATCGCGATCGATCGAGTGATTGATCGATTGATTGACCTATTGTTTGATCGATCAAGAGATTGGTCAATCGAGTGATAGTCGTAATGCAACGGAAGTCACTTCTCATAATACTGTGTGTTTGTTTGTTAATGTGTTTATATATTTTTGTTAGGTATTGCAGCCTCTTCAGCTAGTAAAAGCAATGCAAAATCTCCTTCTCCTTTTGCAAACTCACGAAAGGTTGGCATTGAAAGCGCGAGCAAATTAGGGGCGACGCACATTAGACTACATGCGATTCAGCGGTTTACGGTGATTACGACAGTTTTCATTACATGAAGACAGTAACCGAACGAAACAACACGCAATGTAAAAGAGTATCGATCCGCAGCAAATTCATGCGGAAAGATTATATCAACCTTGGCTGCGGATCTTACGGGCCCTGTGAATGATACACGTACAGGTACGGACATTACGGATAGGATACGAATCGTTATGGATATAGGATAGGAATGATCACAATCAGACAGAAATTTCCTAAAAAAATACGAGAGGAAAAATGTCAATCAAGGACTTATACAAAGAGAACATATCGTAAGCCAATTGCAATGGGATTACATTTGCTATCAACTTGATTTGATGGGGAGTCAGAAGTATTTTTTTTTTTTCTTTAGAAAAAAAAATCAACAACAACAGCAAATGGACTGAATATATCGCAAATAATAATCTAGGACAAATACATTTTGTTTGCTCGTAATAGATCCTTATACAACTAAAATAGGATCGCGTCCAGGCTCGCAAGCACCACCCTCACCCCATTGAACTCTTATGAATGCTCCCTAACAAACTGTTAGACATATTTATCGCTTCTCTGTCTATACAATTAACCAAAAACCTGTTAAGTTTCGTAGTGTTTTTTGTTCTCCCTCAGTTTACAATTTGTGTAAAGACAAGAGATAAACTGAAATCCAGAAAGAAATGTTATGGTGGTACAAACATATGTTATACAAACATATGAGCCGTCTCGTGGGAAAACCAACAATGTGGTTTTCGAACAGGTCTGACACAAACCGGCCTGTACAGTCACAGAAGATTGCTCGAGACTGGAAATTTTGGATTTAGAAAGAAGAGGAATTGTTCTACATGTATCTGTGTAGCGAAAACAAAGACGCTATCTGCGTCTTTGGTTTCACATATGCAGATTGTTGGTTTTCTCATGAGGCGGCTCATATATAAAGGCAAGATCATTTAAATGTGGAATATAAACTGGCCACTTAATCACTCTAGTCCGCCCACCCGAATGCACGTTGCTTGTTGTAAACTCGTAATTTGAGTAATGAATACGGATTAATTCAATGTGTTCCGAATTCGTAATGCTTTTGCACACTCAGTTTATTTGAGAATAATAATTAAACCATCAGGAGAACATGTCCGCGAAATGTATACCCCCTTAACCCCCACTTTTATATGATATGCATATTTTTCTTATTGTTAATCCAAAATACAGATTGTGGGTACTCGTTAAACGAGGCGGTTTGACGTGAACCCACAATCAAGGATTTGAGCAAGAGTAAGAAAAATATGACACAGAGACAAGCAAAGTTCTGCTTGCGGCTGTGCCAGGTGGTTTTTCTCGGGGTTCTCCCTTTTCGAACCATTTACTGATTGGTCCGTCTCATGTGAGCTGAAATAATGTTGAATGGGATGTTAAACTGAATGAAAAATCACTCTGATAACAACTCATGCCAACTGAATGTAGCATTGCGAAAACTTGCCCATGCAATATACAGAGATTTTTAAAGTTGTAAAAAATCTTTGATATTTTTCTTATTTTTGCTCAAAACATAGGTTGTGGGTACACGTTAGAACCCACGCTGAGGCGGTTCTAACGAGTACCCACAATCTATGTTTTGGAGCAAAAATAATAAAAATAGGTATACCCCTGCAAACTCCAGTTTTACTATATAAAAGTGGGGTTTAAGGGGGTATTCATAGCACGGACATGTTTTCCTGATGGGGTTGCATTTATGGTATGGTCAACCGAATGTAGGGATGGGAAACTCTGGCTTTAACTTTATAGCAAATTTGAAAGTATAAAATAAAGCAGTAGATCTGCTGCACAATATTGCTTTTAGCCATATAGAAAGTGCAAATACAAGATTTCTTTCTCATAGTCATTTAAACTCTGACGCCCCCCCCCCCCCCCCCCCCGAAAAAAAAAAATCATGTCGCTCATGTTCCATACATGTAAAAACACAGGCTTAGCAGGTGAGCTTATAGTGTGCCAATAACACGGTGAATGTCATTAAAGACTTAAAGACTTGGAAACACAGGAAAGACTATAAAAGTATCGTAATATAAGTAAAGCCAAGGTTACACTTGAACTACGATTAACTTGCGATGATCATACGATGCCATTTTTTGCATTTTCGTGCGGTCTCCGCAGGGTGACCCTACGACGCCCCTACGATTCTACGGCTTCCTACGATATCCGTAGCCTCTACGATTTTGTAGTAGTCTGCACTTTTACAAATTTTAAGAATCGTAAAACCGTAGCCCGTAGAAACGTCGTAGGTAGCATCATCGTACGGGCGCCTTACGGAAACCCTGCCATGATCTTCCGGTCACCGCACGGTTTTATGATAATTTGGGGACTAAAATAATAAGATAATCGTAGACCTTTAGGGTGATCGTGCGGCATCCGTACGGTTATATCACAAGTTTATTAAAATCGTACGGACACCTAACACCGTACGGCTATCGTAGGAAGACCGCAAGAAATCGTAAGGACTCCTCACGGCCATCGCACGGGCTCCCTACGATTTCAACTAAAAGTGTGAGGAGACCCTTTGATTTCTCTACGATCTCAAAACAGTTCCGACTCAGGACATCGAAGAAAGCTAGAACAAGAAATCGAACGATGCCCGTATGAATTGTAAGCACCTACGTCGTAGCCCATGATCACATTCGATTTTTAAAAAATCGTAGGGAAATCGCGGACCGAAAAATCGTACAATGATCGGGGCAAATGTAACCTACTAGGCATGACCCCTTGCGGCCTCCCTACGATCGCTGTACGATTTTTGTTCCCAGATTATCATAAAAAAAATCGTGCGGTGACCGCTCGATTATCGCAGGGTATCCGTACGGTGCTCGTATGATGCCCTACGACGTGTCTACGGTCTACGGTCTTACGATTTTAAAATTTGTAATAGTGCAGACTATTACAAGATCGTAGAGGCTACGGAGATCGTAGGAAGTCGTAGAATCGTAGGGACATCGTAAGGTCACCCTGCGGAGGCCGCACGAAAATGCAAAAAATGACATCGTACGATCATCGCAAGCTAATCGTAGACCAAATGTAACTGAGGCATCAGTCAGAAGTCCAAGGGACTCCGTACGATATCCACTAACAGTCTGCGGAGACCCTACGACTACCGTGCGGCCTCCTTGCGTTTTGTATCAAAACGTATAGGGACTCCGTACGGACAACGCACGGGATCCGTACGATATCTACGTACTATCTGCGGAGACATACGACTGCCGTACGATCGCCTTGCGTTTTTGTATGAGAACGTCGACATATGGCAGATCAAAAAATCGCACGATGCCCGTATGAATTGTTAACACATACGTCGTAGCCCACGATCTCCTACGATGTCTAAAAATCGTAGAGAAAATCGCAGACCGAAAAATCGTACGCCGTGGTCGTGATGATCGGGACAAATGTAACCTAGGCTTAAAGCATTATTATTATTATTAAATGCTTGTTAAAGTTGTGTTAGTGTCTTACAGTCCTCTGTGCCCAGAATTACAATGCTCCCTTCTTTTAACGTTAAGGTGGCGAATTTCAGCATCCAAAAAGATGCATATAAACTATACTGAAATCAAACTTGTCGGTTTTATTATGTAAATAGCATTTTATTATCAGTTATTGATTTTAACCGTACAATATCGTTTCAAAATTTGTCACCTTAACTAAGGTGGGCCTTAACTTTAAGGAAGCAGTGTAATTCTGGGCCAAGGTGTGCAAAGAAAATTAGCGCGCAAGTAGTGTGCAAGAACCAGGTGTTTTAATATCAGATCAAACAGGGTCTAACAACTCGTCTTCGCAAAAAGTCATTGTATTTGTATTTCGTCTATGATCAGATGATAGCGATAGTAGTACAGAAACTTTAAGTGTTATACCAGATGGACCTTCTGGATTTTATTCAAAGTGATTGACATTTGAGCCGCCTCATGTGAAAACAAACAATCCGCATAGGCGAAAACAAAGACGCAGATCAGCTTCGCGGTAGCCGCGAAGCTTCGCGGTAACCGCGAAGCTGATCAGCGCCTTTGTTTTCGCTACTTGGATAGTACAATGCTTATACTTTCTAAAACCAAAATTTCTCTAGCCATCTTCTGTGCTTGTACATCTTGATTTGTGTTGGACCTGTTCAGAAACCACATTGTTGGTTTTCTCATGAGGCGGCTCATTTATTGGTTGTTAATGAACCATATCTAATCGCGAATCTTGTTAAATTGTGTATCAACTAGTGAAATGTTTATAAATTAGGCCATTGAAATCTTTCTTGCGTAATAAAGTCTGTGAATGAATGATTATGAAATCTGTCTGAATTCCGAATATGTAAACGTGTACAAGATTTTTTTTATAATTCAGTTTTACGTCCCTTTCAAGATTATTTCAGCTCATATGAGACGGGCCAATCAGTAGGTGGGGCGAAAACGGGAGAACCCCGAGAAAAAAAAACCACCTGGCACACCCATTATTTATGTTTTGATATTATCAAAATTAATATAATAATAACGATAATTAATTAGTTTAATTTAGTGTCACGTATCAAAAGCATATTTGAAACTAACATATTTGACACCCAGCCGAGTGTGGCTTATGTGGCACTTATTTACAGTATAAGTCATATGGGAGCGCGGTGGCGTAGTGGTAGAGCGTCGGACCCCGAATCGATAGGTCCTGGGTTCGATCCCCACAAGCGGCACCGTGTTGTGTCCCTGAGCAAGACACATTAACTCCCAGAACGCATTTGCTCCGGCCGACATGACTGAAAAATTGTTAACTGGGACGTTAAGCCTCAATACAAAAAATATATACGTATATATACATATATAAAACAGGCGGTATGGAATGGGTGACGCACAATGAAAAGTACACAATAACATGAATAATAAATCGCTGTAGGAGAAAACTCCAAAATCTAAAGCCCCTATCTCACTGGAATGCGACAACTAGAGACTAGTTCGCGAATACTTCGCGACTATTTCGCGACAAAGATTAAAGATATAAACACAACTTTGCAGTCTCATTGAATAGACATTTATGCGACAAATTCGCGAATTTCGGTCTAATTTTGAAAATATATCTCGCGATTATCGCGACTTTCCCGCGAATGTAACTTATTTTCATTTAAATTCGTACGACAGTCGCGCGACATTCGTGCGAGTGTCGCACGCCATTCGTACGAATGTCGCTTAGTTTTATTTTCTCGCCAGATAGTCGCGAGGTTTTTGCAAGACTGTCGCGCGACCGTCGTGCGACACTCGCACGACATTCGTACGAGTGTCGCGAAAATTTCGCATTGTAAATTCGCCAAAATTTCGCGGCGACAAGTTCGCGACACTCGCACGAACGTCGCACGACAGTCGCGCGACAGTCTTGCGAAATGTTTTGGCGAATTAATTCCCATAAAATTTTCAAACATGTTTAAAAACTTCGCGACCAGTTCGCGACTAGTTCGCGACACAAGAAAATTCTCACGACACTCACGCGACACTCGCGCGAATGTCGTGCGAAAGTCCGCGACAAAAATTCGCAAAACAATTCGCATTCCAGTGAGATACTAGCTTAACCTCAACTTCGTTGTCATTTATCGGTTTGCATGTCTACAATACCACGTGATTCTCAGTAGTGATTTAGTGAATGAACATTATTTACAGGTAATGACATAAAAATGACAAAGACGCCATATAAAGGTATAAAAGATTTAGAATATCAATTAATTATTTTTATTGTTGTACACAAATAGACACGACCCTGAATGGACCAGATCTGCAATCCGTCAGGTACTGGCTTACCACAAGGCTGGTACCGGGGCGTCAAATAATTCTTCCACACATAACCACAGAACCTCGAGGTACATTTGTGCCTACGGGGTCTAAATGTGCGCAGCAATGATGCACACATGCATAAACTGTGACGGGTCTTTGTCGAAAGCAAACGATCGAGATGGCTAGAGTTCGTACATGTACATGTAACCCGAAAATTGTACTATAAGGCCAACCTTCGCCGTCATAACCTGTAAATAATGTTTTTCACTAAATCACTACTGAGAATCGCGTGGTATTGTAGAATTTCAAAGATCGGTGCGCGTTTCGCGAAAAGTTTAAACATTTTTTTTTTTTTATTTTTATTATTATTATTATTATTATTATTATTATTATTTATTTTTTTCTAAAAGCTCGGCTAGTCTCGGGTGTGTGTTTTATACGATTCGACTAAGTTCCACTGGCGTGCGCTACAGTGCGCTGAATACGCTTTCAACGCGTTTGGCACAGATTTTAGGCACACCAGTGTACGCGAGGTTACGAGATATTGCTGCAGAAACTTGCCCAAAGCGTGTATGAAACGAGCGTTTAACGTTTGTTAATAAACGTTGTGCAATAGGACATGGCTCAAAAACTCAAGTCATTTCACGAGGAAACTTATTACGTAAATTGTGTGATTTGCATGGGGTTTAATGTCCCAGTCAACAATATTCCAGTCATGTGTGAATGGCTGACGAGGCATGGCCCATCACCATTCTCGAAAATATGCTCACTGCTCTTAAAGGATCTCAGTTTTATTGGAAAAGGTCCCTCAGGACCTTTTCCACAGTGTTTACTTTGAATATGAAGAAAATTGTACCCATGATCGACTGCTCCCTCTCAATTACGCGTTTTGTCACATAAAGCGCTTAATAAAAACTAGTAAACCCGTCTATATCGACTAGACAGTTCACCGCAATCAATTTAATTTATCCAGTGTTGACACTCCCCATCAAATAGCGGTAAATATCGATCGTGGAGACTGCTTATCATAGCGCATCTAGGTTAAGATCGTAGGTACCTGACGAGGGGTACAGAAACTATAGGAACTCTATATGACTGGCTTGTAGTCCATCACATGGGACCCGTGGGTCTGTTTCTGGTAATGAGGCTGCATGTCAAAATTCAGAACTCTGTCACGAATTGACTGCACTGCAAAATAGTTTTCTATAAAGCGACATGATATTGATTGTAATCGTGTTCCCTTTAGTATTGGCTTTGATTCCATACCATCAGAAATTTTGGTCTATGCCTTGAGTGACAGATACACACACTGGTCGAGCGTTCATAACAAGAAACGGCATTCATGTATAGGAAACGAAACTGAAACGTATGAGAATCGAAATTAATGACGAACCAGAGAATCAACAACACTGAAATCTAGAGCAAAAGTAATCTCTTATAACAAACGGCTGCTGACCTTTTCATTGGTTTCTTTTTTAAGAAGCCAACTTGTTTTTATTTGCTATTACTGCAGCTGGTGTTGTGCCGTGTGGCGGCCCTAAAAAGTCTCCCCGTACATCATCCATAGTGCAGATTATATTTTCCTTTTGGTCTGAGATCAAAGAGGATATTTTGAGAAATCAGAAAATTATCATCGGTTTAGATTCATATTCTAACCAACGTTCACTATATTTGGCCACATTTTGATTATACTAGTCTTGTATCGACTAGCCTGCTGATAGTTGAATAATTACTGTAACTCTCTTTGGCTCCATGTTGCCAAATCTAAAGGGTCATTGACGAGGCTTGAATAGCCGAAACGGTGGCATGGCCCATCACCATTCTCGAAAATATGCTCACTGCTCTTAAAGGATCTCAGTTTTATTTTTATTTGAACTGTAAGTATCATCTGAGACTAGTTAAGACTTTCCCTCCTTGTAAATATATCAACTAACTTTATGATAAAGTTGCTTCATGCCATGCCAGGTTCCACCGGCGCATGTCGTGAGAGAAACCACGGTAGCCACTGGTACCTTTTAACGTCTTTGTTATGGCGTGACCTGGGATTGAACCCGTGACCTCCCGAATCCGAAGCGCACACCTCACCAATTGAGTAGCCTACTACTTGAGCTAAGGGAAGAAATGTCTCAGGTGAACACCAAAGACAGTTACCATTTTGTGCATAATGCATCATTGTTTCGCCTCTTTATGCACAAGTCATTTGTAACCACGGCCCCAGCCCCGGGAGAGGGCGTGGGATAGCTGTGGAAATGAGTGGGGCTTTGACCAAAGTTTTGCCACGGCAGTGCGGGAATACCCTGTGTTTGCTTTATATACTAGGCAAAAAGGGCCGTGAAATGAAAAGATAGCAGGCGGGGCAAAACAGCAACGAGCAGTTCCCTCAAGGTGGGGCTTTTAGCGTGGATTTGCTGGACCAAAAGTCAGTCGCCAGGGCTTGGGGCCGTGGTTACAAATGCCTAGTGCATTACTGTTTGCACAAACAGACGCATGAGAAACCAAACAATCTGCATTGGAGAAAACAAAGACGCAGATCAGCTTCGCAGTAACTGTGAAGCTGATCAGCGCCTTTGTTTTCGCTACATGGATAGTAGATTTCATCTAATTTCTAAATTCAAAATTTCCAGCCTCTAGCCATCTGCTGTCACAGTGTCTGTACAGCCTGGTTTGTGTCGGACCTGTTAAGAAACCAAAATTGTGGTTTTCCCATGCACAGGCTCATTCGATGCTTGATAACGGAGTTGAATACGAGATTTGAGGGAGTAAAGGGGCAAAAGTTTAAATACACATGCAATTGACTTATGTTTCCAAATATTAAAAAATGTTTCGCAATCAGACGATAGATAAAATATATATGGTTTTAAAATATTTGATAACGACATATACTTGTAGGGCTTTAACACAGATAATTTACTTACTACTAATTACACGTAATGTACTTACTACTTGTATCTTTTGTTGTAAAACGAATATATATTATCATATATTTGAGAAATATATTACTCTTTAACGATTTAAGTGTAACTGCAAATCGAAAAAAAAAAAAACATTTGATGAATATATGTTTTCTCAAATATTTGAAGAATATATCAAGTCCTTCTGATTTCGAAAAACATTTGATGAATATATGTTTTCTCAAATATTTGAAGAATACACCAAGTCCTTCTGATTTCGAAAAACATTTGATGAATATATGTTTTCTCAAATATTTGAAGAATATATCAAGTCCTTCTGATTTGGAAAAACATTTGATGAATATAATTATGTTTTCTCAAATATTTGAAGAATATATCAAGTCCTTCTGATTTCGAAAAGATTTGATGAATATATGTTTTCTCAAATATTTGAAGAATATATAAAGTCCTTCTGATTTCGAAAAACATTTGATGAATATATGTTTTCTCAAATATTTGAAGAATATATAGAGTCCTTCTGATTTCGAAAAGATTTGATGAATATATGTTTTCTCAAATATTTGACGAATATATCAAGTCCTTCTGATTTCGAAAAGATTTGAAGAATATATGTTTTCTCAAATATTTGAAGAATATATCAAGTCCTTCTGATTTCGAAAAACATTTGATGAATATATGTTTTCTCAAATATTTGAAGAATATATAGAGTCCTTCTGATTTCGAAAAACATTCGATGAATATATGTTTTCTCAAATATTTCAAGAATGTATCTAAGGTATTCTTCAATAATTTAAGCGAGCCGATTGGCATATTAATTGCATATATACTTTCTCAAATATTTGAAAAATATATTCGAATGGAACTAAATATAACGAATACATGTTTTCTATATCATATTTTACTATATTGATACCTCATTTATACTGGAAAACCATGTTTCTAGTACTCTGTGTGAAATTTCCAACTGGCCCTCCCCTGTTCCGATTTGGCCCTCCCCTGTTCCGATTTGGCCCACCCTAGTTCCGATTTGGCCCTGCCTCGTTCCGGATTGGCCTTGGTTTTGGCTCTTAGTCTCAACTGCAGATTGACGGCATAATGCAGATTGAAAAAATAACGTGTTTTATTTAAATTTGTTCAATGTTACGGCTTTAATTGCTCGTTAACAATACAGGGCGTAGTATAATCTCCTCAGTGGTGATTGGTTCCTTACTCGGCTCCAAAATAACACTTGTGCGTATTGGGTGTGGATTTGATATGTGTAAAAACCTGGTGTAAAAAAAAGATTATTAGTTTCTTATATAAATGGAACATGTCATAAGCCGAGTAAGCAGCTATTTCCATGAAGGCGGTCACTCAGTTTACTAAATATTTAAATACGCACAGAAAAGGCTTAGACAGCACATGCATGTATATCGACACCAAAACACGAATCAAATCGAAATACAAAATAAGTAACTGGCGCAGTTGGTAGCGCATCGGACCTTGGGCCGAGGGATCCCGGTTCGATCTTCATCAGGGGTGTCGTCTGTTCCATTTATACCACATAATGTGGATGCTCCCAGCGGTTGGACTGGAGAATAAGACATACAAAAGAAAAGAATGTGGCATTGAGTAAGTCACATTTTCACAGCTCAATGTGTAAATGTATTATGTAAATTAATGACATTGTTCAAGAACTTAGAAATAACTGTCCGCATGGAATTTTTATATCACTGAATATACCCGAAATATTTGTTTTATGATACGCTGATGACATAGCAAACTGTGCTGACACAGAGCCAATTGAATAAGCAAACAAGGCAATTATAACTATTAAAATACTAAAGAATAAGTTAGGGTCGCTTTCCATTTACGATTGTTTTAAATTATTTGATACAATGATAGTCCCGATTCTGTGCTATGGGTCAGAGATATGGGGTTTAGAAATTGCAAACCAAATTGAAACAGTACATGATAGATTCTGTAAATCTATTCTTAAAGTACCAATTCATACAACAAGTGTATTAGCTAGGGGTGAACCTGGTTTAACATACATGTATTTTATTAGATGTTTAAAGTATTGGTTGAAACTGACAAGAATGGAAGATTTTAGATATCCAAAACAGAGTTACCTAATGCTGAAGAATTTAGATGATTGTAACAGAATAACATGGGCAACCAGTATCAGAAACTTACTATGTAGGTATGGGTTTGGGTATGTATGCGCAAGGGGTTGGAGATATTGATAATTTTATTCAAATTTTCAAAAAGAGGGTTTAAAGATAATCTATTACATGAATGGTACTCTGATGTAAATGAGACCAGCAAAGCGTTTCACTATAAAAATTTTAAATGTATCTTTGAATCTGAAAATTACTTGTCGCTGGATATCCCAGCAAAATATATTCATACATTTTCAAAATTTAGATGTTCCTCGCATAAACTATTTGTAGAGACAGACCGGCATAGAGATATTCCTTACCAGCAAAGAATTTGTTCGCTCTGTACTTTACACGAGATTGAAAATGAATTTTGTGTGCATATTTGTCCTTTGTATTCTGGTGTTAGGGAGCAGTATTTTCCAAAACAGGTATAAATATTGTAGAATGTCCTTAGATATGTTCTATGAAATGATGAAAACAAAAAATGACGTCATTATATCTCAAGTCATGAAATATGTATTCTACGCACTCGTTAAAAGGGAAGAAAATAAAACATAGCAATCAAACCTGTATGTTATATAGGTAAGACAAAGTAACCATTTGTAGAGACAGATCGGCATAGAGATATTCCTTACCAGCAAAGAATTTGTTCGCTCTGTACTTTACACGAGATTGAAAATGAATTTTGTGTGCATATTTGTCCTTTGTATTCTGGTGTTAGGGAGCAGTATTTTCCAAAACAGGTATAAATATTGTAGAATGTCCTTAGATATGTTCTATGAAATGATGAAAACAAAAAATGACGTCATTATATCTCAAGTCATGAAATATGTATTCTACGCACTCGTTAAAAGGGAAGAAAATAAAACATAGCAATCAAACCTGTATGTTATATAGGTAAGACAAAGTAACCATGCATATGATTTTTATAATCTTGTCGAATACACTTATATGTATGTAATTATTTGCCTATTTACGAAGTCGAAATGATAAACATGTTCATTGTTGTATACAGGGCCGGTGGCCTATATTACCTAATAAAATTTGTCATTGTCATTGTCATTGTATTATATATGTTCTTAGTCAGTCACAATAAAAAAAAAACATACAGAGCTTATGTTGATTGTTGATATATTTAGAACGATCAGTAATATAAAGTTACTGTAGATCCATGGGCTGTGAAAACAACATCGAAAATTTAGTACTCAAGGAAAAATGCAAAGTTTATACACGACAGGCCACACACCATTAATCTTTATTATATAACTATAAATAGACAGTATTTCAGACAATGCTTTCAGCCCATTGCATATTTTGTCATATTCTATGACCTGGGGTTTTTCCCATTAAATATATGTTGCTAAATTTAGAACACTGTATCTATCATGGAAATATACATTGATTGATGTCTTGCAGTCCTGCTGATGAACTACAGATGGTATTTATTACTGTTTAATTTATTTGAATTAAGAATTTATGTCCCAATGAACTTTTTTTAGTCATGCTGGGACTTTATGCAAGCTGTTGAAAACAATCCATTTTCAAATGAAAAATATTTTTTCTGCTCATTCTTTTTAAAAGTTTTGTATTAAAAGAAAGTGTTATACAATAAAACAATTGTTGACTATTGAGTCATTGAATATGATGTGATATCCAACAGAGACTACCAATATTGACCTCGGCTTCGCCTCGGTCAATATTGGTAGTCTCTGTTGGATATCACATCATATTCAATGACTCAATAGTCAATAATTGTATATTATTTAGACTTTAAAATTGAAGTGTGTGACTCAATATATGTTTTTAACCATTACGAAAACATGCCCATATGATATACAGTGATTTTTTCAGGTCAAAAATCGATAATTTTCATAGGAAAATTTTTTGATATTTTTCTTATTTTTGCTCAAAACATAGGTTGTGGGTACGCGTTAGAGCCGCCTCGCTGAGGCGGTTCTAACGAGTACCCACAATCTATGTTTTGGAGCAAAAATAAGAAAAATAGGTATACCCCTGCATACCCCAGTTTTACTATATAAAAGTGGGGTTTAAGGGGGTATTCATTGCACGGACATGGTTTCCTGATGGAATCAACGTTTTCAGCTCAGGCTCACCCCTGGATGAAATTGTTTCTGTCCCGAGGCCACCTACGTTACTCCAGATCGATTTTATAAAATTATAAAATACCCCCCCCCCCTTCCCGAAGATAACGTATTGGATCCGAGGTTCCTTTGAACAGAGAGTTATAAATCACTTTGGGTCTCTCATATCATGTACAATCCATTACATTACATTAGGCTAATGGGTGGAGTAAATAGGCGATGCCTCTTGTGACCCATGTCTGCTCGCGATGCACTTGTCCAGTCGATTGAAGAAGTTAACTGTTTTCGCGGAAATAACTTCTTCTGGTAGTTGATTCCAAGAATTCACTACTCTGACACTGCAGAAATTTGATCTCTGAAGAATCCCTTTGTTGAGCCTTGGTTTATACAATTTCTTTGAGTTACCTCTTGTAACTTTAATATCTACCATCTTAAAAAACTTGTCACATTTCACATTCTCTTTACCACTTATGATTTTATATGCCTCTATTAGGTCACCATGATGTCTTCTGTCTTCAAGTGAAGTCAAATTCAACCTTTTCAGACTATCACTGTAAGATGTGTCTTAGTTCTGGTACCATCTTAGTAGCACGCTTTTGATTTTTCTCTAGAATGTCAATATCTTTCCTATAGTAAGGATTCCAGGCTTGAACACAATATTCCATGTGACAACGGACAAAAGTCTTATATAATACAGCAAAACAGCATCCCTGTCTCCTCTGGTGTCCCGCAGGGCTCTGTTCTTGGACCAATCCTATTCTTAGCCTACATTAATGACCTTCCAGAACAGGTAAGGTCAAGAGTCAGACTTTTCGCAGACGACACAGCAATGTATCTATGCATCAGCTCACTCTCAGAAGCAAACATCCTTCAAGAAGACCTCCTGAAACTCGAGAAATGGGAAGAAGATTGGGATATGAACTTTAACCCAGCAAAATGTCAGGTCCTACATGTGACCAGATTCAAGACTCCCATTCCATCCAAATACTTTCTACACAACACTGAACTTGAAAGTGTACCCACTGCCAAGTACCTTGGGGTCACAATATCAGAAGACCTCAGCTGGGGAAATCACATAAATAACATCACCAAAAAAGCAAATCAAACGCTGGGCTTTCTCAAACGCAATATCAAAGTTCGTAACCAAGACCTCAAATCCACAGCCTACAAAACACTTGTCAGACCACAGCTGGAATACGCCTCCTCTGTATGGTCTCCCCACACCGACACTGACATAAAAAAGATAGAATCTGTTCAACGGAGATCGGCCAGGTGGGCTACCCATGACTACAGGTCCACCTCCAGTGTTACTGAAATGCTTAATAAACTTTCCTGGCGTCCATTAGACCAAAGGCGAATAGATACCCGACTGATCATGCTGTACAAGATCACATATGATCTTGTAGCAATCCCCCTAACTGACTATCTCACACCAAATCGCAGGCAGTCCAAATTCATCCACCCGCTGGCATACAGACAAATCAGCACTACTACCAATTACTGCAAGTATAGCTTTTTTCCAAGAACTGCAGTACATTGGAACGCTTTACCCATCAGTATTGTCATGCTCCCCACCGTGGCACAGTTCAGTCATGCTGTTTGCCAGGTGGTGCATGTGTCTCCCTAATCACCAGATTCTGTTTTTTATCTTTTAAACTATACTAACACTCTTCTTTCACTGTACAAACTCATTTCACCCACTTCACTTTTCTTTTATTTCAGCTAACCCCCTTTAGCACTTGGTATACCGGAATTCCTTCTGAAGTCCTCTGATGAGGTTAAGAAGTAGTGGAAGATAGATAGATAAAAAAACTGGATACCTCAAATGTTGAGAATGTTCTCTTTATGATGCCAAGGGCAGATGATGCCTTCTTGGCTGCCTGAACACACTGTATACTCGGTTTTAAATCGTCTGATAAAGTGCAAATAGGAAACAACAAGTAGGTGCCACAACAAGTATTTTGTTGCTCTTCATCTCCTTGGAATTTGTCACCAGTTTGCCTTGGAAAATTTCAAAATTGTCATGGGATTTCCGTTTAAACTCTCAACCGAAGGAGAAGCCGAAAAGGGGGTGAAACGACAATGGCGTGACACGAAAATCATGCGAACAGTGAATATAAAGGTACAATATTTTACCCCTTAAAAACGGCGGGAAATGCTGTCAAAAAGTCAAATTATCCTACACATCATTAGACTGTTTAGTCTATCAAATATATTCTGACATTAGTGACAAGTGTAATGTGTGGACGCACAGCTTGGTGGGTTCCTTAATAAAGACTCAATGTCGAGTTTTTTTGCCGTTCTTGATTTGAAAAAAAAGGAGTTTCAGCAGGGAGCGGTCCTCCTTAACCTTCTTCTACAAGATACACTCTGGTACAGTGTCTCTTGATAAAGACAAATACCTGACCCCGGCACCCAATCTAAGGCATACTCGGGCATCACATGAATCACAATACACAAGACCATTTGCCTATAGTGATGCCCTGAAAAATTCCTTTTTCCCCAGAACTATTCCGGTTTGGAATAGTCTCCCTTCTTCAGTGGTCCTATCTAAGACCATTGAGGAATTTAAGGCTTCTATTTAAATCATTAGCCCAGAGGCATGCGTTTTAGTATGCCTCTCATCTATATCTTGTAAATAGTTTTAATGGTCCACCCCAAATGTTTTATTATCCCCTGACTAAATTCTAAATTTAGCCACCCACCCCACACCTGAGGTGATGATCAGAAATTGATCGACTCGGTATCAGAAGATAGATAGCTGAGTTTTTTGGATGCCCACAAATCACTTTCAAAGTTGTACGGAGGAGATGATGAAAATAATCTATCTATCTTCTGATACTGAGTCGATCAATTTCTGATCATCACCTCAGGTGTGGGGTGGGTGGCTAAATTTAGAATTTAGTCAAGGGAAAATAAAACATTTGGGGTGGACCATTAAAACTATTTACAAGATATAGATGAGAGGCATACTAAAACGCATGCCTCTGGGCTAATGATTTAAATAGAAGCCTTAAATTCCTCAATGGTCTTAGATAGGACCACTGAGGAAGGGAGACTATTCCAAACCGAAATAGTTCTGGGGAAAAAGGAATTTTTCAGGGCATCACTATAGGCAAATGGTCTTGTGTATTGTGATTCATGTGATGCCCGAGTATGCCTTAGATTGGGTGCCGGGGTCAGGTATTTGTCTTTATCAAGAGACACTGTACCCGAGTGTATCTTGTAGAAGAAGGTTAAGGAGGACCGCTCCCTGCGAGACTCCAGGGATGGCCACTCAAGTTCGTCTAGCATTTCACCGACGCTACTGGTGTTCCTCCATCGCCTGCAGGTCCACCGGGCAGCAGTCCTCTGCACCTTCTCCACCATCTCAATCTGAGTTTCATGATAGGGATGCCAAATAGGAGCTGCATACTCAAGTTGAGGCCGAACCAATGTTTTGTATGCAACTTCCTTAGTATGCCTAGGTGCCAGTGCCAAATTGCGCCGAAGAAAACCCAGAGTCTTAGTTGCCTTGCATGTAATTTCAGAAATGTGTTGACCCCAATCAAGATCATCTGTGATAGTTAAACCGAGGTATTTAGCGGACTGAACCTGTTCTAATGTTTGCTGATGCAGTGTGTAATTGAAATCTATATGCCTGCTTGGATGTAGCCGCGTCACCCTCATTGAATGACATTTGCTAACATTGAATTTCATTTGCCAATCCATTTCCCATTTGGCCAAGCTATTCAGGTCATCTTGTAAAATTTGACAATCCAATGGTGACTTGACATTTCTGTATAAAACACAATCATCAGCAAATAGCCGAACAGATGACCTGATGTTGTCAGGAAGATCATTAATGAAAATAAGAAATAGGACCGGTCCTAAAACCGATCCTTGTGGGACACCAGAAAGAACCGGGACTGGATCTGAGGCACGGCCATCTAATACCACTTTTTGAGAGCGCTCAGAGAGCCACGAGTCGATCCACTTATGCGTAGATCCTCTAATCCCGTAGAAGTCAAGTTTGTATAATAACCTTTTATGTGGGACCTTGTCAAAGGCCTTAGCGAAATCCATGACAATCACATCCGTCTGCCTGTGGCCACGACCCACTGCTCGGTCCAGATTACTAACCAAATCATGATAAAACTGAACTAACTGGGTTTCGCAAGACCTTTGACTTCGGAACCCATGCTGACAGTCAGCAAGAATGTTTTCAAGAGCCAAGTGTTTGTTTATGTTGCTGACTATTATATGCTCTAGAGTTTTGCAACAGATACAAGTAAGCGACACCGGTCGATAATTAGCTGCATCGTATTTCTCACCTTTCTTAAATACCGGGGCTACATTTGCCTGTCGCCAATCGTCTGGTACAGCACCCTGAGCAAGCGACTCATTGAAGATATAGGTCAGTACAGGAGCAATTTCAGAACTACATTCCTTCAACACCCTAGCACTCAGGCCATCTGGCCCAGGCGCCTTATGTATATTCAAATTATTCAACAGTTTAATGACCCCATTGGGGTCAACTGTAATTTCACCCATAGCGGTGAAAGGACTTGTGCCTTTGGAGGGGATTTCATCATCTGATTCGCGAGTGAAGGCTGACTGAAACTGCCTATTACAAATATTAGCCTTATCCAAAGTGTCAGTCTTCAAGATACCATTTTCTCTAAGAGTATTGATCCCAGACGCGTCTTTCTTAAGGGACTTGACAAATGACCAAAACTTTTTTGCCTTTTCATTTTTTCGGGGACAATCGGGATCAGGATTATCATTTTCAAAGGAGAAGATATTGGTAATATGCTTCCAATATGCATCTCTAATGCTCTTTTGAACATGTGCTCTGAACCGTTTGTAATGGTTCTTAATGTCAGGGCTGCTTGACTTGCGAGCACGAAAGTAAAGTTTATCACGTTTCCTTATCAAGCGTTTGATCGAGCTATCGATCCATGGTAAGCTATATTTTGTCTTGGTCATTTTTGATGGAATAAACCTTTCAATAGCCGAGAGAACCTCCGACTTAAAACTGACCCACATGTCATTGACTGACACCTGACTATGGTCAGTTGAAAGGAACGAATCCCTATAGCGCGCTAGATGGTCATGGAAACCGTCCATATCCGCTCGTTTATATAGGAAAATCTTACGCGGGGCCTGCTGAATCCGTTTAGCCTTTATGTCATATTCAATATAGACAATGTCATGATCTGCTTTGCCGATCGGGGGCATCCCTTTAACACGGTTAATTGGGGATGGCGAGTTAGTGAAGAGTAAATCAAGGGTCTTGTCTTCTCGGGTGTGTATATTTACCATTTGGGAGAGGCAGTGATCCTGTATTATGTCCACAAGTTTAGTCTGAACTGGCCTCTTTTTGACCCCCTCGGGTACCTGCATTGTGCTCCACTCAATATCACCACAATTGAAGTCACCGCCTACAAGAACATGGGCATTTTTATTTGACATAATCCGAGAAAGTGAAGTATTAAAATCCTCAAGATATTTCAGTTCAAGCTCCTGAGTTGGGAACCTAGGGGGACGATAGAATGATCCAAGGTACAAAGTCCTACATCCAATAATGTTCAACTTACACCAAATTATTTCGCACTTGGTGTCCAATTCCGGAGCTTCAGTACAGAGAAGATCACGCCTAAAAGCAATGAAGACACCACCATGCGCATCACTAGCTCTGTCTTTCCGGATAGCATCAAAGGAATCTGGAAAAATCTCTGAGTTTTTAATGTCTGGGGTTAACCATGACTCATTCCCCAATATGATGTCAGGTTTAGCCGATTCTATGACAGTGTGAATTTCAGCCTTTTTATTTTTAATTGACTGACAATTCATGATCAAAATTCTCAAGGGGTGGTTCAGGACCGCCCTTTTGGTCCTGGGTTTTGCTTCTTTTGTTTGCACAATAGGCGAAGAAGCTGCATTGGGGGGGGGCCAATATTATCTGGTATCGGACTGTCAGGCTCAGACAGGGACGAAAGGGACTCAAATCTGTTGGATATCTCAAGAGAAGCTGTAGTGTCAAACAACGAAGTGGAAAAGTTTGGCATTCCACAACGTATGCATTCCCATGCTATACTTTTGCTAAGTGATTTATTGTAAATCCCATACATAGTTGAAGTCATGCCTTGACAGTCTATATGGTACCAGATGTTGCATGAGTCGCAACAAATCCCGCGGTCATCCCATCCAACACTGACATCACACAGTCCACACGGAAAGTGAGAGTTGTCAATAAGGGATTCTGGACCAGGATTTGTTTCGGTGTCCCAGGAGTTACTTATCAGAAGAGTAAAAATGTATAAATGAATGAGCTTACCAGAGCGGTGATCTTTAAACCTGAGACTAGCCCTTAGAATAGAAACACTGCAAAAGTGTGGTACGTGAGCCATAAGTTGTTGGTCAATTGCTGTTCCGTGTATGCTGGAGTAAACTGGAAACAAGTTAACTGGAAGTCTCCCAATGTCATTGTCCTGTGTATTCCAAAAATGTGTCAATCTGATGGCCAACAGCAAGCCAGCAACAGAAAATAGCATGTCAAATAAGAAGTGCTTCATCTTCTTGCTATTTGTGACCTCTTGCGATATGAGGGGCAATTGACTGGTGTAGATTACTGGGAAATTCTCCTATCTTACTAAATCAACAATGAGTACAATCCTAATTTGGGAGGTTACCTACATTTATTTGGTTTTCTCAATGTTTGTGTTCAGGTTCAATCCTTCCGGAAGTGTTGAAACCGGTGAATGGGCCTAAATTATCCGGTGTAATTTATCCGGGACAATAAAAATTAGAAACTTCTAAATAAACAACAAAAAATTGGGACAGATACTAAAGTTGGAGAGGGTTAACATTGAAAAGAAGGATAAATAATAAATAGTCCAATGACTCAGCCCAAATGCAGAGAAAAAAGCCAAAATAGGTTCCTGAAAACAGGAAGCGTCACGAACGTGCGCATGCGCACCCACCGCACACTTTGTTATACCTTCAGATAGTGAAGGCTGTCATAAACTCCATTCATGATTCTGTTGGTCACCCTGATTCTGAATAGTTTACTGGTGGCATGCCAAATGACTATTTCACCCTTGCAATTATATTTTTTCAGTACTTTAGCTCCAGACGACCTCCAGAGGTGTTGTAGATACAGGGATAGGACTGGAAAGAGACGGCAGCCTGATTGGAGAGATCCTCCTAATGGAAAGAAATATTATCCATCATACAACATTGCTCCTGGTGCACACACGTAAGAAAACTTGGCAGTCACAGAGAAAGTGCATCAAGACCCAACATAGTAGGAGAAGGTGTCCATGCACTACAATAAAGCAAAATCGAGAAGCGAGGTAGCCGAGTGGTTAGTGCACTGGCTTCTTGTGCTAGAGGTCCAGGGTTCGATCCCCGCCGGCGGCGAGGAAAATTTGTTGGTCCGAACACGCTTCCCTTCGTGTCATTTGCAGGTATGACGTGATACAGAGCGCCATCCTTCGGATCGGGACGTTAACTGGAGGCCCCAGGTGCAGGGACAGTCATCCCTTGTGCAGGTTAAAGATCCTTACACAGGTTCTATCCTCATGCATGTAGGCTTATCCTGCAAACACACCGGAGTGTACAATTTACACCTCCCAAGAATAATCAGAAATTGATTGATGGGAGTAACAAGAAAACAAAACAAAAACAAAACAAAATCATTTTAGATTATTTCGGACTGGCTTGTGATGGCATGATAAACTGAAGTTTTCTTCTATATCTCAATTCAGTCAAACAAGTTTACCAAAATTATGCTTAATTTGCCCATTAATTTGACTATATTTCTTAGTATTTACAGCCAACTGGTATCCATCATCAGAAAAAAATGTCCATGAGAAGTATAGCCCCTCTAACCCCAATTTTATATAGTAAAACTGGGGTTTACAAACTTTACAGGGGTATACCTATTTTCCTTATTTTTGATCCAAAACATAGATTGTGGGTAACCTCAATCTATGTTTTGAGCAGAAATAAGAACAAAATCAATTTTTTTTCCGATGAATTTTTTTAATTTTTGCTTCTGAAAAAAATCTCTGTATAATGCATGGGTAAGTTTTCGTTATGATTTTGTAATTTTGCATTGGGCCATACATAGCTATAAAATATGGTCTAAACCCAAAGTATAAAGTTTAAACAAATAAAAAAATGGATCAAACTGGTTTCAAATATGAGAAAATATGATACATACAAACTTTAGACAAAAAAACTTTGGGAGAGAATATTTGCTAGGCGGCATTTGGAGTGATACGTGATTCGTGATTCACATATCTAGGGATCCATTAGAGGTGGGCGGTAAAACCGGTATACTGTGGTTCTCCTTTGTTTTGGTATGTACCGTGGTACTTTTTCACTGTACCAGTTTTTATGGTACATATAGGCAGTCTCCATTGTGAGGCTGTTTGCTAATATTTCCATATTTGTATGTGTCCTTAAATGATTAATTTGATCATCATATATTAAAACATCTATAGAGAACAATTTTCAATTGCCCTACCTCCACCAAAATGTTGGCTATGTTGTTTTCATTCAAAATTAAATTATCCAACAGACATGCTTGAAATGACTTAGAAAAAATATGTACAGCTCAAGCTGTGGTGTGTTGCTAAGTGTTGAGTATGTTTATCGACCAAACACCTGTAAAAGCCAATTCAATTTACTGGTGGCCCGAGATATACATAAATCAATCATTTGATTACTACATGTACACAGACTCATGACAACTGATATGCACTCAAATAGTCCTACACTTTATGTCCTAATAGGCAGTGTCAAATCTGATCTTTTTAAGGTTGATTTTGGTAATTGAAGAAAAACAAATGAATTGCCCAAACCCCACACATTTGATGTGCTGCACCAAAAGGCCCAAACTGTTTCTATATATAGCTTCTGGTACACCGCGGTACATACCACGGTACTTGACTGAAAACCGTGATATACCGTGGTACCTTATTTTTCGTGGTACCCAGCTCTAGGATCCATCACTACAATGCCTGTAAGGCTAAGGTAGTGATATCATTTCAGGACCCAAGTCTGATACAAAACTGTTTTGCAACCTGCACAGCCACAAAAGTTTGCTAGTAGTGCCTTTGTTTTTTGCAATTGCTTAACTGCAACTGTTAATCTTTTCTTAATGTGGCTAATATTTTAGCATTCTACAGGTTTATGTATCTTTTCATACTGCAGCATCCCCTTTGGAGTATTTTTAGCTCACCTGAGCCGTCAGGCTCACAAGGTGAGCTTATAGGATGGCATGATCCGGCGTCCGTCCGTCCGTCGTCCGTCGTCCGCCATTTTCAAAGATCTTCTTCTCTGAAACAGCTTGGCCAATCAAAGCCAAATTTTACATGAAGCATCTATGGGAAGGGGGAACCAATGTGTATATAAATAATCCAGGTCACATGACCAAGATGGCCGCCATGCCCATATATGGTAAAAACCCTTCAAAAATCTTCTTCTCCGGAACCACTGGACCGATTTCAACGAAACTTGGCATGAAGCATCGATGGCTCAAGCACTACAATATGTATATAAATCGTGACCCTGTGATGACCTTGACCTATTTTACGGCAAGGTCAACATAGGTCACCAATGCGTTTGAATGGGGAAAATTTTTAAAATGTCATTTCAAGTGAAAATCTTGCAGGAAATGAGCAGTAGGACTGAATATTGATGATTCTGAAAAAAATTTGACCCCAGGGGCTCATGTGCCCCCACCCCGGGGCAATATACCTGTACATTACCATAATATTCAAAAATCATCTCCTCTGAAACCGCTTGGCCAATCAAAGCCAAATTTTATGTGAAGCATCAATAGGAAGGGGGAACCAATGTATATATAAGAAATCCAGGTCACATGACCAAGATGGCCGCCATGCCCATATATGGTAAAAACCCTTCAAAAATCTTCTTCTCCAGAACCAGTGGACAGATTTCAACCAAACTTGGCATGAAGCATCGATGGCTCAAGCACTACAATGTGTATATAAATCGTGACCCTGTGATGACCTTGACCTATTTTACGGCAAGGTCAACATAGGTCGCCAATGCGTTTGAATGGGGAAAAATTTTAAAATGTCATTTCAAGTGAAAATCTTGCAGGAAATGAGCAGTAGGACTGAATTTTGATGATTCTGAAAAAAATTTGACCCCAGGGTCTCATGTGCCCCCACGCCGGGGCAATATACCTGTACATTACCATAATATTTAAACATCATCTCCTCTGAAACCGCTTGGCCAATGAAAGCCAAATTTTATGTGAAGCATCTATAGGAAGGGGGAACCAATGTGTATATAAGAAATCCAGGTCACATGACCAAGATGGCCGCCATGCCCATATATGGTAAAAACCCTTCAAAAATCTTCTTCTCCAGAACCAGTGGACCGATTTCAACCAAACTTGGCATGAAGCATTGATGGCTCAAGCACTACAATGTGTATATAAATCGTGACCCTGTGATGGTCTTGACCTATTTAAAGGCAAGGTCAACATAGGTCGCCAATGCGTTTGAATGGGGAAAAATTTTAAAATGTCATTTCAAGTGAAAATCTTGCAGGAAATGGGTAGTAGGACTGAATATTGATGATTCTGAAAAAAATTAGACCCCAGGAGCTCATGTGCCCCCACCCCGGGGCAATATACCTGTACATTACCATAATATTCAAACATCATCTCCTCTGAAACCGCTTGGCCAATCAAAGCCAAATTTTATGTGAAGCATCAATAGGAAGGGGGAACCAATGTGTATATAAGAAATCCAGGTCACATGACCAAGATGGCCGCCATGCCCATACATGGTAAAAACCCTTCAAAAATCTTCTTCTCCAGAACCGATGGACCGATTTCAACAAAACTTGGCATGAAGCATCGATGGCTCAAGCACTACAATGTATAAATAAATCCTGACCCTGTGATGACCTTGAGCTATTTTACGGCAAGGTCAACATAGGTCACCAATGCATTTGAATAGGGAAAACTTCAAAATGTCATTTAAAGTGAAAGTGTTGCAGGAAATGAGAAGTAGGACTGAATATTAATGATTCTGAAAAACAAATGGACCCCAGGGGCTCATGTGCCCCCACCCCGGGGCAATATACATGTATATTGCCATAATATTCAAACGTCTTCTCCTCTGAAACCGCTTGGCCAATCAAAGCCAAATTTTATGTGAAGCATCTATAGAGTGGGGGAATCAATGTATATATAAATAATCTAGGTCACATGACAAAGATGGCCACCATGCCCATATATGGTAAAAACCCATCAAAAATCTTCTTCTCTGAAACCAATAGACTGATTTCAAGGAAACTTGGCGTGAAGCATCGATGGCTAAAGTACTCCAATGTATATATAAATCATGACCCTGTGATGACCTTGACCAAGTTTATGGCAAGGCCAACATGGGTTGCCTATGCATTTGAATTGGGAAAACTGTTAAAATGTCATTTGAAGGGAAAGGCCAGCAGGAAATTGGCAAATGGACAGAATATTGAATATTCTAAAAAAAGAAAATGCCCCAAGGGCTTCATCTGCCCCTGCACTGGAGTTAAATACGATAATATTCAAACATGTTTATGGGTATATGCAGCAGATCTCAGGTGAGCGTTTACAGGACCATTGGTCCTCTGGTTAGTTAATAGCTTCAGCATCAGGAAAACATGTCCATGAAAAGAATACCCACTTGAACCCCACTTTTATATAGAAAAACTGGGGTATGCAGGGGCATACCTATTTTTAGCTCACCTGAGCCGTTAATAAGCCATGATCCGGCGTCCGTCCGTCCGTCGTCCGTCCGTCGTCCGTCCGTCGTCCGTCCACAATTTCAAAGATCTTCTCCTCTGAAACCGCTTGGCCAATCAAAGCCAAATTTTATATGAAGCATCAATAGAAAGGGGGAACCAATGTGTATTTAAGAAATCCAGGTCACATGACCAAGATGGCCGCCATGCCCATATATGCTAGAAACCCTTCAAAAATCTTCTTCTCCAGAACCGGTGGACCGATTTCAACGAAACTTGGCATGAAGCATTAATGGCTCAAGCACTACAATGTGTATATAAATCATGACCCTGTGATGACCTTGACCTATTTTACGGCAAGGTCAACATAGGTCGCCAATGCATTTGAAAGGTGAAAACTTTTAAAATGTCATTTGAAGTGAAAGTCTTGCAGGAAATGGGCAGTAGAACTGAATATTAATGATTCTGAAAAAATTGGACCCCAGGGGCTCATGGGCCCCCACCCCGGGGCAATATACATGTATATCTCCATAATATTCAAAGGTCTTCTCCTCTGAAACCACTTGGCCAATCAAAGCCAAATTTTATGTGAAGCATCAATATGAAGGGGTTACAAATATGTATATAAAAAATCCAGGTCACATGACCAAGATGGCCGCCGTGCCCATATATGGTAAAAACCCTTCAAAAATCTTCTTCTCCAGAACCGGTGGACCGATTTCAACAAAACTTGGCATGAAGCATCGATGGCTCAAGCACTACAATGTGTATATAATTTATGACCTTTTGATGACCTTGACCTATTTTACGGCAAGGTCAACATAGGTCGCCAATGCATTTGAATGGGGAAAACTTTTAAAATGTAATTTAAAGTGAAAGTCTTGCAGGAAATGGGAAGTAGGACTGAAAATTAATGATTCTGAAAAAAATTGGACCCCAGGGGCTCATGTGCCCCCACTCCGGGGCAATATACATGTATATTTCCATAATATTCAAACCTCTTCTCCTCAGAAATCGCTTGGCCAATCAAAGCCAAATTTTATGTGAAGCATCTATAGAATTGAGGAATCAATGTGTATATAAATAATCTAGGTCACATGACAAAGATGGCCGCCATGCCCATATATGGTAAAAACCCATAAAAAATCTTCTTCTCTGAAACCAATAGACTGATTTCAAGGAAACTTGGCATGAAGCATCGATGGCTAAAGTACTCCAATGTATATATAAATCATGACCCTGTGATGACCTTGACCAAATTTATGGCAAGGTCAACATGGGTTGCCTATGCATTTGAATTGGGAAAACTGTTAAAATGTCATTTGAAGGGAAAAGCCAGCAGGAAATTGGCAAATGGACAGAATATTGAAGATTCTGAAAAAAGAAAATGGCCCATCTGCCCCTGCACTGGAGTTAAATACCATAATATTCAAACATGTTTATTGGTATATGCAGCAGATCTCAGGTGAGCGTTTACAGGACCATTGGTCCTCTGGTTCTTATTTTTGCTCCAAAACATAGATTGTGGGTACTCGTTAGAACCGCCTCACCCGAGGCGGTTCTAACGTGTACCCACAATCTATGTTTTGAGCAAACATATAAAAAATATCAAAAATTTTTTTCAGCTAAAAATTTTCAAATTTAAAGCTAAAAAAAGGACAATCTTTGGGTACTGTTACTATTAAGAAGTCAAAATCTATCTTACTGGAATTTAAACTTATTCTTGGATTACTTTGTGATATTCGATTCTGGATTGGGACATAGTGCTATTTTGAAACAAACTTTAATTCTTGGGATCAGAAACTGATACAGACTTGTGTTAAAAAATTCTGAGGGACATTCAGACATTCTTTAAGGGAATTAACATCTTGAAAGGTATTGTACATTCATTTTTGTTTGATTGTATATATGCTTTTGATTGTTTCACATGTAATTACTGGTTAAATCACTTCTAAATAGATTTGTTAAATTTTAAACAAAGCTTGTTGCTGGCTAACCAACTTGTTGGTTTCCTTAATCTTCTAGTTACGCCTGGCACGTAACAGAATTGGGGGCTGAGTCCGGGATTGAAATTTCTTGTGCACCAAATTTATTTAAAATTCTAAAGTATCTTCACTGTTTGCTGTTTAAATAGCTAAAGCCAGCAAAAAACAACCATGTCATTCAAACTAAGTGACTTTATTGCTGCGCCTTCTCAGGAGCTGCTAGATAAGGCCAAAAAGAGTGACCTCTTAGACATAGCTGATCATTATGGGTTGTCAAATATCAAGACTTCCATGTTAAAACATGAAATTAAGAACATTTTGATTCAGTTTTTTGTTGACGAGGAAATTTTTGATTCCTCGGCTACTTCTCAGATTCTAGTCACTCAGACTGACTTGCAGTTGAGGGAACTAGAAATCAAAAGACTAGAAATCAAAAGACAAATTGAGATGGAAAAACTAAAATTTGAGTATGAAGAAAGAATAAGGTTGGAAACTTTAGAGCGGGATGAAAGAATAAGGGCAGAAAAGGCCGAAAGGGAAGAAAGAATAAGATTGGAAACTTTAGAAGGGGAAGAAAGAATGCATAAACAAAGGTTAGAAATGGAAGAACGAGAGAAGGAGAAACAAAGAGCTTTAGAATATGAAAAATTAGAACGACAAGAAAGGCTTGAAAAAGAAAAATTAGAACGAGAAGAACGGCTCGAAATTGAAAAAGAAAAATTGAGATTTGAAAATGAAGAAAAAGAAAGAGAAAGGCTATTTCAGTTAAGAATCAAAGAAATTGAATTTAATGAAAAATCAAAATCAAAATCTTTATCTTCAGACACAAGCAAAATATTTGATGTCACAAAACACATTCGTCTCGTTCCTCCATTTCAAGAAAAAGAGGTTGACAAATATTTCTTACATTTTGAGAAGGTAGCAGAAAACTTGAAATGGCCAAGAGAGCACTGGACCTTGCTTTTGCAGAGTGTTGTCATTGGTAAAGCTCGAGAAATTTACACTCAGCTTTCTCTTGAGCAAAGTTCTGATTATGACAAAGTTAAAGAGCTTATCCTTAAGGCTTATGAGCTGGTCACTGAGGCATACAGGCAGAAATTTAGAGACTGTAGAAAAGAACATGACCAGACTCATGTTGAGTTTGCTAGAACAAAAGAGCAACTATTTGATAGATGGTGTTCTTCAAAGAAAGTAGGTTCTGATCATGCAAAGCTAAGGCAGCTCATGCTTGTTGAAGAATTCAAACGGTGCATAAATTCTGATGTTAAGGCTTTCTTGAACGAAAGAGAAGTTGAAAACTTGGAAACAGCAGCACGTTTAGCTGATGACTATGCTTTGACTCATAAGGCTTCATTTGTCAACAAGCCATATCCTAGGAAACCATATAACCCTCAATCAAAGCAAATTGCCCCTCAGTCAAAACCATATTCCCCTCAGTCCGGTCCCAAAGCCAATCCCAGTAATCCAACTGACAATTCCAGTCCAAAACCCAAATTTTCTAGTGAAAACAAAGGACAAAATCCCTTATCCCAGCCAATTTGTAATTATTGTAAGAAAACTGGCCACATTATTTCTGAATGTTTGGCACTGAAACGAAAGAAAGAAAGAGAAAATCTAGATAGTGCTAAACCGACAGGCCTCACCTCCTTAATGGCTAAACCACAGTCTTGTATCCAGGAAGAAAACCCTATACTGACCAGAACTTGTAAAGAGTCAGTCTCTGAGGATTCTATTATGGAGATTTATGAACCATTCTTATCAGATGGTTTTGTGTCACTTAACAGTGACTCTGCCCAGTCTACCCCTATTAAAATCTTACGAGATACCGGAGCTTCTCAATCCCTTATCTTGGCAGATACCTTGCCATTTTCCGAGAAGTCTTCTTCTGGGACAAGTGTCCTTATCCAGGGCGTAGAGTGTGGATTTGTTAACGTACCCCTCCATAATATCTATTTGTACTCTGACTTAGTAACAGGTCCCGTGGCTGTGGGTATTAGACCTTCCTTACCCTTTAAAGGTATTCATTTGCTGTTAGGCAATGATTTGGCAGGAGATAAGGTTGTGGTAAACCCACTTTTTACCAGCACACCATGTGTTGATCAACCGCCTGATCCCATTGAGCAGGAAATTCCTGACCTTTACCCTTCTTGTGCTGTTACTAGGGCAATGGCTAAGAAAGCTTAATTATATGATGGGATGCAGGACATAAATTTAACTGACACTTTGATAGGTCAGTCCTTTAATAAAGAGATTTCAACATCTCTTTCCCCTAGTCAGTCTGATATTCAGACTGACCCTAGCAATCCAAGGTCGGGGTCAGAAAATGACCTTTCACCTTCCAACTCAAATGACCAAGGTCATGACCAGCTGTCAAGGTCACAGCTTTGTAAAGAACAACACAGTGATCCTGAGATCTCGCCTTTATTTGAAAGGGCTTTTAATGAAAATGAAATATCCCAGGTTCCTGTATGCTATTATGTCAAAAATGGCATTTTGATGAGAAAATGGCGTCCTCCAGATGTCTCCGCAGCAGATGAGTGGACTGTTAACCACCAAATTGTGGTTCCTAGGGTTTATCGCCCTGAAATCTTAAACTTGGCTCATGAAACACCCATGTCAGGCCATTTAGGTGTAAATAAGACCTATCACAAGATTCTAAATCATTTCTACTGGCCAGGAATAAAATCTGATGTATCTCAACACTGCAAATCCTGCCACACTTGTCAGATGGTAGGAAAACCCAATCAGATTATTCCTAAAGCTCAGTTACAGCCCATTCCTGCCTTTGATGAACCTTTCAGCAGAGTGATTATTGATTGTGTAGGTCCCTTACCCAAAACAAAGAAAGGTTGTGAATATCTTCTGACCATAATGTGTGCTTCAACTCGCTTTCCTGAAGCTATCCCACTCAGAAATATCAAGGCTAAAACAATAGTTAATGCACTTGTGAAGTTCTTCACATTTGTAGGCCTCCCAAAATCTATCCAGTCAGACCAGGGCTCAAATTTTATGTCAGGAATTTTTCAGCAAGTCATGTACGAACTTGGAATTAAGCAATACAAGTCATCGGCTTACCACCCTGAAAGCCAAGATGCCTTAGAAAGATTCCATCAAACTTTGAAAAACATGATCAGATCTTACTGCTTTGACACTGAAAAAGATTGGGATGAAGGCATACACTTGCTTCTATTTGCTGTAAGAGAATCTGTACAAGAGTCTCTGGGGTTCAGCCCATTTGAGCTTGTTTTTGGGCACACTGTACGTGGACCGTTAAAACTTCTAAAAGAGAAATTTCTCTCAGATGATGACAGTTCTTTGAACTTACTTCAGTATGTGTCTGATTTCAAAAACAGACTATCAAAGGCCTGTGATGCAGCTCGGTCCAATCTCAAATCTGCTCAGAGCAAAACGAAGATTCGTTATGATGAAAATGCTAAAGACAGAAATTTTGAACCTGGAGACAAGGTGCTTGCTCTTTTGCCAATTCCAGGCCACCCTTTGCAAGCTAGATACTTCGGCCCTTATACTGTTGACAAAAAGTTAAGTGACGTAAATTACATTGTCAACACTCCTGGGAGGCGCAAGCAAAAACAGCTATGTCACATTAATATGCTTAAAAAGTACATTGATAGAGATAGTAATGTTATTTCATCAATAAATATAGTTAATTCTGTCCCTCATGAACAAAATCAAATGGACTCTGAGGACTTCAACTTGGAGAAATCTGATCCCTCGTCATCGAAACTCCAGAATTCTGACATACTACAGAATCTTGATCAGAAACTGTCTCACCTTGATTCAGACAAAAGACTTGAACTGAAACAGTTAGTTCTCGAATATGAGCACTTATTTCCGGACATTCCATCCAGAACTGACAAAATCTATCATGATGTTGACATTATTGAAGGTTCAAAACCTGTAAAGCAACATCCTTACAGAATGAACCCTGTAAAACAGCAATATCTCAGGGAAGAAGTTCAATATTTGCTGGACAATGATTTCATTGAACCCAGCCAAAGTGAATGGAGTTCTCCTTGTATTCTTGTACCAAAGCCAGACGGGACATTTAGAATGTACACAGACTATCGAAAAGTCAATTCTGTCACTAAAACAGACACTTTTCCCATCCCACGAATCGATGACTGCATTGATAATATTGGACATGCCAAGTATGTTACAAAGTTCGATCTGCTAAAGGGATTTTGGCAGATACCCCTCACGGACAGAGCAAAGGAGATCTCGGCATTTGTTACACCAGATAGACTGTACCAGTATAAAGTCATGCCATTTGGAATGAAGAACTCGTCTGCGACTTTTCAGCGGCTGGTCAACAGTTTGATTTCCAATCTGGATGGCTGTAAAGCCTATATCAACGACGCTATTATCTTCAGTGAGGAGTGGCAACAACACTTGCAGACAATCAGAACATTCTTTGACCGGCTAAGTGATGCTAAACTAACTGTGAACTTGGCAAAAAGTGAATTTTGCCATGCAAACTTGACATTTCTTGGACACATTGTAGGTCAAGGTCAGGTAAAACCTGTAGAAGCTAAAGTTGAGGCTATCTCAGATTTTCCTGTACCTACTAGCAAAAGACAACTGATGCGCTTTCTGGGTATGGCTGGATATTACAGGAAATTCTGCAACAACTTCTCGGCTATAGCTGAGCCTCTGACAAACTTGCTTGGTAAGAAGGCCAAGTATGTTTGGACGGATGACTGCCAGAAGTCATTTGATAAGCTCAAGGCCATACTTAGAAGTGCTCCGGTTCTCTTAGCACCAAGTTTTGACAAAGAGTTCAAGTTGGCTGTAGATGCCAGTGATGTTGGTGCAGGCAGTGTATTGTTGCAAGAAGATGACAATGGTGTTGACCATCCTGTTTGTTATTTTTCCAAAAAGTTTAACAAGCATCAGAGAAATTACTCTACCATAGAGAAAAAATGCCTATCTCTAATCCTTGCGCTTCAGCACTTTGAAGTTTACTTAGCTTCTTCACATGCACCAATTGTTGTCTTCAGTGACCACAATCCACTGACTTTCATGCATAAAATGAAAAACAAGAACCAGCGTTTACTCAGGTGGAGTCTCATGTTGCAAGAGCACAATCTTGGCATCAGACATATCCGAGGAAGAGATAATATCATTCCAGACACCCTAAGCAGAGCTTTAGTGCCTCTACAATGCTGATGTCCAGCTTTGTGCTGTTGTATTTGATTAGTTTTGCACAAAGTTTGCTAAACATATTGTATACAATTATCCAGTATTGCAAAAGAAAGCTTTATTTTATAAAACTTTCTTTTCTTTGAAGAGGGGAAGTGTTATGTATGACAGTTACTTGTTGAAAGATGTGCATTCAGTACTGGTAAACTTCCCAAGGGAGTATGCCCAGGAAAGTATGATGTTATACATATGATGTTTACTTGTTGTCCTTAATGTTATACATATGATGTTTACTTGTTGTCCTTAGCAATTATTTACTTTTAGTGTCCCAGATATTGGACATAAACAGGTTGTTTACTTCAGAATTTTCTAGAAATTTCAAATTGTTCTTTGACAGAAAAGTCCGGAAAAATCTGGAAGAACCTGGAAAGATGTAGAATCTTCTAGAAAAATCTTTTTTTATGTCAAAAGAATATTGTGGAATTTTCTGGAAGGATAATGGCCTCTCTAGAATATTCCAGAACATTAAATTTTGGTAAACAACTTGTTATTTTTAGTATATGATATCATAGAATTTGCTGGAAGAATCCTGAATGTTCCTCAGTGCTATATAAGGGCTACAAATTTTCATAAGGACAATCTTTGGGTACTGTTACTATTAAGAAGTCAAAGTCTATCTTACTGGAATTTAAACTTATTCTTGGATTACTTTGTGATATTCGATTCTGGATTGGGACATAGTGCTATTTTGAAACAAACTTTAATTCTTGGGATCAGAAACTGATACAGACTTGTGTTAAAAAATTCTGAGGGACATTCAGACATTCTTTAAGGGAATTAACATCTTGAAAGGTATTGTACATTCATTTTTGTTTGATTGTATATATGCTTTTGATTGTTTCACATGTAATTATTATAGCCCCGCTTTGAAAAAGTGGGGGCTATACTGGATTCACCCTGTCCTTCCGTAGTTCCGTTATTCCGTTATTCCGTTATTCTGTTATTCCGTTATTCCGTCCTTCCGTCCTTCCGACATTTTTGTTTCCATTCATTATCTTGAGAATGGCTTGACAGAATCTGACCAAATTTTGTATGCACATCAACATTGACAAGATCTAGCTTGGGATTGTTACCTGTCATTTTTCGCAAAATTTTGATAGAGTTATGGCCCTTGATTGATGTCAGAATTTCGTTTCCGCTCAATATCTTGAGAACGAATTGACAGAATCTGACCAAATTTTGTATGCACCTCAACATTGACAAGATCTAGCTTGGGATTGTTACCCGTCATTTTTCGCAAAATTTTGACGGAGTTATGGCCCTTGATTGACGTCAGAATTTCGTTTCCACTCAATATCTTGAGAATGAATTGACAGAATCTGACCAAATTTTGTATGCACATCAACATTGACAAGATCTAGCTTGGGATTGTTACCCGTCATTTTACGCAAAATTTTGACAGAGTTATGGCCCTTGATTGATATCAGAATTTCGTTTCCGCTCAATATCTTGAGAACGAATTGACAGAATTTGACCATATTTTGTATGCACATCAACATTGACAAGATCTAGCTTGGGATTGTTACCCGTCATTTTTTGCAAAATTTTGACAGAGTCATGGCCCTTGATTGACGTCAGAATTTTGTTTCCGCTCAATATCTTGAGAATGAATTGACAGAATCTAACCAAATTTTGTATGCACATCAACATTGACAAGATCTAGCTTGGGATTGTTACCCGTCATTTATTGCAAAATTTTGACGGAGTTATGGCCCTTGATTGAAGTCAGAATTTCGTTTCCGCTCAATATCTTGAGAATGAATTGACAGAATCGGACTAAATTTTGTATGCATATCATCATTGACAAGATCTAGCTTGGGATTGTTACCCGTCATTTTTCGCAAAATTTTGACAGAGTTATGGCCCTTGATTGACGTCAGAATTTCGTTTCCGCTCAATATCTTGAGAACGAATTGACAGAATCGGACCAAATTTTGTATGCACATCATCATTGACAGGATCTAGCTTGGGATTGTTACCCGTCATTTTTCGCAAAATTTTGACGGAGTAATGGCCCTTGATTAACGTCAGAATTTTGTTTCCGCTCAATATCTTGAGAACGCAATGACAGAATCCAACCAAATTTTGTATGCACATCAACATTGACATGATCTAGCTTGGGATTGTTACCTGTTATATTTTGCAAAATTTTGACGCAGTTACAGCCCTTGATTGACATCAGAATTTCGTTTCCGCTCAATATCTTGAGAACAAATTGACAGAATCCGACCAAATTTTGTATGCACATCAACATTGACAAGATCTAGCTTGGAATTGTTACCTGTCATTTTTCGCAAAATGTTGATGGAGTTATGGCCCTTGATTAACGTCAGAATTTCGTTTCCGCTCAATATCTTGAGAACGCATTGACAGAATCCGACCAAATTTTGTATGCACATCAACATTGACAAGATCTAGCTTGGGATTGTTGCCTGTCATTTTTCGCAAAATTTTGACGGAATTATGGCCCTTGATTGACATCAGAATTTCGTTTCCGCTCAATATCTTGAGAACGAATTGACAGAATCTGACCAAATTTTGTATGCACATCAACATTGACAAGATCTAGCTTGGGATTGTTATCCATCATTTTTCGCAAAATTTTGACGGAGTTATGGCCCTTGATTGACGTCAGAATTTCGTTTCCGCTCAATATCTTGAGAATGAATTGACAGAATAGGACCAAATTTTGTATGCACATCAACATTGACAAGATCTAGCTTGGGATTGTTACCCTTCAGTTTTTGTTAAACTTTGACTGAGTTATGGCCATTTATTGAGGTCAGAATTTCGTTTCCACTCAATATCTTGAGAACGAATTGACAGAATCCAACCAAATTTTGTATGCACATCAACATTGACAAGATCTGGCTTAGGATTGTTACCCGTCATTTTTCACAAAATTTTGATGGAGTTAACAGCCCTTGATTGACTTCAGAATTTTGTTTCCGCTCAATGTCTTCAGAACGAATTGACAGAATCCGTCTAAATTTTGTATGCACATCATCATTGACAAGATCTAGCTTTGGATTATTACCCGTCATTTTTCACAAAATTTTGACAGAGAACGAATTGACATAATCAGACCAAATTTTGTATGAGCATCAATATTGATGAGATCTAGCTTGTGATAGCCTGTGATAGTTACCTGTCATTGTTCTTTTCACCCTGCAAAAAAAAGCTGAGAAGCGGGGCTATAGTCAGATTCTCTGACAATTCTAGTTACTGGTTAAATCACTTCTAAATAGATTTGTTAAATTTTAAACATAGCTTGTTGCTGGCTAACCAACTTGTTGGTTTCCTTAATTTTCTAGTTACGCCTGGCACGTAACAATAGCCCCGCTTTGAAAAAGTGGGGCAATACTGGATTCACCCTGTCCTTCCGTCGTTCTGTCCTTCCGATATTCCGTTATTCCGTCCATAAATCTGTAACCACTCATAAATTGTGAACCAGTCGTTAGACTTTAACCAAATTTGGCATATGCATCAATATTGACAATATTAACTTATGTATAAATGCATGTCAGTTTCCCCAAATTTGCATAAGAGTTATTGCCCTTGGATGGCCCTATATTGACATCAAAATTTCGTTTCCGCTCAATATCTTGAGAACGAATTGACAGAATCCGACCAAATTTTGTATGCACATCATCATTGACAAGATCTAGCTTGGGATTGTTACCCGTCATTTTTCGCAAAATTTTGACAGAGTTATGGCCCTTGATTGACGTTAGAATTTCGTTTCCGCTCAATATCTTGAGAACGAATTGACAGAATCCGACCAAATTTTGTGTGCACATCAACATTGACAAGATCTAGCTTGGGATTGTTACCCGTCATTTTTCGCAAAATTTTGACGGAGTTAAGGCCCTTAATTGACGTCAGAATTATGTTTCCGCTCAATATCTTGAGAACGAATTGACAGAATCAGACCAAATTTTGTGTGCACATCAACATTGACAAGATCTAGCTTGGGATTATTACCCGTCATTTTTCGCAAAATTTTGACGGAGTTACGGCCCTTGATTGACGTCAGAATTTCGTTTCCGCTCAATATCTTGAGAACAAATTGACATAATCAGACCAAATTTTGTTTGCACATCAACACTGCCAAGATCTAGCTTGGGATTGTTACCCGTCATTTTTGCAAAATTTTTACGGAGTTACGGCCCTTAATTGACGTCAGAATTTCATTTCCGCTCAATATCTTGAGAATGAATTGACAGAATCCGACCAAATTTTGTATGCACATCATCATTGACAAGATCTAGCTTGGGATTGTTACCCATCATTTTTCACAAAATTTTGACGGAGTAAGGGCCCTTGATTGACGTCAGAATTTTGTTTCTGTTAAATATCTTGAGAACGAAATTGACAGAAACGAACCAAATTTTGTATGCACGTCATCATTTACAAGATCTAGCTTGGGATTGTCACCCGTCATTTTTCGCAAAATTTTGTCGGAGTTACGGCCCTTGATTGACGTCAGAATTTCGTTTCCGCTCAATATCTTGAGAACGAATTGACAGAATCCGACCAAATTTTGTATGCACGTCATCATTGACAAGATCTAGCTTGGGATTGTTACCCGTCATTTTTCGCAAAATTTTGATGGAGTTACGGCCCTTGATTGACTTCAGAATTTCGTTTCCGCTCAATATCTTGAGAACGAATTGACAGAATCAGACCAAATTTTGTATGCACATCATCATTGACAAGATCTAGCTTGGGATTGTTACCCGTCATTTTTCGCAAAATTTTGACTGAGTTATGGCCATTTATTGAGGTCAGAATTTCGTTTCCGCTCAATATTTTGAGAACGAATTGACATAATTAGACCAAATTTTGTATGCGCATCAATATTGACGAGATCTAGCTTGTGATAGTTACCTGTCATTGTTTTTTTCACCCTGCAAAAAAGCTGAGAAGCGGGGCTATAGTCAGATTCTCTGACAATTCTAGTTTAGAATCAAACATAAATTCACTTTATTTGATATAACATACATGTATGTTTTTCTGACATGTCTGAAAGCTAATGTTGTCTTTTTTCAATTTCAGTCCAGTGTTATTTTCTAGCAAACACCATTGTTCAACAGCAGACTCTGCTGATAGGACCTTACAGCCTATGTTATGGGGATTGGTACCTTCTTGGCACAAAGGTAGCTACAATTTTTGATTTATTTAATGTTCTGGAGATAAGTAGTATCCATCAGGAAAACATGTCCGTGTAATGTATACCCCCTTGAACCCCACTTTTCTATAGTAAAACTGGGGTATGTAGGGGTATACCTATTTTTCTTATTTTTGCTCCAAAACATAGATTGTGGGTACTCGTTAGAACCGCCTCGGCGAGGCGGTCGGCGAGGCGGTTCTAACGTGTACCCACAATCTATGTTTTGAGCAAAAATAAGAAAAATATCAAAATATTTTCTACTGAAAATTTTCATTTTTTACTATTTTAAAAATTTATGTATATTGCATGGGCGTGTTTTCGTAATGCCATTTCAAGTTTCTGCTGTCTTCATTAGCTTGCCAGATCTGTTCTGTGAAACTATGTTTAGCTTGCATACTTGAGCAGTCTTGATCAATCCAGTTTGCAACTACGGAGTCAAGAAAATATACATAAAACTCATTTTGGGCATTTCTGACCATATCAGACACAAACTGGAATGTACATTAATAGATAGGGCTATGGCCTTGAGCTTCAAGATTTTCTATGAAGATGGAATGTACTGTCTTAGTTATAAACAGTTTTAAAACGGTGGTATGGCCCATCACCCTTCTCTTTAATATGTTCACTGCTCTTAAAGGATCTCAGTTTTAGTTTTATTTCTCAAGATGATTATGCGGTTTAGTTCTGTTTCTTAATCAGGGTCTATATCTGACAAGGCATATGAGACCAACAACTGTAGAGCAGAGGGAATGTTAGAAAAGATGACATACAAGGTTCCACTACAGAAGGGAAGACGATGTGTCGTACTGGCTGAAGGGTAATTTTCCAAATGGGGATGGTAGATGAGAGATAAACTATTTCATTGACAACATCATATCAAAAATGTAAAAAATAATCTATGTCAACTATTGTCAAGTGTCAACTATTGTCAAGGGAGTAAGCATTGCTATACCTGCCTATTATAAACTGACTATGTGGTAGATTATTACATGGGTAAGCAATGAATATTCTAATGATCATGTTGGCTTGGAGAATGATTGAAGATTTGGCATTCTTTTATGTGACGTCACAGTTCATTACTCGGTCAGAGAACATGTGATTTTTACTCGAAACGGTGTTACAAATTGGATGACATCAGTTTTCAGCTTATGCCTGTTGGACAACATTTAATGTTTGAAAATACTAATCATATATATATACGTAGACTTTTCGACTACGCGAACTACTTTCATAAGGCCGTGCTGTTTTACTGAAGGGATATTTTACAATATATTTGTGTCAAAAACTGATTAAAATACTGTATTTTCTGTGAAATATTATTCTATAAGTATGAGCTCATCATCAGTAAAAAGAAAAATGGATGAAGAAGCTGTGGATCCTGTGAAAAAAGTGAAACAAACTGTGAGTGGAAATTCTGTCAAGGACAATAGCAATATGGCGGCGCCCTCGTCAACCTCGAAAAATAGTCACAGTGATGCTGATGATGTTTCACCAGGTATTAAAACTTTGTTTGCCAACTTATCAGCTGACATTCAATCATCTCATAATAAACTCTCTCAGAGATTAGATAGTCTTGAAAATGATTTGAAAGGGAAAATCTCCGAGTTGGTTACAGCGGCCATTAAATCTGAGGTCACTAAACTTCGAGATGAGTACAGTTCAGAAATCGACTCCTTGAAGGCCAAAGTGACCCAGTTAGAGAAGTCCTACGCTGATATTGTGAAGAATAACGGTCAGGCGTCGAGGTCTGAGTTCGAGGAGCGCAAGAAAAGGGTCGTTATTCGTGGTCTCCCTGGTGATAACAAAGAGAGTGGTCAGTCCACGCTTGACAAGGTGATGGCACTCATCAGAGATGGGTGTAAATTAGCGGATGTAACTGTCACTCATGCGGAACGGAAATCAACACGTAGTAAAAAGCCGGGTCCTGTGATAGCCACCATAGAATCGTTTGAGAAAAAGCAAACCCTCATGAAAGCCAAAAACGGTTTGAAAAATATTGAACAATATAAGCGGGTTTATATTGAGAACGATTATGCGCCAGAAATTCGCAGTGTAGATAGTAACCTACGTACTATATTAAAAGAAATTGGTAAAAACAAACAGTATCATGTAAACGGTGGGAAAATGTTTCCTGTGCGACAGACCAATGGTGCTAACGGTAATGGTAACGGTCGACACCGTGATTAGGCCAGCGTGCGCCTTGGCTGTTTGAATGTCGGCGGTTGGTCCCAAAGGGAGGCTGATAACAAACATTTTCGTGAACAGTTACTTCTCAATTCCGACTGTGATATATTTTGTGTTGTAGAAACTTTTTTGAAAAACAAAGATACCTTATATGTACCAGGCTTCAAATATTATGCACATAACCGAGTTAATATAAATAGACGGGCAAAACGTGGCTCAGGGGGAGTAGGCATATTTATCCGAAATGAACTACTTGACTTGTTTTCAGTTTGTGTTCTTGATGACACGGTAGAAGATATATTGTGGCTGAAACTGACACCCTTAAACTGTTGCTCTAAATCGGACATTATTGTTTTATGTGTCGCATATCTCCCACCATCAGATTCTGTACGGAGTAACGACCCCGAAGCATTCTACTGTTCCCTGTTAGAGCAAGTATATGCGTATCAGAACGAGGGTAGACTTTTCTTATGCGGCGACTTCAATTCACGGGTCGGGGATGACGGCGATTACATTGAAGGAGTGGATGACATTATACCACGTGACATAATTGATTATACCTGTAACGCTAACGGTGATCTTTTGATCAATTTCCTAGTTGACTGTGGCCTTTGTATGATTAACGGTAACCGTTGTGTTGGAGTGAACAATTTTACTCATGTTTCACACCGTGGTAAATCGGTCGTAGACTATGTATTCGTTCCATATGAACAATTATTACAGGTAGAACAGTTTCACGTTTCATTAATGAGCGACGTGGTTAATGAACTTGGACTACAAGGTAACAATAAAGTCCCTGACCATTCTCTTTTAACGTGGTCTGTCACCCTAAAGTGTAACGAAGTTGAAGCAGACATAACATCGAACACAAATGAACATATATTACCAAGATCAATATACGTTACAGAAAATATCCCAAGTGATTTTCTTACCTCCCCTGATTTACTAGACATGGTCAATGAGACGATACAAAACATTGAACGTTGTTTAAATCAACATAATGACGTTAACTCTGCCTATGATACATTCACATCGTTTCTTCAAAGTGAAATGGACAATGTCCTTCCCAAAAAACGTGTAGTACATAAGAGCCATAAAAGGACGAGGTATAAACCGTATTGGTCAGACGAGTTGCAATATGCCTGGGACACTGTATGTGAAAAAGAGCGTCTATGGCTACGGTGCAATGGAAGCCCTGTATTAAAGCGCAGGTTAAGGGACGATTATAATCAACAGCGGAAATCGTTTGACAAACTAAATAGATGTGCAAAGCGTAGGTATCAAATGGCAGAGCAGGATCGGTTGAAGGATATGTATAATGATCACGATACGCGGAATTTCTGGAGGTATATTGGAAAACTTGGTCTCCAGAACGATAGGAAGCCGGTTATTCCCATGGAAGTCGTCGATAGTGATGGTAATGTAAACACGAATGTCGGTGATGTTCTTAAACGCTGGAAAAATGACTACCAAAATTTATTCGAAGACAGCGGCGATGTTACGTTCGATGAGACTCATCTCCGTAATGTCAAAGAAGCATTACAAAATAATACCGTTCAACGTGACAATGTCGATTTATCAGCGTTAAATGCAGATATTACCATGGAGGAGGTCGAGAATGTGTTATGCGGGCGAAATTACGGAAGGCCGCAAGGTTAGATAACATCCCCGCGGAAGTTCTCCGAAATCCAGTGTGTGTCGAATCATTACATAAAATAATAACGTTCTGTTTTCAGTCGGGTACTGTGCCTAGTGAATGGAATATTGGGCTAATTAAACCTATACCAAAAGGGGACGGTAAAGACCCACGTGACCCTCTGAGCTACCGAGGCATTACTTTGATATCTATTCCAAGCAAAATTTATGCGGATATATTAAACATTAGGTTGTCAAATTGGATTGAAGAAAATAGTTTTCTTGTCGAGGAACAAAACGGTTTCAGACAAAACAGGTCCTGTATGGAGCACATTTATACACTGTATAGCGTTATCAACAAACGTAAATTAAATAAACTATCAACTTACGCCTGCTTTGTTGACGCCAAAAGGCTTTTGATACCGTTAATCGCCAGTGCTTGTGGTATAAACTATACGCAATGGGGCTTAATGGTAGAATACTTAACGCCGTCAAATCGCTCTACAGTGATGTGAAGTGTGCCATAAATGTAAACGGTCTTATAACTCAGTTTCTAGATGTTGATCTTGGAGTAAAGCAGGGCTGTCGGTTATCGCCAACGCTTTTCGCCCTGTATGTGAACGATTTAGCAGAAAATATAAATGCTCTTGGGTGCGGTGTTGATATTGATGGTGAACAGTTATCTCTTCTGTTGTACGCAGATGATGTTATCTTTATTGCACCAACTGAACAGTCTTTGCAGCGTATGCTTGATACTCTTAATGAATGGTGTCAAAAATGGAGACTTCTAATTAATCAAGACAAGACTAAAGTTATTCACTTTCGACCTAGTGGTAAAGACCGATGTAATTTTGAATTTACATGTGGTAATAAAAACCTGGAGATAACAAACACGTACAAATACCTAGGAATGTGGTTCCAGGAGCACCTCGACATGAAATTTACTGTCAGTGAACTTGCTAAATTGGCAAGCAGGGCATTGTCTGCATTGTATACTAAATTTCTAAATGTTGGGGGCATGGATTACAGTGTTTTTAGCAAATTGTATGAATCTCTGGTCGAGCCTGTGTTGTTCTACGGAGCAGGTATTTGGGGTCTGAGTGAGCAATCGAAAATTAATACTATACAAAACAAAGCATGTAGGTATTTTCTGGGTTAAGGTAAAAATGCTGCAAATATTGCATCGCGGGGCGACATGGGCTGGACCAGTTGTTACATGAAACAGAAAATTGAATGCTGTAGATTATACTTTAAGATTCAAAGCACTGATGATGCAAGGTTGGTAAAAAAGGTGTTCCGTTGGTCAGGTACACATGGTAAATCATGGGAGAGTCGTTTTAGAAATTTCTTGAGTAAAAATGATCTCCAGGACCTTTTAACGAAAAACTGTTCCTCGAAGAAAAAGGTGGTATGTGCTAGAGAAAAACTGAAAGTTATAGACATTGATTGTTGGAAAAATAATCTCTGGGATGATCGTGGCCAAGAAAATGGCAATAAACTGCGTACATATAGGCTTTATAAGTCGGATCTAATTCCTGAATCATATGTGAAAATTAATATGGATCGGACTCACCGCCGGATTTTAGCTAAATTCAGAAGTGGAAGTTTACCACTTAATATTGAGACTGGTCGCTACGCTAAACCTAAGGTGCCGCTCTTAGAAAGAACATGTAAACTTTGTCAGAATAACTGCGTAGAAGATGAAATTCATTTATTGATGGTATGTGAATTCTATTCCGATCTCAGACGTGCGTTGTTTGAAAAAGCTCAATCTTGTAATACAGCATTTCACACCCTATCAATGGATGATAAGTTCATCTTTATTATGAATTATGTCAATATGCAACATATTTTATCCTCTACTTTACTACAGATGATCGCTCGAAGAAAGCGCATGCAGTGAACCGTTGTCCGTTCAATATGTCACTCTAATATTGCATATGTATAAAATGAATACACTTTTTTACACATTTTATTCTATTTTTTTTTAAACTAAAATGGCCTTATGTGTTTTAAAACTATGATCACATTACATGTCCATTCAATATTGAAGATTGAAATTGTTTTATTTTAAACTAGAACATGTTTTACATGCATTTTAATATAGAGTTTTAATGCAATGCACAACTCATAGCGTGTCTCATAAGCCTTTATGGCTGGATGTTATTATCATATGTATTGTTTTATGTTTTATATGTACAGTATGTCTGTATATAATAACATGTGACACATTAATAAACTATTACTTACTTACTTATATAGTGTAAAAAATCTGCTTCTTTGTATAACAAATATTTTCTAAATGTTTCCCATAGGTTCTATGAGTGGAAGAGGGGAAAAGATTCCAAACAGCCATATTATATTTACTTCCCTCAAAGTATGAGTACAGATAGTGACCTATCAAAGGTCAAAGGTGAAGAGGCAAAGGTCAAATCAGATAGGGTCAAGTCAGAAGAAACCCTGAAGATCAAGAAAGAAGACAGTGGGTTCTGTGAGGGCGGGGATCTTGGACTGGGAGGGGACAAAGAGTGTGGGAGCTATGGCGATGATGAAGAAAATGATGGTTTGTATTTATGTGAGCTTAAAATAAGGATTGAGCGTTGATTGAGAATCTGATTTTGCTTTTTAGTTTAAGCATAAAATTAAGCTTGTGTCCTGATATTAGTTAATCCCTACAATCCCTAAAATATTGCATCACTAATATCTTCCATAACCTAAGTTTTAAATCTTTATTACCATTGTCTGCAGTTGTTCAGTTAGAATTGTATCCTATTATCTTGTAATAATTATTAACCTTGAAGACAGGTCTTCTTGCAGCGTGGGTTACTAGCTCACCTGAGCCATGATATAACCATTTTTCTGAGTTAATGAAGTTCTGTGAGTATTTGTCAGTTAATTTTGACTTTGGCCAAAGCTGCCTTGGCCAGAGTGAAGACCAAATCTCAGATGAGTCTTTTTCAGGATTGTTGGTCCTCTTGTTTTTGTGACATAGTATAAAAAATCTTCATTTCCAGTTGATGTCCCCAGACTGTTAACAATGGCAGGTGTATTTGATGTGTGGCAGCCAAAGCAGGTGACCTATAATATTACTGTAACATACCTACCTATGACTGTCAATATTGGTAACATTACAAGACCACAAATGATTACTGCAAGAAGTAGATAGATAATTTATTAATATTAGCTCAACCAGTACGTTGCTTAAAACAGTTTAAACACATAGATCTTACAAAAGTAAAAAAAAAAAAAAAAAAAAAAAAAATGTACAAAATTGCAAACAGCACAGGTATATCCTGACCTGACTGAGCATTTGTATAATTCTGGAGAGAACATAAGGGGTTTTGACCAGATCCAATAGAAACTGTGGCACACCACAATGACTAGAGGTTTGAATTTACAGATTTATAATCAAACCGGTAAACAATTTTACTATCCTAGAAGCCAAAATAAAGATGCTGATCAGCTTTGCAGTTACCGCATAGCTGATCTGTGTCTTTGTTTATGCATAAGTAAAAGGCATACATTCTTGTGATTCAGCTCATGGTATACTTGTTTTTCTCCAGGAGTCTGAGCCAGTATATTCATACAGTGTGATAACAGTCGAGAGTTCACCAGCTGTGTCATGGATACATCATAGAATGCCGGTATGTAGATGAACTAGGGAATTATGTCTCCCCCCGACAGGGTCGGGAGACATATTGTTTTTCCCCGTGCGTCTGTCCGTCCGTCTGTCTGTCTGTCTGTCCGTCACAAATCGTGTCCGCTCTATAACTTGAAAACCGTTAAAGATTTTTCAATGAAACTTGGTACACTTGTAAACCACGACGAGACGATGTGTCATGCACAAGAACCATAACTCTAGCTAGAGTATTTTTGGAGTTATTTGCCTTTGATTATTTTCGATACAATTTCGTGTCCACTGTATAACTTGAAAACCGTTAAAGATTTTTCAATGAAACTTGGTACACTTGTAGACCACGACCAGACGATGTGTCATGCACAAGAACCATAACTCTTGCTTGAGTTTTTTTGGAGTTATTTCCCTTTGATTATTTTCGATACAATTTCGTGTCCGCTGTATAACTTGAAAACCGTTTAAGATTTTTCAATAAAACTTGGTACACTTATTGAGCATGATCAGACGATGTGTCATGCACAAGAACCATAACTCTGGCTTGAGTATTTTATGAGTTATTTCCCTTTGATTATTTTCCATACAATTTCGTGTCTGCTTTATAACTCGAAAATCGTAAGAGTTATTTCAATGAAACTTGTACACTTATAAAGCACGATGAGATTACGTGTCGTGCTAAAGAACCATAACTCTTGCTTGCATAACTTTGGAGTTATTTCCCTTTGATTATTTTCCATACAATTTCGTGTCCACCCTATAACTTGAAAACCGTAAGAGAAATTTCAGTGAAACTTGGTACACTTATAAAGCATGATGAGACGATGTGTCATGCACAAGAATTATAACTTGCTTTCATATCTTTGGAGTTATTTCCCTTTGATTATTTTTCTATACAATTTCATGTCCACTTTATAACTTGAAAACCATAAGAAATATTTCAATGAAACTTGGTACACTTATAAAGCACGGTGAGATAATGTGTCATGCTAAAGAACCATAACTCTTGCTTGCATGTCTTTGGAGTTATTTCCCTTTAATAATTTTTCATTCAATTTCGTGTCTGCTCTATAATACAAAAACCATTAGAGATTTTTCAATGAAACATGGTACACTTATAAAGCATGATGCACAAGAATCATTACTCTTGCTTTCATATCTTTGGAGTTATTTCCCTTTGATTATTTTCCAAACACTTTCGTGCCCCCTCTATAACTTGAAAACCGTAAGAGATATTTCAATGAAACTTGGTACACTTATAAAACAGAATGACAGGATATGTGATGCACAAGAAATATAACTCTTGCTTGCATATTTTGGACATGCATGTAGAAAGGGGGGAGACATCAGTTTTCACATAGAAAACAAATTCTAGTTTCATATGTTTTCATGTAAAGTATTAAAGAATAGAGGGACCAGGCATTGATGCAATTAAATTTAAAGTCCCAACATAGACAGTGGGTGGGAAAGAAAATACATAATACACAACAAAACATTTGCCGACAACACACTCGAAGAGCAGAATGACTAGCTCTTTCCCAACAAGGTAGCCATCCGGCTAAGTTTCAACAGGAACGAAAAGGAACGAGCACGACAGAGAAGTAGGCACAATAAACAGTAGTATAATGAAGATAAACCACTTTTCCTGGGACACCGATTATCGTTTTAACTGGGGACAAGCATGATGAAGATAAACCACTCAATCTGGGACACAACGTTACATTTTTACCGGGCACAACGCTGAAAACCACTTCTCCTGGGGACGTTCTCGAATTCATAAAGAAAGAAAATTAAATAAAAACAAAAATAGTGTTCAACTGGCGAACACATGTAACAAAAACTTTTGATAAAATTAAGTTAAAATCCCAACCAAATACACCGGAAATACAGCGATTATCATTATCATTAATAAAAAAACATTTATACTGGGACAGCGAAATTACCATATCTATCAGTATATCGAAAATGTATTAGCGATTATTAAAAACGGATTAGAATAAAGCATATTTCATGCACTAGCGCTTCCTCATGTATGGGCATTACAAAAATAATTGACCTTCACTTTTCTGTACTGTGTGGTGTTATAAAACTTACTATATGGTAAAAGAAGTGCTGTAGCATAGTGGTTAAGCCATTCACCTTGTAAAATAAGGATCATAGGTTAGATCTCCGGGTTCTCTAGTCGTTCACATAAAGTAAGAATAGAAGGCATACATTAAAAACCTCAACCCAGACAGAAGGTGGGAAAGAAAAGACGTGCTGTCACAAAAATATTACAGCATGCATGAAGAGTAAGATGACTAGCTCTTTCCCAACAAGGTAACTAGCCAGCTAGCATCAACCAAATACAATGGTGACAAGTACAACAGAATGATAGACAGAGTAAACAAGAACATCATTACGAAAACGTTTCCATGCAATATACAGAGATTTTTTTCAGAAGAAAAAAATGAAACTTTCATTGGAAAATTTTTAATTTATTTTTGCTCAAAGCATAGATTGTGGGTACTGTTAGATCGCCTCGGTGTGGCGGTTCTAACGAGTGCCTACAATCTATATTTTGGAGCAAAAATAAGAAAAATAGTATACCCCAGCAAACCTCAGATTTTCTGTATAAAAGTGGGGTTTAAGGGGGTATACATTTCACGGGCATGTTTTCCTGATGTGAAGATCAATTATAGCAGATTAATTTTAGAATGGTCAGTTACAAAATTACTGGAGGGCTTGTATTGATTATACTGGGCCCTTTTCTCATCTACAAAGGAGCTGCATCGTGAGAAAACGGAATTATTGCCTGTGTGAAAACAAAGGCGCAGATCAGCTTCACAGTAACTGCGAAGCTGATCTGCACCTTTGTTTTCACTACATCGATAGTACAATTCTACCTCTACCTATTTGCAAAATTTCAAGCTTCTAGCCTGCTTCTGTGACTGTACAGTCCGGTTTGTGTTGGACCTGGTCGGAAACCCTGAAGACAGGTTTTCTCATGTCACAGCTCAAATTACCTTCAGTGTTGAATGGGATGTAAAACATGAGATCAACCAAAAAGTCTGTGGGAAAATCCAGTTCTTTGCCCTGTTTTACATAAAGAAAATCTAGATTTTATAACTGGAACTTTGTTAAAACATTTTTAGCTCACCTGAGCCGAAGGCTCACAGGTGAGCTTATAGTATACCCATGCTCCGGCGTCCGTCCGGCGTCTGTCCGGCGTCCGTCCGGCGTCCACCATTTTCAAAGATCTTCTTCTCTGAAACTCTTGGCCTATCAAAGCCAAATTTTATATGAAGCATCTATAGGAAGGGGGAACCAATGTGTATGTAAGAAATCCAGGTCACATGACCAAGATGGCCGATATGCCCATATATGGTAAAAACCCTTCAAAAATCTTCTTCTCCAGAACCAGTGGACCGATTTCAACGAAACTTGGCATGAAGCATCGATGGCTCAATCACTACAATGTGTATATAAATCATGACCTTCACCTATTTTACGGCAAGGTCAACATAGGTCGCCAATGCATTTGAATGGTGAAAACTTTTAAAATGTCATTTAAAGTGATTGTCATGCAGGAAATGGGCAGTAGGACTGAATATTTTAAAATTATTCTGAAAAAAATTGGACCCCAAGGACTCATCTGCCCCCACCCCGGGGCAATATACATGTATGTTTCCATAATATTCAAACTTCTTCTCCGCTGAAACCGCTTGTCCAATCAAAGCCAAATTTTATATGAAGCATCAATAGGAAGGGGTAACCAATGTATATATAAATAATCCAGGTCACATGACCAAGATGGCAGCCATGCCCATATATGGTAAAAACCCTTAAAAAATCTTCTTCTCTAGAACCGGTGGACCGATTTCAATGAAACTTGGCATGAAGTATCGATGGCTCAAGTACTACAATTTATATTATAAATCATGACCCTGTGATGACCTTGACCTATTTTACGGCAAGGTCAACATAGGTCACCAATGCATTTGAATGGAGCAAAACTTTTAAAAAGTCATTTAACGTGAAAGTCTTGCAGGAAATGCGCAGTAGGACTGAATATTAATGATTCTGAAAAAAATTTGACCCCAGGGATAATATGGCCCCACCCTGGGGCAGTATACATGTATATTGCCATAATATTCAAACATCTACTCCTCTGAAACCGCTTGGCCAGTCAAAGCCAAATTTTATGTGTAGCATCCATAGAATGGGGGAATTAATGTGTATATAAATAATTTAGGTCACATGACCAAGATGGCCGCCATGCCCATATACAGTAAAAACCCTTCAAAAATATTCTTCTCTGGAACTGGTGGACCGATTTCAAAGAAACTTGGCATGAAGCATCAATGGCTTAAGTACTACAATGTGTAAATAAATCATGACCCTGTGGTGATCGTGACCTATTTTACGACAAGGTCAACATAGGACACCTATGCATTTGAATGGGGAAAACTGTTAAAATGTCATTTGAAGGGAAAAGCCAGCAGGAAATTGGCAAATGGACAGAATATTGATTATTTTGAAAAAAGAAAATGGCCCAAGGGCTTCATCTGCCCCTGCACTGGGGTTAAATACAAAAATATTCAAACATGTTTATTGGTATAATTATGCAGCAAATCTCAGGTGAGCATTTACAGGACCATTGGTCCTCTGGTATTCAAACGTCTTCTCTGAAACCACTTGGCCAATCAAAGCCAAATTTTATGTGAAGCATCAGTAGGAAGGGGTAACAAATATGTATATAAAAAATCCAGGTCACATGACCAAGATGGCCTCCATGCCCATATATATTTGGTAAAAACCCTTCAAAAATTTTCTTCTCCAGAACCGGTGGACCGATTTCAACAAAACTTGGCATGAAGCATCAATGGCTCAAGCACTACAATGTAATATAAATCATGACTCTGTGATGACCTTGACCTATTTTACGGCAAGGTCAACACAAGTCGCCAATGCATTTGAATGGGGAAAACTTTTAAAATGTAATTTAAAGTGAAAGTCTTGCAGGAAATGGGTAGTAGGACTGAATATTAATGATTCTGAAAAGAATTGGATCCCAGGGGCTCATGTGCCCCACGCCGCGGCAATATACATGTATATTTCCATAATATTCAAACGTCTTCTCCTCTGAAACCGCTCGGCCAATCAAAGCCAAATTTTAAGCATCTATAGAATGGGGGAATCAATGTGTATATAAATAATATAGGTCACATGACAAAGATAGGCTGCCATGCCCATATATGGTAAATACCCATCAAAAATCTTCTTCTCTGAAACCAATAGACTGATTTCAAGGAAACTTGGTTTGAAGCATCAATGGCTAAAGTACTCCAATGTATATATAAATCATGACCCTTTGATGACCTTGACCAAGTTTATGGCAAGGTCAACATGGGTTGCCTATGCATTTGAATTGGGAAAGCTTTTAAAATGTCATTTGAAGGAAAAAGCCAGCAGGAAATTGGCAAGTGGACAGAATATTGAAGATTCTGAAAAAAGAAAATGGCCCAAGGGCTTCATCTGCCCCTGCACTGGAGTTAAATACCATAATATTCAAACATGTTTATTGGTATATGCAGCAGATCTCAGGTGAGCGTTTACAGGACCATTGGTCCTCTGGTTATCATTTTAAACTATTATGTTTTCAGGCCATGTTGACTTCTGAAGAAGAAATTAGTGCCTGGCTGGATTTTGGTGAAGTACCACTAGCTAAGGTAGGACATCATGTTTCACTGGCATCTTAGAACCAGGCCTAGGACAAAGCTTTGATGTATTATGAGAGTTTTAGATAGCCATATTTTCTTGCTCTGTAGATAATGAATTCTGAAGACAACATGTTTTTGACATTTGAGCCGTGACGCAAGACAACCGGTCTTGGGGTTTCTGACCAGGTGTGACACAAAATGACCTGTACAGTCACAGAAGCAGGCTGGAAGCTTGAAATTTCGGATTTAAGAAGAAGAGAAATTGTACTATCCGTGTAGCGAAAACAAAGGCGCTGATCAGCTTCGCAGTTACTGTGAAGCTGATCTGCGCCTTTGTTTTCGCATAGGCACAAAATCCGTTTATCTCATGATGCAGCTCATTAATGCCCACAGGTACATGTACATGTGTATTTAAAATGTTGATGATAAGCATAATATCTGTAACCCTTGATGTGGTAGCCATCCTTAATGCACTCTCATGGGGATTTAATGGGTTAAGCAGTACCTGTAGAAGCTGTTAGTGAGAAAGAATAGGCTGGACCTGAAAATTGAAACCATGAATTTCCTGATTCCACCAATTCAACTACAGTACTGCTTACCCGTTAATTTTTTTACGAGCGATTTACTTTTTGTGATTTTTGTGAGAAAGAATAATTTATTAAAATAAATTGCAGCAAAAACTTCCATTTTGACATTTTGATCATTGTTCTTGAGAACCCAAATACCCTCTAAATTTCAGGCAGCTAAGCTGATCAGACCGGTGACATGTTTACAGTGCCATCCGGTATCAACTGTGGTGAACAACTCGCGAAATAACACGGCAGATTGTGTGAAGAAAATTGATCCTAGGTATTTCATCATTGATGTTTTAAAAGCTTACATCTAAAATAACAGATTGGATTTAAAACACAAGTACTGAAGCTTTGCTTCGCACCTTTGCTGTCACGAAGTCCTGTTTGACAAAGTTTCTTCGAATAAAAACACTGTTTCAAAGATTATTGTGAAAGAGCTCTTTGTTACAAGGTTTCAGACCTTCCTTTTATAGAAAATTTCCCTTTCCAATTTCTCTTCACTTTTCCACATATCATAGCAAAATTTTTATTGAGATTAAAACATTCAAGGTTATCACATAGATGCATGCACTGAAGTATTCTCAAATATACATTCACATGATGGTATATGAGCGGCCTCGTGGGAAAACCTACAATGTGGTTTCCGAACAGGTCCGACACAAATCGACCTGTACAGTTGCAGAAAAGAGCTAGAAGCTTGAAATTTCGGATTTAAGTAGAAGAGGAATTTGTACTATCCGAGTAGCGAAAACAAAGGCGCTGATCAGCTTCGCGGTTACCGCGAAGCTGATCTGCGTCTTTGTTTTCGCCTATGCAGATTGTTGGTTTTCCCATGAGGCGGCTCAATTCTGTTAATTTTTCAGCAAACCTAAGACCAGTGCCAGCAGTAATCTGATGTCAGCATGGCTAGCTAAGGGTAAAGTGAAACAGGAGAAATCAGAAGAGCCTCCGGATAAGAAACTGAAACTCAACTGAAAGTCTGAAATTCAACCCTTTAACTCATTTAAGCCTGGCGTCCTTTTTGTGGGACATAGGCAAACAGCATAGCCCCAGATGTGACGCCGCAGAACGCGGCGTCCCATCTGGGGCTATCCTGTTTGCATAGAGAAATTTCATCGAAAAATGGGATAAAAATAAAAATCTCTCCTAACACCCCTAAAAATGAAAGTGGACTCACCCAATTGATAATGATGGGGGAATCCATTCGTCAAATATGGGTTAATAACATGCCACTTGTGTTTGCTGAAGTTTCAACACCCTAATCACTGGAAATGATTGAACTTCAATGTGGCTAGTTAAGGGTAAAATTAAACAGGAAAAGACAGAAAAGCCTCCTGATAAGAAACCAAGACTGAATTGAAAACTTGGGACAATTTCAGTCAGATGTATCTGAAAAACTGTGTTCCAAAGGTAGTGGTTTTAAGCAACAATTCAGGCTGATTAGCTAGTTTATTGTCCCCCGCCTTTTCGAAGAAAAGCGGAGGGACATAGTTTTTGGCTTTCCGTCCTTCCGTCCGTCCTTCCGCCCCCCTATAGGAGTATGTACCTTGTGTGCGCATCTCCTCCTACAGTTTGATTCCAATTCTTTTGAAACTTTACAGATGTCTTCATCATGCTTTGAAGATGTGCATGTGGTTTGGATATAATCCTCAGATTAATTTTTGACACTTTTTTTGCAATTTGAACTTAGTCATTTTTCGGGCATTTTGATAATGAAAGTGAATAGACAAAGGGTACCTTGTGTGCGCAACTCCTCCTACAGTTTTATTCCGATTATTTTGAAACTTTACAGATGTCTTCATCATACTTTGAAGATGTGCATGTGGTTTGGATATAATCCTCAGATTAATTTTTGACACTTTTTTTGCAAATTGAACTTAGTTGTTTTTCGGTATTTTGACAATGAAAGTGAATGGACAGTGGGTGCCTTGTGTGGGCAACTCCTCCTTCAGTTTTTAATTCAGATTCTTTTGAAACTTTACAGATGTCTTGATGATGCTTTGAAGATATGCATGTGCTTTGGATATAATCCTCAGGTTAATTTTGGACACTTTTTCGCAATTTGAACTTAGTCGTTTTTCAGGCATTTATACAATGAAAGTGAATGGACATTGTGTACCTTGTGTGCAAACTCCTCCCTCAGTTTTATTATGATTCTTTTCAAACTGTACAGATGTCCTGACCATGATTTGAAGATTTGCATGTGGTTTGAATATAATCCTCAGATTAATGTTTGACACTGTGACATGAAGTAAATGCATGTGATTTGGATATACACTATTGTCAGATATATTTGTGTAACTAAACAATTAAGGCGGGGGACATAAATTCTCTGAATTTGCTTGTTAGTTTATATACCGTATAAATAAGTTGTTAAGCTACAGGACAAGAGAAATTTCAGGAGCGTCTTGATAAAGAATTGGATTTCGGGTGAAAAAAAAAAATGACACATTGGATAGTGTCACTCAGAGGATCCCCCTGATAAGAAAGAGAAAACTGAAAATTTTGACTGTTTTCTGGGCAATATGTTCTCCATTTCATCAGGAAAACATGGCCATGTAATGTATACACCCTATTTACCCCACTTATAGCAAAACTGGGGTATACAAGGGTATACCCATTTTTCTTATTTTTGGTCCAAAACATAGATTGTGGGTACTCGTGTACCCACAATCTATGTTTTGAGCAAAAATAAGAAAAATATCAAAATTGCTGAAAATTTTCAATTTTTAAAGCTAAAAAAATCTGTGTATATTGGGTGGGCAAGTTTTCGTAATGTTATGGATTGCAACACTTTATGTGGCTACTGGCTATGTAAAGTTAAGCAGGAGTGATAAGATTTACCAATTCACAGGAATAATGTCTGTCACATATGTTCAGTAAATTACTCTGAGGGGGTGTAAGTAGAACGAACAGTAAATGTTCTGTAAATGTTTCCTCAAGATGTTTTGGCAAATTATAATATTATTGACTACAGTATCAGAGTGGCTACCAATTAGCTATGGTTTATATCAAGTTAAGCCTTAACTGTTAAGGAGGAAAAATCTAGAGCAACTTTATAAGAATCAAATCAACTGAAAATTGATTGTAAAATATGTTCTTGGGGCTGAGGTTTTGTGTGGCTACTATGTGTGTCAGAGATGTATTTTGTCATACTACTGAACATGTGGACCATAGAATCAGATAGGCATTGGATATCTGGATAGCATTATATCCAGGAAAGAGAAAAACATATAGAAATTGGAGATACATGTAATACCATGTGTTCATATTTGTTCTCACCTATGACTTGGAGTAGGCAAATATTGTTATTTCTCTATTTCAGTGACTTCTTCATGAAGAATAAATAATGTTACAGTTTCAAGGGATGTTTTGTCTTCTTTTCTGCCATTTTATTCTGAAATATACTTAATACACAACCAACTCACCACAGCGCCAGTTTTCAGAGGTATTTATCTTTTTGAGCCTGTTGATTATCTAGTTTGTACTTTTCCTGATGTTACCTGTCTGAAGTTTAATGCTGTACATCCTGACCCATCTGAGTGACGAAGATTTTTATTGCACCTGCTTATAGCAGGGTGCGATATAGGAGTCCAAATTTCTGTCCGTCCGTTCGTTCGTGTGTCCGTCCGTCCGTCAACATTTACGTCGAAGTTTGGTTTTCTCGACATCAGAGATAGCTGCGAGTCTGAAACCTTGCATAGTAATTGTCCCTGACATACCCTTCAAGCACGCACCTTAACCCGGTGCCCTTGACCTATATTTCACGGTCCACTGACTTTGAAAATTTTTACGTTGAAGGTTTGTCACCATTTACGTCGAATTTTGGTTTTCTTGACATCAGAGATAGCTGCGAGTCTGAAACCTTGCATAGTAATTATGTCTCCCCCCGACAGGGTCGGGAGACATATTGTTTTTCCCCGTGCGTCTGTCTGTCTGTCCGTCACAAATCGTGTCCGCTCTATAACTTGAAAACCGTTAAAGATTTTTCAATGAAACTTGGTACACTTGTAAACCACGACGAGACGATGTGTCATGCACAAGAACCATAACTCTAGCTTGAGTATTTTTGGAGTTATTTCCCTTTGATTATTTTCGATACAATTTTGTGTCCGCTGTATAACTTGAAAACCGTTAAAGATTTTTCAATGAAACTTGGTACACTTGTAAACCACGACGAGACAATGTGTCATGCACAAGAACCATAACTCTAGCTTGAGTATTTTTGGAGTTATTTCCCTTTGATTATTTTCGATACAATTTCGTGTCCACTGTATAACTTGAAAACCGTTAAAGATTTTTCAATGAAACTTGGTGCACTTGTAAACCACGACGAGACGATGTGTCATGCATAAGAACCATAACTCTAGCTTGAGTATTTTTGGAGTTATTTCCCTTTGATTATTTTCGATACAATTTCGTGTCCGCTGTATAACTTGAAAACCGTTAAAAGATTTTTCAGTGAAACTTGATACACTTGTAAACCACGACGAGACGATGTGTCATGCACAAGAACCATAACTCTAGCTTGAGTATTTTTGGAGTTATTTCCCTTTGATTATTTTCAATACAATTTTGTGTCCGCTGTATAACTTGAAAACCGTTTAAGATTTTTCAATAAAACTTGGTACACTTATTAACAATGATCAGACGATGTGACATGCACAAGAACCATAACTCTGGCTTGGGTATTTTATGAGTTATTTCCCTTTGATTATTTTCCATACAATTTCGTGTTCGCCTTATAACTCGAAAACCGTAAGAGTTATTTCAATGAAACTTGGTACACTTATAAAGCACGATGAGATAATGTGTCGTGCTAAAGAATCATAACTCTTGCTTGCATATCTATGGAGTAATTTCCCTTTGATTATTTTCCATACAATTTCGTGTCCACCCTATAACTTGAAAACCGTAAGAGAAATTTCAGTGAAACTTGGTACACTTATAACGATGAGACGATGTGTCATGCACAAGAATTATAACTCTTGCTTTCATATCTTTGGAGTTATTTCCCTTTGATTATTTTTCCATACAATTTCATGTCCACTCTATAACTTGAAAACCATAAGAAATATTTCAATGAAACTTGGTACACTTATAAAGCATGATGAGTTGATGTGTCATGCTAAAGAACCATAACTCTTGCTTGCATATCTTTGGAGTTATTTCTCTTTGATTATTTTTCATACAATTTTGTGTCTGCTCTATAACTCAAAAACCATTAGAGGTTTTTCAATGAAACATGGTACACTTATAAAGCATGATAAAACAATGCTTCATGCTCAAGAATCATTACTCTTGTTTTCATATCTTTGGAGTTATTTCCCTTTGATTATTTTCCATACAGTTTCGTGCCGGCTCTATAACTTGAAAACCGTAAGAGATATTTCAATGAAACTTGGTACACTTATAAAACAGAATGACAGGATATGTGATGCACAAGAACTATAACTCTTGCTTGCATATTTTGGACATGCGCGTAGAAAGGGGGGAGACATCAGTTTTCACATAGAAAACAAATTCTAGTTGTTCTTGACATGCCCTTCAAGCACGCACCTCGACCCGGTGCCCTTGAACTATATTTCACGGTCTATTGACTTTGCCCGATGCAGGTGCGATATCGACCTCTGCGGAGTTCTTGTTTTTAAAGGATGTCTTGTCTAGCAATCACAAGCCGCAGGTGACATCATATATATCTCTTCAAGATGTTGATGGATTAAGTTGATACTTGGCAGATTGGTAGATATTGGTGTAGTTTTAGTCTGTAACATCATGACCCACCTTGGTGACCTTGAGGTCAAGGTCATGGACTTAGAAATTTTGTGTTAAAATATTTGGTTAAAAGTTGTTTGTAAGTCAACATCTCTTGAATGTGTGGATGGATCTAGTGGATACTTTGCATATTGATAGATATTAGTCTGAAGTTTTATGCTGTATCGTCATGACCCACCTGGCTGACCTTTAGATCAAGGTCACAGACTTTTGAAATTTTGTGTTAAAGGTTTTTGTAAGTCTATATCTTTTGCATTTTGTGTTAAAGATTTTGGTCAAAGTTTTTGTAAGTCTATATCTTGTGCATATATAGATGGATCAAGTTGATGCTTTGCATTTTGATAGATATTGGCTCAAGTTTTATGCTGTGCCATTATGACCCACCTGAGTGACTTTGAGTTCAAGGTCACAGCTAGACTTTGAAAATGTGTGTTAAAGCTTTTGCTTTAAAAAGTTTTTTTTTAACTGTATATTTCCAACAGATGGATAGATCTAATTGATACTTTGTCTGCTGTTAGATACTATTCTTAAGTTTTATGCTGTACCATCTTGACCCACCTGAGTGACCTTGAGGTCAAGGTCACAGACTTAGAAATTTTATGTTAAAAATGTTTTGGGTTAAAGCTTTTATTATAAGTCGTTATCTCTTGAATGTGTACATGGATCAAGTATACATGTTTTGGTCTGAAGTTATCACGGCCCACCTGAGAGACTAAGGTCAAGGTCATGGGTCATAGATTTCAATAGATTTAGTGGCAAAGCACAAGTCAGGCGAGCTACGATGTCCTGTGACAGCTCTTATTATACTCTAGGATCCATATAAGATATCTTGAATACCCAAAGAGGCCTAATCAGCATCAGTTGAAAATGACACAATTTTCTGGTGTACATTTTTATGAGGAAATCCTTAATTTTCTGCAATTAGATGTAAATAGTTTAAAAGACAAAGTTCATTTCAAGCAGACTATGCTATCCTGCAACAGGGCTAGCAAATAATTTAACTGCTGCCCTGTGAACTCAACACTATGTCACATTTCAGATACCTTCAGCCTGTTTACATCAAGAAAACATGCCTGTGAAATGTTTACCACCTCGTACCCCACTTAGTGAAACTGGGGTTTACAGTGGTATATTATGTTTTCATATTTTTGCTTCAAAACATACAGTGTGGGTACTTGTTAGAAATGTCTTGGCGAGGCAGTTCTAACATGTACCAACAATCAATGTTTTGAGCAAAAATTTTGAAAACATCAGACTTTGTCCAATGAAATTTTCAATTTTTGCTGCTTACAATAATCTCTTTCTATTGCATGGGTAAGTTTTCATAATCTGTCAGACTATCATGGACTGGAATAACCTTAATTCACTAAATACATGTACCTTTATGGAGGTATCTAGTTCACTTATCTTTTGAGAGACAGAGACTGAATGTCATTGTCATTGTCCGCCATTCAAGTACCCTCCTAAGTGTGATTTAAGGCTGAGCCAATGTGTTTGTCAGAAATAGATCTATGGGCTGCTTGTGCCTCCAGGAAAAGTTCTTTATCTACTGATTGACCGGCCAACTGATTGATTAGAATCCTAGAAGGGCTGAGCTCGCCAAGGAAAAGTGGTTAAACTAAACCATAAGTATAAGCCTCAGTTCTTTTCCCCTGAGCCGAAGGCTCACAAGGTGAGCTTATAGTATAGTAGTCGAGCCTGCGTCTGTCCGTGCGTCCCTCCATTCACATTTTCAAACTTGAATATCTCTTAAGACAACTAGGCCAGTCGTGATCAAATTTTATCTAAAAATCATTGAGGAGGGGAAAAGGTTACCTCAGGTTTTGGGCCAGGTCAGATCAGAACTTTGGTTTCTATGGCAACAGATAGACTTAAATGGGAAAAACATAAAAAAATCTCCAAAACCACATGGCCCAGAACTTTCACATTTTGTGTGTATAGCAATGTATAGTGGTCCTCTTCATAAACCCTGCCAACTGTGCCCCTGGGGTCCATACAGGCCCCATCCCGGGGGGTCGTCATGGGAAAAACATAAAAAAAAATCTTCTCCGAAACCACATGGCCCAGAACTTTCATATTTTGTGTGTAGCAATGTATAGTGGTCCTCTTTATAAATCCTGCCAACCATGTTCCTGGGGTTCATACAGTCTCCGCCCCAGGGATGTCATGGGAAAAACATAAATAATCTTCTTCTCTGAAACCACAAGGCCCAGAGCTTTTGTGTGTAGCAATGTATAGCGGTCCTTGTTAGAAATCCTGCCAACCATGCCCCTGGGGTCAAAAATGCCCACACCACGGGGGTCATTAGCTCCCATAGACTTACAATGGAAAAAACATAAAATAACCTTCTTCTCCGAAATCACAAGGCCCAGAGCTTTTCTATTTTGTGTGTAGCAATGTATAGTGGTCCTCTTTAAAAATCCTGCCAATCATGCCCCTGGGGTCCATACAAGCCCCGCCCCAGGGGGGTCATGGGAAAAACATAAAAGAAATCCCGGAAACAACAAGGCCCAGAGCTTTCATATTTTGCATGTAGGAATGTGTAGTGGTCCTCTTTATAAATCCTGCCAACCATGCCCCAGGGGTCAAAAATGGCCCCACCTCGGGGGTCATTAGCTCCCATAGACTTACAATGGGAAAAACAAAAAATGGCCCCACCCCGGGGGTCATTAGCTCCCATAGACTTACAATGGGAAAAACATGAAAAAAAAAATCTTCTTCTCCAAAACCACAAGGCACAGAACTTTCATATTTTGTGTGTAGCAATGTATAGTGGTCCTCTTTATAAATCCTGCCAAACATGCCCCTGGGGTCCATACAGGCCATGCCCAGGGGGCGTCATCGGACAACACATAAAAAAATCTTCAAAACCACAAGACCCAGAGTTTCATAGTTTGTATGTAGCAATGTATAGTGGTCCTCTTTATAAATCCTGCCAACCATGCCCCTGGGGTCAAAAATGGCCCCGCCCGGGGGTCATTAGCTCCCATAGACTTACAATGGGAAAAACATAAAAAAAATCTTCTCCGAAATCACAAGGCCCAGAGCTTTTCTATTTTTTGTGTAGCAATGTATAGTGGTCCTCTTTAAAAATCCTGCCAACCGTGCCCCTGGGATCCATACAAGCCCCGCCCCAGGGGGGTCATGGGAAAAACATAAAAAAATCCCGGAAACCCGGAAAAAAATCTTCTCCGAAATCACAAGGCCCAGAGCTTTTCTATTTTTTGTGTAGCAATGTATAGTGGTCCTCTTTAAAAATCCTGCCAACCGTGCCCCTGGGATCCATACAAGCCCCGCCCCAGGGGGGTCATGGGAAAAACATAAAAAAATCCCGGAAACCACAAGGCCCAGAGCTTTCATATTTTGCATGTAGGAATGTGTAGTGGTCCTCTTTATAAGTCCTGCCAACCATGCCCCAGGGGTCAAAATGGCCCCACCCCGGGGGTCATTAGCTCCCATAGACTTACAATGGGGAAAACATGAAAAAACCAAAACCACAAGGCACAGAACTTTCATATTTTGTGTGTAGCTCCCATAGACTTACAATGATAAAACATAAAAAAAATCTTCTCCGAAATCACAAGGCCCAGAGCTTTTCTATTTTGTGTGTGGCAATGTATAGTGGTCCTCTTTAAAAATCCTGCCAACCGTGCCCCTGGGGTCCATACAAGCCCCGCCCCAGGGGTGTCATGGGAAAAACATAAAAAAAAAAATCTTCTCCAAGACCACAAGGCCCAGAGCTTTCATATTTTGTATGTAGCAATGTATAGTGGTCCTCTTTATAAATTCTGCCAACCATGCCCCTGGGGTAAAAAATGGAAATACATGAAAAAAAAAAGCTTGTATATTTGATATGCAACAATGTCATGCGAGTTCTACATAAATCCTGCCAATCATGTCTCTTGGGTCAAATATGGCCCCACTGTGGGGGTCATTATAGGACCCTGACCTTGTATGATGATTTTGTCAAGTGAACCAAAATGGCGGACAAGAGGATACACAATCCAGACAAGAGCTGTTCTGCTGATGTAAGTAGGGTTTCAATGTCACATGACCAAGATGGCCACCATACCCATATATGGTAAAAAACCCAACTTCTTTGTCCAGTGACTGTACTTGTTGACCCTCAGGTGAGCGTTGTTTACTTGGGTGTTGAAGAGCAGGATGTCATGCCATCTCTGTGTTAGGTATCAGTCTCATAAAATTCAAGTGAAGTCCCTACATGACCATAGCTGTTGACTTAGATGCTAAGCAGCAAAACAAACCAAACAAGTTTGGTGTTTCAACAATATAAAACTGCTTTTTCTGTGGCGGCTAGGGGATGGAGCCTATGAAGGCTGGATAGTATGTACAGAGCACGGTAATTATGTCAATAGACTGTAAAACCCTTAAGTGAAGAAAAGGAAAGTAGGTCAATGGAAAAATACCCTTTGAGTTGGCTACTTTCACTTTCAAAAAGCCCATAAAGAGTCATTTTGTTGAGAAGTGCCTTTTGAATCACACTATATTGGTAAATTTATTAAGAAATTAAACTGTTCTTTGTTATAAAGTAGGCCATATTCCTTGAAATTTACAGCTGGATTGTAACCAAAAATAAAATGTAAACAATGGGAACTATCTGACTGACTAACCAAATTTTTGATGACAAATGATCCTAATTATAAAGGAATGTTCTGTTTAACAATTATATGAAACAAAATGTTTTAATTATCATTTTCCTGATCTTTGCCTACTTGTACCTTTTTAATAGTGAAGAAGATACACATTTCGAACAAATTAAGTAGATACAATTAATGAGGGTCTGGATGGGGTATCTATCTATCTATCTTCCACTACTTCTTAACCTCATCAGAGGACTTTAGAAGGAATTCCGGTATACCAAGTGCTAAAGGGGGTTAGCTGAAATAAAAGAAAAGTGAAGTGGGTGAAATGAGTTTGTACAGTGAAAGAAGAGTGTTAGTATAGTTTAAAAGATAAAAAACAGAATCTGGTGATTAGGGAGACACATGCACCACCTGGCAAACAGCATGACTGAACTGTGCCACGGTGGGGAGCATGACAATACTGATGGGTAAAGCGTTCCAATGTACTGCAGTTCTTGGAAAAAAGCTATACTTGCAGTAATTGGTAGAAGTGCTGATTTGTCTGTATGCCAGCGGGTGGATGAATTTGGACTGCCTGCGATTTGGTGTGAGATAGTCAGTTAGAGGGATTGCTACAAGATCATATGTGATCTTGTACAGCATGATCAGTCGGGTATCTATTCGCCTTTGGTCTAATGGACGCCAGGAAAGTTTATTGAGCATTTCAGTAACACTGGAGGTGGACCTGTAGTCATGTGTAGCCCACCTGGCCGATCTACGTTGAACAGATTCTATCTTTTTTATGTCAGTGTATAATGATTAATGAATAATGGCCTATGTCAGGGTATAATGATTAATGAATAATGGCCTAAAATTTTTAATGAGAGTGCATACATGTGATGAGTTGAAAAAGAGTTCAGGGAGATTTTTCTTTCATTTCAGGGAGGTTTTTGAAAAATGTATAGAATATATAGGGAAATTCCTGAACCATTTCAGGGAGATCTTGAATTTTGTTTGAAAAATAGGTATATTTTGGAAGAATTTTGATCAGTTTAATGACTCATTTCCTGGAGTCTCCCTGATGATGAGGGAGGTATCACATGTATGAGAGTGAATAAAGAGTAAAAATTTTAATGATTAGTGAATAATGGGGTCCTAAAGAATAATGAATAAATGTAAAATTTTAATGAATAGCAGAATAATATATTGAATAGTGAATAATAACCTTTTAAAGAATAATGAATATGCTAAAATTTTGCTATGGACTTGTCTTAGATGGCCTCCCTGACATCCCAGAATTTCATTTTTTTCTGGGGTCTGGACGCCCCCAGACCCGATTTATATAGTTCATAATGTTGTATTCATATTTCAGAAATCCTTGAATGTTTGGAAAGACATATGTCTTGAAGTCAAGCGTGTAGGGGCTCACTTCCTGGACCAACTGAAAAATAAATGTGTCATTCGAAGGCAGAGAAAAATAAAATAAATCGTTCTGGATGTTTACTGAGCCAGTTTTGTTTGCTTATGTATATACTTAAGGAATTAAAATACGCAACACATTAAATTTCATCTTTTGCGTATGTATTTGACATTTTGATAAAATCTTTTTATGAAATGACCTACTGACTGCTTTTTGCACGTGATGAAATGAGAAAACATCATTTTATTGACCAAATTCACGACAAAACGTCAACAACCATGAATAACGAAAATTGTTACGTCAACGTCGGGGTGGAGGTAGAGATGCCAAATTCTTTGCATGCTGGGTTAAGTGACGTCGACTTGATAATGTGCAATAAAGATTACCGTCATTGCATACTTAAGTGCCGTCCCAATGTTGCGTTAAAACTGGTTAACGGATTGATGAAGTTTTCAATAGCGAAGAATGAACAATAAATGTCATTTAAATTATTCAATGTAGGCCATTTGTACCTAAACGGTGTATATCGAACCATAATGAGAGTCTTTAAAGTATATAATGTTGGATTTTGACGTTATTATGAACGTTTTATTGACGTCTGAAGTTCAAATGTCATAGTGTTTACAGAACTAAGCATTTTATTGAATATAACGCAAGTCGAATGGAATTTTGCTGTTTTTAATGCATTTTTTTTTCTATTGACGTCGGTGACATTAAACGTCCCATACGTCCCATAACATAATCAAATGTTACCAACTGATCAATGGTTACACCTGTAATCACTTTTAGGGGGTTTGGAACCAAAATATTGGTTTTGGTTTCAAATTTGACACTTATTGATCATGGTTACAGGGTGTGCTACTGTAGGTCAGTGTGGTTACGCGCACGCCATTAAGCTTACGTAACCGACATAGTGGCTCAACCTGCTGCAATTTGACGTTTAGATATTGTGTTTATATAATTCGTTCAGTAACACCACAGACTTGCATTACAAAGCATGTTTTAGTGACACTAGGTATTTGTTGCGTTTCTTTATTCCTTAAGGATATTTTCTTTTTATTCTATTACCCCACTTTGTCCTTATTATGTATGTTCCAATCCTATAATGATAATCGTCATGGACATCATCTTGCTTTTTTATATGACAGAACATAATTACAGTGTCTTTTGCAATCAAAGACAAGGCAGCACTAAGACTGTTAATGCAAATCTACCTGGCAATTTTTTTCCTCGCTCGCTTCGCTCGCTCGGTATTTAAGACATTAATGAAATGCTTTGTACAATCAGGCACAAGCACAAGTCCATACATCATATAGTACTCCTATGCTAACTAATTTTCTAAATAAAAACAACAGCATTTTAATTATTATAACTTTTACCCCTAAAGTTACAATTTTTCTTAAATATTATTTGGTATTCATAATTGAAGAGAAAGATTCAGGGAAAAACTTAGGGCGTATTCAGTATTTAAGGTGGAGGGGATTATTCTCCCAACAGATTTAAAAGGGGATTTGCTAAAACGAATCGGTATACTATTTCGGAAAGTTTCTATAAGGCTTTGTGGTCTAGCAGAGTATATATGTTTCTCTCAAGATTATAATATCAAGGTGGCACTCAGCAATCTACCATAGAACTAGTCCTTGTAGTTTGAGATAAGAGATGCCTTAGGTGGGGAACACCTATTTGCTTATGAATATTAGCTGAGTGAAGAAAGCGTGACTATTAATTATCATATTTTAATGAATAATCGAGCTAGTTTTAATGAATAAGCCAAAATTTTAATGACAGTGAATAAATGCCTAAATTTTTAGTGATTAGTGAATAACAGGACCCCTCATCCAGACCCTCATTAATTGGACTATTTCAAGGTAATATGAAAGGCAGTGTATCCTCTGCTTGATCTCTGAGGGCTTTCACCAGGTCCGGTGATGCAAAATGTCCATGAACAGCTTTGTCATGGAATTTTTTGTTTAGACTGTATAAATGGACAACTTTTTGATATTTGTGATACCCATCTGTCTATATGTACTCCCAAGTAATACTCAATAGGTGTTTGGAGTACTTGGCAGATGCAGAGACTGTTATTCTGTCAATTACCATTGTGGACATTCTATGTAGATGTGATGCTGGACAGAAAAAAGTCTGAAATTGTCAGTATATACAGTATATATATACACATACACAGTATTTATGAAACTAAATGGGTACATACTTTTATTTACTTCCTAGTTAGCTCACCTGAGCCGAAGGCTCACAAGGTGAGCTAATAGGATGGCCATGATCCGGCGTCCGTCCGTCGTCGTCCGTCGTCGTCCACAATTTCAAAAATCTTCTTCTCTGAAACCGCTTGGCTGATCTAGTTGAAATTTTATGTGGAGCCTCCTTGGGTAGTGGCATTTCAAGTTTGATCGCGAAATCCAGGTCACATGACCAAGATGGCCGCCACGCCCATATATGTTAAAAACCGCTCAAAAATCTTCTTCTCCAGAACCGGTGGGCCGATTTCCTCTAAACTTGGTATGTAGCATCGGGGACTTAAGCCCATCATAGTTTGACAAAATGATGACCCTTGGATGACCTTGACCTATTTTACGGCAAGGTCAAATTTGGAAACATAGGCTTTTACATGGGAAAAAGTGAAAACTATGGATTTTTTGAAAATATTGCAGCCTGAGGCCTGAAAAGTGGTAGATGCAAACAACTAATGGAGTAGATGAAGGTGTGTGATTAATTTAGGTCAAGGTCATCTCTTGACCTTGGCCAGTCTGTCGTCCATACACACTTTTCAAAGATCTTCTTCTCTGAAATTGCTGGGCCAATCAAAGTGAAATTTTATGTGGAGCATCCATGGGTAGGGGAGACGAAAGTTTGATCGCGAAATCCAGGTCACATGACCAAGATGGCCGCCACGCCCATATATGGTAAAAACCACTCAAAAATCTTCTTCTCCAGAACCGGCAGGCCGATTTTCATGAAATTTGGTATGTAGCATTTGGGACTCCAGCCCATCATAGTTTGATAAAATGATGACCCTAGGATGACCTTGACTTATTTTACGGCAAGGTCAATTTTGGAAACATAGGCTTTTACATGTGAAAAAGTGAAAACTATGGATTTTTTGAAAACTATTGCAGCCTGATGCCTGAAAAGTGGTGGATGCAAACAACTAATGGAGTAGATGAAGGTATATGATTAATTTAGGTCAAGGTCATCTCTTGACCTTGGCCAGTCTGTCGTCCATACACACTTTTCACAGATCTTCTTCTCTGAAACTGCTGGGCCAATCAAAGTGAAATTTTATGTGGAGCATCCATGGGTAGGGGAGACGAAAGTTTGATCGTGAAATCCAGGTCACATGACCAAGATGGCTGCCACGCCCATATATGGTAAAACCACTCAAAAATCTTCTTCTCCAGAACCGGCAGGCCAATTTTCGCGAAAGTTTGTATGTAGCATTTTGGACTCCAGCCCATCATAGTTTGATCAAATGCTGACCATAGGATGACCTTGACCTATTTTGCGGCAAGGTCAATTTTGGAAACATAGGCTTTTTCATGGGAAAAGGCGAAAACAATGGATATTTTGGAAACTGTTGCAGTCTGAGACCTGAAAGTTGCTAGATGCAGACAACTGATGGAGTCAATGAAGGTAAGTAATTAATGATGGCCAAGGTCATTTCTTGACCTTGACCCAAGGTCATTTGAATATCAAAATTAAAATTATAGTTTTCTCAGAAATCACTGGGTTTGGAAACTATTGCAGCCTGAGACCTGAATCTTTGCAGATGCAGACAACTTATGAATTCAATAAAGGTGTGTGAGTATTCAAGGTCAAGGTCATTTCATGATGACTTAATACTCCAGGATCAGGCTTCAGGTGAGCGTTCTCAGGACCATTGGTCCTCTGGTTTTTAAATCATTACTTTCAAGCCTCCTGATGTGATATTGTGAGTTTGTTGTTTCACCATTCAATAATTCTGTTGGTTGGTTGAATAAGATTTGGGGTCATCAGCCCAACCGACAGCTAAGGTTGTATGGAAACAGGCACTCAGTGTAAGTCTCATCTGAAATATGGAAAAATCCTGTAATGAACCTATGACCCCAGGCAAAGTAAGTTGCTTAAATGCACCACCACCATCATCACCATTACACTTCTGATCTTTTATGGTAGTAAATATTCTACCTGGCAGACACACAAGGGGTTTGTTTCCTTGAACAGCTCGGATATCATACATATTTCCCCAGTTTTTGCTGATGTTAGGTATATTTTCATTTCAGAATTACTATGAATGATGAAAACCTGACCAGTGATGAGTTGTTCAAGTCTGGGTCTACGAATGGATTCATCAATCATGTCAATAGTGGTTTGCAAAACTATCAGAGAAATGACATAGTGAATGGTATAGATGAACCACGGCTTCATTTACTGGGTGAAAGGATACAAGAAGCAAATGAAACATATGTAAAAGAAATAGATGATTCAATAGATAATTTAGAAGATTGTTTAGACAGTTTGACATTAAGCACTGATGGAGATGGCTATGCAGATATTCACAAATTAAATGGTTTTCATGAAACAGATTTTGTTGACGCAAAAGAACTTAGTCGAGAGAGTATACAAGCAAATCAAATTGTCAGACGTGGAGGCACAGAAGAATGTTATACAGAAAATGACACTCTGTCAGGAAAACAAGCTAATTTGAAAGAGCCAGATTTGCCATTAATATCAAAGCCAATGTCATTGAATGAAGAGCTGAGAAGTAGGGGTTCAAGTAATCCTCAATCTCAGCATAGAATTGTCCAGGAGGAAATAGACAACAGACATGGACAAAAGCATGAACCTGGTCTTTCAGGGGCCATGCTTGTTGCAAACTCTTCTCCAGTTTCAAGTGTTTCAAGACTAAGAAACGAAGAACAAGGTGAACAGAATGTAAATGGTTACAACATGGCAGATTTAAATGAGCACGCAAATGCTTTACATGAAGATGGTACTGGTGCTAGGTCAAAAGTAAAAGACACAGATGATAGGAAGTCAAAGGCTAGGAAACAATCAAAAGGTGCAAAAACGAGGACTTCAGGTACACAAGTTAAAACTAGGGCTTCAGATTCACAAGTTATGGATATGCCTAAACCACCATTTAAATTACAAGAAAAGAAATATGATAATGATTTAATTGATCCCAAACAAACCTACTTTGTCAGTAAAACAACTTCTAAAGAACAAAGAAGAGCAGACAATACGCAAGGTGATGAAACTGAAAATCAGCGATTTCCAGTGGAATATTTGAATCCTTTTGCCGATCCAAAAGGCTTTGGGACAATCAAACCAGGAAGCATAGGTAATTCAGAGCTTCTGCCAGCTGGTTTCAAGTTAACAGACAATGCAACTGGAACAGGACTTACAATGGCTCCACATGATCCAGTGGTGAAACCAAAAACACATGGAAGGAGACCAAACTTATCTAGAATGAAGCATAATAATAGTGATCCTCAAATGAATAGCACAGATAGCTTGGCTGTACAGAGGGGTAGTGTTCAAGTTGGAATGTCAATATCTGCAGAAAATCTTAATTCTAATGATAGCTCCCCTGTTTTTAATGACTTGCGTAGCCTTGAAGAAGAAATAAGACTTGATGAAAATGTCCCCAATATTCATTCTCCTTATGAGCTACTAAGGCTTGAGGAACAAGCACCTAGTTCAGAAGTTAACTCAAGTGATTTAAGACTGCAAAGACCTTCTGTTAGGCCAAAAGAAAACATTGATTCAAACAGAGGCTCCGCTAAACTCACTGATAAAAGGTATATGGAGAAGAAAACGCCAAACAAGCCAAAAGACAACATTATTTTAGACATTTTGAGATCTCAGCAGGAAGTTATCAATAGTGTGCCACCTCCCAAAATAGAATATATAAACAATTTCGATACAAATTCAACAAAAGATTCAATCCCCACAAAGAAAGTACAGAATAAGGACATGAAAAATACAAACAGAAAAAGAAATATGGATAAAACATCTAGTGTTAATGTTGGTAAAACTGATAATTTAACTCCTGAACAAGTGAATACTGTTACACCTAATAGCCATAATACTATTTTTCCTACCAGTCAGAGTACTGGACAGCCTGCAAGTCAGAATTCTGTTTCAACAACGAGTCAGTTATCTTTGCCATATCCTAATTTGAATGGATCTGTGTATGGTCTGCAAGCTCAAGCCGTCAGTCCACATGTAGTGCCAGATACAAACAGTAATGCAGTAGAAAGACGTGATACAAGTAATGAACCTGTGTCAGAACCACATCCTGTCATTGTACCTTACGAACATGAGAGAAATGCTGTTCAAGTCCTGCCAAATTTGGATGAGAGTTTACAATCTAATGTTCTGTTTGGAGATGGAACTGGAGCAGAAATGAGTGATGAAATGCTTGCCAAAATGCTTCAAGAAAAATATGATAAAGAGAATACAGAAATAATGCGTAGAAACCAGTATGATGTAGCACCAGAGACACTGAGACTGCATAATCTGACACCTAGTGATTTTAACGTAGCAGATGGAGGGTATCATGATCATTATGTATTCAACGATGATTTAGAAACAGATTCTATACTGAATCGGAATATGACTGATGTTTATGAACCATCACCAAGATCTGTAAATTCAGACAAAGGTTCTAATGAACCTTTTAATGTTGTTCATAATATGCTTGATCAGGAAACTGATAGACTGTATCCTCACTCTATTGTTGATGACAGTATTACATTAACTGAAGCTGAACAATATCATCCAATCAATCATGATTTACATCCAACAGATAGGGAAAATGCTGAAGCAAATATTAATCTTGCACAGACAAGTGAAAGAGAAAACACTCCCAGTGAAATTTATGTCCCATATAGCACTGAGGAAGTGATCCCACCTGATGACAATACTATCTATGTCCATGCTGAGCAAGAGGAGGAGGGGGCAGGGAGGAGTGATGAGAGTTTTGCGAGGAGCCTGCAGAGAAAGTTGTTGATGGAAGACCAAGAACAGTGGGATGAGGAACTGGCTAGACAGTTATTGGTAAGGCACATATGAGCCGCCTCGTGGGAAAACCAACAATGTGGTTTCCGAACAGGTCCGACACAAACAGGCCTGTACAAACACAGAAAGGAGCTAGAAGCTTGAAATTTCGGATTTAAGTAGAAGAGGAATTTACTATCCGAGTAGCAAAAACAAAGGCGCTGATCAGCTTCGCGGTTACCGCGAAGCTGATCTGCGCCTTTGGTTTTGCATTTGCAGATTGTTGGTTTTCCCATGAGGCGGCTCATATTTAGGGTACTAATGCAAAGTGGTCAAAGAACAGTTGTACCAAAATCTTTAGTCCAAACTCTAGAAGAGCAGCAAATCTTAGATGGAATTCATTTTATTAGGAATCACAGTCATAATCAAGTTCATGTTGTATAGAGCATGCATAACATCTTTTAAGTGCTAACAGGCCTGTAAATATTTGAATAATCACATCATCATTGGCTCGTATGCAGTTTAATAAGTTCTTACAATGCTGTAATAATTATAATTATTATGAATATTAATATACATTATGTGACAAAAAATTGAAAAAGGAAACTTAAATACATTAATTTTATGTCTATAGGAAGAAGAGCAGCAGCAGATGAACGGCTACCGTCCAGGAGGGTTCCGAGAACGACAGCGACAAAGTATTGGTTCCCAGCGACCTCTACACTCAAGATTCTCCAACTGGAACAGACGACCACTTGAGGTCGGCCATCTTGACTATGTAAGTGTTTATAACAGATGACCAGACAAGGTCGGCCATCTTGACTATGTAAGTGTTTATAACAGATGACCAGGCAAGGTCGGCCATCTTGACTATGTAAGTGTTTATAACAGATGACCAGGCAAGGTCGGCCATCTTGACTATGTAAGTGTTTATAACAGACAACCACTTAGGTCGGCCATCTTGACTATGTAAGTGTTTATAACAGACGACCACTCAAGGTCAGCCATCTTGACTATGTAAGTGTGTATATTATTGCTTTTAAAGTAAGGGTACATGCTAGGCCAAGTAGAATACCTTGGCATGTATTTCAGATGTTGATATACTTTATTTGTATCAATTCCTTGCCCCAAGGTTATAAATCTTTTTTTCATGCTCAGCTCAGCTGAGTCTAAAATTTATCCTGCTCATAAATGTTAAAATGCCAACAATTGTTGGCATTTTAACATTTATGAGCAGGATAAATTACAATGGGGTTCTAAACCTTCAATTTCAATACATTTTGGCTATTTCAGTATTTATGATCAATTTAATTTTTATGCTTACCTGAGCTGAGCATGAAAAAAGTTTTATAACATCGGGACCTGGTCTTCCTATTCTTACTTTTGTGTGTATGACAGTTTCTTTCAGTGATCTAAATATCACTGGTGAAAGGTTGAGCTGTGGATACCAATGAATGCTTAGATTAAGCATGTTCATTACAATTGTGGTTGGCAAAATATTGATTGTACAGTTTAGGTAAAAAATGCAAGGACGGAAACATTTTGTTCTATGCATGTATGGTAGTATCTTAAATGAAAGCACAAGAGATCAGAGAAAGCAATAACTAATTTCAGTCGATCACCAATTTGTACTCATTTTGTTTTTTTAACGGACACTTTTGTTACTATTCCCAATTTAGGAGCCACCTCAGTATCCTGGTACCAGGCAGATACGAAACACCTGGGACAGGCCACTGAGACAGGCCAACATCTATGGTGGGGGTAGGCCGAGACTTACAAGGCGGAATAGGGAAGGTTAGGCATTCACTTTTAACATTAATTTTGTAATTATGCTTGTCTAGATTTACATTTCTTAACACATAAAGATTGATAATTTTGTATAGTTTTGTACTTGTTAATTGGGACGTTAAAGAGGCAGCTTATCAAATACAACAAATTAAAAAAAAATTGTTTGCCCATTTTTATTGATGCCTGCTCTGTTATAAATTCTGTACTGGAATACAGTTATTGGAAACATGATCTTTATGATATGAGCCTTCGCTCTTTGTTTGTCCCTATGCATGTTGTTGGTTTTCTAATGCTTTGTACTTTTCTATGTATACCTTTTGTTTGCTTCCCACCTGTATTTTGGGGTGGGACTGGTGCTCATTGCACCATTTCCTAGTCATTGCTGACTTCTAACTTTTTAGATACTGTTTTAGGTTATGATATTTATGGTAACGAGTATGAACCAGACATGATGCCAGACCAGTATGGAGCAGATGATTTTGTCAGCATCTCAGTAAGTTGTGTAGAACTCTGTCCAAGGCAATCTTAATCATTTTTGGATCAACACTCGTGAAGGTTAATCAGACTTCTCACCCAATACTTTTATGTTGAGACCTTTCCCAAAAATTGGATTCAGAATCATTCGGTTGGAGTACAATACTCCAAATTTGGAGTATATTTGAAGGAAATTTTCACTTCAGTATCAGTTCTTAGGATTTTGAAGAATAAGCAGTTGTAGGTCTTAATGTGAGCATTTCTCTCGACTTGTTAGCTGCATGTATCATGAAGAAACATCATTATCAATCAAAACTTTCTTGGTATCAGGTGTTCCATTCCTGTCTCGCTGGCAATGACCCTCGGCCCAGTTGTTCGAAATTAACAATTTTGTTAGTTAACGATTCGTTAAAATTTCATATGGCTGTATTGCAAATACACTGTTAGTTGTTGTTGAAAAGATAAGAGAATCCTTTGCATTGCAAAGGATTCTCACATTTTTTCAACAATAAATAACAGTGTATTTGCTTTTGAAGTTGTTATATGGTTAACAAATTTAGGGCATAACAACAGTGTTAAGCTAACAAGTTTTGAACAACTGGGTCGAGGGTTTTAGTCGCATACCTTTCTTTTAGCAATGACTTTTCATTGTTAATCAGCCTGTACTAAGATGATGCAATTTGTTTTCTTTCCAGAGGGATCCTCATCTCCTGGCAACAGTATTAATGGGCCGAGCCCCTAACATGATGGTCCCAGACAATGTGGATCTAAATGACTATGAGGTAAAAGAAATTTTTCGGACACTAGTTGTAAAACTAGATTAGTCTGAGCAGGAATTTACTTGTCACAATTCTGTCTCCACAGTGTCATATGAGCCGCCTCGTGGGAAAACCAACAATGTGGTTTCCGAACAGGTCTGACACAAATCAGGCTGTACAGTCACAGAAGATGGCTAGAAGCTTGAAATTTTGGAGTTAAGTAGAGGAGGAATTGTACTATCCGAATAGCGAAAACAAAGGCGCTGATCAGCTTCGCGGTTACCGCGAAGCTGATCTGCGCCTTTGGTTTCGCATATGCAGATTGTTGGTTTTCCCATGAGGCGGCTCATATAACATGTATCTGAGTACCTATGTATATCATTCTTAAAGAAGTAATTACATGTTTATCAAGGCTTGAACAATTTTCTTTAAGTAAACAAAATAGAATGTATACTTAACGGATCTGAGAATTTTCTACCAATTGCCAGAGAAAAAGAGACTTTTTGGATCAGTCAGAATTTCCGTACCTCCTTAATTCAAAATACATATGCCTATATAAGATATTTGGCCTACATATTAAACCGTATAATATATTAGACTTAAGTATTAAACTACATGTAGTTTTGGGAAAAATGAAAAGATAGGTGCCATATCCTATTATAACATAGATTTTCTTCATCTTGTTTCATAATTCTAATCCAAAATATACATGAGCCGTGTCATGAGAAAACCGGTCTTTGGGGTTCCCGACCAGATCCAACACAAACTGGTCTGTACAGTTACAGGACAAAGCTTAGAAACTTGAAATCCGGCTTTCTCATGATGCGGCTCACATGATGCTAAGTAAATCGTATTATTTCCAGCAATTATGGGACCTAGCCGAGGAACTGGGAGAGGTTCGTCGTGTGGGTATGGATCAGCAGGAGATATCCCTCCTCCCCGTACACACCTACCAGACTCCGGGGGACACGGCCGAGGGGGTAGGGGACAAGGAGGGCGGAGACTGTAGGGTGTGCCTGGTAGACTTTGCTGGAGGGGACAGACTGAAGACCCTGCCGTGTTGTCATATATACCACGTGGAATGTATTGATGAATGGTTGAAGGTTTGTCATTGTCATTGTCATATATACCACGCGGAGTGTATTGATGAATGGTTGAAGGTTTGTCATTGTCATTGTCATATATACCACGTGGAGTGTATTGATGAATAGTTGAAGGTTTGTCATTGGTTTATTCTTAGGAAGGGAAACCAAAAATTAACATAAGTTGAATAAACCTATTAACTAAGAACATGTAGTAAGTTTTAGTTATGTTTATTCATAGTTTGGACATATAAAAGGGGGTTTTACATTTGAGCGTTACTAAAATAGTGTATCATTTAATCATCTGATAATATGTGATTTTGGATAAATGTATGAGCCGCCTCATGAGGAAACCAACCATCTGCATATGCGAAACCAAAGGCCCAGATCAGCTTCGCGGTAACCGCGAAGCTGATCAGCACCTTTGTTTTTGCTACACAATTCCTCTTCCTCTTCTTTCTAAATCCGAAATTTCAAGCCTTTAGTCATCTTCTGTGACTGCACAGTCTTGCTTGTGTCTTGTTGGTTTTCTCATGATGTGGCTTATATGTACTTTGCTGCAGTGAATGATAAGGAAACACCTGAATGAATCCCAGATTAAGATGAACTATAACATTATTACTTCATTTCCAGTAATGATTTACAGATCAGCAAAATCAACAAAAAGAATATTTGATACATGCTTAAAAGTCCGCTTATGAAAACATAATTTTTACAAAGCTATTTGTTTTGCAAATTTTACTGGTAACGAGTACATCTATAATCACTGTTTTTTTGTCATTACAGAGGAATGCAGTATGCCCTGTATGTAGACAGTCGGCCAGACAGTGAACATTAAAGATCATTGTACAGAGGGTCCTGAGGTTATAAAACTTTTTTCATGCTCAGCTATGCTGAGACTAAAATTTATCCTGCTCATAAATGTTAAAATGCCAACCATTGTTGGCATTTTAACATTTATCAGCAGGATTAATTACAGGGTTTGGCATTCTAAACCTTCAATTTCAATATATTTGGGCTATTTTCATATTTATGAGCAGTTTAAATTTTATGCTCAGCTGAGTTGAACATGAAAAAGTTTTATAACCTCAGGACCTGGTCTGTTAATCAAGAGTTCAGAGTTTGAATCTTCTGTGTTCCAGTCTTATACAATAGCTTTGTCATTGGGCATAAAAATAAACATCTCTACGAGAGGGAGTTGGGAATAAAGTGCTGCATGTTTAGCATATGAGCCTTAGCATGAGAAAACCAACAATTTGGGTCTCCGACCAGGTCCGACACAAACCAGTCTGTACAGTCACAGAAGATGGTCAGAGGCTGGAAATTTTGGATTTAGCAAGTAGAGGAATTGTACTATCCAAGTAGTGAAAACAAAGGCGCTGATCAGCTTCGCAGTAAGCGCTGATCAGCTTCGCAGTAACTGGCCTTTGCAGATTGTTGGTTTTCGCATGTGGTGGCTCATATATGCTGCAAAATTAATCATATGCTGTAAATAAATCAGAACGGTTTACATTTCATGGTTTTATAAATAAAGTAACTTCTGCCTGTCTTATATTTCGTAAATTTTCTACTTTCATATTATACATGTATATGCGAACATGCCCATGTGCAGTCTGTAAAGCTTTAGTAAGTCTTTGTTAGTGAGAAATTTGAATTTGTGTGGCATGAATGTCTGTGAAAACTATGCATCAGGAAAACATGTCCGTGCAATGAATACCCCCTTAAACCCCACTTTTATATAGTAAAACTGGGGTATGCAGGGGTATACCTATTTTTCTTATTTTTGCTCCAAAACATAGATTGTGGGTACTCAATAGAACCGCCTCGACGAGGCGGTTCTAATGTGTACCCACAATCTATGTTTTGAGCAAAAATAAGAAAAATATCAAAAATTTTTGTCTGAAAATTATCGATTTTTGACCTGAAAAAATCACTATATCATATGGGCATGTTTTCGTAATGGTTCTTGCTAATATTTTGAAATTATGAAAGAATTGCTACAGGTTATTGATTCACATTTGAACCGCTACATTAGGAAACCGGTGTTCTGGGTTTTCGACCAGGTCGGACACAAACCGGTTTGTATAGTAATAAAAGAAAGCTAGAAGCTTGAAATTTTTAATAAAGTACAACAGGTATTGTACTGACCGTGTAGTGAAAGGCACTGATCAGCTGTGCAGTCACTGCATGTTTTCTCATGATGTGGCTCATTCGTCATTTCCTAAAAGGGGTTTTCATAGCCTGGCTAAAATGAAAATAAACAATTTTATAATATGGAAACTGGATTTTTGCCAAGGCGAAAACGCAGATCAGCTTCGCAGTAACTGCGAAGCTGATCAGCGCCTTTTGTTTTCGCTACACGGACAGTACAATCAATCCCTCTTCTTCTTAAATCCTGTTTGGAAACCCCAAAGACTGGTTTTCTTGCGTCCTGGCTCATATGAAAATGCTGCATCAGAAGTTTCAATTAACTTTGAAATAAAGAAAGATAAGTCAATTATGTTTATCCAATCATAACGAAAACTTGCCCATGCAATATATACATGAACAGAGATTTTTGAGCTTTAAAAATCAAATATTTTTCAGCTGAAAAATTAAATACATACATCTCCCACACTGGTTGGCTGAATGCAATAAAAGTTTACTTGATTGGTGTGAGCCAGTTTACACTGTGGGCTTTGGAATTATCTTAAGCATAAAAAATTTGGATTTTGAATATCTGTCCAGCTGGCCAAGCTTGATCAAATTTGATGTGAAGCATCGCTGAGGTTAGGGGAGTTTTCAACAGGTTTTTGGACAGAACAGATCAATTCAATATTACAGAACCATGGATGAGTGTTTCAAATGTGAACTTGTCCCACTTGAGACTGTGGAATTACGTGCCCTTGAGTGTTAGAAAAATCAGTATTTGAGCCGCCACATGGGAAAACCAACAATCTGCATATGCGAAAAAAGGCGCAGATCAGCTTCGCAGTAACTGCAAGCTGATCAGCGCCTTTGTTTTCGCTACTTTGATAGTACAATTCCTCTTCTACTTAAATCCGAGATTCCAAGCTTCAAGCTCTTTTCTGTGACTGAACAGGTCGGTTTGTGTCGGACCTGGTCAGAAACCACAGTTTGTTTTCCCACGAGGTGGCTCATTAAGTGTGCTACTGATGGTTCTTAGGTGAGCGATGATGATTGCCCTTTTGGCAACTTGTTATAATTTCTATGCTTGTAGTGTTAAGACATGTATATAGTAATTTTATTCATGTTTATGCATATTTACTTTGTTATATACATGTATTTTAGTAATGTCAAAGCTTTTTAGCTCACCTCACCTGAGCCGTTAGGCTCACAAGGTAAGCTTATAGGATGGCCATGATCCGGCGTCCGTCCGTCGTCCACCATTTTCAAAGATCTTCTTCTCTGAAACCGCTTGGCCAATCAAAGCCAAATTTTATATGAAGCATCTATAGGAAGGGGGAACCAATGTATCTATAAATAATCCAGGTCACATGACCAAGATGGCCGCCATGCCCATAGATGGTAAAAACCCTTCAAAAATCTTCTTCTCCGGAACCACTGGACCAATTTCAACGAAATTTGGCATGAAGCATCGGGGACTAGAGTACTACAATGTGTTTATAAATTATGACCTTTGGATGACCTTGACCTATTTTACGGCATGGTCAACATAGGTCGCCCATGCATTTGAATGGGGAAAATTGTTAAAATGTCATTTGAAAGGCAAATCTTGCAGGAAATGGGCAAATGGACTGCAGGTAGGTAATTCTGAAAAAAATTTGGACCCTAGGGGTTGGTCTGCCCCCACCCCGGGGCAATATACATGTATATTACAAAAATATTCAAAGATCCTCTTCTCTGAAACCACTTGGCCAATCAAAGCCCAATTTTATAGGAAGCATATGGGAAAGGGGAATCAATGTGTTTATAAATAATCCAGGTCACATGACCAAGATGGCCGCCATGCCCATATATGGTAAAAACCCTTTAAAATTCTTCTTCTCCTGAACCAATGGGCGGATTTCAACAAAACTTGGCATGAACCATGGGGGACTGAAGTACTACAATGCATGTATAAATTATGTCCTTTGGATGACCTTGACCTATTTTACAGCAAGGTCAACATAGGTCGCCAATGTATTTGAATGGGGAAAACTTTTAAAATGTCATTTAAAGTGAAAGTCTTGCAGGAAATGGGCAGTAGGACTGAATATTAATGATTCTGAAAAAAAAACTGGACCCCAGGGGCTCTTTTGCCCCAGCCCAGGGGCATTATACATGTATATTACCATAATATTCAAACATCTTCTCCTCTGAAATCGCTTGGCCAATCAAAGCCAAATTTCATGTGAAGCATCTATAGAATGGGGGAATCAATGTATATATAAATAATCAAGGTCACATGACCAAGATGGCCGCCATGCCCATATATGGTATAAACCCTTCAAAAATCTTCTCCGGAACCGGTGGACCCATTTCGAAGAAACTTGGCATGAAGCATCGATGACTCAAGTACTACAATGTATGTATAAATCATGACCCTGTGATGACCTTGACCTATTTTAAGGCAAGGTCAACATGGGTTGCCTATGTATTTGAATGGGTAAACTGTTAAAATGTCATTAGAAGGGAAAAGTTTGTATGGACAGTCTATTGATTATTCTGAAAAAAAAAATGGCCCAAGGGCTTCATCTGCCCCTATACTGGGACTATTTTCTATAATATTTTCTATAATATTCGTATATACAGCAGATCTCAGGTGAGCGTTTACAGGACCATTGGTCCTCTGGTTTATTTTCCTCATTTCTATCCTTAACCCCAAAAATAGTAATCATAATAGTTTATCATAATGTATGAGGTATGACACCTTGTGTGTTTTAGGGGTTGCCTTAGAAGCGCAGTCACTTTATATTGAATTAATGCTATTGGATATTTGTCCACACTTTTATAACAGGGAGAAATAACTGTTATAAAGCCACAAGCATTTTAAGAAGTGATGCATCATTTTTGTGGTTCAGTATGTTTTAGATCTTTTATATACATGTACCATTTTATTATTGCTAAATGTATAATTTTAAACAGTGTTATTAAGGAGCTTCCTGTAAAGTTTGGACATGTAAAATTGTGGTGTCTACCATTAATGAGCCATGCCATGAGAAAAACATATTTTTACAAGGACGAAAAATATTTATTAGGTCCAACATAATTTCTGGAAAAAAAAACACCAAAAGCCAAGCAAACGCTGTTAGTTGGCTTTCAATTGCACTAAAACTGTGGTAATTACGTTACTTTAACATTTATGAAAAAAACTTTTATTTTTGCAAGTAAAATGAAACCAGTTCGAAAGTTTTCAAACACAATAAATAGGCACGGACTTGTGTAATAGTTACCATAACTTTTGGCGCTGTAATCATATTTCTGTGCGTTTTGACCACTTAACGCTTAATGTCAGCGAAAAACGCTAGCTTCTAAAACGGCATAGAACGAAAGTCCCAATTTTTTTTTTTTCTTTTTCTTGTGCTCAAGGTTGTACGCTATCACCGGAGATGGTTTGTTTTAAAAAAAATCCTTTTTTGAAGCCGTCTTAAGGTTTTCTTTAATTAAAAAACAAAAATGTTACGTGTCAAGAAAACAGTATTACCAAACAATATATCGAACAAATCTTTATGAATAAATATTGTTATTGTTAAGACTTTTATGTGTATTTTATCATTCAGAATAATTTTAACCAGTTTTTAGCAAAATAAAAACCGATGTATAGAGAGGCGTTTTCAAAGTCCTTTAGTATATGAAATTTCAAGCTTTTAGCCCTCTTTTCTGACTGTACAGACCAATTTGTCAGACATACAGAAGTCCTGAAGACTGTTTTTTCTTGACATGGCTCAAATGTCTTGTAATGCTCTCATATGTCCCGATTACTTGTGATAATAGGTAGGATTGTTGTAAATAAATTGCATACATACATATGTGTATTAATACTGTCAGAAAAACACTTAACAGATGCAATTTAAAGAAAAAAAAATATGATCTTCAAAATGCTGTGTATCATCTCTTTCTATCCTGTTTAAGCTTTGTGTGAACTCAAAGAAGTTACTGTACATTACGAAAACATGCTCAGTGCTCCAGCTAGGATTTGAAAAGGGCAGGGCGGACTTATGCTGAAAAGGGCACCATGTAATACAGTAAATTCGGAAATTTTTGCGTGACTTTTATTTCGTGAATTTTCTATTTCTGAATTATTAGCGACTTCTTGAATTCGTGAGTGAGTGTCCATGTATTCTATAAAGTTTATTGTGACTCTTTATTAGCAAGAACTTTGAATTCGTGAGGCAACCAATTCGCGAATATTAGCGAAAATTAAGTTCTCACGAATAGTTCCAGATTTACAGTATATAGATTTTTCTTAAGTTGTAAAAATTGAAAATTTCATCAGAAAAAAAAAATTTCTTATTTTTTGCTCAAAACATAGATTGTGGGTACACGTTAGAACCGCCGAGGTGGTTCGTCGGCGGTTCTAACGAGTACCCACAATCTATGTTTTGGAGCAAAAATAAGAAAAATAGGTATACTCCTGCATACCCCAGTTTTACTTTATAAAAGTGGGGTTTAAGGGGGTATTCAATACACGGACATGTTATCCTGATGAATTCTAATTTTCCCAGCTATTTTATTTCATGATTTTGTCTCCATGCATACTTTTGTTCTAACTTATTTTTGTGAACTGCAGAGTTCAACTATGCAAGAGTAATATATACTGTCTTAATGGAAATTTTTGCTGTGAAAATAAATTAGGTTACAGTATCTTGTCTAAATTAAATGTCCGTCATGGTTAGCTCGCCTGTATGAAAGTACACACAGGAAGAGCTATTGCAGTCAGCCCAGCATCGGCTTTGTGTCAGTGTTGCTTAAATGTTAAAGTCTATTATGGTTAAAGTTTTTGTAAGTCTATATCTCTTGAAATTGTTCATGGATCAGGTAGATTCTTTGCTTGTTGGTTGGTAGATATTGGTCTGAAATTTTATGCTGTACCATCATGACCCATCTGGGTGACCTTGAGGTCAAGGTCACCGACTTGGAAGTTTTGTGTTAAGTTTTTGGTTAAAGTTATCGTAAATCTATATCTTGAATATGTAGATGGATCAAGTGATACTTTGCATGTTGGTAGATACAGCCCCTTTCACTCGAGTCTGCGGTTTGAGCATTTAGGTCAATCAAATTTGTTCACTCGAGTTTGCTGTTTGTAAATCCGGCAACTTTTTATTCTATTTTAGAACCGAAACAGTGTCCCAGGTGCCAGGTGTTCTTAAAATGTATTCAGCATTTATCTTGAGTAATGATGTCACCTCGTCTGATAAAAACATTGTAATTGTTTGGTTAAAGCATGTTTTTATTTCTAAATTCTTTGCACAACATATATTATGCATATAAAGAACACACATTTGTAACAGGATAGAGACAGAAGCAGAATTTTATCATTTTAAGCAGTTACCTGATCTACATGGCGAAAATTCCACATAGTTTGTTAAAAATTTCACTCGAGTTTGCCATTTTAAAGATCATTTAGTTTGAAGCTGTCACTCAAATCAGCAGATCAATCAATCCAGATGTCTTTGTGGACAACATGAAAAGAAACTCAGATCTTCGGAACTCATGGTCTTCTTGTGTGATGCAAATGCTCAAACGGCAAACTCAAGTGAAAGAGTTTGTATTAGTCTGAAGTTTTATGCTGTACCATCATGACCCACTTGAGTAACCTTGAGGTCAAGGTCATGGATCATAGATTTTAATAGATTTAGCGACAAAGCACAAGTCAGGCGAGCTACGCTGTACTGTGACAGCTCTTATTATTTTAAATAATAACTAACATTACGAAAACTTGCCCATGCAATAAACAGAGATTTTTTGAGCTTTAAAAATTGAAAATTTTCAGCTGAAAAATTTTGATATTTTTCTTATTTTTGCACAAAACATAGATTACGGGTACATGTTAGAACCGCCTCGCAAGGCGGTTCTAACGAGTACCCACAATCTATGTTTTGGAGCAAAAATAAGAACCAGAGGACCAATGGTCCTGTAAACGCTCACCTGAGTCTGCTGCATATACCAATAAACATGTTTGAATATTATGGTATTTAACCCCAGTGCAGGGGCAGATGAAGCCCTTGGGCCGTTTTCTTTTTTCAGACTAATCAATATTCTGTCCATGGATGCTTCACGCCAAGTTTCATTAAAATCAATCTATTGGTTTCAGAGTAGATATTTGAAGGGTTTTTACCATATAAGGGCATGGTGGCCATCTTGGTCATGTGACTTAGATTATTAATATACACATTGGTTCCCCCATCCTATAGATGCTTCACATAAAATTTGGCTTCAATTGGCCAAGTGGTTTTAGAGGAGAAGATGTTTTTAATATTATGGTAATATACATGTATATTGCCCCGGGGTGTGGACATATGAGCCCTTAGGTCCATTTTTTTTCAGAATCATTAATATTTAGTCCTACTACCCATTTCCTGCAAGATTTTCACCTCAAATGACTTTTTAAATGTTTTCCCCATTCCAATGCATTGGCGACCTATGTTGACCTTGTAAAATAGGTCAAGGTCACCACAGGGTCATGATTTATATATACATTGTAGTACTTCAGCCATTGGTGCTTCATACCAAGTTTCTTTGAAATCGGTCCTCAAAATTCGGAGAAGAAGATTTTTGAAGGGTTTTTACCATATATGGGCATGGCAGCCATCTTGGTTATGTGAACTAGATAATTTATAAATACATTAATTCTCCCATTTCATAGATGCTGCACATACAATTTGGCTTTGATTCGCCAAGCGGTTTCAGAGGAGAAGATGTTTGAATATTATGGTAATATACATGTATATTGCCCCGGGGTGGGGCCAGATGAGCCCCTGGGGTCCAATTTTTTTCAGAATCATTAATATTCAGTCCTACTGCCCATTTCCTGCAAGACTTTCACTTTAAATGACATTTTAAAAGTTTTCCCTATTCAAATGCATTGGCGACCTATGTTGACCTTGCCATAAAAAAGGTCAAGGTCATCACAGGGTCATGATTTATATGCACATTGTAGTACTTCAACCATCGATGCTTCATGCCAAGTTTCTTTGAAATCGATCCACCTGTTCTGGAGAAGAAGATTTTTGAAGGGTTTTTACCATACATGGGCATCGCGGCCATCTTGGTCATGTGACCTGGATTATTTATATATACATTGATTACCCCTTCCTATTGATGCTTCACATAAAATTTGGCTTTGATTGGCCAAGCGGTTTCAGAGGAGATGATGTTTGAATATTATGGTAATATACATGTATATTGCCCCCACAATATACATGTAATATACATGTATATTGTGGGGGCATATGAGCCCCTGGGGTCCAATTTTTTTCAGAATCATTAATATTCAGTCCTACTGCCCATTTCCTGCAAGACTTTCACTTTAAATGACTTTAAATGACATTTTAAAAGTTTTCCCTATTTCCCTAGTTTTGGCGACCTATGTTGACCTTGCCGTAAAATAAGTCAAGGTCATCACAGGGTCATGATTTATATATACAGTGAACTTGACAATAGAGAATCATCGACAATGGCGAACCACTCGTAAAGATATTGCAGAATTTCTTGAAACTTAGACATAATATTATTTAGTATATAACCCAGTCATTTACTTTCATATATGCCTTGGGGTTTGGTAAAAGAATGGAGTCAAAATTCCACCAGACAATAAAATCAGGGTTGCTGAAACGCTTGACCCCTTAACTAAGATGCCTAGTTTATTGTTCCACAAAAAGTAACGTTCAGATAAAATTGGTTTCATACCTCGTTTCTAAGCATTTGATGATGGCCACTTTTGCATTACTTTAATGCCTAATATCCCTAGTTATGCAATATGCCTGTTTTTGATAAAAGTTTTGACATTTAATGTAGATATAAGTGGGGAAAGATGTACATGTAAATTCGACAATAGCGAATCATACTTTGTGTGGTGAAAAGAATGTGCACAAAGTACTGATAATCTGCCTTTTGAAGGCCTGCCCTGGAACCATTTGGTTTGGTCAATGGCGTAACTAATATTGGTGCAAGTCGTGGTTTAACCATCTTGCTTTTAGGCTTACATTGATTCATTAAAGCAATAAGACATGCTTAAATCGATAAAATTGACCTTTCCGATATGGCATTTGCTGTTGACAGTTAACGTAAAGGTTAAAAGCAAATTTACACAATATTATCGAACACCATTTAGTTTCGAATGATGATGGCAACATTTGTATGCAAAAATACTCTTCTAAAATGGTTTCTTTTGGACTATAGGCTATTTGATTCGCCATTGTCGAGTTTGGTTCGCCATTGTCTAATGCAGGAGGTATCATATCAACAGAGTTATCTCCCATTAAGAAATGGAATAAATTAAAATTATTATTTTCCTGTAAAGCTGAGATATGTTAGACGTTCTTAGTATCAAATAGAATAACATTCCCATGATCATGTTTAAAATAATAGCGTTAGATCGCTTAGTGATTCGCCATTGTCGAGTAAACTGTACATTGTAGTGCTTGAGCCATCAATGCTTCATGCCAAGTTTCTTTGAAATCGATCCACCTGTTCTGGAGAAGAAGATCTTTTAAGGGTTTTTACCATATATGGGCATCGCGGCCATCTTGGTCATGTGACCTGGATTACTTATATACACATTGATTACCCCTTCCTATTGATGCTTCACATAAAATTTGATAGACAGTGAATAAATTTCACAAATCATATACCACATATTCCACACCAGACAGAATAAGAAATAAGAAGATGGCTGTACAAATCCAGAAGGTCATCACAGGGTCATGATTTATATATACATTGTAGTGCTTGAGCCATCAATGCTTCATGCCAAGTTTCGTTGAAATCAGTCCACCGGTTCTGGAGAAGAAGATTTTTGAAGGGTTTTTACCATATATGGGCATGGCGGCCATCTTGGTCATGTGACCTGGATTTCTTATATACACATTGGTTCCCCCTTCCTATAGATGCTTCATATAAAATTTGGCTTTGGTTGGCCCAGCGGTTTCAGTGAAGAAGATCTTTGAAATTGTGGACGGACGGACGGACGACGGACGGACGGACGCCGGATCATGGCCATCCTATAAGCTCACCTTGTGAGCCTAACGGCTCAGGTGAGCTAAAAATAGGTATACCCCAGCATACTCCAGTTTTACTATATAAAAGTGGGGTATGAGGGGGTAAACATTTCACGGACATGTTTTCCTGATGAAGAACAAAGTTTGAAGATCTGCTGATCCAATCAGGGGCCAGTTGTTCGAGACTTCGTTAGCTTAACGTCATCGTTAAGACTTCAACTTGTTAGGCAAATGCTGACTACATAAGCAAATACACTGTTATTTTTTGTTGATAAAATGTGATGCAAAGGATTCTCACATTTTATCAACAAAAGAATAACAGTGTATTTGTGATATTAATGTTTGAAATTTTTAATGAATCGTCAACTAACGACATCATCAATTTTGAAGAAATGGTCCCAGGTTTGCAGCAGTGACAACCAATACCAAATAGACCTAAAAAGTCAAACAACAAATAGAAAAGGAAACATAAAGACAAAACCTAAGACTTGAATATAATTCTATTTGTTAATAGTTCATAATTATCATAATGAGACCTTAATAATAATGGACACAATCATAATACATTAAAACTTCCACAAACCACACACCCTATGCCACCAAAGTGGCACAGTTTGAAAGAAGGGGGTATACAGGTAATAAGGTTAAGACAACCTAAAATAATGCACCTCACCATAGTGTGGCTTTCAATATTACACCACCATGCCATAGCTCCCAAATTCACTGTTTTACTATGTTTAAATAAGAGCTAATTATAACACAATTACACTTTGGCTTAGTCTGCTCTATGGATCCTGAAGATAGCATTATAATGAGGTTGACCTGTGCAAGATGGATAGTAGAAGGTATCATACTAGCTAAAACAATGTGCTGCCAAAATTCTATGCACCTTAAATATTTGCATAAATTGCTATATTATCACCACGTAAAAACCAAATACCTATTCCACATATTCTAATATCAACTCAACAGATGAAACCACTCTGATAATTGAACTTTGTATGTATCCACAACCCCTTATCAAGGCCGAGAGCTTGAGCATGAGTTTGGTAATGGTTTAATAAGGATTGACGCTTTGGGTGACGACCAATTTGTATTTCATATTTTTCTCACCAGCAAAACCACTTTGCAATAAATTTATGCAAGGGAGGGCAAAATATTTTAATGACATCACACATTATGCCCCCTGCTTATGTGGCTCTTGGGGTTGATAACGACAACAGATTTTTTAGTTTTGACCCAAGGGTAGAAAACTCGTTATCACAAGCAATTTACATTTTACCAAACATTTACACAATATATTACATCTGAATACTCAGTTGATTCCATTCTTATAATAAATTACAAACAATTGGATGAAATGAGCAAATGAGCTGTTAAAACAGTATCACAGTTGCTTTTCCATATGAGCCGTGACGTGAGAAAACCTGGTCTTTGGGGTTTGCAACCAGATCTGACACAAAATGGCCTGTGCACCTACACAAGATGGCTAGAAGCTTCAAATTTCGGATTTAGGAAGAAGAATTGTACTTTTTTTGTAGAGAAAACAAAGGTGCTGATCAGTTACTGCATAGCTGATTGAACAGCTGATCTGCGCCTTTAGTTTTCGCATAGGCAATATTCCAGTTTTCTCATGACGCAGCTCATAATATAATTTAAAACTAATACATGTACTACTCAAATTTACTAATCAAACATAATGTTATCACAAACTTTGATTGTCATACATTGTGTAATAGTTGAGTCAGGCATTTTCTAGAGATAATCATTTATTCTGTCTCTATCCTATCCTAGTTTAATGGTTTATTACAAGAGCGATCAACATGGTGAGGTCTCATCAACAAAGGAGCAGCTCTCTATGAAACTAGAAATAAGTGTTTGTAAAACACTATGCCCCCAACTGTATGCTTGCCTCTAACCTGGCACGGTTTATTTCATTATTTTTCTATGAAAATCATGTAAGCAAACAGAGTAGACCTGGGAACAAATAGCAAACTTGAGGACTAACATTGAAAATTTCACAATTCCGTAATTCCGTCAAACTTTGAATTAAAGTCCTCAAAAGTTGATCAGGTGATCTTCTACTCCACCCCAATCGGTATACCAAATATGAAGGCTCTAGCTAAAATACTTTTTGAGATATCTTGAACATGAGATTTTCAAATTTTGCTTCCAAAGGGACATAACTCAAAAAGGGGGCATAACTCTGACATGAAAAAAAAATACCGGACAACTATTTTCTCATGAGGAATCTGTAAATGAAATTTCAAAACCCTAGCAATCACCCTCGAAAAATTTCAAACTTCACAGCAAATTGGAAAAATCAATCAAAATTTCAAAATTGCGTAATTTTGTCAAAATATGAGGTGAAGTTCTCAAAAGTTAATCAGGTGATCTACTCCTCAGCAAAAATCAGTATACCAAATATGAAGGTTCTAGCTCAAATACTTCTTGAGATATCTTCTTGAGACGCACCCACCCACACACACACAGACAAGCCGAAAGCAATATGCCCTTTTTCAAAGTTGGGGGCATAAAAAAGAGAATCTGTTTAGCTGAAAGAAGGCCCAGACAATGCAAAGCCAATAACAATGGGCCACCAGCTGAGTCCATGACACTGACTTGCTCTACTTGCAACCGACAGTTTAGAGCTAGAATTGGCCTAGTCAGCCATCAAAGAACTCACCAACACACACATACCTATTCAAGAAATAATGATGGTCTTTCTCATTAGTGAGAGACGAACGACCAGTTTATTAGACTATTAAACTAGGATAGAGATAGAATAAATGATCCTATGGGTATTCTGCATAAGTATGAAAACATGTAAATTCATAACTGACTGGTAAACATGAATTTTTGAAACTGAGCACACATGAACCCAGTAGTACCATATTTCCAAAATGTTAAGCCTTCAACTAAATCAGCTGGGGATAATTCTCAAAAATGGAGACATTCTCTCGATCGGGAGACACTGCCATAGAGTCTAATGCATTTCGATCAATTTATAAACGATGTGTTAAAATTTTGTCCCCCAATCGATAGACAGGAAATGACCTAAGTAAAAAGTTTCAGATTAAAGTTTGTACCTTCTGCTTGAAAATTTATCGTGAAAGTAACCATGCTTAATGATAAAATCAAGAAAATAAACGATTCTTCCAAGTTTTCAATCTAGTGACTATACCATAGTCTGTCCTGCATCTCTGTACTAATCGCAACGGTGAATTTCTTTGATGCAACGGATTAAATTTAGGTCTTGATCGACTGTCTTCCCAACTTGTTTTAACATGCGCTTTTTCGTAGTAAAACGCGCAAGACAGTCTGAAAATGCCTAAAACATGACATTTTTTCATACCGTCTCCCAATGGGGAGAACATCCCCCGAATCGGAGACATGTTTTGTCTCCAAAACGGGAGACATTCTCCCAATCGAGGGACATTTAATTTTTTGGGGATGTAGCTATTTTTTAAAAGAACTTGTCTCCTAAAAACGGAGACAGTCCCCCAATATGGAGATTGTCTCCATATTTGAGAATTATCCCCAGCTGTAAATGTATATCTTTATCTTCATATACTGAGTCAATCAATTTCTGATCATCATCTCAGGTGTGGGGTGGGTGACTACATTCTGAATTTAGCCAAAATTTGTTCCTGTAAAACAGGAAGAGTCACAATGTGCCACATGGGATTTAATATCCAGACAATCAAGATGTGCAATAGAAAGTGTCTGAAAACAATTAAATTTGTTGTTTGAGAGAAACATGCCAAGCTTTTTGACATGACAATAATGGCTAATGATTTTACCCTGTATTACCAGTGAGTTGAAATAATGTTCAAACCACATCATGAGAAAACCTAATTTTTGTAAATCAGCTCCCATTTTCTTTTCTAATACTGCAGAAACCTCCTTGTCTTAGTGTTTAAGCCATTTGTCTTGTAAAGAAGGTGTCATTTGTTCAAGCCTTGCTATTCCAGTTGTTTTTGGATGAGACTTTAAACAGACATCCCATCTCCATATAGTGAGCTGCGATGTGAGATAACCGGTCTTCGGGGTTTCCGACCTGGTCTGATACAATCCGGTTTGTGCAGCTACAGAAGATGACTAGATGCTTGAAATTTTGGATTTAGGAAGAAAAGGAATTGTACTAGCCGTGTAATGGAAACAAAGGCTGTGCCTTTGTTTTCGCATAGGCAAAAATCCGGTTTTCTCATGACGCAGCTCATACAATTTTAGCTGTTGAGAGTGATTTAAAACATGAAATCAACCAACCAACCTAACTTCTATTTGCAGTATTTTAAGACTTTAGCTGGGCTTTGTCTCTTGTAATGACAGGCTTGCTTCTCACATGGTCTAAAGCCAATAAATAGGGTTCTCATGATGAGGCTCATTTTCATCAAGCATTAAAGCCTAATTTTTCCCGCTAGTATATCTTTGTAGACGCTATCAGTGAGAGATTCATATTGTCCTGATTTAGAGTTCATATAAAACAATCTGTCCTTCACGGCATTGGGGTTGATACCATCATCACGTAGTGCTGTCTTCTTCAACTTAAAAGTACCTGAACAGAAATTTAAAGAGCTGAATGTAAAATGGATAGAAATTTCAGATTTCAAGATCCTAACTATAAAACCATGAAAATTTAAGTTTTCATGAGTTTTATTATCAATTTTCTAGAATCATTGACCATCTTTATGTCTGTCAGATAAAGGTGATACCTACGTTCAAATTTAAGGGGTGGTAAGTTCTGCAAGTTTGAAAAATACAAAACTTTACCTATATTATACAACCATATACTTCCAAAACAATGTTAAATACAAGCCGCGACGCGAGAAAACAAGTCTTCGTGGTTTTCGACCAGGTCCAACTCAAACCTGCCTGTACAGTCACAAAAATGCTAGAATCTTGAAATTTTGGGTATAAGTAGAGAATGAATTGTACTATCCAAGTATCAAAAACAAAGGTGCTGACCAGCTGTGCGGTTACTGCACAGCTGATCTGTGCCTTTTTTTTCGCATAGGCAAATATCCGGTTTTCTCATGACGCGGCTCATATGGTTCTCCCCATTCAAAATGATTGGTATCAGTGGCATAAAACATTGACCAATCACAAGCTATGTTACTTACAATATCAGACTGTACATCAAAATTTTCTAGTCTTGTTCTAAATTGTGCATAAAGGCATTCGAATAGAGTATACCTGTTAAGTCTGCTTCCTTAATGAGTCTGATAAACAGAGGTCTTGCATAGGCTGGTAAGGTTCTCTGTAGCTCAGTGTTAAGTTGAGACAGATCAAGGTTATCATTCTGATCTACTATAGCTGCCATGCCTGCTCGACCTTCAGCACCTAGAACAAAACACACACTTGTTTTGGGTCTAGAAAAGGTAAAAAATATCAACAACAACCAAGAAGTTTGCCATAAATTAATCAGTATAGCCTAAAAGTCAGGCTGATAAATAACAACAGCTTATTATCCCCAATACATTAGCATGAGGAGCATTGAGGCATGTCATGAGAAAACCAACATTTTGCATACGCGAAAACTAAGGCACAGATCAGCTTTGCAGTACCTGCAAAGCTGATCAGCGCCTTTGTTTTCGCTACATGGATAGTACAATTTCTCTACTTTCTAAATCCAAACTTTCCAGCCCCTAGCCATCTTCTGTGCTTGTACAGCTCAGTTTGTGTTGGATCTGTTCGGAAACCACATTCTTGGTTTCCACATGACGAGACTCATTTTGTTTATTCACCTCTCAAGACATTTACATTAAATTCAGGGTTTAAACAGTGATTGTTTCATTTTCAGTCAAACTGTTTTAACTTCTTGGAAATACAAACTGAGCCTTCGCATGGGAAAACCAACAATTTGCATATGCGAAAACAAAGATGCAGATCAGCTGTGCAGTAACTGCACAGCTGATCAGCGCCTTTGTTTACGCCATACGGATAGCACTATTCCTCTTCTACTTATATCCAAAGTTTCAAGCTTCTAGCTTTTTCTTGTGATTGTGCAGCCTGGTTTGTTTCAGACCTAGTCGGAGACCCAAATTGTTGGTTTTCTCATGCACAGGCTCAACTGAAAACAAAGTGTACATTTTTGAAACCCATTCAAATCCTTACCAGGTACTTCTACCCCATATACCACAGCATCCTGTAGTTTGACAATCTTACTGATGGCCGTCTCAACCTCCGTCGTTGACACGTTTTCTCCCCGCCAGCGGAACGTGTCACCCGTTCTGTCTCGGAAATACATGTAACCATTCTCATCCATCACCAATATATCACCTGGAATAATAATATTTTCTCGGTCTTAAGTTTTGAGCAGTAGGTCAAACAGGGACATTTATAAATCACTTCTGGCTTCAGTTAATAAAAGAAATTAAATCCAATTCCTTGTAAAAGCCCTGATAAAGTATTAAAAAAATATACATGTACAACATGTAATTCTTTCTCTCATATTCTGGAACATGGGAACAGACTATATAGCCTTAATAATTACATTCCTTTGTAGCATCTATTGATTTCCAAAATCTTATGTTCAAAGGACTAGGGCGTTTAACGCCTGATTTTGGCTTCAGATTTTGCTAAAAAAATAAATTTTGGAATTTAGGTGAGAAAACTATTCCTTAAAACAGCCATATGTCTCCTCTATTGAAAACAGGAACAAGTGTTTCATTTATCCGACAAGCGTTACCATGCCAACGACCAGAAGAACCATAGATAGATCACATTTTGCACTTTTTGGTATATTTTTGATGATTTTGGAACACATTTTTTAATTTTTAAGTGCCAGCCCACACGACGAACAAAATGATACTTAGCATACAATATCTCTGGATGATACTTCATATTTATTTCATAATAAGAAATTGTTCGTCGCGTGGGCCGGTAGTTGAAAATGATGTTGAATGGTGAAAAATAGACCCAAAATTACAAAAAGTGGTATTTCTATGCTTTTCGGAGTGTTGCCATGGCAACATGCGTAATTTGAATGTGATAGCTCTGCTAGAATTTATAAGCAGGGACCTATACCTGCTATTTGCAATACTTCTCTCCTCAAAATTCCAAAATTCAATTTTTTACCAACACATGAGGCCGAAATCAGGCCTTAAATTCCCTAGGCCTTTACTGTAGGTGTGATTTTTTTTTAATTTATTTTTTTTTAAACTGACTTTCAAAATTACTGTGGTATTTTTACGACTTGGAATGCAAGTGCACAGTGACATGATCCTATTTCTTCTGGAGGTGTCTGTCAGAATATGGGCTAAATAAACCCGTTTCCAAATGATGGTGTACCTGTAAGGAATGCCATATCCCCCTTCTTGAACACATCCCTAGCTGTCTTTTTCTCTGAGGCTTGTCTGTTGACATACCCATCAAACTCTCTAGTCGGATCTCCTATCACAATCTTACCCACTAATTCACCGGGCTCACCTAACAACATAAAGACCTTACCAATAATGTTTCAAAGCAAACAAGTTTCTACTAAGTGCAACAAGACAGTCTTGTGTGTATGATGTACAAATGCCTTCTATCATAAGGGCACCAAGATTCCTAAAATCTGCTTTCAAAAATTTAATTCCGAGTCTCAGAGTAGGTAAAAAATTCTGTAAAAATGTTCTCAATGTTATAAAACACCCTCAAAATACAAATGTGTCACTGTATATGTTCTCAAAAATACTGCATAAAACTTCTTAGTCCAAATTAGCCCTTACTATGCAAAATATACATGTACTTGAAGTACCGGTAAGCTGAAATGCTTATTTTGAAATAAAAAATGACAAAGACTGATTTACATTCAAAACATGATATGAGTGAAAATACTCAAACACCTGAGCACTTGGCAAATGCTTTTTTTCCATAAAAAGGACTTAGCGAGGACTTAATGGGACATAGGCCTTGAATTGCATAAATATGAGCCGCCTTGTGAGAAACGAACAATCTGCATATGCAAAAACAAAGGCGCAGATCAGCTTCGCGGTAACCGCGAAGCTGATAAGCGCCTTTGTTTTTGCTACACAGATAGTACACTTTCTCTTCTTGTTAAATCCAAAATTTCAAGCATCTAGCTGTCTTCTGTGGCTGTACAGCCCGGTTTGTATCGGACCTGTTCGAAAACTACATTGCTGGTTTTCCCACGAGACGGCTCAATTATGGTACATTGCATCTTGTATACCAGGGCTTTTTCTCTATACAAAACTGGGTCCGGTTTCCGGTACCAATTTTTTCCAAATTGACCTAGAATATTCCCAATTAGCAGAAAAATCCCAATTTAAAAGGTAAACTTTCCCAATTTTGCCAAAAATTGCACTATTTTTCCCAAAATTGTCGTATTTTTTTCCCAAAATCACACAATTTTTTCCCAATTTCATCAGTACCAAAAATTTCCCCAAAAGGTCAGAAAAAGCCCTGTATACTCACCTGGTTTAGCTCTAACACACACTCCATTTTCATCTCTGATGATCTCATTGGTATCTCTGTTTACCTTGATTAGTGTGACCGGGTAGACAAACGGAGCTATCATTGACGTGAATCCGACAGCTCCTATAGTGTTGTTGAAATTTACTGGGAAAGAAGAAAAGGAAATAGAGGTCAGTATTGTAAAGTACAACCTCATTATAACCCTATCTTTGGGGTCCATAGAAACAGACCGTGTTATAAGTGAAACCGTGTTACAATGAGGTTACTTACTATAGACATATAGCAAAAAGAAATCAATTTTGGGCCCATGACATGGCCGCATTATAATGAAAACCGCATTATAATGAGGCGCGTTATAATGAGGTTGAAGTGTAGTTACATGTACTATTAAAGTCTTTTGTTTTAAACCAGAATCTTATGATGCAGCACACCTTGCATTCAAACAAATTTTACAGCATTTTTGTGTTGTGTCAAAATGGAACCAACGTTCCAGTTCTTCCAGGAACTAAGGTGTCTTGCTCAAGAACACAAAATGGAGACAGTAATGTTTTCACCCAAGACCTCTCCATCATCAGGAAAACAAGTCCGTGAAATGTATACCCCCTTAAACCCCACTTTTATATAGCAAACCTGGGGTATGCAGGGGTAGACCTATTTTTCTTATTTTTGCTCCAAAACATAGATTGTGGGTACTCGTTAGAACCGCCTCGGCGAGGCGGTTCTAACGTGTACCCACAATCTATGTTTTGAGCAAAAATAAGAAAAATATCCAAATTTTTCAGCTGAAAATTTTCAAGTTTTAAAGCTCAAAAAATCTCTGTTTATTGCATGGGCAAGTTTTCGTAATAATGACGAGTCTGATGTTCTACCATGAGGCTACTGCAGTCCACATTTTATGGAATTGGCAAATCAGAAATTACTTTCTGATATTGTCTTAATACCATTACTTACTTATATTACAATTTCCCTCTGTTGCACCGTAGAATTCTCCCATGACCTTCACCCCAAATCTTTTCTGGAAATCCTCCCAGATGCCCTTCTGTAGACCATTACCAAACATCACCCGAACTTTGTGTTGTTTCTCGGCAGGACGGTATGGCTGGGCCATTAAATAGCGACATATCTCACCTATGTACTGACCAGCCTAAATGGTGGGGGAAAAAAAGAAATGCAAGTGCATCATGCATGAATCGATAAACCATCAATTTTACTGGTTTCCTCATAACAGGAATCAATAAGAGCTGTCGCAGGACAGCGTGCTCGACTGCTTCTGACCTTTGTCAAACATAAGGCCAAACCCGACCAGTAACCCAAAGCATTATGCTCATACATCTTTTTGCCTTGATGCAATAAGGCAAAATCACTGAACCATGAAAGTTAACTATAACTACCTAAGATTTAAAGGTCTCACTCATATTGTGAAAGAAGTGTGTTCATATACCAACTGAGTGCCAAGACACAAGGCAAAATCACTGAACAGTGAAAAAAGGTCATACTGACCTATAAGTATTGCAGGGCCAAAGGTCTAGTGATACTTACTCATAATGTGAAAGAAAAATGATCATATACCCATTCAGTGTTGAGATATAAAGCAAAACCACTGAACCATGAAATTAGGTCATAGTGACCTATAAGTATGTTTGGGTTAAAGGTGTGGTCATTCTCATTCATAATCAGAAAGAAGTATGAAAAAATACCAACTGAGTGTTGAGATATAAGGCAAAATCACTGAACCATGAAATTAGGTCACAGTGACCCAGGAATACTTTACGGTCAAAGGTCTTGTCATACTCATACATATCGTGAAAGAAGTATGTTCATATACCAATTGAGTGCCGAGATATAAAGGAAAATCACTGAACCGTGAAATTAGGTCATATTGACCTAGGACTACTTTAGGGTCAAAGGTCTTGTCATACGCAAACATAGTGTGAAAGAAGTTTGTTCATAAACCACTTCAGTGCCGAGATATAAGGCAAAGTCACTGAACCGTGAAATTAGGTCACAGTGACCTATAAGTATATTGGGGTCAAAGGTCTGGCCATACTCACTCATAATCTGAAAAAAGTATGAAAATATACTAATTGAGTTTCAAGATATTAGGCAAAATCACTGAACCGTGAAATTAGGTCACAGTGACCTAGGACTACTTCAGGGTCAAAGGTCTTGTCATACGCAAACATACTTTGAAAGAAGTTTGTTCATAAACCATTTGAGTACCGAGATATAAGGCAAAAATCACTGAACCGTGAAATTAGGTCACAGTGACCTGTAAGTATATTGGGGTCAAAGGTCTGGTCATACTCATTCATAATCTGAAAAAAGTATAAAAATATACTAATCGAGTGTCAAGATATAAGGCAAAATCACTGAACCGTGAAATTAGGTCACAGTGAGCTAGGACTACTTCAGGGTCAAAGGTCTTTCATACGCAAGCATACTTTGAAAGAAGTTTGTTCATAAACCATTTGAGTACCGAGATATAAGGCAAAATCACTGAACCGTGAAATTAGGTCACAGTGACCTATAAGTATATTGGGGTCAAAGGTCTGGTCATACTCACTCATAATCTGAAAAAAAGTATGAAAATATACTAATTGAGTGTCAAGATATAAGGCAAAATCACTGAACCGTGAAATTAGGTCACAGTGACCTATAAGTATATTGGGGTCAAAGGCCTGGTCGTACTGACTCATTATCTGAAAGAAGTAAGAAAATATACTAATTGAGTGTCAAGATATAAGGCAAAATCACTGAACCATGGAAAGTATTTCAACCGACCCTTACCGTCATGACACACAAGTCAGTGTCACAAAGTCAAAAGATGAATGACCAACCATCCTCCTAAGTTGTTTCTATTAAGAAATAAAAATAAAAAAAAATTCAGGGAGTTCTAGATTTTGACCTCTAGCCCCGCCCCCCTGACTCCGACCCAGAGGTCCGATGTCAGGGAACCTAAAGTGTATGAAGTATGAATGCTTTATGATAAGTTGTTGTCAAGATATGCCTCCTTGTAAAAGTTACACAGCAGTACATCTATTTTTAGTGTTCTAGTTTTTAACCTCCAGCCCCACCCCCCAGGCATGGACCCAGGGGCCCGATGCCATGGAATGAAACTCAACCCTACAGGGTACCTATGGTCTGAGTATGAAAGCCCTCTGATAAAAAGTTTTCAAGATATAGACTTCTAGAATACTATATCACAGAAAAGCCATTATTATTAATGGTGTTCTAGATTTTAACCTCTAGCCCCACCCTCTGGCATGGACCCAGGGATCTGATGCCATGGAATGAAAGCCGACCCTACAGGGTGTCAATGGCCCAAGTATCAATGCTTTCTGATGAGTGGTTGTCAAGATATGGACTTCTAGAAAACTTTAACACAAGAATTGCCATTTTTGAAGGTATTCTAGATTTTAACCTCCAGCCCCACCCCCTGGCCTGGACCCAGGGACCCGATGCCATGGAATGAAAGCTAACCCTACAGGGTATCTATGGTCCAAGTATGAATGCTTTCTGATGAGTGGTTGTCAAGATATGGACTTCTAGAAAACTTTAACGCAAGTGTGACGCGCACGCGCACGGGAACGCGCACGGGAACGCGCACGGGAACAGGAACGGGAACGTGGACGACCGGGGTGACTGCAATAGCTCTATGCACTTCGTGCAGTCGAGCTAAACAGTGATAAGCATTACAAGAATTTTGCATGGTAAGAAACATGTAAAAGTCCTCTACTTTCTAAATCCAAAATTTCCAGCCTCTAATCATCTTCTGTGACTGTACAGCTCGGTTTGTGTCAGACCTGGTCGGAATCCAAATTGTTGGTTTTCTCATGCACAGACTCATATGATTTGGACTACAGACAGGACTGCTGCTGTCAGAAATTGTACAGCAATGCATGTGAACTACTTGGACAAACTATATGAGCCTGTGCAGGAGAAAACAAACTATTTGGGGTCTGACCAGGTTCGACACAAACCTGTCTGTACAGTCACAGAAGCAGGCTAGGAGCTTGAAATTTAGGATTTCGGAAGAAGAGTGATTGCACTATCCATGTGGCGAAAACAAAGGTGCTGATCTGCGCCTTTGTTTTCGTCTAAGCATTTTGTCGGTTTTCTTATGCAGCGGCTCAAATGGTGAAAGGACCATGTGTCAATCAAGTAACCTATATACATACTACAATGGAGTTTATCCAATTATCACAAAATTCTAAGTTATCCCCATTTGCTGAACATAAAATGTTACGGGCCTGAATATTTTAGAAAATTACAAGACTAGTACTTACAGTACAGTTATATTGAACACAATCATCCCAGAATCTGCTGGCTGAGAATTTCTTCTTAATCACAACAGAAGCACCTCGCAGGAATGCCTGCCCCACCCCTATAATACCCCCAGCGGTGTGGTACAGGGGGAGGGGGTTATAAAGTACATCATTACTCTCAATTCGCAAAAATCTGTTCACAGCAAATGACATGTAGTAAAATCTGAAATATACAGATGCATGCTAACCGTATATGGACAGAATCTAGGACAGCTGAAATTTTAAATACTTCATTGTGTATGTATACAGTCATGTTCATGTTATATCTCTCTACTTGAAAGGAATCTCCCAAATTTTTAGAAAACATCTCTATATGGAATTTTAGTAGTAAAGGGAAATCTCCCTAACTCCCAGATGTATAGCATATACATATATACATGCATAAAATAGACTTTTCAACAATTATACATGTAAGAAATATTTGAGAAACTTGGACTACATTGTTGAAGAGTCTTGATAAAGTCATGTTTTAGGGTCTGTATTAGATTTCACAAGTAAGCCTTTTTGTTTGTGCAAAAGCAAAGACACAGATCAGCTGTGAAGTATCTGTACAGCTGATCAGTGCCTTTGTTTTCGCTACACAGACTGTACAATCTTTCTTCTACTTTAACTAATATCCAAAAACTCAACCTTCTCTTTTGTTTCTGTGACTGTACAGGCCTGGTCCTACACATATAATAAAAAAACTCTGTTCTTCTTAATATTCTAAACTTTCAAGCTTCTAGCCTATAACTTTACAGGTTGATTTGTGTGGGGCCTAAAGACCGGTTTTCTCATATCGTGGCTCAAGTCGCAGCTGTTTTGTACTCTCACCTGGAATGTGATATAATGGCAGCCTTAGGCAGCCCTGTAGTTCCTGAGGTATATACATAAAACAGCTGACCTGAAAGGACAATTATGAACATACTATAAATAAACATATAGCAAAACGTCTTCAATGTAAATATCATAATGTTTATTTTAAGGCCTTTCACCATTGACCAATCAGTGAATTAATGCTGACTTCATTTTTAACTCATTTAAGCCTGGCGTCCCTTTTATGGGACATAGGCAAACAGAATAGCCCCAGATGTGACGACGCAGAACGAAAAATTGAAAAAAATCACTCCTGACGCCCCTAAAAATGAAAGTGGACTCGTCCAATTGATAATGATGGGAAAATCCATTCGTCAGATATGGGTTAATATCACAGTTTGAAGTTGAATTTACAAAGTATTTACAAATAACACTCCACAAATATACAAATTTTTAAAAATTCATTCAACACATCAAAACCTATTACCTGTAAATTTCTGTTTTGTAGGAGCTGGTGGTTGATACGTTGGGCTCTTTTCTAAAAGAGGGTCAAGACAGATAGCCTGTAGACCATTAGATGATCCTGGGCCAGTCATATAGAGCTGGAAATTGTTTCCTGGTAAACTACCCGCTATATCACCGATGGCTGCAAGGATAAATAAGAAAGATTAAGCTATTGCCACATAGAATAGAACAACCTACATGAATTAATTGCATATTTTCTTATGACATGGCTCACATTTAATACATGTAGTCAAAAACATCTTAAATATCCCAATGCTATATTTAAACATTATAAAACAACAAAGAAAAACATTGCTATAGGGAAAGTTGTTTGCTTTCAAGATATAAAACTAGGTGAAGTATACAACAAACTGACTCCTTCACCCATTGGGCCAAAAATAAAAATTTGTTTGTTTGCCCTCTCCCTACCTACTCACCAAAAGTGGGGCCTACTCAAAAAATTTTATTGCCCTTTCACCAGACTTTTTTTTTTCTTTTTCTTTTTTTTTTTTTTTTAATGTTTCTGTCAAAAGATAAATTGTTTTCCCTAGAAAGAAATATGTTTTCATATAAGCCATGACCCTCCCCACCAATTGGATATTTTGTTCTTATGTTCAAGCACTACAAAACATAAAATGCAACTGTAACTGTGAGTAGCTTTGACAAAATTGTAGCAAATTCCTTTGACCAAAAATAATGCATAATACAGTAGTTCATAAGAAAGATAAAAAGCCTACCTACCTACCCAACTTTTCTAGACAGGGTAGGGAGAGGGCAAACTGAAATAATTTTAAATGTGGCCTTGTCTGTGATTTTAAAGCCTAATATATGGGCATCCTGGTCTAAACATTGTCATGACATGGCTTATATTTTTTCAAGAGGCTTTGTCGACAATCACATCTTTAAAATAATACTTGCAAACACTTTACGACGTAAATTTTAGTAATATAACAAAATTTTGGATAAAGAGGCAGACTGATACGTCAGTACATCCAAGCAATTAATACCCCCTTATACCCCACTTTCAGAGTTGCCACGCTCAGGCAGAAACAAAATTCCCTTACATTTCCCTGATGGAATTTCAAATTTCCCTGACAACGACAATTTGGCATGCAGTCTTTAACGGCAGCTAAATTAGACAATTCTTATATTTTGGAAAGTCTTAATTACTACAACACACCAATAAGAACTTAATTCAACATAAAATGCACTTCTGGATACCATCTGGTTCCCTAGCCCACAGCAACCCTGTTAAGTCTTTTATATATAGTGAAAATGGGGTTTACATGTGTACAAATATTTTTCCTATTTTTGTTCCAAAACATGATTGTGGGTATTCGTTAGATGGTGAGGCAGTTCTAATGTGTACTCAGAATCTGTTTTGTGCAAAATTTTCAAAAATATCACAATTTTTCCAATGAAATTTTCATTTTAATACAGCTGAAAATATCTTTGTATGATGCATGGGCATGTTTTTGTAATGAACATTTTCATCAGAATGAGCAAGTATGATCTGTTTCCATACGCATTTGATCAACACATACCTTTAACCATTTCTGAGCCGAAGACCAGCCCCTGTGCATTAGCAGCTTCTACACAGTGCAGTAGGGGTTTGTCCCTGAGATTATAGTTGATAAGGGCTCCTACAGCCCCTATCTTGGCCAGCCCCAGCCAGTAGAACACCACCTTTGGATGATTGTCCATGAATATGGCCACCACATTGCCCTGCCGTATACCAGCCTCGTAGAAATAGTTGGCGATGGAGTTGGAGTACAAGTCAACATCCTGTATAGCAAGAGGGATCAGTAAACAAGCTGTCATTGTTTGAAATGAACAATTTTGTTGAATATTAATTCACATTTAGAGAAGAGTCTGCATTCCTTCTATGTTACTTCAGTTGGCTACTCTTTTAATGAAGAAATTTATTATTCAACCAAACAACCTGGTTCTGTAAAACTACTTGTACTTTCAACATTTTCATGAGAAAACCAGTCTGTCCCATTTCTAATCACATCTGACATAAAACTGACTTAAGATACATCTAGAAGATTGATTCCTAATTTAGGAATCAGAACACAGATTTTGGATAAATTTACATATTCATGATATTTAAGCATCAACCAAACTTATGCACTAGTCGATAATTTTGTTACCCCAGTCCCGGTAAATAGCGGGGACATTGAATTTCATCCGGCAAACCACTGCTATAAGCTCTTCTCTGAGGGGACACCCATTTTGTAAAACCTCTGTTAATTTCCCCCACAGTCTGTTATGGCTATGTATAAAACCTGTAACCGAACCAAACCGAACCGAACCTACGGAAATTACCGAACATATCCGGCCGAACCTACGGAAATTATCGAACATCCGGACCGGACCTATAGCATTTATGATCTTTCGATACCGGGAATTAACTGCATTACCTGTTAAAATGACCAAAATTTTGAAGTTCAAGCACTTATTTCACTATAATTTACAAAGGATTTTATGTAATGTTACCGCTAAGGTAAGCTTAATGAAGGATCATAAAGGTCTGTTGTTTGTTTATTTATTTGTTTGTTTTATAAAAATTGAAACTGAGTTCCTTTAAGTATCTATTTTATAATGGCGTTATAGTATTTTCTTTTCCTTTCCTATTGTAATCGTGCGGTTGTATTTAATACTTCAAAGATTACTTAGAGCAAAATCTTTCTATACACAGTGAACCCCTGCTGTGATGCATGACCACCTTCACTGAATAGCTGATGGTATGCAATTACTGTTAATAAACGCAGGTGTCTCTTTCATAATCATGTCTTTCACGCCCTCGTCAAACATAGATAATTATCGGATTGATATCGCGCTTATTATTCTTTTAATTGATACTAGATGTCAATTAACTTTAACAAACAATCCAAATAATAAAATCATACAAATTTTGATAAAAAAAAAAAAAAAAAAAAAAAAAAAAAAAAAAAAAAAAAAATGTTTATGAAACACTATGCCCCAACAGATACGTCACTTTCAAGATGTAACCGAAAAACGAAAAATTCAAATTCATATAACCTGTTAACCGAACTGGGTCCGAACTTGTTATCCGAACTGTGTCCGAAAATGTAAACCGAACTGAGGCCGAACATGTTTACCTAACTGGAGCCGAACCTGTCAGCCGAACTGTGACCGAACCTTTCAACCGAACCTGTTAGCTGAACTGGGTACGAACATATAAACCGAACTGGGGCCGAACATGTTAACCGAACTGGGACCGAACCTGTCAGCCGCATTGTGACCGAACCTGTTAACCGAACCTGTTCGCTAAACTGAGTCCGAACCTGTCAACCGAACTGTGACCGAACCTGTTAACCGAACTCGTGCCGAACCAGTCAACCGAACTGCACTTGCACAAGACACTATACACACGAAACACACATATACAGCGTATTTATTTATTTATTTTAGATTCTATTTCTTTTTCCCTTTCTGCCATTTCATATCAATGTTGTATATTTACATGACAAGCCCTTTAAATAATATTTTTTCCTTAAAAACAAAAGAGAAATAATTAAAAATACTTATTTCACTTTTCTATGGTTAACTTTAAAATATATTTGCATATTAAAAGAATATTATGTTTTAAAACAACATTCTATTCTGGTTATTCATTCATATTGAATGAGTAGTCGGAAGGGGAATAGTGAACAGGTTCGGTCCCAGTTCGGTTTACAGGTTCGGACTCAGTTCGGTTTACAAGTTCGGCCCCAGTTCGGCTAACAGGTTCGGCCCCAGTTCGGTTTACATGTTCGGTGCCAGATCGACTAACAGGTTCGGCCCCAGTTCGGTAAACATGTTCGGCCCCAGTTCGGTTAGCAGCCACAGTTCGGCAAACAGGTTCGGTGCCATTTTGGTTTACATGTTTGGACCCTGTCGGCTAACAGGTTCGGTTAGCAGGTTCGGTCATAGTTCGGTTAGCAGGTTCGGCCACAGTTCGGTTAGCAGGTTCGGCCACAGTTCGGTTAGCAGGTTCGGCCACAGTTCGGTTAGCAGGTTCGGTCACAGTTCGGTTAGCCGGTTCGGCCACAGTTCGGTTTAAAGGTTCGGTCCAAGTTCGGCTAACAGGTTCGGCCTCAGTTCGGTTTACATGTTCGCACTCAGTTCGGTTTACATGTTCGGTTAACAGGTTCGGTCACAGTTCGGTTTATATGTTCGGACCCAGTTATTTGTTTATTTATTTATTTATATTTATTTATTTATTGCCGTATTTAGCCGTATACAGTTTGAATTCCCGAGCTGTCCACGTTTTTCAAATGAGAATATTACAAATAAGAAACTAGCTGCATGAAAATTTGTCTAATGACCCGGAATCAACTCAATTATGGTCCGTTATTCATTTAATGAACATATTATGTATTTTGATATTCTTACTTTGTGTTGATCGGTTTCGTATCAAGTACTCCTTGCGTTTATATATAAGAATCGCTCTTCCGTACATCTATCTTTTATTTTTCCAACAACCAGTATTGATGCTAAATTCCAGTATCGATATATCGGCATTTTCCGTAGGTTCGGTCCGGAACGTTCGGTAATTCCCGTAGGTTCGGTCGGGTAAGTTCGGTAATTTCCGTAGGTTCGGTTTGGTCTGGTTCGGTTACAGGTTTTATACATAACCGTCTGTTATAATCACACTACTGTTTTTGCAAATATAATGTGAACCCTTAGTACATGTAGTTACCCAGTACTGGGGGTCAAATCGAAGGTAATATCCCTGCTCATTTCCACAGCTATCCCCTCCCCTGGGACTGGGGGACATGGTTACAATGACTAGTTCATTAAGGCAACGACAGCCTACCTGAAATGTCCATCTTTGATCTTCATAGAGAAAGCAAGTTTTGTTTGGATACTTCTTCACAGTTTCTCCAAACAGCTTCGGTATGCTGCTGCCAGTTTGGTGATACTTTCTGACTGACAACTTTAGTGTGATCAGCACTTGCAGAGCTCTGAAAATGAACCAATGTCTATTTTATTGAACATTACAATAATCAGAATGAAATTATTTCATGGCAAACAAGACCAGCTGAGTTATCCAACATCATGAAAACATGCCCATGCAATATACATACATTTTTAAAGTTGTAAAAAATGAAATAGAAATTTTTTATATTTTTTCTTATTTTTGCTCAAAACAAAGACTCGTGCCGTTACCTTAAATCTCTTCCCAGTGTGTTGTATACAACTTTTGCAAACTTCCATCCTCCTGTCCCAAGGTAGACTGCAACAACAGTCAGTGATGTCAATAAGCAAGACCATCCAAGATAGAAACTCAGAAATGCACCCAGCAGAAAGAACAGTCCACACTTCAAAAAGACATCCATTTCACCTCTTACAAGCGCTCTAATGACACGCGCCACCCGGAAAACCGTTGACCTGTTGGTCATGCGTACTTTAATCGAGATAGGTCAACCAAACATCAAAGTCCAGCAGGAAAACACAAACATGTCATTTCCAATTTACACAAATGCGTCATGGTCACTAAGGCGCTTGCTTCTCTCCAGTCTGGTGCGCAAAAATTTCCAATAATCGTCTGGTTGATAATTGACCGAAGGGCACACTTTTTGTATACCGCCGTCAAAAATATAGAACCATCAATTTTTAGGAAACAATAAATATCAAAGTATTAATTTGACTTGTTAAATAATGCAATTAATATAATAATCAGCTTGTTAAATAACCAGATATCATGCTCTAATTTCATAATTTCTTTTTATGTTTTCTTTTTCGAAGATAAATAAGAGAGTTGCGCACAAGTACACAGTGTATATCCGAGCGTATGCAGAACAGACGGTTACGGAACGGACAGACGTTTACAGGAGCACGCGCTTTTTCGCGCCAAAAATGTTTTTCCGTTCTTTTAAAGTGACTAATGCAAATATTGAGACCAAACTAGAGCAGATGTGTTGCATACATACCCGTCTAGTTGTCTGTGCTCAAGAGCACAATGATTTTTCAGGGGGTTCGCCATAACTGCCCAAGACGTGTGAAAAATGGCATATTTTGTATTTTTTTTTTGACTGTGTGTCGAGATTGCTTGCAAAATAAGCCATTGTCAACCTTTTGGATTTAGTCCGTATGTAGTTAAATATGTCCTGAACCACCAGACATTAAATATTTTATATGTTTTCCAGTAAAAATAGCAAAGATTTGTTTTTTTTCTGAAGCGTATGGTAATTTCATGGTTACGGGGCGGTACAGTCGTTTGTTACGGAGCGGAACAGACGAAATGACGCATTTCCATACGAAACGGAACAGACGTAGGCGAGCTTTAGAATACGGATAGAAACAGCACGAATGCCAGCCTTTCTCTGCAGCTTTCTCTGCGTGAAAACTTTATTCTAATTAAGCGCTGTTGACATGTTAAAAGACTAAATGCATGACGCAGGGACCGGGGGTATTCATCTGCTACCCCCATGTCACTTCGGATGATTTTATATAGGATAATTATAACAGAGACCCATCGTAAACAAAAGCATTCGTCTTGCAGACGCGGACACGCCTTTGCATTTTCAAGATGATTTAAGAAGCTGCATAGATTATTTTAATAGACTCCATTAGTTGTTTGTAACCTTATATGGAGAATAAACGTGTTGTTCCCCTTTTGAAAATATTTGCACAATAATAATCATATTGTTAAAAATAAGTTTAGAAGGCTATCAGGATCCGAATGTGAAAGACACATATAAAATATTAAATGTATACGTTTTTCTTTATATAGAAATTAAATGTAATTCGCGCCAAATAAATTAATTTAGAATATACATTTTCGCTGGGTAAAAAACTTAGATATTCACAGTCTATACATCATGAAAGATATATCGAATTAAGTTCTTCTCATCTATACTTAACCGGGCGGGCTTCTCAAAAAAAATCATTCTCCCGGTTGAGCCTTCGGGTGCTCCCGGGACAACAAAACCCACAGAACAACCTCCTATAGTACTGGCCTCGCCCAGGAGTATAGGCGGTGATGACCTGCACAGCGCTGAAACACCATTTTCCATAAGACCGGTTATTCTTATCCAAGTATGCAGTTCAACCTTGATACAGTTTTAATGATAACCAATCTGGTCTTTGTCTGACATGGTCAGAAATGCCGACCAGAAGGTAGGTTTTCACGCTTTGCTGATTATAAGGTAGTTAAAACGATCATCATGGATGACTAGATTAAGGGATTACACCTGACATCCAGCGTATTTAGGCTGTCGCCGCAAGGCAGTGGCTAGGGATACGGTACCGTATCTTTAGCCTGTGGGCTAGGGATACGGTACCGTATCCCTAGCCTGGCGGCTAGAGATACGGTACCGTATCTGTAGCCTATATATCGGAAATGGCTAAAGGTACGGTATAGATCAAAAATCGATAATATATTATTTTCAGGTGAGTTTTAAGCTGAAGCATTGCAACTTTCCTAATGAATCATAAAAATAAAAACTTACGGGTGTCTTACTTCTCTCACAGTTTCATGGTTGGGCAAGCTCTACACATGCACACTAATCTTAAAAGTAGTAGCGTTAATTGTTTTTAATTGCTTGGGAAATTATGCATATATCTATATAACAACTAAAAACGTACGAGACAAAGGCGATTGCATTTTAGGAAATTTATTACTTGATGTTAATGGAAAATCGCTTGTAAACTTAAAAAAGGCTCCTTAGATAAAGGAACATGCATGTATGTATCATTTTGGCGCAAAAAGAAAAACATCGATCGATGTCCTAAGTTAAACAGTAATTGTCAAAGTATCACAACATGGTTTCCAACTTAATAAGCGCATAAAAACAATCACGAGAACAAGAAAACATGTAAACCAAGCGTAAAATTATATCATAAGTCACAGAAAGAGTTCTTTGATAGACATTTTTTTTCAACTGCAAATTCTAACTTAGAAAGCGCAAGTCTTAGGAAATGTCAAATTACTTTGTTTTATTTTTTTATTTTTTTATTTTTTTATTTTTTTTTTTAAATGCACTGACGTGGAGAGCCGCAATTCAAATTTACGTCGTGTCTTTATCTGCAGCGCTTTGATAAAGACATGTTTTACATGTGATAGATAGATAGATAGATAGATAGATAGATAGATAGATAGATAGATAGATAGATAGATAGATAGATAGATAGATAGATAGATAGATAGATAGATAGATTCTCTCACTCCTGTCCCTCGAGACTTGAAGTTCTTGCCGCCGTGAATACACCTGAATGTTTAGTCTTTCATTCAACTTATACGAACCACGCACTTGCGCCTTTTCTACACTTCTATCTCTCTTATAGAACTGAACGCTTTTGGCATTCTGATAGCGCTCAATAGCACTTCCAAATGCACGAAAGTTTTCAATTTTTTGCTCGATGTGAAGTATACGAGCCATTCTGACGGTATGAATCAAAATTTGCACGCATGTTTTAAAATTGTACGGCGATGCTTAATTGTTTTATACTGCAGTTACTTACTTAACCATAACAAAAGTTAAAAGCATTCGCCGAATAATAATTGGCAAATTAAACAATGCCAATGTCTTACTTCAGGGGTTTAGCGGTAGGACAAAATAAATCAACACTTCATTACTGTTATGTTTGTTGTTCGCACATTGAGGCGCGGACATCGTATTGATGGTTAAACAACTGATTGAGGCTAATATTATCATGTTATTATCTTCACGCATCGGTAGAAACTTTCATACTGCGAGTTGGCTTTAATATATCCTTTGATGTCGGTCAAATAATTGTAGATAATGGTGATATTGCACAAAAACACATTCAAATATAACAATTGAAAATTTCATTCCACGGGGTTAGAAATAAAATTGAAATCTCTCAACTTTATACATTAACATTGTTTTCTTAAGTCTGTGTCTCTAGTCTTCCGCACCTTTAGCCATTTAGGATGCTGGCAATGATTCAACTTAAAACTCAACTGAAAATATCATATTATCGATTTTTAATCTATACCGTACCTCTAGCCATTTCCGATATATAGGCTACAGATACGGTACCGTATCTCTAGCCGCCAGGCTAGGGATACGGTACCGTATCCCTAGCCCACAGGCTAAAGATACGGTACCGTATCCCTAGCCACTGCCTCGCCGCAAGGTATTAAAGTCACGCTTCTTATAAAAACATTCTCACATGATAATTTGGCAGCGTCATATGAAAACTGTTTTGACAAAACTGATTCTGCATATCAGGCAGGCTACTCTTAGCCAAGTCTGCATACAGAGATATAGATTCTTCATTTTCGACGAATGTACCACGCACGTTTGACGTTCCTATTAATTCCTGTTGCGTATCAGTGACGTATCTGTCATGATTAGTATGGAATTTCACTGTCGTATGTACAGTGTATCGCGGCGTATGTGCTACATACGTGTGACGTATGTGTGGCGTATGAAGCGTACACGTGACGTATATACGGCGTATGTAGTAAGTTAATTCTTATCTGCGGCGTATCTGTTCTGCAACAATTACATTTTAATACCACTTTGTTGATTACAGTTATCAGTAAGCAGGTGTCGAAAATACTACCGAAGAAATTTAGGTAATCTAGATTAACTCCGAAGAAAAACAAATCGAGAGGGAGGGGCAAAACATCTCCAATAGCTCCCCATTCTGGTCGTGAGACGACATCAGCAAATGCCGCAGGGGTTTCCTGAAAGAACCACGCACGGTACCCGTGGCGGACCGTGAGAAACATCTGATCTATTTGTTTTTATTCAGTTTTACGTCCCTTTCAAGATTATTTCAGCTCATATGAGATGGGCCAATCAGTAGGTGGGGCGAAAACGGGAGAACCACGAGAAAAACCACCTGCACACCTGAACTTGGCTTGTCTCACATGTGGCCAGTGCGGGGCTCGAACCTACAGTCAATGGACATAATTATTTGCCACCTTTGTAAAACTCCATAGACTCCCAGAAAAAATATTCTGCATCTCTTGGTCAACATATTTTTATGTTTTTGGTGTTATTTGAAAGGTAAATGAATAATTTCATTAAATAAGATATTTTCCTTTTAAGTGCATGCATGCGTTTTAAAGCTACATTGTTTTAAAAACTCATACATTTTTTTCGGACACTTTTTGGGCAACGTCACCATTGACGTCAATGGGAAAGTAACCTTTTCAAAATTTCCTAGAACTTTAAACTGCTGTATATGAAAAAATACAATGTGGGGAACTTCACCGAATAACCTTTGTTTATTGCTTTATTCATTTAACTTTCAAATGACACCAAAATCGTGAAATTATGTTAACTGGAACAGACAGAATAATTTTTCTTGCAAACATGAAAATACATGTAAGTCTATGGAATTTTCCAAAGGTGGCGAATAATTATGTCCACTGACTGTACACCAGATACAGCGGTGAGATGATCGAGAGATTAAGAAACAGCACTCTTCACCGCTCGGTCACGGGGGCCACCATCTGATCTATGACCTGATGACTTTGGAAAAATGAAAGCAAATTTAACACATTTACATACCTGTATATGAGAGGCATTTCATGCAGTCTTGGAACGCTACAAAATACTCTTAATACTCCTATTACGTCACACATACTCCACAGCAACGAAACGTACGTAGCACGTACTCGTACGTAGCACATACGCCGTTAATACGCGAGTTACGCCACGCGTACGTCGCTGATACGCCGTAGATACGAAAAGAGAGTCGAGGATACGCCATACATACGTCACAAATACGCCACACATACATATACGAAAGGTACGCCATACATACGTACGCCATGGTTACGTACATACGTTATCGTACATACGTGTGGCGTATCAGGAGTACGACCTACGTATCTACGGCGTATCTGTTGCGTTGCTTTCGTATGTACGAAGTATGTGTGACGTATGCACGGCGTGTCGGAGCTGCACTCATAAAAAACGTAGCACCTCGGCGGATGAGGAGTATAGGCTACGTATCGAGGAGTATCAGCTACGTATACGACGCACTTGATACGCCGTAGATACGCGAGTCGATACGCAATAGTGTGACAGCCCTATTAGTAAAATCGACGCGCTTATTCATTTGATTATCTCACCGCTATGTCTGGTGCGGGTTCGAGCCCCACACCGGGCACATGTGAGACAAGCCAAGTTCTACTTGCGGGTGTGTCATGTGGTTTTTCCTGGTGTTCTCCCGTTTTCCCGGTGTTCTCCTGTTTTCGCTCCACCTACTGATTGGCCCGTCTCATATGAGCTGTGATAATATTGAAAAGGACGTAAAACTGAATAAAAAATAAATAAATAAAAACGAGTGGGAAAGAAAAAAAAAATCGACTCTCTAGAAAGGCTCCAGGGGGGTTCGAACCCTCGACCTCCTGTTTACTAGACAGGCGCTCTACCACTGAGCTATGGAGCCAGTTGAGTCATTAATATTAAATATAAATTCATATATAGAAATTTTTGTTTTATCATGACGCCATCTGTTACCCCCGAGCTGTTGCGCAAATAATCATAATGATAATTATTAATTGACAGTGACTGATCCGATTGATGGCTTGAAGGATCAGTATACACGTATAACGAACCCAAACGCACTGACAGTCATTTGCGCAATTGGATGCCTTTTAATGATCTTTAATGTGCAAAATGCTGACTTTCTGATGGCGCAGTCCATAGGTGGCAATCCGGAACGAACAATTTTAAACGAAGCTGCGTTTCTGACCACCATAAACAACGATTTCGATTGCCAACATGTGTGTCAATTTGGCAATCGAAAACATAAATTTCAATAAAATACGTGCGACGATCGTCGTTTTGGTGTTCCAAAACTCCGTTGTTCATGTTTTTTTTTTGTTGTTGTTTTTTTTGGCGATCCAGAACGATTATCGTCATTATTGTATATAAAAATCAATGGTTGTTTGCGATTGCCGCCTACCTTGTCAGTATGAGACATCACCGAAAACGATTCCATCATTTCACGTTATTTGACGCGGCCGCGTTATGAGAAAACCGGTTTTCGGAGTTTCTGTCCAGGTCAGACTCAACCCGGCCAGTGCAGTCACAGAAGCAGGCTAGAAGCTTGAAATTCTGGAAAAACAAAGGCGCTGATCAGCCGTGTGCACTTACTGCACAGCTGATCTGCGCCTTCGTTTTCGCATAGGCAAAATCCGATTTTCTCATGACGCGGCTCGTTTCATAGATATGTAACCTTTGCCACTCATATATATATCATTTTTGCATAATTAGTAACTTGAGACTGGCCACAAACCTTGAAAACGATAGAAACCCAGAAAAAATGTACGTTTATAGACATGTACATTATAAATGTACATTTATTTCTTTCAGCGTATTTTCCCTTACAGTAAACTGTACTGTTCTTTGTTTGTTTCACTGACTACATCTCTAAAAGCATTTTTATGGGTCTTCGGATATCAAATTTATTAGAACTTTTAGATACTCCATTTTCTGGTGTTTTAAGGGAGTTAATAAAATAGATATGCGGGCATTGTAATGACCCTTATTGCATGTGATGGAGTCCCATAAGAAAATGAATCCCTTTTATTTCAACTGTTTAAAAGTGGGGAGAAATCTGATATTCAATTAACAATACAGAACGAATAAAACCGTGAAAGACACGGGTCCGGTCAATAGATGTTTTTATTAGACAATTATTTGATTGGCCAATTGATGGACTGGCGCATGATGATTGGTTAACAGAGAACTCCCAGAAAATGACCAAAAATCTGTTTTAGCCCTTTTATGCATGAAATTAATTTTCGCATAATACTGAAACAAATAACCATGGAATTCAGCCAGGACCTCTTAAGATTTGTTTTGTATGGACGTTTACGATCACCATTCGAGCGGAGCTTTTACTTTCAAGGTTTGTTATTGAGGTTCGGGATTTGCCTTTTGTCGTTTCTTTTAACATGGTCATTTATTTTATTTTGTATACTAATGTTTTATTTATAACTAAACTTTACTGAATTAGCGTCTCGTTTAATTAAGTATACGCTAACAAGTAAAAGTTCCATCTGGTATTTTGGAAGCGATTTTGAAAACTTTCATTGTTCATTGTGTACAACATTACGGCATACATTACGAAAAATACAGCGATTTTTTCATAATTTATGTAAAAATTGAAAATTTCAGTTGGAAATTTTTGATATTTTTCTTATTTTTGCTCAAAACATAGATTGTTTTGTGAGGCGGTTCTAACGAGTACCCACAATCTATGTTTTGGAGCAAAAACAAGAAAAATAGGTATACCCCAGTCTTGCTATATAAAAGTGGAGTTCAAGGGGGTATACATCACACGGACATGCTTTCATGATGGTTACGTTTGATGTCGTTTTTTAATTAAGCATTTTCTTGTACACGAAGATGACATTCTTTGTCATTGGAGTTTGTCATGAAAGTACGTACTATATATTTCAGTTTTAAATGAATATAAGAAATACGAGATAAAAAAAAATAAAAATAAAAGTATGTATTAAACATGCATCGGGTTATAAGTTTTATAAATTAAAGTATAAAATGCATAAAAAGTAATGTTGTGGTCCATAGAAAATTCTGTGGCGCATGGGTCGTGACTATCCGGTATCATTCCGAATGTACATGACCGAGGCTTGTGTGGGTACATAAAATAATATATATTATTTTCTAGACACGTTTTGAAAAAAGCAAGGTTCGATGCCCTTGGGATTCAAACCTTGTTGATGCTATAAACCAGTAGGCACGGCGTACAAGACCAGACTCTTTTGCAGTTGATATAATGTCGTTTCTTAAGGCCCGCTCAGACCACAACGTATTAGCCAACGTATGGGCAGCGTATGAAAAAACATCCAGTAAGTTGTTGTACGTTGTCATACGCTGTTCATTCTATGCTAAAAAGCCGGAAAATTCTCTCTCTGAACGTATACAAAGCGTATGCTTAGCGCACGGAGCGTATGTCTAACGTATGAGTAACTTATTCATAACGTATCCCTGGCGTATCATGACTTACAACAGCGTATAACAGCGTACGCCCAGCGTTAGCCTAGCGTTCGTGACTTATAAGGAGCGTATGTACAACGTACGTCTGACGTATTCCAAACGTATGCACAGCGTGCTTCTAACGAACTTGACGTTCTTCAAAAAAGGGAGTCAAACATATATCCATTAAAATGGAAAATAAATAAATAAATAAAAGGAAATTAAAATGACCAAAGTAATCTCCACATCTGATTCTACGGGTGCATTTTGTGGATTTCTTATATCGTTTCTCAGATGAATCATTTCTTAATTAGGTAGAAATGAGTTTATGGGTCACTTGACAAAATCATCGATAATGACAAATAATTGACTGGAGCTGAAAACTTGCATGATATAACAATAAACTATACTTAATTGTGCAATAGATCTTTTATATATTTTAGTGACTAAGCTTCCATGTATACCAAAATCGAAACAAACAAATTGACACTGCCCGTATTATTGTTTTACTTGAGTAGACCTAGAAACTTAGATGGGTAACGTTTTGAAGATTCGCGTCTTTTTCTGTTTCAATCTTAACACTTCTCACAGCTTAGGAAGTCTCCCATAACAATTTCTCAACAACGTTTCGTTTCATTCGTTATACTGAAAATAACCAGCATATTGTGGAATCTACCTGCTTAAATTTTCAGTTAGCTTGGTAATAAGCATATTTTGAAAAGGTGACTTTAATATTCAACAAATCTTTGACACTTTATATGTCGACAATTTTATAAAGGGTCATCGAATATGAGCTTTGAACTTGAAGGCATCCAGTTCTTACAAAAAATATTCTCTGGATAAGCGATAATGTAACAGTGAATACAATTTAGCCATACACCCAATTGTGCAATTTGTAGTTGGCTGAGTATATTATTTTATGCTTCCGTGTGGCTATTTAATCATTAACACAGTCCCTATTCCTTCCATTTTTATACATAAAATCCCGAACGCTGACCAATGCGCTACGCGTAAGTTGTGCATACGCTGAGTACGTTCTTCGCACGTTTAACATACGCTGCATACGTTCCGAGCACGCTGCTCGTACGTTGGTAATGCGTTATGCATACGCTTCTCATACGCTGAACAAAAATCCAGGTGAGCTTAAGCGTACGACAACGTATGCCAACGTATGAGTTACTTACAGGTAACGTTCATGAACTTATGCATAACGTATTCGTTGCGTACGCCTAACTTATGAGTAACGTATTATCAGTACGTTGGCATACGTTGGAAATTTTGTGCATGCACAAAATTTCTGGGCGTACACGACGTACGACAACGTATGCCAGCGTATTGTAGCGTACCCCTAACTTATGCAAAGCTTATGCCGAACGTTTGCAACGTACACCAACGTATGGACAAAATATCTCATACGTCGGCATACGTTGGCGCTATACGCTGTGGTGTGAGCACCCCTTAAATCGTGTACTATTTCAGACATTGTAAAATTATAACGCAACGATTCAGTTTTAATAATAATAATAATAATAATAATAATAATAATAATAATAACAATAATAATAATAATAATAATAATAATAATAATGATGATGGTAGAAATGTTTCATTAAAAATACCAAAACCTCAATGGTTATCAACAATTTCCTTTTGCCAATTTTAACCAGCATTGGTTGTTTTCAAACAAAAAATAATGAGTGACAAACGCGAGCCATCATGCAGATTCGACATTCATTTGAAAAGCAATCGTCATGAATTTTAAAGGAAGCTTTTCTTTCACATGTTACATTAATAACTGTGGTTGGGGTGTTAAAAGAGCCCGCATTCTTTTTATGCAAGAACAGACTTAACATATGCCTGCCTAATTGTCGCCCAGGACCGATGCCCTTATATTCTCTCAGTGGAAAGCGAACTGAGGCGTGCTTCAGAGAAAACTTGATTTTTCGTGTTGGCTTCGATGCAATCGACTACAAAAAATATGCATGCCTTATATTTGAGCCGCGACACGAGAAAACCTGTTTTCGGGGTTTCCGACCAGGTCTGGCACAAACCGATCTGTACAATCACAGAAGCAGGCTAGAATCTTGGAGTTTCGGATTTAAGAAGAAGAGAAATTGTACTATCCGTGTACAGCAACTGCGAAGCTGATCAGCGCCTTTGTTTTCACTACATGGATAGTACAGTTCCTCTACTTTCTAAATCCAAAATTTTCAGCCTCTAACCATCGTCTGTGACTGTACAGGCCGGTTTGTGTCGGACCTGGTCGGAAACACAAATTGTTGGTTTTCTCACGCACAGGCTCAAATGACAAGGAAAGTGGCGCCGAGAGGCAGTCCCTGCTCAAGACGCCGCTTATTCCAGCTTCGTCAACATTGTTTCAGACAGTTCCTGGGTTCGATCCCCACCACAGGTCTGTGTACAACCAACCACTATACCAGGGTCCAAACTTGGCGTATTTTGTTGCCAGCCTATGAAAGAAGGGACACAGATGGGGCCGTTTCTTGGAGGCGTGTCACTGGAAATGATTCACTCAGAAAATTGCTGGGAGGTAAGCATGGTAAACATTGTAAACAACTGTGTTCATTTGTCTTCAATAGTCATACATCTCCTGGGCAGGGTTTACACTGACTGCATCGTGACAAAACTATTTCATTCTGTTAAATTCGAAATTGAAGACGAAATACTAAGAAGAACTTAAGTTTTATTCAAGGTTCCCGATGAAGGTTACGCTTTTACATCAGATATATTCTTTGTCATGAAATTCTGACATTTACGAAATAACAATGCATTTTAGTCTGTATATTGAAAAAATAAAGAAGAAAATTTTCAATCAATGCGTTCTTGAAATATTCAACAATTTACTATCGGCTGCGTTGGAAATTTGGTTGAGTATATTACACACATACTTAATAAGAGAATGGTATATAGAGATTCATTTTAACGCATACAATATTTGTAGGGAAATACATAATTTATTGGTGGGTCATTCAAACCAGTAAGCAGCACACACAGACTTGAAAAGAGCAACAATTGGTGCAAAGATACTGTATGATAACTTTATGTACTAAACATCATTTTGGTAATTGAAGCTGTTCAACCTGGACGGTGAGGTCGTTGGTTATGTAGATGGTGGCGTACAGCCGCTGACTAGCTGGTTATCGTACATACAGTGTGCACGGACAGACAGAGAACAAAACCTAGAGGTCGTACAGTCGGGGAGAAATATTTACTACAGAGCTACCAAAGTTAGTATCATATAAAAGCGTATGAGATGAAAAATAAAATACCATTACGAATGAGCTTTTTCAGAAAAAATAACAACATAAAAATCCCTAAATATAAAGCGAAACAACTAGAACCATTTTTTTTTTTTTTTTTTTTTTTTTTTTTTTGAAAAAATGTTTTAACAAGATAAACAGTTAATGTTAAATCATCTTAAATGCTTTCAAATGTGATTATTCTCTCTTGAGAACATAAGATATAATGAAACCGTGAGCGACTTTTCATCACTTCAGGCAAGAGCATTTTAAAACGTACATGTTCATGTAGCATTTTGGTTCTTTTTCGGCGTTTTCTTTACGAAACCTTGCCAATGCAATATATGTAAAGAATTTTTACAGCATTAAAAAAAATGAAAATTTTATTGGAAAAAACTTTGATATTTTCCATATTTTTGCTCAAAACATCAATTGTGAGGCGGTTCTAACGAGTACGAACAATCGACGTTTTAGAAACAGGTATACATCTGTAATCCCCAGTTGCTGTATATATGAGGGGGCATAATTTTCATGTTTGCCTGATGTATTACTCTTTTTCTTCAGAGTATAGAACCAGGGGAGGAGCTACTTGTCTGGTATGGCAGCTCACACAAACTGTACATGGGTCTGCCGTGCACTGTGCCTAGTGATATACCCAAAGTCACAGAAGAGAAATATGAAAAGCCAGGTGTGCTCAGTTTAAAAGCATAAATTAATGCTTGTTTGGACACGAGCGAATAGAATAAAGCTGCGATGCCATTAAGTCTGTAAAACGCTTTCCTGGCAGTTTCAGTGGAGGAGGCTCGAGATTTAGTCCCTAAATTGATTTTACGTTTACTACATGTTTTAAGGATATATTTTCATTTTGGCTAGTGGTGCAAACCACTATATTCCACATAATCGTATAGTTGTTGCTGTATGCGCGAAAAAAAATGCTGCATGCCTAGTGAGTCACTGGACACCTATGTCTTACTTTCATAAACATCGTGATTATTTCCTTCGGTAACAACTAGATCATCATCTGATGGGGAAAATGATTTTTTATTTCCTTCTTTTCCAGATCAGAAAGACAATTCACCACAGCTGCAGAGCCATCCCAGAAGCCCATTATCTGGCGGGAAATTGAGATGTATCTTATGCGGGCGTGGCTTCAATTCCAGGAGCAACCTACGCTCACACATGCGCATTCACACCTTAGAGAAACCATTCGTATGCAAATTTTGTGGGCGGAAATTCAGTCAGTCGTCAACGTTGCGGAATCATGTGAGATTACATACGGGTAAGTTACACGGGTTTGACAACCGTTTTAAGATATTGTCGAATGATGTTCTATGAAAATATATTTAGGGTACTGAAAAAAGCACACTGATGTTCACACTGTATGTGTAATTGATCACATTGATTGTGTGTGTAAAATTGATTACACTGATGTTATACGTGTAATCAAGTTATACGTGTAATTGATTACACGTATGTTGTATGTAAATTAATCACGCTGATGTTACATAATATATAATTGGTTAAAACAGTGATGATTTTGTAATTGATTACAATAAGGTACGTGTAATTGACCGCATTGATGTAGGTATAAATGAATAATTGATTACCCTCATGTTGTATGCATAATTGATTACAATGATATTATATAAGCAATTTGATTACACCGGTGGTGTATTTTCTATTTGATTACACTGTTGTATGTGTACATGTAATTACATGATTTAAACATATTTTATTGCTTAACATACATACATGTACAAGCAAAAGGGTCGGGCCACAAGTTCTTCCAACCTTAGTTACGGCCCTTCCCGACAACGAAAATAACATTATAAGCAATAATACAGATGGCGTTCTCACAGTCATGTAAAAAGGTAATAGTAATAAGAAAAGTGATACTGAAATTACATTATAGTGGAAGAAAAGTAGACATATAATAATAATAATAATAATAATAATAATAATAATAATAATAATGATAATAATAATAATAATAATATGAAAAAAAAAAAAGAAGAAGAGGAGGAGGAATGAAAGGAAAGTTAGTAAAGAATACAGAAAGTACACTCAAAATGATGAGAATTATGTAGTAGGTAAAATAGAGATCTAGAAAGAAGGAAATAGAGAGTAGACCATCAAACATGTAACATCTATTTAAGTTATACAATACGTAGCTTATAAATGTAAGCCTTGTATACATTAAAAACGTTTTGTTTCCCTGATGTATTCATGCACACTACTGAAAATACTTATGTTCTCTTCGATTGATAAAGCGGCTCGGCCTCTAAGAAGTGTGTCTAAATTCAAAGGATGGAAGTCGTGTGTACTTCGAAAGAGTTTACGACGTTCATTTAAGTATTTACGACAATTGAAAAAGTAATGTTCGGCGTCCTCTCTTTCAAAGCCACAGTCACATACTTTATTGTCCCTCAGTTTGTTGAAATACAAATCACAATGTAAATTACTACAATTATTTCTTATACGGGCATGAATAACTGATAATTTCCTATTTCCAAATTCAAAGAACTTTGGAAATACTGGTGCTACAAACACATTGCGCATTAAGCTCTTTTTAAAACTTAAAAGGGTGTTCTCGTCACGGATATGCTTAGGCAGTTGATTCCATAACTCTGTTGAAGATGGGATGAATGATTTAGCAAACAGCTCCGTGCGCCTTCTTTGAATGACATAATCGTCGTTATTCCTAAAGTCATATCGTGATACCGAAGCGACATTTGGTGGGAAAAGATCGTTTAAGAACTCTGGTAACATTCCGTTTCTAGATTTATAGACAAGAACAAGTTTCTGGTAGCTTCGGCGATCTGCCAGAGAAAGCCAACCTATTTCAGAATATAAATTTTCCAAGGATACAGATCGAGTTAACCCAGTTACGATTCTAGCAGCCTCGTTCTGCAATTTTTCTAGACTGTCCTTTTCGTATGCTGCACAACTATCCCAAACGGATGACGCGTATTCCATTAATGGTCTTAGAAACGACAAATATATTTGGTTAAGTGCTTTTCTATGCATTGTAAATTTCAGTTTACGCATCATGGCCAAGATTTTAGCAGAAGACGATAAGATATTATTAATATGTTCGTGCCATTTACCATTGTTGCTAAAAGTGATACCTAAATGCTTATGATGTTCAACAAAGTTTACCTGAGTATGATCGAACAACAATAAAGGTGGGGTTACGTTTTGCTCAAGGGTGAACAGAATAGCTTCCGTTTTATTGGGATTAAAGTCTACTAACCATTGCTTGGCCCAGATCGAAATTATTTGAAGATCGTGATTTAAGATACCCTCCAAATCTGGTAAGTTTGATGTTGTAAATGCCAGGGACGTGTCGTCAGCGAACAGTCTAGCAATGCTCAATAAGTTATCTATGATATCGTTTACGTATACCAGAAAAAACAGAGGTCCAAGTACAGAACCTTGAGGAACACCGGCGGTAGTGAATTTGGAATTTGACATAGAAGATCCAATAAAAACTTTTTGTGTTCTGTTTGTAAGGTAATTTTTAATCCAGTCTAAAAGACGCCCGTTAATACCGTTTTGTTTGAGTTTGAATAATAGACCGCGGTGCCACACCCTATCGAAGGCTTTAGATATATCACAAAATATCATGCATGTATAAGATTTACTATCGATTCCTTGGCAAATTTGATGATAAATGTCAATAAGTTGGTAAACCGTAGAGTGACCAGTTAAAAAACCAGATTGCTTTCCATAAATAAGATTGTTAGAAATAAGATGGTTATAGATATGCTTATATATTACTCGCTCCATTAATTTGCCAATACAACTGAGTAAAGAAATAGGTCTATAATTCGATGATAGCTCTTTTTCGCCTTTTTTGAACAATGGCATGACAATAGCAGATTTCCATATTGTAGGGAAGACACCACTTTGTAGTGATTTATTAAAAAGCATACATAAAGGTCTGGATATTGATTGTTTTGTTGCTTTCAAAACTCTGTGACTGACAAGATCTTCTCCGACAGCCTTATTCAAGTCTAACGTGTCAATTATCTCTTTAATTTCCGATTCCGTGGTTTGAATATCTGAAAGGGAGTTTTCTGTTTTTCGTTCAAAAGTGGGAAGGGTAGCATTAGAGTCATCTACAGTTGAAATAGACGAGAAATAATCATTTAAACAATTAGCCTTATCATGATCGGTGAAACAAAATTTTTCGTGTCCATTTATAACTGTTTTAAGCGGTGGTATTATCTCAGAATTTTTATTAGTTTTAACAGATTGTTTAAGTAATTTCCAATATAATTTGGGATTTGATTTTTCCGATTCTGTAATAATATTTTCCATGTTATTAAAATATCGTTCTTTTGCGTGTTTTTTCATGTTATTTACTTTATTTCTTAATGCCTTGTACTTATTCCAGTCGTTCAGAGTTTTAGATTTTATTGCCTTTGCTTTTTGTCTGTCACGTTGACGGGAAAGAGTTCGTAATTGAGAGTCAAACCAGGGTTTATCATTTGGTCTTATAGTAACTTCTTTATTGGGTATACAAGCATGACAGAATTCAGATAATTTAGAAGTAAACTTCTCGCATGCGCTATCAACAGATAAAGAATTTATGAAATTCCAGTCGTGTGAGGATATCATTTCATTTAAATTTTCAAAATTTGCTCTTTTATAAAACCAAACCTTACGTTTGTATGAACCTATACAAGAACATATGAACGGGATATAAAGAAAAGTTGCTTTGTGATCACTCACAGAAACGGGTATGTCCAGCACGCCAGAATGTAACGGATTGCATTCGTTAGGTACTAGAATGGGGTCTATAAGAGTAGATGATGATGCAGTGACTCTGGTAGGATCAACAATTACATTTTTCAAATTATTCAAAAGTTGAATATTACGTAAATGACGGTTATTATGGTTCAACTGGTCTTCATTTATATCCCCTACGATAAATATATCAGTAGAAACATTGAGTGCATTTTCCAGAGAGATATTGAAATCTTGCCAGAAACTTACAGACGTACTTGGTGATCGATAAACGTTCGATAGCAATAAAGATGACTCCTTATACTTCACTTCAACCCAAATAGCATGGACATTCGGATGTTCTAGATCTGATCTACGTTTAACGACAAATTTGTCAGAAATATAAATGAGTAAGCCGCCAGAATGTGCTGTGCTATCTTTTCTGAAAGGGGGTAGAAAACCGTCGAGTTCCAATAATTCATTCGAAATATCGTTTGTAAGGTGCGTCTCTGTGAAGCAAAGCACGTCAAAGTCTAAAAAATTATCTTTGATGAAGTCCAGCTTGGATCTAATACTACGAATATTTAAGTGTAAAACTGACATACAATCACTTTGATTTTGTTGTGCTATGAAAGGGCCTGGATTTGTTTCAATATCACCAGATAGTAAGATCAGTAGGTACATGAACACACTTGGGAAACCTGTGCATATCATATGGGTACCAGCGCGAGTATCCATGGCGAACGAGCCTCCAAAAAACGCATATACAAATTTATCCATTAGGATTTAAAAAGATATGATTAAACGATTTAACCAAGGAGGTTCTCGCCACCATGGAAATCCGCATCGGCCCCCCTATGACAGAACGACTGAAACAACATGTTGTTGGAAATACTTCTGGTCTAATAGTTGGAGAAAAATAGAAAAAAGAAGAGAGAAAGTAACATGAAAATAGAAATAAAACGTTAAAGTACATGAGAAAACCAACAACATTGTGATTAAACCGGAAAACTAAATGTCCCACAACATATATACAATTATGTACAGGATATAGCAATAACTGACCACATGAAAACTTACTTGAAAGTGGTCAATGCGAGCAAAAACGTCAACAGATGCAAAGTCAGTGTAGACCTGTGACTTGCGGTACCATATTAATGTTCGATGATGCTATGCAAAATTGCTCACACACGTCGTCTATAAAGACCTTCTCGGCATGACATCAGATAACAGCCGCAACAAATAAGCAGGCTAGTCAGCGTTCAATATTAATTTCATAATCATTAAAGGAACCTTTCGCGTAACGAGGCCATCCATCAGGATAACATGTCCGTGTAATGTATCCCTTGTATCCCACCTTTATATAGTAAAACTGGGGTACGCAGGGGTATGCCTAGTTTTCTTATTTTTGCCCCAAAACACAGACCGCGGGCACCCGCCAGAACCGCCTCGGCGAGGCGGTTCGCTGAAGCGGTTCCAACGTACACCCACAATCCATGCACCGAGCAAAAACAAGAAAAAATATAAAAAAAATTCTAGTGAAAATTTTCAATGTTTACTGTACAACTTGGGAAAGCTCAATATTTTACATGGGCATGTCTTCGTAATGTTTTGATTAAACAAACTGTGTTTACTATCTATCTGCGTAGAGACAGTTTAAAGCAAAACACTATTTCACAGACAAATCAGCGTCGTCGCTGTACATATACTTAATCTAGACATGAATATGCCGAAAGTTAGCTACAACCGATCACAGCTTCATTGCATTTCATATTGACAGTCTGAAGTACATTGCTATTATTCAATAAATTGAGATCTTATACAGTGATCAACAACATGTTTAAAATGCACAAAAACTCGGCAAAGCTGTAACACTTGATTTTTGATACATGTATGATAATTATAGATTGAATAATGACGCTGTTACAAAATAATTATTTGCAAATATTCGGCTCAGTAACCAGTCTGCTCCACCTGAGTACGTTGACTATACAAATTATGTATCATTATAAGCGAGCTAGCAGTTTGACATATTATATTCAGACTAAGACACATACTAGCATGCGTATCTAGGTTTGTGATAGTGACGCAAACAAAAAATAGCTCAACCCGGCCGGTATAAATGGAGTACATAGTCATCAAATAACAGAGCCCTTTCAATGTACACGATACAGATTATGGTTAGGAAACAACATGTGTGACCATTAAGGTATAAAATGATACCACAACCGGACTGTACAAATTCACCTCCGGTCAGCCTTTTCAGTATTCGTAAAGATAAAGTGCTAACTTGACTTTCTTTCGTGACACGGCTTATTTATATATAATATTATGTAAGAATAAACGCGTGTCACCGTATAGTCTTTGGCCACTACACGACAAAAAATTTAAAGGTAAATTGACAGGCTCAAATATGTACAGTATGAGCAGCAAAGGAGTACGTTAGGCCAGGCTAAATAGCGATTTATAGTTGAAGTCATACTGATCGATGTGGAGGGTGCGCGTACACATACAAAGTTAAAGACTACTAACATCATTAATTGACCACATTGACATGGTCAGAACATGACGTGAGGCGATCAACATAAAGGATTTAAATCTCAACGCTCTATTAGGTTAACATAAGGGCAGTAACACACTCCTTTGCTGTGTATACTAGTCAACAAAAGAATCTCTTTATTCAGTGTCGTTGAATTGGTCCAGATCACTTTCTGCAGTTATGAGGTGGCATTCGTCGTCAGAGTCTTTGACAAAGATACGCCCGTCCCAAGACCATGTCTGTGATACCCGTGAGTTCGTGTCTTTTATTAATTTCCTAGCCTTAAAAAGTAATTCGTTTCTTTGCTTAGTAAGGTCCTCGTTGATGAACACATTGTCATACTCCACGATGGTTTTGAGGCTAGTTCTCTGCCTGATAAATCGGTCTCGCGCACGATATGTAGCGAATTTTACAATAATATCTTTAGATTTGTCCTTGCGTTGCTTTCCAACTCGATGGGAACGGTCTAAATCCGCCGGTGAAATGTCGCTGCCCATTGCAACGGCCATGTCGAGAATAATCTTATCAGTGTCTTCGTTCGGTTTTGTGCGTATTCCGGAAATGCGAACACAGTTGCGTCTGCTGTACTGTTCTGCTGCGTCTCTTTCTAACTCCAACTTAGCGACTCGATTGGTAAGATCATCCACTTGACTAACTAATTCGGTTTTGTCATTCTCAAGCGCAGACACTCTTGTTTGTAAATGTTTAATGTCCGTATCAAGTGATTTACATGACGTAACGACTTCACTCTTAACTAGGGTACGAATCGTATCGGTGATCTCTTCCTGAATAGCCAATTTGACGATAATCGCTATTTTTTGTAAATCACTTTCAGCCAGATGAAACGTCTGTGTATGAGTGTCATAAGGCGATGGATCCATCGGGGTACCTCCAATAACTTCACCCATTTCAACCGTTTCAGACTCAGTAAAACCCTCACCAGGCTCAGCTATGAAACTCGAATCAACGTTTTCGGGTGTTTTTTTCTTCATCGGATTGAGCCCACTTTCATCAAATGGGGATGACAACGGTCTTTTGTTGCCAGATGAATCGTCTTGTTTATTTGGTGTTGATGTAGGCTTAGCTTTGGGTGGATCAGATTTTGGAAATATGGAAGCAGATGATCCAGAGCTCGTACCCGGTTTCTGTCTATCAGGCGTCTTAGCCGCTAGACTCTGATTAGACTTGTTAATAGCATTCGTCTGCTGACGGGTGCTTGGTTTATGTGTTTTATCAACAGTTTGTTGGTCCTTTGGTCGTGCACCTTGATTTGCACTCATAGTTGTGTTTTGTCCGTAAGTTGAAATGTAAATTCTCAATGGTAATTTTTGTAATGTTATTTTGTAATGTTATTTTTGTTGAACAGTATAGCTGAATCGCCGCACAGCGTAAACCTCGCCACTTGTCACTGTTTACTTGAATGTGATTGGTCAACCTGGAGGTCACTGAGTTTATTGAGTTTGTTTATGTCTAATATGGGCTTACAATGTGATATTTCAAACAGTAAATACAAGAAAAGTACCGTATGTCATCGAATTTCCATTTAGACACAAATGCACAATATAATTCCGCTAATACTGACACTAAATTCACATTGAAAAGTCAATCCTGTCGTATCAAAAAGTTTAAAGTTAGTCTCCCGATTTTTTACACGACCACTACGCCATCTTGTATACTGAGCAATATGTAATTACATACACTAATGATCACTAATAATGTATAATATAGATGTAATTGGTTATATTGGTACTGTTTGTGTAACTGATTACCCGATGTTGTATATGTATACTAATTGATTACTTTCAGGAGAGAAACCTTACCGGTGTTTTGTTTGTAAGAGCTCGTACTCACAGCTGGCCGGACTGAGGGCGCATCAGAGGAGTTCAACACATAACACACATGTAGAACCACATGATGGAGAAACAAACACGGTGTCTAGAGAAACGACCACTTAGGTTGTGAACAGACGAGATGCTGAAATAGAGACGGAAGATATAAACTTGGACACGTATTATGATGATATGATGAAATATTATTACTTCAATGAAAAACTTGTGAAGATGTTGAAAATATCATGTTAGAACTTATGAAATATTTTGTAAATATATATATACATAGTTCCTTCTTTTTTGTTTCTGAAGCGACTCGTACATACGTGTCTCCTATTACACAAGCTCTTGTAGATATAATATATTTATATTTTTACTTTTGCGACATATGCCTTATGGTATGTAATGCTGCTATAAAACTAAACTGATGACTAGAACGGACCTGAAATCTTACCACTCTGGCGAAGTTGTTTGTTAATTGAATGTAGGTTAAACATCCCGGGACGAGACCACTGCTTTGTGGGGAGTAATATGTCTATAAAGGACACAACACGGCGAAAAAAAAAAAAAAAAAAAAAAAAAAATGTCGAAATGTCCAGAAACGAAATGTCCAGAAACGAAATGTCCATGAATGAAACACGATAAATGGACAACTAGTAAAATCCACGCACCTGCTTCCGGTTGTTTACTTCCGGGAATTCTGAAAATCGATACTTGTAGATGTCAAAGTGCAATTTACGCTTTGAAAATTGAACCATTGACTTCTCTGTCATTTTATTTCATCAAAATGTAATTCTATAGAATACCTACCCTTAGATGCGCACTATGGAATAGCGTTTTGACTCCGATATGAATTGACATTTCTAAAAAAATGTAACATATCTGCTTATATCTGTATATACTGAAAATATCTGAATATAGAAGATTTATTAGTTAAAATGCCGCCGAAATTCACAAGAGCACCTGAGGGAGCCTACAGAGATGTTGAAAGAGTAAGTTATGGCTTCTGCTTAGTGCAATTTGGCTCTTGCACCTCGGCATTCAAAGGAAGCTGCATACAAAACATCGGTTCATCTGCAGCTCGAGTATGCAGCTTCAGTTTGGCATCACTATCTCTGAGACAAGAGATGGTAGAGAAAGTGCAGAAGAGAACAGCCAGGTGGACCTGCAGGCAATGGAGGAACCAGATTAGTGTCGTGCTAGACGAACTCGAGTGGCCATCCCGGGAGGACTGCAGGGTGAAGTCTTCCTTAACTTTCTTTTACAAGATTCACTCGGGTACAGTGTCTCTTGACAAAGATAAATATCTGACCCCAGCATCCAACCTAAAGACATACCAGGATATCTCATGATTCACAATACAGAAGATATATGGCCTATAGTGAAGAATTCTTTTTTCCCTAGGACTATCCCATTATGGAATAGTCTCCCTTCTCCAGTGGTCTCATCATAGATTGCTAAAGAGTTCAAGGCTCTTTGTTTTTGGGGGTTCAGAGGTATATGTTTTAATATGCCTCTGATTAGTTGCTTTTTGTAAATAGTTATATCAAAAGCCTATTAAGGCGAAAGCCTGCATCGGCAATAGGATGAGGAAACACATGTGACTAATTTCCGCGGCTTCCCGCGCAGATATTTGTTCTATAATTAGAACAGTCATTGCGAAGAGAACATGTCGAGATAGCAGCAAGCGTTAATCAACTATCATAAATGATAATTAACATGTACCTGATAATCAGCGATAACCAATAGCAATTGTGGTGGTATGGCGATATACAAATGAATGTTAATAAAATATTCAAATATCAACCAACGTACCCTAAAATATGATATACACGTTACGATAAATCTTTAAAGTTGCATTTGAATAACTTCATCATAAATGACGGAAGATTTCAGAATGTATACGAGTGAGCATCTGTCTAAACTTTGAGAGAAGCATATAATTAGTGAAAGAAAATAACGTTATGACAAAGTTGTGAACTCAAACAGTTTTAATGAGCTTGTGACTACCTTTGGTGAAATGTATGATCGCAATGTGAAAGGAACCAGAAAAAAAATCTCGCTTTTCTGTTCAACTTTCATTTGGATTGTGGAAAACACTTCGCGACATTTTCAAAGCAAATAGAAATTGCACAAATATGTATGGAAGGTCAAACACCAGTCACACATTAGCGTATAAGCCAAACACGCACTGGGCATGCTGACAAAAATGTAAAATTCAACATACGCCAGGAGAACGTCGGAGACACGTTAGAAGCGCGTTACACGCGCATTTTGTATGCTTGATGTACGATTGGTGCTTTTGTATGCTTGATGTACGCTCCAGGCGCGTTTGGCCTCGAAAATCTTTTAAACATGTTCATAATTTTCTAGAAACACGGCGTGTCCCGGCATGTGTCTTATACGTTTTGAATAAGTTCCAGGCGCGTTGAATACGGTTCGAACGTGTTCGGCGCACGTTTGAGGCACGCCAGTGTACGCTACATGCGCGTTCCGATTTTATGAGATATTGCTTCAGTAGCGTGCCCCAAGCGTGTGTTAGACGCATTCTGAACGTTTGCTGCGCGCCTGTAGCGCGTGCATAGCGTGTTTGGGACGTAACACAAAGGTACTATAAACTTAGAGATTTTGTTACACGTCCGGCACACGCCTCAGTCACGCGCTTCTGTGTGACTGCTAAAACGAGCTAGAGGAAAAATTTGATTTTTATAGGTCCAAAATCTTCTGCGTGTTGAAATTTTTCATACGCCCGGAGCGAGTTCGGGTTATACGCTACAGTGTGACTGCTGTTTAAAATGTGTGATTTGCTCGCGATTTTCAACTTTCAGGCATCAGCGAATATCATGGTTGATCATATCTTTGTTCGTCGCACATTGGTATTGCATGTATTTGAAAGATTTACTGATTCGGCCAATAGTGTTTTCAGTCATGTCGGCATAGAACATGCTTTTGTTGAATTTCATTTCGTATTTTAAATGCATGGTTTTATATGTATACAATCAAGAAGTTTCTAAACGGAAAGTCCTTGATACGATGTATATCAATGTCTTTATGATGTCTTTACGTGAAGGAAACATTGCGATTCTGGTCTCAATTACATAACCGTTGCCAATAACACATTTCAGTTTTCTCAAAAGGAATTAAATTGCACTGAAATTCATGATAACGGCATAAACACAAGATACATATTAATGAAATAATTGGTCTAACAACAGGTTGAGTTATGGCCAATTTTATGCCTGCTGTGCGATACAGATGGCGCTGCAGAGGTGCGATTTACCTATCCCATGAGCCGTTTCTATTTATAGCAACACCGTTTCAGGTCTGCTACGTCATCACATGTTATCCGTATGGGGGAAATTAGTACTGTGCCTTTCCAATACCTATTATCAGCAGATGCAGACTTTCTCCTATTCATCTACTTTTGGTTATATTGATTAATGACCCATCAAAGTGTTTCTCCCCACTCTGCTAAATTCAAAAGTTAGCCACCTACCCAACACATGAGATGATGATCAGAAATTGATCAGTTTAGTACACAAAGATAGATAGATAGTCATACACATCTCAAACTGTCATTTTTTAAAGCTTTTTTGGCATTTTTATGCATCTAATGCCAAAGAAGCCAGGAGACAGTGCTGATTCTTTTTTTTCTCAGAATGAATAGACATGAATGGTGAGCCTATACAAATTGCCAAAACAATTGACATGAATAGCATTGAATACTCATACTCAATAAAACTCAAAATACCTTTTTGAAATATTCTGAGTTGACTTTCTACATGAAATGCACTGTGCACTTATTTAGAAATTTAAATACCGTAACTTAGAGTGACTTTAGTTACTGATCACAGTGATCAGACAACTTAGATACATACATGCCCATCTGCAGTTGAGAGAATATTTTCTCAAGTCTTATTTCTTTACCATTATAGCAAGCCCTGCTAGATGCTGATTCAGAAGAAGATGATTTCTTTCTCAAGTAAGTAAATCAACTGAGAAAAAATTCATGACATCAATATTTGAAGTATAGATAGATTCTTAAGACTGATGAACTGTGCAGTATACACCCCTGTTATGTATGACAGTTACTTGTTGAAAGATGTGCATTCAGTACTGGTAAACTTCCCAAGGGAGTATGCCCAGGAAAGTATGATGTTATACATATGATGTTTACTTGTTGTCCTTAGCAATTATTTACTTTTAGTGTCCCAGATATTGGACATAAACAGGTTGTTTACTTCAGAATTTTCTAGAAATTTCAAATTGTTCTTTGACAGAAAAGTCCGGAAAAATCTGGAAGAACCTGGAAAGATGTAGAATCTTCTAGAAAAATCTTTTTTTATGTCAAAAGAATATTGTGGAAGGATAATAGCCTCTCTAGAATATTCCAGAAGATTAAATTTTGGTAAACAACTTGTTATTTTTAGTATATGATATCATAGAATTTGCTGGAAGAATCCTGAATGTTCCTCAGTGCTATATAAGGGCTATAAATGGTAAAAGAGATCAAACTCCAAGCAGAATTATTTGATTTTCTTTATTTCCCGACTAGTTTCGGTGCATTACCTTTGTCAAGGGACATCAATAAACAACAATGGAGAATGATGACATCAACGTCACACGACGTCAATGACAACGACGTCAAAAAATGGCAATGACGTTGGCGTAAAAAATGGTGATTCCATAATAATAAGCATGCAGTACAAGAAAACAGGATCTATGAAGATACATAATTACAGGCAAAGTGCAATTTAAAAAAGCTGAATAAAAATAAGGCCTGCAATAACTGTTCTAGGAAAAACATGCTAATAGTTAAAATAATACTTTGGAATTCATACCATAAGGAGAAACTGTATCTAAAACATGCATCCAAGTAGTTTCTTTTAAAAGCCTTTTCCAGTCATTTGTAACTCTATCTATTGGCATAAAAGAGAAATCTTGAATGGAGTGTCCAGCAGAATTGAAATGTTCAGAAACATTTGTGAATGTATCAGGAAAATGAGCAATGTCATATTTATGATTGTTCATACGATTTGCACATTTCTGACGGGTCTGTCCGACATACTGAGCCTTACATTTTTTACATGTAATCAAGTATATTACAGATGTAGAAGTACATGAAAGGTCATAGTTTACCTTATGTACTGATGCTGTGTTTGTACTGGTGAAACAGTCCGACTCATTAATAGTGGAACAATGACTACATCGCTTCCTATTACATTTAGTAACATTGAATGAAGCAGTTTGTTTGCCCATTTTTGAGTGAACTAATATGTCATGGATATTAGTAGGCCTCTTGTAAGCAACAATAGGTTTCGATTCAAAGAGACGACGTACACTTTCACTGGCTGATATTTTAAGTAAACCCCAGTACTGATTAATGATTTTACCAATATTTGGAAGTGATGGGTTGTAGGAACAGACAAAAGGAATAATGCTTTGATTATTCTGTTTACAGGAGTTGGACATTAAAGCTTCTTCAACCGTAAGATTTGATGCTTTTTGAATGGCCTCACTTAAGATATCAGCAGGATAGTTACGTGTCTGGAAATAAGTCTCAAGCCTATTCAAGTCTCTCTTGAAATTGTCATTATCCGAAGTGATACGTCTGTATCGTTTAGCTTGGCTATATGGTATACCCTTTTTACATGAAAGAGGATGACAGGACGAGAATTCAACATATTGATGTACATTGGTATCTTTCTCAAAAACACTAGTACATAAATTTCCGTCTTGAGACTTTTCAATCTTTACATCTAGGAAAACAGCATTAGTTTTTGAGTAATTATACGTAAATTTGATAGTTTCATGAAATTTATTTATTTCTTCAAAAAACTGTAACAATTTCTCATCACTGTCATCCCAGATCATGAATATATCATCCAGAAATCGTAACCACAGTAATGGCTGCACACCACAAGATTCTAAGAAGTCTTTCTCAAATTTTCCCATAAACAATGAAGCGTACGAAGGGGCCATACGGGTCCCCATTGCAGTTCCAAGCCTCTGGATATAATCTTCGTCATTAAATTGAAAATGATTTTTAGTTAAAACCAATTCAATGAGTTTTGATATACCTTGCACAGAATCTCTTGATGCGCAACCATTTTTACTCATGAAATATTCACATGCTTCAATACCGTCCTTATGCGGAATGTTACTGTAAAGTGAACTGACGTCCAGAGTAACTAGGAAACTATCCTTAGATAACCGAGGAAGCTGCCTTATTTTATTTATGAAGTCAGTGGTGTCTTTGATATATGATGGTAAAGATTCTATATAAGGGCTACAAATTTTCATAAGGACAATCTTTGGGTACTGTTACTATTAAGAAGTCAAAATCTATCTTACTGGAATTTAAACTTATTCTTGGATTACTTTGTGATATTCGATTCTGGATTGGGACATAGTGCTATTTTGAAACAAACTTTAATTCTTGGGATCAGAAACTGATACAGACTTGTGTTAAAAAATTCTGAGGGACATTCAGACATTCTTCCAAGACAAACTTCCTACGATGTATTGGTTACCTAAGCTTCACAAAAGACCATACAAAGCTAGATTTATTGCAAATTCTAGCTCTTGTACTACCACCGAACTTTCTAAATTATTAACTTCCTGTCTTACTGCTATCAAATCTCATGTTATAAGATACTGTGAGACAGTGTGTGAAACTTCAAATAAAAATTGGTTTTGGTCAATTAAAAATTCTGGTGAGGTGCTCAGTAAATTGAAGTGTAGAGGGTTCCGTGCGACAAGCTTGTCCACATATGATTTTTCTACTCTGTATACAACATTACCACATAATCTAATTAAAGAAAAACTTCTGGATTTGATACAGTGGACCTTCAAAAGGGCATTAAAAAACTATGGTTCACTTTATTTGGCATGTAATGACAGAAAGGCTTTTTTCACTTCCTCTGACCAAAGTCGGTATACACTTTGGTCATGTCAGAATGTATGCGACGCCTTATCCTATCTCCTTGATAATATTTATATTAGATTTGGGACCAAGTTATACAGACAAATTGTTGGAATTCCGATGGGTACAAATTGCGCACCTCTCGTAGCTGATTTATTTTTATACTGCTACGAAAGAGATTTCATGGATTCTCTTAACCATGATAATCAAGCTGATGTTATCGAGGCTTTTAATTCCACATCTAGGTACCTCGATGACCTTTTGAACATTGACAACCCTTATTTTGAAGGTATGGTCAATCAAATTTATCCTCCTGAACTTCAGTTGAACAAAGCCAATATCTCAGATACTGAAGCCCCCTTTTTAGATCTACATCTTTCTGTTGCAAATGGATTTGTTTCTTCTAAAATTTATGATAAGCGCGATGACTTTGATTTTGATATAGTAAATTTTCCTTTTTTGGATGGTGACGTTCCTCGTCGTGCTTCTTATGGTGTATACATTTCGCAACTTATTAGGTTTGCTAGAGTCTGCAATCATGTTACAGACTTCAACGCTCGAAATAAATGTTTAACGGCAAAACTTCTCCAACAGGGCTATCGGTATCATAAACTTCGAACAACATTTTCTAAATTTTATCGTAGACACTATGAATTGATTTCCAAATATAATGTTGGGTTAAAGACGCTTTTAAGTGAGGGCCTTTCGGAACCTGAATTTTATGGTGACTTGGTTTACAAATTTAAGAAACTTAAAGGAATTAATGATTTTTCTTTTCAGTTCAGAAAAATCATAACACGTTACAGACGTATAGGTTATAACTTGAATGTTATGCGACAGTCTGCATGCTTAGTTTTTAACCCAATCATGGTTGATAACTATGCTGCCTTCTTTAATTGCACGCCGGTGGGTCGGGCGTCAGACTCTATGATGGCCCCGACATAAAGCTATTCATTTTAGTTGGTTGGGGCCGGAGCTTCTTGTCTGTTGCTTGGCCCACCGGGGTCCAACTGGTGTTTTTCTTTTGCTCCGGAGTTAGTAGGTTATTCGGCGCCCAGGGATCTCCATCGTCGGGCAGCTTACTCAGTCTGTGAGTCCTGGTTTTTGATTCATCAGGATGTTTATCATGATTTATTTGTTTGTTCTTGATGATTCATTAACTAGTTAGAGATTCACCACGAGGACCGAATAACTAACTAAATGTTATGAACCACTGCAGAAGCTGAGGGTGAGGTTATGGCCATGTAAAACCGGTTTAAGCCCGCCAGTAACTTTGTGTTACTGATCGTTCCAAGTCGATACTTCTGTGGTGGTTCTTTTTGTTTTATGTTTTGGTGTATAAAAATTTTTTGTGCTGTTGGCGCCTTATGTATGTTTTCATATTTTTAGTTAAGTTAAGGTAACTGAGTGGCCACCTATTGGGAAAATAGCTGCTCATTCGGCTTACGATATGTTTCATGGTATAAGTACCTGATTGTTAGTTTGGTTTTTTCCCACCTCGGTTTTTGGAGTGGGAATCTTTTTCTGATTGCGCCTTTTCCTGATCTTTGCCTACTTGTACCTTTTTAAGGGAATTAACATCTTGAAAGGTATTGTACATTCATTTTTGTTTGATTGTATATATGCTTTTGATTGTTTCATATGTAATTGCTGGTTAAATCACTTCTAAATAGATTTGTTAAATTTTAAACAAAGCTTGTTGCTGGCTAACCAACTTGTTGGTTTCCTTAATCTTCTAGTTACGCCTGGCACGTAACAGAATTGGGGGCTCGAGTCCGGGATTGAAATTTCTTGTGCACCAAATTTATTTAAAATTCTAAAGTATCTTCACTGTTTGCTGTTTAAATAGCTAAAGCCAGCAAAAAGCAACCATGTCATTCAAACTAAGTGACTTTATTGCTGCGCCTTCTCAGGAGCTGTTAGATAAGGCCAAAAAGAGTGACCTCTTAGACATAGCTGATCATTATGGGTTGTCAAATATCAAGACTTCCATGTTAAAACATGAAATTAAGAACATTTTGATTCAGTGTTTTGTTGACGAGGAAATTTTTGATTCCTCGGCTACTTCTCAGATTCTAGTTACTCAGACTGACTTGCAGTTGAGGGAACTAGAAATCAAAAGACAAATTGAGATGGAAAAACTAAAATTTGAGTATGAAGAAAGAATAAGGGCAGAAAAGGCCGAAAGGGAAGAAAGAATAAGATTGGAAACTTTAGAACGGGAAGAAAGAATGCATAAACAAAAGTTAGAAATGGAAGAACGAGAGAAGGAAAAACAAAGAGAATTAGAACGAGAAAAAATTGAGTTAGAAAAAGAAAAATTAGAAAGAGAAGAAAGGCTTGAAATTGAAAAAGAAAAATTTAAATTTGAAATTGAAGAAAAAGAAAGAGAAAGGCAATTTCAGTTAAGAATGAAGGAAATTGAACTTAATGACAAATCAAAATCAAAATCTTTGCCTTTGGCTACTAGTACAGTATTTGATGTCACAAAACACATTCGTCTCGTTCCTCCATTTCAAGAAAAAGAGGTTGACAAATATTTCTTACATTTTGAGAAGGTGGCAGAAAACTTGAAATGGCCAAAAGAGCACTGGACCTTGCTTTTGCAAAGTGTTGTAATTGGTAAAGCTCGAGAAATTTACACTCAGCTTTCTCTTGAGCAAAGCTCAGATTATGATACAGTAAAGAAATTTATTCTTAAGGCTTATGAGCTGGTCCCTGAGGCATACAGGCAGAAATTTAGAGACTGTAGAAAAGAACATGACCAGACTCATGTTGAGTTTGCTAGAACAAAAGAGCAACTATTTGATAGATGGTGTTCTTCAAAGAAAGTAGGTTCTGATCATGCAAAGCTAAGGCAGCTCATGCTTGTTGAGGAATTCAAAAGGTGCATAAATTCTGATGTTAAGGCTTTCTTGAACGAAAGAGAAGTTGAAAACTTGGAAACAGCAGCACGTTTAGCTGATGACTATGCTTTGACTCATAAGGCTTCATTTGTCAACAAGCCATATCCTAGGAAACCAAATAACCCTCAATCAAAGCAAATTACCCCTCAGTCAAAACCATATTCCCCTCAGTCCGGTCCCAAAGCCAATCCCAGTAATCCAACTGACAATTCCAGTCCAAAACCCAAATTTTCTAGTGAAAACAAAGGACAAAATCCCTTATCCCAGCCAATTTGTAATTATTGTAAGAAAACTGGCCACATTATTTCTGAATGTTTGGCACTGAAACGAAAGAAAGAAAGAGAAAATCTAGATAGTGCTAAACCGACAGGCCTCACCTCCTTAAAGGCTAAACCACAGTCTTGTATTCAGGATGAAAATCCTATTCTGACCAAAACTTCTAAAGAATCAGTCTCAGAGTCAAATTCTATTATGGAGATTTATGAACCATTCTTATCAGATGGTTTTGTGTCACTTAACAGTGACTCTGCCCAGTCTACCCCTATCAAAATCTTACGAGATACCGGAGCTTCTCAATCCCTTATCTTGGCAGATACCTTGCCATTTTCCGAGAAGTCTTCTTCTGGGACAAGTGTCCTTATCCAGGGCGTAGAGTGTGGATTTGTTAACGTACCCCTCCATAATATCTATTTGTCCTCAGACTTAGTTAAAGGTCCCGTGGCTGTAGGTATTAGACCTTCCTTACCTTTTAAAGGTATTCATTTGCTGTTAGGCAATGATTTGGCAGGAGATAAGGTTGTGGTAAACCCACTTTTGACCAGTACACCATGTGTTGATCAACCGCCTGATCCCATTGAGCAGGAAATTCCTGACCTTTATCCTTCTTGTGCTGTTACTAGGGCAATGGCTAAGAAAGCCAAATTATATGATGGGATGCAGGACATAAATTTAACTGACACTTTGATAGGTCAGTCCTTTAATAAAGAGATTTCAACATCTCTTTCCCCTAGTCAGTCTGATATTCAGACTGACCCTAGCAATCCAAGGTCAGGGTCAGAAAATGACCTTTCACCTTCCAACTCAAATGACCAAGGTCATGACCAGATGTCAAGGTCACAGCTTTGTAAAGAACAACACAGTGATTCTGAGATCTTGCCTTTATTTGAAAGGGCTTTAGATGAAAAAGAAATATCCCAGGTCCCTGTTTGCTATTATGTCAAAAATGGCATATTAATGAGAAAATGGCGTCCTCCAGATGTCTCAGCAGAAGATGAGTGGACTGTTAACCACCAAATTGTGATCCCTAGGGTTTATCGCCCTGAAATCTTAAACTTGGCTCATGAAACACCCATGTCAGGCCATTTAGGTGTAAATAAGACCTATCACAAGATTCTAAATCATTTCTACTGGCCAGGAATAAAATCTGATGTATCTCAACACTGCAAATCCTGCCACACTTGTCAAATGGTAGGAAAACCCAATCAGACTATTCCTAAAGCTCAGTTACAGCCCATTCCTGCCTTTGATGAACCTTTCAGCAGAGTGATTATTGATTGTGTAGGTCCCTTACCCAAAACAAAGAAAGGTTGTGAATATCTTCTGACCATAATGTGTGCTTCAACTCGCTTTCCTGAAGCTATCCCACTCAGAAATATCAAGGCTAAAACAATAGTTAATGCACTTGTGAAGTTCTTCACATTTGTAGGCCTCCCAAAATCTATCCAGTCAGACCAGGGCTCAAATTTTATGTCAGGAATTTTTCAGCAAGTCATGTACGAACTTGGAATTAAGCAATACAAGCCATCGGCTTACCACCCTGAAAGCCAAGGTGCCTTAGAAAGATTCCATCAAACTTTGAAAAACATGATCAGATCTTACTGCTTTGACACTGAAAAAGATTGGGATGAAGGCATACACTTGCTTCTATTTGCTGTAAGAGAATCTGTACAAGAGTCTCTGGGGTTCAGCCCATTTGAGCTTGTTTTTGGGCACACTGTACGTGGACCGTTAAAACTTCTAAAAGAGAAATTTCTCTCAGATGATGACAGTTCTTTGAACTTACTTCAGTATGTGTCTGATTTCAAAAACAGACTATCAAAGGCCTGTGATGCAGCTCCGTCCAATCTCAAATCTGCTCAAAGCAAAATGAAGATTCGTTATGATGAAAATGCTAAAGACAGAAATTTTGAACCTGGAGACAAGGTACTTGCTCTCTTGCCCATTCCTGGCAGACCTTTACAAGCTAGATATTATGGCCCGTATACTGTTGATAAAAAGTTAAGTGACGTGAATTACATTGTTAACACTCCTGGGAGGCGCAAGCAAAAACAGCTATGTCACATTAATATGCTCAAGAAGTATATTGATAGGGATAGTTCTGTTATTTCATCAGTAAATATAGTTAATTCTGTCCCTCATGAACAAAATCAAATGGACTCTGAGGACTTCAACTTGGAGAAATCTGATCCCTCGTCATCGAAACTCCAGAATTCTGACATACTACAGAATCTTGATCAGAAACTGTCTCACCTTGATTCAGACAAAAGACTTGAACTGAAACAGTTAGTTCTCGAATATGAGCACTTATTTCCGGACATTCCATCCAGAACTGACAAAATCTATCATGATGTTGACATTATTGAAGGTTCAAAACCTGTAAAGCAACATCCTTACAGAATGAACCCTGTAAAACAGCAATATCTCAGGGAAGAAGTTCAATATTTGCTGGACAATGATTTCTTTGAACCCAGCCAAAGTGAATGGAGTTCTCCTTGTGTTCTTGTACCAAAGCCAGACAGGACATTTAGAATGTGCACAGACTATCGAAAAGTCAATTCTGTCACTAAAACAGACACTTTTCCCATCCCACGAATTGATGACTGCATTGATAATATTGGACATGCCAAGTATGTTACAAAGTTCGATCTGCTAAAGGGATTTTGGCAGATACCCCTCACGGACAGAGCAAAGGAGATCTCGGCATTTGTTACACCAGATGGACTGTACCAGTATAAAGTCATGCCATTTGGAATGAAGAACTCGCCTGCGACTTTTCAGCGGCTGGTCAACAGTTTGATTTCTAATCTGGATGGCTGTAAAGCCTATATCGACGACGCTATTATCTTCAGTGAGGAGTGGCAACAACACTTGCAGACAATCAGAACATTCTTTGACCGGCTAAGTGATGCTAAACTAACTGTGAACTTGGCAAAAAGGGAATTTTGCCATGCAAACTTGACATTTCTTGGACACATTCTAGGTCAAGGTCAGGTAAAACCTGTAGAAGCTAAAGTTGAGGCTATCTCAGATTTTCCTGTACCTACTAGCAAAAGACAACTGATGCGCTTTCTGGGTATGGCTGGATATTACAGGAAATTCTGTAACAACTTCTCGGCTATAGCTGAGCCTCTGACAAACTTGCTTGGTAAGAAGGCCAAGTATGTTTGGACAGATGACTGCCAGAAGTCATTTGATAAGCTCAAGGCCATACTTAGAAGTGCTCCGGTTCTCTTAGCACCAAGTTTTGACAAAGAGTTCAAGTTGGCTGTAGATGCCAGTGATGTTGGTGCAGGCAGTGTATTGTTGCAAGAAGATGACAATGGTGTTGACCATCCTGTTTGTTATTTTTCCAAAAAGTTTAACAAGCATCAGAGAAATTACTCTACCATAGAGAAAGAATGCCTATCTCTAATCCTTGCACTTCAGCACTTTGAAGTTTACTTAGCTTCTTCACATGCACCAATTGTTGTCTTCAGTGACCACAATCCACTGACTTTCATACATAAAATGAAAAACAAGAACCAGCGTTTACTCAGGTGGAGTCTCATGTTGCAAGAGCACAATCTTGACATCAGACATATTCGAGGAAGAGATAATATCATTCCAGACACCCTAAGCAGAGCTTAAGTGCCTCTACAATGCTGATGTCCAGCTTTGTGCTGTTGTATTTGATTAGTTTTGCACAAATTTTGCTAAACATATTGTATACAATTATCCAGTATTGCAAAAGAAAGCTTTATTTTATAAAACTTTCTTTTCTTTGAAGAGGGGAAGTGTTATGTATGACAGTTACTTGTTGAAAGATGTGCATTCAGTACTGGTAAACTTCCCAAGGGAGTATGCCCAGGAAAGTATGATGTTATACATATGATGTTTACTTGTTGTCCTTAGCAATTCTTTACTTTTAGTGTCCCAGATATTGGACATAAACAGGTTGTTTACTTCAGAATTTTCTAGAAATTTCAAATTGTTCTTTGACAGAAAAGTCCGGAAAAATCTGGAAGAACCTGGAAAGATGTAGAATCTTCTAGAAAAATCTTTTTTATGTCAAAAGAATATTGTGGAAGGATAATGGCCTCTCTAGAATATTCCAGAAGATTAAATTTTGGTAAACAACTTGTTATTTTTAGTATATGATATCATAGAATTTGCTGGAAGAATCCTGAATGTTATATAAGGGCTACAAATTTTCATAAGGACAATCTTTGGGTACTGTTACTATTAAGAAGTCAAAATCTATCTTACTGGAATTTAAACTTATTCTTGGATTACTTTGTGATATTCGATTCTGGATTGGGACATAGTGCTATTTTGAAACAAACTTTAATTCTTGGGATCAGAAACTGATACAGACTTGTGTTAAAAAATTCTGAGGGACATTCAGACATTCTTTAAGGGAATTAACATCTTGAAAGGTATTGTACATTCATTTTTGTTTGATTGTATATATGCTTTTGATTGTTTCATATGTAATTACTGGTTAAATCACTTCTAAATAGATTTGTTAAATTTTAAACAAAGCTTGTTGCTGGCTAACCAACTTGTTGGTTTCCTTAATCTTCTAGTTACGCCTGGCACGTAACACCCCATATCTATTATGTAGGCTGTTAAGGATGTTCGCTGCCAATGAAAAAGTATTCAAACTTTTTTTCTAACCACTCTTTTTTGATTCCAAAATACAACACAAGACATTTGAAAACAAAATAAATATAGGGTAGTGTGCATTTTTTCAAGCTACAGGCCTCTGAATGAGACTTCTGAGCACCATGTTTTAAATTTGGTAAAATTAATTTAATTTTTAATTCTTTGAAACATACCTGTCTTGAACAAAAATACACCTAGAATGCTTTCAAAAGTCATAATATTTATGTAGCGCAGACAATTTTGGACCAAAAGCATAGAAAAAATTTGCAACTTGGAGTGGATGACAATATTTTACGATTCCTTTTCCAACCCTACCCCCATACTTGAAAAGTCGGAAAAAAATCAATATTTTGAAATGTATCAAACCGATATTTGTTGATTCAAACTTTTTCTTGTATTTTCACACAACATAGAACTTGGTAATATTGTTCGAATAAAAGAAAGAAATATATAGGGTAGTGAGCATATAAGAGAGAACCAACAACTTGAAAATCGCCATTTTCAGCCTTTTTTCGGCTGTTTTGTTTCTAAAAGCCCATTTCATGAAACCACCTTAAATTTTAAGACCAGCACAACAAAGACACAAAGAATGACTTAGAAGACCATGTACACATATACTGCTGCTAAAATAAACATCGAACTAGTGCAATTAGTTTGAAGACGTGTAATATTCAAGTTTAATCTACCCTACCCCCTAAATTTTACTGACAACTAAAATTTTCTGAAAAGTTGCAGAAAATGGGGTGAAAAAATGAAGTTTCTTAGATTGACAATTTTCATGGCTCATTCAATGCATATTATCAATATGTATTCAAATATAAAATATTAGGAAAATATCTGCAACCGTTTACTAGATATTCAAGAAAAGAAAAAACGGAAGTTCCGAAATGTCAAATGTTAGCAGCGAACATCCTTAAATTTGATTTATACATGTATTTGAAAAATAAGTGCTTTATTGCAAAGGAAAATTTATGAGATTACATTGTATATGAATTGCGTCATAAGAAAGCATATTTTTCACTGTTTCCTAAGTCTGAAAGTTCTTTGCTCTAACCGTCTTCTGTCATTGCATAATACAGCTTTAGTCAGACTTGGTAGGAATCTGCCATAATAGAATTGGTTTTGATGCTATTTGTGTGTATTTTTCAGTGGACCCAGGGTAAACACAAAGAAAATAGCAGATCCAAAGATGAGCAGGTATACATTATATTTAAACTGTGAAATATATACAGTTTTAATATTCTACTACATGTCTTTTATGTTTGATTGAATAAGGCATGATAAGGGTAAACAGCATACCAATTTTCATTGAATGTTGTGATGCAATGTTTTCCTCAAATAAAAGATTCAAATGATTATACGTTACTATTTCTGCAACCAGTTGTTTAAAACTTTGTTAGCTTAATGTCATCGTTTCCGCCTCAACTTGTTAAGTAAATGCCGACTACATAAGCAAATACACTGTTATTTTTTGTTGATAAAATGTGAGAACCTTTATTTCTGTTTATAAAATGTGAGAATCATTTGCATTGCAAAGGATTCTCACGATTCTCACATTTTATCGACAAAAAATGACAGTGTATTTGTAATATTTTAAGTCTGAAATTTTAACGAATCGTTAACTGACGACAATGTTGATTTTGATCAACTGGGTCCTGATTTTTGGTTCTTTCAGATTACGTGGCCAGGTGGATGAGGTTGTAGATGTGATGAAGACCAATGTGTCTAAGGTGATAGAGAGAGGGGACAGGCTGGAAGACCTGCAGGACAAGTCAGGTACATCATATTTCATTTAGCATTAAAAAAACATCAAATTACCCTTTTTATCTTCTTTAGATTTTTCAACAAGAAAGTGTTAAATTAAAATGAGCCACAACAAGAGAAAACCAACAATGTGGTTTTCAAACAGGTCCGACACAAATTGAGCTGTACAGTCACAGAAGATGGTTAGAGGCTGGAAATTTTGAATTTAGAAAGTAAAGAAATTCTACTATTTGTGTAGTGTAAACAAAGGCGCTGATCAGCTTTGCAGTTACTGGGAAGCTGATCTGCAATTTTGTTTTCGCATATGTGAAATGTTGGCTTTCTCATGTTCAGTGAAACAGTCAAATTTGGTGTAAATCAAACTCAAGTTATCTTTTAAACAGTATGAGAGCCAGAGCTATGCTCATGAAAAATATGCTTGAATACAATCATAAATTGAAAGATCGCAAGATATTAGTTTTAGCTCTTTTCTAGGAATGTACACAATTTAGAGATATTAGGGGTAATTCAAGGTATTGTCAGATTAAAATCCCATAAATTAAGAAAAATGTGTCACCTAGCTTCTTCAAATAATTTCAATAGATTTTCACAAAGTGTGAATGCATACTGATATGACATATCTTTTCTCAACAGATAGCCTTGCCAGTAATTCTGACATATTCAGGAACAGGGCCAAAGCTTTACATAAAAACATGTGGTGGAAAAATTGCAGGGTAAGTCTTGATAAGTAAAACATGAAATTTATTTTCATTCGTTTATAGAGTGGATCTTTTAAATACAAAACATGCCTCATGTTTACTGGCAAACTTACACTGCTATTCTGTTAGATTGGTTGAAAGCTGTTCAAGAGACAAATTGCATTTAATACTGTATTTTGCTTTGACAGCGATATTTTGTTGCTAGAAATTTTTAATATTTTCAGGACAATTTGCAAGATATTATGATTGATCTCTAGGCTAAATTTGTACATAAATATTTCAGATGAGAATAATCATAGCTGTGGTGATACTGATTATCCTGGCAGTAATTATCAGTAAGTGCAATTTTTTATGCCTAAGTTTTGAAAGATTGTTACTATTAGAAAATCTGTGTAAATTTCAGAGATATTTTCAATATTTTGTGATGGAAGCATAACATGACTTACAAATTTAAAATTTGATAGTTTTCTGGAAGAGACATGTCCAAGCATTAACTGATACTTCTTAACTAGTAATTTAAAAATGTTGAAAAATACAACAGAAACAAACAAGCAAAAAGCAGAATTCTAACACACCTCGCCTATATAGCCAATTGCAAAAAACGTGTTATATTGTGCAACAAATTCACTGTGCGAATAAGCATGACGTTACTTTGCGGCATTTGTGACGTCAGCTATCCCACAAAGCAGCGTTAGACGGTGAAAAGTCGTTTAAGCGCACAACAAACGTAATAAGTTTGTGTAAATACCAGCATTACAGTCAAATATTTGGCGGGATATCTGCAATGCAATGGCGGAAAGCTGAACGATATCGACGGTTTCAGCAACATTTATTCCGTTTATTGTGTGTTAAAATCGAAATAGATCAGCTCAAGTGCGTGAATTGTTGAGTAATAATTCACTGTTTGTCGGTCAGTTGTAAGAAGATAAATCACTCGCGCTACGAGCTCGTGATTTCATCTTCTTTACAACTGACCTCCAAACAGTGATTTATTACTCAACAATTCACTGCTAGAGCTGATCTATTTCTTAAGTAAAAGCGAACAACAAAAACCCACTTTTCTTCTGCTCAGTAACAATTTGTGTCTATGAATTACGTATGATGGTGTTTTATCTTCATGTTATCATATTTAGAAGAGACTTCATGTAGAATAATGACTCTCTTTCAGTTCCTATTATTGTATCACAGACCAGTAAGGACAATAACTAACAGACTTGGAGACTATGACAGCACAATGCAAGAGAAACAATCATTTCATATCATGAGGATTGTGTCACACCATAAATCATTACTGTGGTGTGTGTGGCTGTGCTATTCAAAAACACTCATTTCAGCCTGGGGTATATTCACCCTGCTGGCATGAGTCGTGGTTTCATTCAGATAATGCAGTACTTCATCTCTGTGTGTGATGATCATTCTTCAGTATGGACAAGCACGGCCAACTATTGTGATATGAGCCATGTCATGAGAAAACCAGATTTTTGCCTAGGCGAAAACAAAGGCGCAGATCAGCTTTGCAGTAACTGAGAAGCTGATCAGCGCCTTTGTTTTTCACTACAAGAATAGTACAGTTCCCCTACTTTCTTAATCCAAAATTTCCAGCCTCTAGCCATCTTCTGTGACTGCACAGGCCGGTTTGTGTCAGGCCTGGTCAGAAAACCTGTCACGGCTGATATCAGGGTAGTGCAGTGGTTGCCTCTAAATGGCACAGAGAAGGGATTGAAAGCCACCATATTGCACTGCTTTAAGTGTCTCATAGTACATTATGGTTAAGTACCCTAGGAAGCAAAGATCCCATCCTTCTAGACCTTCTATGACTAAGGCTTGGTAAAAAACACAAAAACGACAGTGTTGCATTAATGGCTGATGTTTTGTTTTTGGGTTCTACCAGATCTCCTGAGAAAATATTGAAGATTGTAGTGTGAATGTGTGCACTATAGTGCCACTGTGAAGTCATGTTATGTGGAAGCTGGCTTTAGTCATACAGCTAGGTTGGACACAAATCGATCCTTGAAATTCTGGATAATATAAAAAAAACAGGACATTCACAAAAATATACTGATCAGACAGTTTAAATGTGCTTTGTTGTTTGCACTGACATAAAGCATTTTTGTGGCAGGGCGTATATAAGCAAGAAAACCTTTCTTTGGTGGTTTCCATCAAGGTCTGACACAAACATGCCTGTACACAGCCACACAATGTTGCTAGAAACTTAAAATTTAGGATTTATGCAACAGAGGGATTGTGCTATCCACTATGTAGTGTTTTATGTGCAATAAGCAGACTTTCTTTGATGTGTCATTATTGATTCATTTAGAACTAAATTGGTAAAAACTCACAATATATTCAATAATTCATATTTATATATGAGCCAAGCGATTAGAAACTCAGCAATCTGCATATGCGAAAACAAAGGTGCAGACAACCATAAAGCTGATCAGCGCCTTTGTTTTTGCTACATGGATAGTAGTATTCCTCTACTTAGATTCAAAATCTCAAGTTTCTAGCCTGCTTCTGTCAGTGTACAGGCCAGTTTGGGTCGGACCTGTTCGGAATCTACATTGTTGGTTTTCTCACTCATATGTTGGTATTGTAGGTTATTATAGCTACATTAATGTACTTTTGAATATCAACATCAACGATACATGTATAAAAGGGGACATCTAATTATTATAATTGGGGAAATTAACATTTTTCTTTCACAACATTTAGAATATGTTCATTGTTTTGTTATATTCTATTAAATCATATTTATTCTGTCATCCACACAAACCTGGCCGTACAGCCACAGAAGATGGATAGAGGCTTTGAAGGTAGAGGAGTAAATCTCCTATTTTATACATAATGGACATGAAGTTGCTGGTCAGCTACACCGATCTGCACCAGTTTATGTCTACAAAAAGCAACTAAACTCTGGCTAAAACGATGTGTGTATACATGCCATGTACAGGAAGAATTTATCTATATTGAAAGGTACCATCCTAGGAGTAGCAGCTATTTCAAAGAAGTTTGATCCTCTGGAAATTATGTGAGATGAGTGTGAACAGCGATTAGAATGGCCTATAGTTTAAATGCCTAAAATATTATTTCATTAGATTCATGCTTTACACACGCTTGGCTGTTCAGGCTGGAAATGCATATTTTTAGAAGTTGAGTTATTGTATATTTTATGTTGCAAAAGGAAAGATGCTTCTACTTTGCTTTAGCGTAGACCTACATGTAAAAAATAAAGCCTCACTGATGAGGTGGCTCCTGGGTATATCTGAAGTGTACACCACCACATCATTGTCAAAGTGATATGTGATATTGTTCAATGTTCATAATTTATTATTGCTGAAAAATATTTTTGTTTTATCATTCATGAGAGACAAATAAAATTTTATGACCATGTTTCATGTTTTCCTACTTCTTTGGTCGAACAATCGATCGATTACATCTTGAATTGAAACCTCATTTTCACCAAATAAATGCAAGTGTCATAATCCCTGGCACTGGTACTCCAGAGCAGCTTTCTCATTGGGATTCAACGTGTGTTTAAAAAATGCTTCTATTCCAGTGTGTGCACTTGCACGGTATGGTCGGAAGTATATTAAGGGATTTTAGAAACGCCTCACTAGCGTTTTTGATTTTTTTTTCTTTCAGAATACAGGATACTTCGGCAAAAGGGTTTTTTGAACTGAAAAGTACAATCAGTCTGCTCAACATCAATACCAAACCCGAACCGTCAACGCTAGTGGTTAATGTCACACTGTCGAAAATGCAAGTATTTTGAGCTGTTTACGCTTGACGGCAGCGAAGAACGCTAGCGCGTTAAACGGCATTCAAAAAGACTCCAATTTTTATTTTGCCACTTCTTGTTAATAGTCATCTCGTCAGTAGTTGGAGTACATGCTAGAGACGGCAATGCTTGAAATCTCCGTCCATGTACTGTAAGCGCTGTGAATCGTGCAATGATAGCGGCATGAAGTTTCAAGAATCACGTTCTGCACGCAGTTGTTCAATTGAAGGATCGCATGCCAAACCCGATATACTAAAACGGCGCACAAAGCCTAGGCAGTTGCCACGGTGCTTACTCAATGCGTGCTACCGATCGCGATATTATGGACTCCGAATGATTCGCGTTTCTCGAATCTGTGACAGATTCATGACGCTTGCGCAAAGAATTCCGTACATTGTTAGTTAATACGCCACGAACGATTACGAAGGCTTTTGCATAGCGACTTTTTGTGCGTGTTCACAGAGATAAGTGCGCCTTTGTTCCTGACCTGTTATGGGCGACCTAACAGTGCTGGTTCTTATCAGACCACCGACCAAAGGTTTTGTCAACATGCACGACGTCTATGAGGGTCTGGATGGGGTATAATGATTAAAGAATAATGGCCTAATTTTTTTAATGAGAGTGAATAAAGAGCAAAAAATTTAATGATTAGTGAATAATGAGGTCCTAAAAAATAATGAATAAATGTAAATTTTTAATGAATAGCAGAATAATATAATGAATAGTGAATAATAACATTTTAAAGAATAATGAATATGCTAAAATTTGGTTATGTAATGGTCTTAGATGCCCTCCCTGACATTCCAGAATTTCATTTTTTTCTTGGGTCTGGGGGCTGGCCCAGCCCCGATTAAGTTCAAATGTTGTATTCATATTTTTGAAATCCGTGAATGTTTGGAAATACATATGTCTGGAAGCCAAGCATGTAGGGACTCACCTCATGGGCCAATTGAAAATGTGTCATTTGAAGGCAGAGAAAAATAAATTAAATCATTCTGGATGTTTACTGAGCCAGATACTATTTCACTGTTTCGTTTGCTTATGCATATGTATTTTCTTTTTATTCTATTACCCCACTTTGTCCTTATTATGTATGTTCCAATCCTATAATGATAATATTTTCTGTGGATGGACATCATCTTGGTGTCTTATATGACAGACCATAATTATAGTGCATTTTGCAATCAGAAACAAGGCAGCACAAAGAATGTTAATGCCAATCCATCAGACACTTTAAATGACACTACATTTTTTTTCCTCGCTCGCTTCGCTCGCTTGGTATTAAAGGCATAATAAATTGTATTGTACAATCAGGCGCAAGCACAAATCCATACATCACATATTACTCCTATGCTACCTAGTTTGCTAAATAAAACAAACACCATTTTATTACACCTTTACCCCTGATGTTACATTTTTTTTTCTTAAATAACCTTTGGTATTCATAATTGAGGAGAAAGATTCAGGGTATTTAGTATTTAAGGTGGAGGGGATTATACTCCCAACAGATTTAAAAGGCTAAAACAATCGGTCCATGTGGCTTGAGATAAGGGATGTCTTAGGTGGGGAAAACCTTTTTGCGTATGCTTATTAGCTTGGCGAAGAATGCGTGACTAGTAATATTTTAATGAATAATCGAGCAAATTTTAATGAATAAGCCAAAATTTTAATGACAGTGAATAAATGGCTAAATTTTTAGTGATTAGTGAATACCAGGACCCCCCATCCAGACCCTCGTCTATCGGCATTCTGTACCACAGTGCGTCTTCCGGAGATGCCATACGTTGCTGCGGCAACGCTTGCCATCGGACTGCGCGCACCTCGATCGGCGTTTTGCTTTTTTTTTTTTTTTTTTTAAATTCTGGATCGCCATTAGAACTCTGTTTTATGGTGGAGTCATTTTCTATAACACCGTGTTGGTCGCCTGTGGTCGCCGCTGTAAGATTTTCATGCGATCCCACATACTTCGCTTTGGAAAAAAGAATTACTAAAATGTGGCTTTTAGCTGACGGGCTTTCAAGACTTATAGGGGGAGGGTGTTTTAACCACGTGTTTTAAATGTTAAAAAGGAAGCAATAATTAAACCATGTTATTTAAGCTGTACGCTACACGGAAGCCTTAAAACTAAATCGTGTGTAGTTTACATTAAAGATCAGAAAGCAGATAAAGTAACTGGCCTCTCACCCAAGACAAACATTATCAGTACAATCAGTGGTGGCAATATTAAGCCCCCGTAGTGCATATGTCAGATGGTTGGTGTAGGATTACACACAAAGGGATCTGGGAGACGCTTGAAATCAGTCGACCTTGACTAGCGTCCTTTGTTAGGATTCGGGTCACAGGCTTTGTTTGTAAACAGTTGAAAGTTTAAGTAGAAGATCGTGTATTTTTATATAATTTTAGAAACAATTTTACGACAGATTATCAGAAATTACTGGATTTTAACACATACTGTTTTATATACGTGCTCGCGTGTTTTGTGTATCTGTGTGTTATTACAAGGGGTTTCTATAACTCCCTGGTTAAAAAAAACGCTTTAACCTGCGGTTTAACTAGTTTTTAAACTTTATTTATACTGAAACACGCGAGGAACATGTCGGAGAAGGAATTAGAAGCGGCGAAGTCCGAGGAGGTCCAAATGACAGTGGTATACCCAGAACACCCTGAACATGAAGAAGCCGAACTCTTGAAGACAAGTCCTCGGAATCCCGACCCAGCACCACCAGCACCCGGAACATCGTATGAAGGTATGTTGTCACTAGAGATTTAAGACACATCATTCACTTAGGCCATTTTTTCGTCTATGTTGCTTGAACAGGGTAGTAGATGACCAGCCACACCATCGTAAACAATATATAAAGGGGGGGGGGGGGACTGCACATGTAGTCATTCAAGTGTTCTCTCGCGAAGTTGTGTGTATCATTCAAAGGTATCTATCTAACGTGCTAAATGTGAGAATAATTTTATATTTTTTGCATTCGCAACTATATCTGACATTTCACTACAGACCTTACCTGGATTTCTGCCTTTATCCGTGAAGCGGCCGCGACATTACCTGGCTACCGCAGTATTAATTTTTAATATGGAAGTTTAACGGAGAGGCAGACTAATTGTCCTAATTAAAGTTTATTAATAAAGTTGGATATTTTGTCCTCATATTTTTACAAAGCTGATTTCATTAGCTTTCCAATGATATATTTTATAAGAAAATTGAATAATTTTTCACTTTGTCACTTTTGAGTTACTTGCAAGCCATATCAATTTTGTATTAAAATGTATAAGATATATAGCGATTGATAGCGAAAAAGTTACAAATTTGGTTATACCTTGGCTACTTTGACACATCAAAATAAGCCTTTAATTTGTATTTGCAATATTTGTCCTGATATCACAGTGTAGCTGGATTAATTACGTACATTTTGGTATAATTTTTATAAGTCTGTGAAAATATTTGCTTTTGTCAAAATGTTTATATTCAACAGTGTCCACAATTATTCGCTTGCAATTTTACACGCTGCGTGTAGTTGTGTGTGTACAAATAGATGAGTGACATAAAAGTCAGGAAAAGTCATTTGAGCAAAGAATTATGAAACATGCCGCATAAAACAAAAATAATTAGACTTTATAAAATAATGAAACTTAATTAAGCAATTTTTCGTAAAATATCATTGCATTTAATTATCATTTATTTTCGAGCAGTAAAATTTAAATAACGTTTGAACGGCAATCAGTTTACGATAAAATTCAAGCTCAAACAACTAAATCATGTTTAAGGCAATTAGACATCTGTTCAATTATCACATTATCATTAACTATTTAATTCATAATTAAAGAAGATTTGTCGGCAAGGTGGTTTCAAAGTAGACAGATTACCAAGATTACCAGTTTCGGATTACTCAAGATTCTGAAGGCGACATTTTGATAATTGTTTTCAAAACAAATCATTTGTTTGTGTCCACGGTTCATGGTTATATTCACCTTCTTTAATTATATATTACGCATCTTTTAACCTTTGTCATTCTGTAAGCAAACATGGCTTCGAAATTACGTCATAGACAAAACGTAGATTATAAGCGTCTACATGTTGGGAAACCTTTACCCAAAGGCCAGTCGGTCAGACGAACCAGAGAAAGTCGAGAGTGAAGATTTTCTCTCGACTTTTTGAAGACGCCATTCAGAGACGATTGCGCTCGCGTAATAATAGGGTCGTAATTCAATTCGATTCTGATATATATAGACACCTGTTTGGTGGCAATGAATCTGGATTATTCTTTAAAGAAAATCTATCCAAGCTAGTGTTGTCTGATTCGTGGTATTATTCTCTGAATTCTAATGGTTGTGGCAAGCAGATAACATTTCCAATCAGACTTGCCTCAAAGCTCAGCTTACGAAAAGTGTACGTTAAGGACCTTGACGGCAAACTTGTGCGCAAACATTACCCGTGTGAGAAACTTGTCATTTTAGCTGGTGTGGAATCGTATTCTGTGTAACTTTTAAAGTGTCATTTTCTGCTATGCATGGATTAATTAACTGTTATTTACATTCTACACGGATTGTTAACTTTCTGCCCAAATTAGAACCGCCTCGGCGAGGCGGTTTTAACGAGTACCCACCATCTATGTTTTGGAGCAAAAATAAGAAAAACAGGTATACCCCTCCATACCCCAGTTTTGTTAATATAAAAGTGGGGTATAAGGGGGTATTCATTACACGGACTCATTTTCCTGATGAAAGCCCCTTATTTTAGCTACTGTTTTGTGATCACTGTATTTATTGCTTTCCCTTGGGTTATATAACAAGATAATGTATACAAGAAGGTCCATTATAACAATCTACAAACATCAAGATTTTAATAGTCGCATTATCATTTCTAACGACAAATTATTTTATTCATCTTAAATTGTCATGCATCGAGTTTTTCTACATTTATGTATGTGTGCTTTTTTTCCTTTTAAATGCTGTGATAAATTGTTTGTTTTAAAAGAAGTTTATTTGTGTTGTTATAATATGTTCTTTTATGCATTATATTTTTATATAGCACATTTGATTATCTTTTATGTACAACTATCATCTAGTAAATAAATGAGATATAATATATGGTGTATTAGTTATTATTTAATGTGTTTCTTCTTTCTTTTGCGCTGCCTTTTTCGTCATAGTCTCGACTTGACTGAAAGTTGTTAGTAGGACATGATCGCTGATTTAGATAAGCCACATAAATGAATGACTGACCATCTATGTTTAAATACTAAAGACTGCTTTCAATTATATGATACTTAAAAATCGTAAAGCCTGTCAATATTGAGCCACCTCTTGGGAAAACCAACAATGTGGTTTCCAAACAGGTCCAACACAAACCGGGCTGTACAATCACAGAAGATGGCTAGAGACTGGAAATTTTGGATTTAGAAAGTAAAGGAATAGTTCTATCGGTGTAGCGAAAACAAAGATGATGATCAACTTTGCAGTTACTGCGATGCTGATCTGCGCCTTTGTTTTTTCATATGCAGATTGTTGGTTTTCTCATGAGGCATCTCAGTGTTCTCTTCTACAGTGTGACAGATATCACATTCCAAAGTTTGTTAAATCATACTGAGCAGCTTAAATGTGCAATCAAGCGATGATGATGGTAAAGGCCGTGTCATGAAAAAAAAAACATTTGGTCAGATCAGGTCTGCGCATCAGTGGAAGATGCGGGTAGATGTCCAGCTTGTTGTACATGCATCGCCTCGAATCAGTTATATAAGGCAATTATATTTGTTTTCTCCATTAAGCAAAACCTCTAACCAGCTTGCGCCCAGTTTCGTTTCCTTTTCATTCTCATTAAGACTGCACATTTTAGCTCTGCATTGTTTTAGCAGAATTAAAGTGTACAGACTTTATATTGTGAGACGATTCGGCAAATTATCTAGACAAGCGTTACGTATGGAAAATAATATGGCTGAGCGAATCAAGATATAGATTAATAATCCAAAATAATAGGACTATAATAATATTATGAGAATTGAGATCGCATCAGATCATGATATTTTCTTTTTTTTTTTTTTCTTTTCTTTTTTTTTTTTTTTTTTTTTTTTTTTTTTTTTTTTTTTTTTTGTATAAGTATTGAAGAATGGATTAAGAATTCCCTAGTAAATGTCTTTCTGCTAAGTAAAAAATGCAATGACTTATTTAAATTTAATATTTTTTATTTTCCGATAATTTCATATATTCTCAGTGAAAATCTAAATTTTTTAAAATTTATCCATATCGCCCAGGCTATACATTATAACAACATGAGAATTCCGATGTTATTTGATAACCCAGTTTACCTGGCTGGCGTGTTATATCTTGACACCCGCAGGGCTTAACAATGTCAGCAAACACGCTGGCTACACAAAACTTTGAGTTACCTGGTCAATTTACCTGAGATGATCTCAGGGAGACAACTCGCTAAGCGGATTAAAGAAGTCTATTATCTCTCTTGCATAAAGGTATATCGGTCATAAAAAGCTGCTCATGTGGCCCATTGCTGATTGCTGCTATAAGTAATGTGCTGTTTATGAAAAGAATGACAACCATCTTCCCATTGACATTTTCATTGTGTTAAATTGACAAAATTTCACAGCTGACACAGTTTAAAATATGAGCCGCCTCATGAGAAAACCAACAGTCTGCATATGCGAAAACAAAGGCGCAGATCAGCTTCGCGGTAACCACGAAGCTGATCAGCGCCTTTGTTTTCGCTACACGGACAGTACAATTCCTCTACTTTCTAAATCCAAAAATTTCAAGCCTCTAACCATATTCTGTGACTGTATAGGCTGGTTTGTGTGGGACCCGGTCATAACCAAAATTGTTCATTCTCTCAAGCACAGGCCCGTATGTTGGTTGTAAAAGATCCTCCGGTAAGGATATCCGAGATTTTATTAATAACCTGCCAACTTTTAATCGCCCATTGCACAGCGACTTCATAAATTTTCGGACCCTTAGCTTTTATTTAAAAAAAAAAAAAAATGCACATAATTATGGACAGCTCCCCGTATTAGCGACAGTTGCGATGACGACGAAAGTAAACGGTACCAAATTGTACATTCTGAATTGCCAACACGTGTGGTGTGGCACTGATATAAAACGCATTTTTGGGCATTCGGGAACGCAATTGTTTTTAAAAACGTTCCGGATTGCCGCTAATATGTATTGTTACCAAATATTACAAATTTGTTTTGATGATACGTGTTTTCAGCGTCACTGAAGCCCACTAAACAGCCGGCTGAGCCCGAGGCGGGGGAGAGCGATGCCTGTGCTGGGGTTCTACAGGGCTTCTCTATTCTAATCATCATACTCTTCTTCCCATTCTCGCTACTTTGTTGTCTCAAGGTAGGTTACCACGAAAGCATGGGAATAATTTACCACGAGAACATGGGAAATCATTGTGAATACCACGCTTTTTTTGTGACAGTATAACTGCGCAACATGATTTGTAACGAAGGCATGCATTTTTAGGGGCAGCACAGACCGCCATGGGTAGTATTGCGACCTACAAACCGAAACGATTAAGAAAGCGAGCAACAAAGGCATGGGAATCGTACATGTATTATTACATTAACTTGATAATGATGTATGCCATTACATGTTTGCCATAACCATTCACTGTGGATGTGTTTCGATGCAATAAAATCATTGTCATTGTCATTGTATTAAATAGTGCATATTCAGAAGACGCTGTTGTTTATTTATCATATGAAAATCAGCAGATCTGGATTTGATTATGTAGTGGCTTCAAAGATAAGTAACCAGATTACATGCATGCTTCGAATGCAGCTAAATTAATGTAAGATTTAATTAGCTTTTCATATCCGGTATTGTGTTGGCCATCTGATCTTCTTTTTAGATGCTGTCGAACAAACAAATACGAGTATGGAGTCTCTCCAATTCGCAATGGAAGCTCAAACACCAACTTTAATACCGGCTTACCTTTCCTATAAATCGTACGTCGTGTCATTAATTACTCTGCAGATCCTCGTGATGCCTAAGAGTGACCCTCGGGACACGATTGTCTGTCCTATCCACATACTCACGAATCATTTAGTCGCGACTTCACATATAAGCCTTCGCATGAGAAACCCAACAATGAGCTTCCGACCTGTACAATCAAAGAAGCAGGCTAGAAGCTTGAAATTTGGGGGGATTGTATTATTCGAGTAGCGAAAACAAAGGCGCAGATCTGCGCCTTTGTTTTCGCATATGCTGATTCTTAGTTTCTAATGTATTACAGATGGTGCAAGAGTATGAGCGAGCCGTTATATTCCGGATGGGTAGAATTCTTGACGAGGGGGCTAAAGGGCCAGGTAATTGTGATATTTCATCGAGAACGCATTCCGCACTGATTTTAGACTTCACGTTTGGCATGATTTCACGTTGTATTGTTAAGCTGTTTGCTTTGAGTTGTCACCGGACGCAGCTACTGCTTCCTGAGCATTAACCAGCACTGTGGAGGGTTAATATGTCTTGTTCAATGACAACACGGCGCCCCGTGTGAAGATCGAACTCGGGACCTCTCGATTCGGAGTCCGATACTTTAGCACCAGGCCACCACGCTCCCTGTTAAGAAATGTATTGACTGATTTTGTTGTTCTGCATGTATTCACGAATTGTCAATTGAATACATGTACAATGCGAACCAAACGTTATCTTCCAATTATTTTCCCGACAGGTTTATTCTTCGTGTACCCGTGTGTGGACAGTGTGACTACAGTTGATATGAGGACACAGACCTACGACATCAACCCGCAGGAGGTAAGCCTCATTACAAGATATAAATATGCGACCGAGCGCGATAGCTCAATTGATAACTTGTCCGACTCACGGGGAAGCGCTCGGCACATTTTTAGCGGCGAGTTCGATTCGCAAGGAAGCGTCCAGACGGTTCTGCACTTGTCCCAATTTCATGAAGATTTTAATAAACATTTATGATTCAAGAAAAGCATTTGTTTGTATGCGATAAAAGATTGTACGGTAGGCTTAACGCACTATACTGAAACTAAAAAAATAAAGAGAAAAAAATATTAGTTAAATGGTGTTGTATTGTTGTTTCCCGTCTGTTTTTAGTATCGCTCATTGGCCCACTTGACGAGTCCCCCGGACGAGTTATGTATAATTAAAATGTGCCAAGTTTAGACTTTGGCTCCAAGTGTCATAATGTTTCTTTATGTATAGGTACTGACGAAAGACCACGTGTCAGTGCGGGTTGACGCTGTGATGTACTGTCGTATCATAGACCCTATACTGTCCGTCACCAAGGTCGCCGATGTCTCAGCCGCCAGTAAACTGTTAGGGGCGACTACTCTGAGAAACGTTCTGGGGACAAAGAATATGTCGGAGATCCTGTCGAAAAGGGACGAAATTAACGCTCTTATGAAGGTACTTGGTGCTTCAAATGATATATTTAGACCTATATAATAAGCTCAGTTTCTTGAATACGAAGTCTGTACATCGAAGTCTGTACATTTCTTATGAGCGACATTTTTCATTTGAGTTGGTTTGTGGAAATGCATTTGGTTCTGAGTCGAGAGGTTCTGCTATAGTGCCAACCATCGGCGCCGTGAGCAACACACAGACCTCTGAATAGTGCTAATGGTTCCGTCTCGACATGACTGAAAATCATGGTTGACTGTTAAGCTTACAGGTCTACTAATCCTCACTGTAACAACAATGAAATTTTATTTAAAATTTAACGTTATTTTCAGGAAATGTTGGATGCAGCTACTGATCCCTGGGGTATGGATGTAGAGAGAGTAGAAATGTAAGTGGAAGAATGTAACACTATACATGGGGGCAATTGAAATTTAGATTTTCTGTAATTTTTATATTTGGTGTGAAGACAACTTTTCTAATGTTTGGTTTGTGATCTAAAAATACAACAATTCTAAGAAATAGCGCGTCGAAGCTTATGCTCTTTACTTATTTGGACAAGATATGTAAAATACACACTACACTTTTCTTACGTAAGATTAATTCTATGGAAACAACCTTCAACCTAACAGAATAATCAGATTCATGACGTTTTCCTATAAAACAGCCGTGCGCGCTTTGCTTAGTCAGAACTTGGTTTAGTAGTATTAGAGAACTTTTGGTTTATAGACTGGGTATAGCTAAAGCAGTAAATAAGATGTATTATGAACCTGGGTAGACTTAGTACTTATTAAAACTATACGATCGAAGTGGACTTGTTATTGGCCTAGAGATGACGTAGTATCACATGTAGATCTTCTTTTGGTGCCGTGACCAGGATATTCACCCTACAGGACTTACGTTTTGGACATTGTGACACTTTGGTAACTTCATAATATGGACACTGGAACATCAGCAATGTTAATCGGATATGATACACAGAGGAGCATAGCAAAGGACACGATGCAAATGACATTCAAGGTAAGGTACTTGCTGGTCATTATCTGCACATCGTGCATGATAAAACAGAGGCTATCAATATCATCTGAGTACATTGCATGTTTGGCTTTTTATTATGTCCATTAAATTGAGCAGGGTTAAATTAAAACTTCTCTTATCGACATGGGTGAATACATTATTTATTTGGGGTACTGCGAATAGCTATATGCATTACTGTACAGGCATGATTAATGGCTTGGGTTCCAATGCCTTCTCTTGGGAACCGTATCTTGGTTTTTTTATTTGTCTGGCTTTTTGTGTTGGCTTAAGACCATGGTTTTTGAAAGCCGCTTCTATTTTTGCTGTTATTTTGGAACTTCTGCGGCATTGGGTTATTGGCTAGGTAACCTTGGGCGAATGTTAAACTTTGCAGAGATTTGTAACAGTCTATTCTTGGAATATACATTGGGTTTGTGCCAGTCGTAGGCACAATGGTATCATTAAATAAAGAAACAAACAGGTAAATGATTGTTTTGAGTGTATGAGACTGGTGTTGACAGAATTATTGTCAGAAGTTTTAGATAACTTGAGATTTATTTACCTGCATCAGAAACATGTTATGTATGAGTGATTTGTGTTTTGTTTTTTGTCTTTGAGTTTTGGAATGGTAAACTCCTATGTGTTAGTTTGGTGTTAGGTAACAGTTACCTCATCAATTTAAGGCTAGCATAAAGTAGAGCGAGATTGATTTTAAGATTGGAGTAAAGGACTATATAAATTGTGTCGGCATTAATGTCGGGGCGTTAACTTTCGCTTTTGAGATGTGCTATCTCAGCACTTTTTATGTAAGTACCTTTTGGTTGGCTTTAGGCCATTGGAGGAAGAAAGCTGGTCTTCTGTCTTGTGAGTCCTCCAGTGTACATATGTATGAAAAATATTATGATGTGATCATGCAACAAAGGTTGTTGTACAAGTTTGGCAAAGTATCGCCAAGGCAAAACAAAAGAGGCGTATGGGAACATTAAAATGTGCATAACTTGTCCTAAGTGAGTTTTTCAATGTGTTGGCGTTGACTTATCGGGTATATTGTAGATGGTTGGCTTTATGAAACTAGGTATTTTGATGATAAAGATTGGCAGAAACAATGATGATATAAATATAAACTGGGATTTGTGTTGTCAAGGAAACGGCACGTTATTTGTAGATAAAGCACATAAGCTATATTATTGAGAGCCTCGTGTTTTGTTTATGTTTCAATGTGTATGATGTATGTACCAGTCTGCACCAAACTAAGAATGTGTAGCTGGGTGTCGTGGAGTGGGCTAAAGCTCAGGCCCGAACATAAGGGCACTGCTAGAAAAGTTCTAGCGTCACGATGATGTACATGTATAAAGTTAAACTTTACATGTGGGTTTTGCATTGCTAGTGGCAATGGGGTCAGCCGGAAGAGTAAATACGGCGATTATGACTATGTTACCGTGATTGGTATCGAGGATCCTAGACATATACGAGTTGAACTGTGTTGCTGTGCACATATATAAAGTCCTATAGTTGCTTGTATAATTCTATAGCGTGTGGACATATATAATCTGTGTGGCATACTTATGGGACATATAACCGACTAATATATAAACTGGGACATGCAAATGGAAGAATTCGTTTATGAGTCATGAATGGGCGGAAAATACAACGTTATCTATGATTGCAGAGAACTGTAGAGACAAGACATCTGGGCTTACTTACATTGGATTTACCTGTGGATTTTCTAGTTGCCAAAAAAAAGTTTCCTGAATTTTGGGACATAAAATGATAACGGTTACCGAATATTGATAAAGACAAGACATTCTGTTGATAACGATTTACCTGGAAAAATACACCTTTATGACTAGCTTGAAACAATAAGCTAATATTGGACTTAGTATCTACGAGAATGGGATATGAAAAACGTTACCGAAGGGACAGTCTTCTATCCTGATATGCTAGCGGAATCAGAGTTTTGGACTGTCGGTTTTTACTATTTCATTTATGGTACAACATGATGGTGGCTATGGAAAACTTATCGAAAGCTATGGTACAACGGGCAGAAACTATGAGACGAAATAAACTGTCTCCAGTGCTACAAAATGTTAACTGAAAGAACTTGTCTGAGAAAGTTCACCAGTGGTTTTAAATTAAAAATTCACTTTCTATGGATTTAATGCATGTGTTTCAAACAGTTAAATTGTGTTTCTTATACAAAGTAAAAAAAATGAACTTGCAGTATTGAGGAACTGAGTTAAGTTGGTACATGGACTAGTGAGGAAATAATCTAGAACTTTAAAGAAGACATTTAATGAAAAAGTTAACAAATGTAGAGACTCAGTTAGTGCATGATATCTATGGTTTATATTACATGTGTGTTTTATTTATTAACACAGGTTCATAATAACATGGGTACAATACTTAATGGGGAGAAATAAACAGAAATAAAAATTCCATAAAATCCTAAGAGGGAAAGGCTTTTGTAACACTATACATGGGGGCAATTGAAATTTAGATTTTCTGTAATTTTTATATTTGGTGTGAAGACAACTTTTCTAATGTTTGGTTTGTGATCTAAAAATACAACAATTCTAAGAAATAGCGCGTCGAAGCTTATGCTCTTTACTTATTTGGACAAGGTATGTAAAATACACACTACACTTTTCTTACGTAAGATTAATTCTATGGAAACAACCTTCAACCTAACAGAATAATCAGATTCATGACGTTTCCCTATAAAACAGCCGTGCGCGCTTTGCTTAGTCAGAACTTGGTTTAGTAGTATTAGAGAACTTTTGGTTTATAGACTGGGTATAGCTAAAGCAGTAAATAAGATGTATTATGAACCTGGGTAGACTTAGTACTTATTAAAACTATACGATCGAAGCGGACTTGTTATTGGCCTAGAGATGACGTAGTATCACAAGAATACTGGATAGTGTATCGTTTTGTAATAAGTCAGTGAAAACTTTTTGACAGGTTAAAATATATGTATTGAGAAACGTTCAAAACAAAATTGGAAACCGCCATGTTATGTGTTGTAACGTGCAAAACCTAGCATAATGCCAACCTTTTGTGGTTTAGATTAATTTCGCTGAGGTTCACTGTTGCAAAAGATTTTTTTTTACAAGTGTACTCTCAAATTGCGACTTTATGCTTAGTTGTGTATGAATTTAAGTATCGCCATCTACATTTATCCGTATAGGCTCTGATCCAAAATAACCGAGGTATAGACAACTGCTTATAATACACAAAGTTAATTTGTTTGTAGCACTGATGTACATCTGCCAGACCAGTTACAGAGAGCTATGGCGGCTGAAGCTGAGGCCACCAGAGAAGCACGTGCTAAGGTAGGAATAAATAACTCGACCAGTTTGAGCGCCTGCAAAGTCGATCACATATTTTCTCTTAGTCGGAAAAGCCACAACCCACCATTTATGCGAATTCAGAATGAAGAAATCTATGCAGATTTAGCGAATCTGAGTAACTTTGGGAGCACTGATGATTTATTATGTTCATTGCTGCCATGTATAGTTGCTTCCAATATTTTCGAAGCAAGGATGTGTATACACCTAGACTGTCGTCAAAACCAAGGCAGTTCACAAGCGCATTCTGATTTAAAACTGACACTTTTATACGGTTTCTTTTAAACTGTACATACATGGTAGATTGACTCTTGCCTGGTCAAGATTCGGTCCTTAATACATCATTCATTTCTCAAAATCTGTAGTAATTTCATTTACACCTGCAATTTACTGTTTTCTTATCTTCCAGGTAATCGCTGCTGAAGGAGAGCAGAAGTCGTCCCGGGCCCTGAGGGAGGCTGCCGAGGTGATGGCGGAGTGCCCCACGGCCCTACAGCTCCGATACCTACAGACCCTCAACACGATAGCCGCAGAGAAAAACTCCACCATTGTCTTCCCTCTTCCCATAGATATACTAAGTCACTTTAAATCGATCACAGAAAAATCATAGACTAATAGCAACAAAACTGAGCCGCCACGTGGGAAAACCAACAATCTGCATAGGCGAAAACAAAGGCGCAGATCAGCTTCGCGGTAACCGCGAAGCTTATCAGCGCCTTTGTTTTCGCTACACGGATAGTACAATTCCTCTTCTACTTAAATCCGAAATTTCAAGCTTCTAGGTCTTTTCTGTGACTGTACAGCCTGATTTGTATCCGACCTGTTCGAAAACCACATTGTTGGTATTCCCACGAGGCGGCTCATTAATAGCAGTAAAAATTATTAGGAAGTGTACATGGGGAGCAATGTCTACAGATGCCGCAGAGAAAAACTCTTCAATTGTCTTCCCTTTGTCCAGAGATATAAGTCGCTCCAAAGCCAGCGAAAAGCAATTTACAAGCAATTGGGTATACTCTCGTAGACATAACATATGTATACATGAAGTTTCATGACTATGATATTTTGTGTTTGCAATAATATAACACTTAATCATAACTAGTCATTAACTTAACCAAATCACAATATTTTATACATTTTATTAATTTTAATCAATGCATAGACAATACTCCTATTAAAGAACATAATTTTTTATGAGCCTCGACGTGAGAAAACCGGTCTTCGGGGTTTCCAAGCAGGTCGGACACAAACCGCCCTGTACAATCACAGTAGCAGGCTAGAAGCTTGAAATTTTGGATTCAAGTAGAAGAGGGATTGTACTATCAGTAGCGAAAACAAAGGCGCTGATCAGCTACTGACCAGTTACTGCACAGCTGATCTGCGCCTTTGTTTTCGCATACTAGGTAATAATTCCATTTTCCATGACGAGGCTCATAAGGTTGTGAGGAAGTAGCATGTATCTTTGTTCTAATATATATACATGTATATTTTTTTTATACCATTTCATCATTGTCAGACAAAATAATCACCCATCCCATAATACATGCAGCATATTCATCTTGTCATTTCACACGAACTATTCTATAATAATTTTATAATATAATATATTATATTGAATGTGTTTCATTCTATATTTTTATCATTATAACAAACATGTATTTCACCACTATTCATGTGTTCAAAATACGCCAAGTTCTTGTGGCCGTCAGTAAATATTTTCTAAGAATCCTTGTATTGGTGAAGCATATCGTTTTAACAATCACTTGTTTCACTGCATAAAAAGTTAAAAACTCTGCCTTTCTATTCATATCAAATTTGACCATATAGTTGAATTTTACTCTGGCAATACAGTGTTTCATAGTAATGTTTCGTATACGACGTATTTCATAAATGCCTCGTTACAATATATGCAAAACAAATATATGCAAAAACCTTCCCAAAGGGTAAAGTCAAGAATAGTAAAGCTGAAAAGGTTCATATTTCTAAGCCATCTAGCACGCATGTCGTATGTTTAACATGTTTACAAGATATTGTGTAAAAAATAAAAGAAAAAAACTACATTGTTTGTTACCTTTCTCTCTGAATGTAGATAGGATGTCCCGTCGGTGTTCCGTGATACCTCTGTCACGTAAATTGGGCAATGTCTCAAAGTGTAACGGAGTGCTGGTTAGCCAGTCTGTCTACTTTCGATGCCAATTGATTCTTGACCCCAGGTTTGAAAAAAATCGTTGAGCCTCAAAGTACATTGATCATCGCGGCAGAGTTATACGTTTGACTTGTTTTCGGGGATATTGTTGACCGATACTGAAAGATGACATCACTGTCTGTTTCATTTACATTAAAAATAAATCATTTTTAGCTCACCTGATGAGATGAGCTTATAGGATAGCCATGGTCCGGCGTCCGTCCGTCGTTCACATTTTCAAAGATCTCCTCTGAAACCGCTTGGCCAATCAAAGCCAAACTTCATGTGGAGCATCCCTGGGAAGGGGGAACGAAAGTTTATATAAATGGTCCAGGTCACATTGACCAAGATGGCCGCCATGCCCGGCCATATATGGTAAAAACCATAAAAAATCTCTGGAACCGGTGGACCGATTTCAACGAAACTTGGTGTGTAGCATCTGGGACTCTGGCCCATCATAGTTTATATAAATCATGACCTTGGGTTGACCTTACATATTTTACGGCAAGGTTACATAGGCTTTCCAATGAAAAAAAAAGTGAAAACATTTCATTTCTTGACCTTGGCCAAAGGTAATTTACAAATTAAATGTAAAACTTAGTTTTCTCAGTAACCGCTCAACCAATCAAAGCCAAATTTTATACGTTGTATCCTTGGGATGGGGAAATGGAAGTATATATAAATAGTCAAGGTCACATGACCAAGATGGCCGCCATGGCTATAAATAGCAAAAACCTTTAAAATCTTCTTCTCCAGAACCAGAAGGCCTACGATTTTGAAACCTGGCATGAAGCATTGGGGGGAGGAGCTGTACAAAATTTATATAAATCATGGCCCTGGGATGACCTTGGCATATCTTATGGCAAGGTCAACATAGGGCGCCCATGTATTTGAATGGGGAAAATTGTCAAAATGTCATTTGAAGGGAAAAACTTTATGGAAATGGGCAAATGGACTGAATATTTATGATTCTGAAAATAAATGTATCCCAGGGCAGGTCTGCCTCCACCCCGGGGCAATATACATGTATATTACCATAATGTTCAAAGATCTTCTCTGATACCGCATGGCCAATCAAAGCCAAACTTCGCGTGGAGCATTTTTAGGAAGGGAGAATGAAAGTTTATATGAATGGTCAAGGTACTATGACCAAGATGGCCGCCATGGTTATAAATAGCAAAAACCTTTAAAAATGGAGGCCTATGATTTTGAAACGTGGCATGAAGCATCAGAGAGAGGAGCTCTACGAAGTTTATATAAATCATGACCTTAGGATAACCTTAACCTGTTTTATGGCAAGGCCAACATAGGTTGCTCTTGCAAAATGGGGGGGGGGGGGGGAAGGGGGGGGGGGACTTGCTGGGAGTATGCAAATGCACAGAAGATTTATGTTTATGAAAAAAAAATCCTCAGGGGGTTGTGCAAGTGCACAGAAGATTTATGTTTATGAAAAAAAAATCCTCAGGGGGTTGTTTGGCCCTGCCCCGGGGCTATATACATGTATATGACTATAATATTCAAACGTCTTCTCTGAAACCGCTTAAGCCCCTATCTCACTGGAATGCAACAACTGGAGACTAGTTCGCGAAAAGATCGCGACTATTTCGCGACAAAGATTAACAATATAAACACAACTTTTTTAGCCAGTCAAAGCCAAACTTTATGTGGAGGAAAGAGGAATGAAAGTTCATATACATGTAAATGGTTCAGGTCACGTGACCAAGATGGTCGCCATGGATATAAATAGCAAAAACCTTTATAAATCATCATTCAGAACCGGAAGACCTATGATTTTGAAACTTTGCCTGCAGCATCAATGAATGAGCTGTACAAAGTTTGTATAAATCATGACCCCGGGATGACCATGACCTATTTTATGGCAATGTCAGCTTAGGTCGCATATCCCAGATCTCAGGTGAGCGTTGATAGGACCATTGAGCCTCTGGTACAAATGAAGGGGCCGGTTTGAAAACAAGAATACACTTTTGCTCATAGTCCCTTCCAAAATTATCCCTGAAACTGTTCGTACCAACGTGTAACTAAATGCGGACACTGCAGACATGTAACTGTTACTCGGAATGCTTCAGAGGAAAAGGTTTAGCCAGTGAAAATACATGTAAAATCCCAATTTAGATTATTTCAGTCATATATGTAGTAGCTTCAAAACTCATTGAATTTGATTATAAAATTAACAGAAGGGCCTAATAAAGTTGGCAGTGACGCTTAAAATTTCCAGGTGGAAAAAAAAAAATGAAAATTACACCATCATCATGATCATGACCATTGGTTTAGTCAAAATGAGACCTCGATTTTTGTTCTTTTTTTTCTAAATCAAAGGCAGGTAATTACTAAATTCTGAATATTTTACCCATAATTTCTCCAAACTACAGAGGAATATTAGGCTAATGGCCAGTAGGGCAAACCCTCCCCCCCCAGGGGGAATTTTCTGCACCATGATTTTCTGAAAGTATAGTGAATAAGCTATCAAATCCTGTTTTCTGCCCTCTGGAAGTGGAAGCGTTTGCATTTTACGCTATGTTTTATTATATGACCGGATACCATCTTTTGTATAGAAATAATGGGGGTAGGCGTAGAAAATCGATCATACCTCTGCTGTTACTAATCCTAGACCATTTAACTTGGTCTTTTTTTAAAGCTTAGACATAGCCCTTTCATTCTATGATAAGTAATGCAAAATATCTACTTTGCATATTCATGAATATTAATGAAAAACATGAAAATGGTAGAAAATCATTAAAAACCCATAAGTTAACTCATTTCAGGCCTAAACTATAGTTGTGACACATTTATATTGCACCATTTAGACATATTTCATAAATTTATTGCTGTCATGAGCCTATGTGAAAATTATCTCACTTGTATATTCATGAATATTAATTAAAAAGTAACAAATCCTGGAAAAATAGGGTGTATACATATACTATCATTTGTACCTGGGCTGTTGATAAACATGGAACACTAATGTGGAATCAAATGAATGTTATGGCCATGTTCTATCACCCTTATACATATAATGCATTTATTTAAGGATATAAGGCTCATCTAGTTTTTTCATGAATATTAATGAAAACTAGAAAACGCAGAGAAATAATGAAAAAATGAACTGGTATACCTACAGAATGACTTGTATCTGATTATTTCTGTTATTTTCATATTTTTGTATATAGAATATGATCCTATCAATCAATTGATACCAATTTCAGTTCTCTAGAGCTTTTGGTTGCTGAGATACTGTCAATTCTATTGGTATGTTCCCTTCATTTGTCTATGTTTTTCTCTTATATCTAAAGTTTTCTTAAATTTTGGCCACAAGATAGTCAACTTTTTCCTATATCTTATTATATAATTATAAATTATTGTCATATCTCTCATTTGATACCAATTTCAGCTCTCTAGGTGTTTTTGCTGTTGAGATATAAACGTTTCAGATGGTATACCCCCTCTATTTTTCTGTGTTTTTTATCTAATTTTTAAAGTTGTTGTCAATATTAGAACAATAAGAAAGTCTAATTATTCATTAATCATATCATATGATTATAAAACATTATCATAGCAATCATTTTATACCAATTTCAGCTCTCTAGAGCTTTTGGTTGCTGAGTTATTAACCTTTTCATTGGTATACCCCCTCCATTTTTCTGTGATTTTTCCCTTTAATTTAAAGTTTTATCAATATTCGAAAAACAAGAAAGTCAGAATGTTTTTTGTGTCTTACCACATGGTTACAGAACTTAATCATAGCAATGATTTAATACCAATTTCAGCTCTCTAGAGCTCTTGGTCACCGAGATATTAGCAATTTTACTGGTATACCTCCTTCCTTTGGCAGTGATTTTTCTGCTATAACTTATGTTTTCTTAAATATTTGAGCAACAAGAAAGTAAGCTTGTTTATATATTTTATTACATGATTGTAGAATATTGTCATAGCAATCATTTGATACCCAATTTCAGCTCTCTAGGGCATTGGGTTGCCGAGATATAAACGTTTACATTGGTATACCCCCTCCGTTTTTCTTTGAGTTTTATCTAATATTAAAAGTTCTCATCAATATTTGAACAACAAAAAAGTTTGATTACTTGTATGTCTTATAATATGATTATAGAACATTATCATAACAATCATTTGATACCCATTTCAGCTCTCTAAAGCTATTGGTCACTGAGATATTAGCAATTTTATTGGCATACCTCCTTCCTTTGGCAGTGATTTTTCTGCTATATCTTATGTTTTCTTTAATATTTGAGCAACAAGAAAGTAAGCTTGTTTATATATCTTATTACATGGTTATAGAATATTGTCAAAGAAATCATTTGATACCCATTTCAGCACTCTAGGACGTTTGGTTGCTGATATATAAACGTTTATATTGGTATACCCCTCCATTTTTCTTTGATTTTTATCTAATATTTAAAGTTCTCATCAATATTCGAACAATAAGAAAGTTAGATTATTTATATGTCTAATCACACAGTTATAGAATATTATCATACCAATTATTTGATACCAATTTCAACTCTCTAGATCGATTGGTCACTGAGATATTAGCAATTTCATTGATATACCCCCTTCCTTTGACAGTGATTTTTCTCTTATATCTTAAGTTTTCTTAAATATTTGAGCAACAAATTAGTCAGCTTGTTTACATATCTTATTATAAGGTTATAGAATATTGTCAACGTAATGATTTGACACCAATTTCTGCTCTCTATGGCTTTTGGTTGCTGAGATATAAACATTTTCCATAGGTATACCCCCTCCAATTTCTGTGATTTTTCTACTATATTTATTGATTTCATCAAAAGTCAAACAGCAGAAAAGTCTGATTTTAAATGTATCTTATTTCAGGGTTTTAGAATGTTATCATAGCAATCATTTGTTATAAGTTTCAGCTCTCTATGGCTTTTGGTTGCCGAGATATAAACATCTGTAGGTATACCCCCTCCAATGTTCTGTGATTTTTCTCTTCTATTGAAAGTTCTTATCAATATTTGAACATCAAGAAAGTCAGATTCTTTCTGTATCTTATCACATGATTATAGAACATTATCACAACAATCATTTGATACACATTTCAGTTCTCTTAGAGTTTTTAGTCGCTGAGATATTAGCAATTTTGTTTGGTACACCCCCTTCCTTTAATCTGTTTCTTTCCTAATATCTGAACTTCTTTTTAATTTTTGAGCATTAAGATAGCCAGTTGTTTATATATCTTATTACATGATTATAAAACATTGCCAAAGCAATCATTTGATACCTATTTCAGCTCTCTGCGTCTATCTGTAGCCAAGATACATGTGGTAATAGAGGTGTACCACATTAATTCCTCTGCTTATTAGGGGTGGGGGTGATCACTCAAATAGACATTAAAGTGATCCTCTCACCAAATTGGCGCCCATGACCATTTGGTCTAAGGTTGCAAGGTACATCCTACAACCCACTCAAACCCTTAAATGGCAATTGAGTAAATGTTGATTTTCGTCATTTTCATTAATATTCAGGAAAATGCAAATGAGAAAATTTTCATTAAGGTCCATGGCGTCAACAAATTTGTCAAATAGTATTATTGGTACAATAACAATGAGCCACAATGATAGTTTAGGCCTGAAATTAGTTTTTTACGGGGATAATTAATTTTTAAATGTTTCGTTTTTCATTTTAATGTTTTAATGAAAATTCATGAATAAACAAATTAGATATTTTCCATTACTTATTATTGGATAAAAGGGCTATGTATAAGCATTAAAATGAGACCAAGTTCAATGGTCTAGGATAAGAAACAACTGAGATATCTTCAGTTTTCTATGTGTACCCCCATTATTAAAAGGCAAAAATTGAATATTTAGGGTAATATAATGAAACATAGCATAAAACGCAAACGCTTCCACTTCCAGATGGCAGAAAACAGGGTTTGATAGCTTTTTCAATGTACTTTTAGAAAATCATAGTGTAGAAAATTCCCCCTGGGGGGGGAGGGGGGGTATGGGTAGCTAGAAGACTATATCGCTGAGATTATTTCTGCCTTTTGTCACTGGCAATAGCCAGTCCAGAAGCCAAAGCATTGATGCTGTTATTCTTCGGGAATCACAAAAATGATGATTTTGCTTTAAAGGCATGCAACTACACCTAAGTGTATAGGCAGTTCAATATTCAGACCGAAGTGTATATGTAGGCAGAATAATAATTATAATTCTGCATCAAAAGGCAAGAAAGGACATTCTCAAAGTGGTCCATGTGTAAATGCAAAAGCAGGTTAAAATGAGGTCTAAAATAGGTTCAGAGCTTGTCAAAGTTACTGACTAAACGTTTTAATTTAACAGATCTAAGCTATATGCAAACTCGGAGTTGAAGCACAGCGCATAGATTTGGCGCCATAACGTCAATGACGTCAAGCACGTGGTACGTGGCGTCGCAACGTAACGTGAAAAAAGATGGCGGCGCTGTAACAACGCTAAGAGCATTTTTTCGAAAAAATCCGTTTATATCAGAGATCTGTGGGTAAAAACGCGAAATATTACATTGAACATCAAAATGTCTGTAGTGTACTGTGAGTACTGTTGAGTAGCAGCTAGCATGCTCGTGCCGACCAACTTAAAGGGCTTAAAGCATTTTCGGGAATGGAGAAAATTCCTTTGAAAGTAGACTCGTACAACTCAGCTGATGTGTACAATCTCCATGGAGCGAAACGTCTCGTCACCATTCCGAATGTACTCTCAGCCTCGTGTCCATCCGATATGGAACATATGTGTAATATAGCGGAGTGAGATCTCGCAACTACTTTGAAAGCGTTGATCAGGCAATGTCGGAACGTAACGCTATCTGACGTGTGGGTTGATCACGGAGTTCACAGAGCTTTCACGGATGTCACCTGAACGTTTTTACCAGAAGCAAGATTAATCACTCGATCATCACAGCGCTGTGTCTGGTGTGGCGCTGGCCACATGTGAGATAAGCCAAGTTCTGCGTGTGTGTGACTGTCAGGCGGTTTTTCTCGGGGTCCTCCCGTTTTCGCACCACATACTGATTGGCCCGTCACATATATATGAGCTGAAATAATCTTCAAAGGGACATAAAACTGAATTAAAAAAAAAAAAAAAAAATGTCTCGACATGACAGGGATTTTTTTCGGGTGTCTCAGGGGTCGAAATAAGCCCCCCCCCCCCCCCCCCGGTGATTCCCAGTGCAATTTAGATGACTTTTTTCCCAATTTGAAGAAAAAAAATCCCAATCAAAGCTGAAAATAAATTTTAAGAGTTCCATACATTGTGAAATATAAACTTTGCTGTTTTCTGATTAGAAGTTATTATTTAATGATTCTAAATGAAGTACGGTACCCTAATGATAAGGTCGGTCACATTAAAATATTAGCAAATATGAATGTTTATTCAGGGTTTACCCTGCTAAATTTCCCAATCAGAAAGGCACTAGGACCCCTTCCCAAAATTGCCCAAAAAATCCCTGCATGACCACAGCTGTTGACTTGGACGTTAAGCATCTAGAATTCAAACAAGCATAAATTTTCCTTGTTAAAAGGAACGCTTGACTAGTCTGTATATACCATTATTTGTCCGTGTGCAGGTGTGTTGTGGTTTTTCGTAGGTTTGTGGAGTTTTTCGGTAACTCGATGGATCGCATCGGTCATGAACGCTTCCTCGCCACGGTGGATTTCAAGCTTTCGTACTTGGTCGGACCTAAGACAAAGTTCCGGGTTTTAGCATTATCCGTCCAGGTTTAACGTTAGGTCCAAGTACGTCATTCCTCCCACAAGTCCTAATAAAAACGGCGGAGAGCAAGTCTGGTTTCCGTCTTTAATTGCTTTATTACTGTTTAAAAAGTGTAGCAAAACATTGCGACTGGAACCAGGCCCCTGGATGTCAAAAGGAAACCCCATAGATTGAAGGAAAACCCCACAGAGTGAGGAGAAATCCTCGTTCCGTTTCAATTGCTTGACGCTGTCGCGCCATATCGTGTAAGCTGGTTATCGAGGCTTTCAATTCCACACCTAGGTACCTCGATGACCTTTTGAACATTGACAACCCTTATTTTGAAGGTACGGTCAATCAAATTTATCCACCTGAACTACAGTTGAACAAAGCCAATATCTCAGATACCGAAGCCCCCTTTTTAGATCTACATCTTTCTGTTGCAAATGCATTTGTTTCTTCTAATTTATGATAGGCGCGATGACTTTGATTTTGATATAGTAAATTTTCCTTTTTTGGATGGTGACGTTCCTCGCCGTGCTTCTTATGGTGTATACATTTCGCAACTTATTAGGTTTGCTAGAGTCTGCAATCATGTTACAGACTTCAACGCTCGAAATAAATGTTTAACGGCAAAACTTCTTCAACAGGGCTATCGGTATCATAAACTTCGAAAAACCTTTTCTAAATTTTATCGTAGACACTATGAATTGATTTCCAAATATAATGTTGGGTTAAGGACGATTTTAAGTGAGGGCCTTTCGGAACCTGAATTTTATGGTGACTTGGTTAACAAATTTAGGAAACTTATAGGAATTAATGATTTTTCTTTTCAGTTCAGAAAAATCATAACACGCTACAGACGTATAGGTTATAACTTGAATGTTATGCGACAGTCTGCATGCTTAGTTTTTAACCCAATTATGGTTGATAACTATGCTGCCTTCTTTAATTGCACGCCGGTGGGTCGGGCGTCAGACTCTATGATGGCCCCGACTTAAAGCTATTCATTTTAGTTGGTTTGGGCCGGAGCTTCTTGTAGACCTGTTGCTTGGCCCACCGGGGTCCAACTGGTGTTTTTCTTTTGCTCCGGAGTTAGTATGTTATTCGGCGCCCAGGGATCTCCATCGTCGGGCAGCTTACTCAATCTGTGAGTCCTGGTTTTTGATTCATCAGGATGTTTATCATGATTTATTTGTTTGTTCTTGATGATTCATTGACTAGTTAGAGATTCACCACGAGGACCGAAGAACTAACTAAATGTTACGAACCACTGCAGAAGCTGAGGGTGAGGTTAGGCGCCTGTAAAACCGGTTTAAGCCCGCTACTGATCGTTCCAAGGCGATACTTCTGTGGTGGTTCTTTTTGTTTTATGTCTTGGTGTTTATTTTATTTTTTTTTTGTGCTGTTGGCGCCTTATGTGTGTTTTCATAGTTTTAGTTAAGGTAACTGAGTGGCCACCTATTGGGAAAATAGCTGCTCATTCGGCTTACGATAAGTGCCTGATTGTTAGTTTGTTTTTTTTCCCACCTCGGTTTTTGGAGTGGGAATCTTTTTCTGATTGCGCCTTTTTCTGATCTTTGCCTACTTGTACCTTTTTCTTGGGGTTCTCCCGTTTTCGCCCCACCTACTGATTGACCCCCCGTCTCATATGAGCTGAAATAATCTTGAATGGGACGTAAAACTGAATTTAAAAAAAAATAAATAAAAATATGCGGCTATTTATAAAAGCTTAAGCTTGTTGTCATATGACCAAGTTGGGATTTCCTCAATGACAATCTGCGTCACATGCCCACATAAATTTATGGGATAGCAACCGAACATATCCGTAATCGATTCGGATATGAACGGATTTTGTCCTTTAATCTCACAGTCATGTGACATTGGAGTATACTCAGATGAATGACGTTTATGTTTACTACCAACGACATACGCATAGATATCGACCATTTTGTAATTGGGTATTTCGAAACCTATATTTCGGATAAAATAGATCTGCGACTGTGCATCGCAGAGAATTGGATTTCATTGTATAGCATAAAGTAAGTTTTTCATCTATGTTTATGTTGTAACATCGATTTTGTTCATATAATGTTGATTTTTAATTTCCAGTTGAGTTATTTAACCCATATTCCTAATTAGGTCATGTTTTGACAGGAACAGGTATGCTATATCTATTATCTTATGTGGCATTTCATACCTGAAACTAATGCTAAGACCAGTTGGTCAAACTGGGACATTGGCGGTCAACGTTGGCATTTTTCGCATGTAATCATATTTCAGTGTTTGAATTGAAAAGGGCGTGGCATACTTGTTTTGTTAATTGTTGGAGATCGTGTTCCGCATCATGGTGGTATAAAGTTGTTACTTTTTTCATACAGGGTAGTAAAACATTTAAATGATTGTCGATGGTAGAATTTCTGATTTGCTGAGCCCTAGGATTTTACCAGCATCTCGCACGGGATCTCGCATTTAGACTTGCATCTATTAAAACATCTATTACTGGTGTCTCCAGCTTAAAAACTGCGGGTTTGTTCCAAATTATGGTCCATATAGAGGCACCATTTAATGGCATCGGGCCTACTTGATGCTTAAACTAAAAGTAAACTCATTATTTTGAATTTTTTTAATGCTAAGAATTCGAAGAATATACTGTTTCTCGTCAGCTCGTGACTGACACCTTAGTTTTTGAACCCGCGCCGAAGTTGGTAATTAAAATATTTGCATTTGTAAGACATATCGATCCAACGTTCTACGCACTTATGAAAAACAAGGGCGGGTTACCATCTACAGCATAATCTGAGCATATAGTCCATTGCTCATGGTATATGCAGTTTTAAATTAAATAGACAAGTTATCTACGTGTTTTAAACCGTTTAGAAAGCTTCACACTTGTTTGATTAATGTATGTAACTTTAAAATGAAAAATTGGTCAAAACATGTCAATGACGTTAGATCTTGTATTAACGTACGCTGCCCTATAGTCGTCATGGTCCTAAGGTCGTCACTTTTCTTTTGACCCCCACCATTTCCGTCTTTGTCATCGAAAATTTTCAGAAGGGGCATGATTTTAATGGAAAATATTCCCTCTACTTTATAATCATTAATTCACAGCCTCTAAATAACCGGTTTCCTTGTAGTAGACACAAAGTTGAAAGTCTGTCGAGAGCTAGCCTTTGTGTGTGGCCCGTGGCAGTAGCTGAAATGCGCCAAGGTGACGACTTTAGGGCAGCGTACGTTACAGTTTTATATATCTGACAGCATAACACAACTGCATAACATGATATTTTTCAGACCGTAGAGCTCTAAATATTTTAGAAAAGAATAAGGTATGGATGGCCATAGTAGAAACAGTTTCCAGCCCGGCGGTATGTACATGTACTCATGAACCATATAGTTTATGTACCTTACGGTATACGTATCTTATTATTTTTTCTCTTTTGTTTTATTCTTTCTTCCTCCATCTTTCAGCACTGATCACTACTATTCACTAGGTCAGCACACAGAAAGATAGCTCAAAATGGCAACTAGAAATCAACAGTTAAATAGTATGTATCTTCAGTTCATTCAGTTATTTGAGCCGCCTCATGGGAGAACCAACAATCTGCATATGCGAAAACAAAGACGCAGATCAGCTTCGCGGTAACCGCGAAGCTGATCAGCGCCTTTGTTTTCGCTACCCGGATAGTACAATTCCTCTTCTACTTAAATTCAAAATTTCAAGCTTCTAGCTCTTTTCTGTGACTGTACAGCCTGATTTGTGTCAGACCTGTTCGGAAACCACATTGTTGGTTTTCCCACGAGGCGGCTCATTTGTTGTTTTGTTTAAATCGGTTCCCCAGAGACAAACACCGTGACTGATGACAACCACCGCGGATTATATCTCAACATGAACGTACCATTAGGAAAACATGTCCGTGAAAGTTTAACTCCCTCGTACTCCACTTTTATATAGAAAAACTGGGCTTTGCAGGGGTATGACGTGACGCGCGATGTTCGTACAAATTTGTGTAACACGACGTTCACGTTCAGTTTGATTTATTTTGCGCTGAGCGATGCACGTAGGTGTCCGGTTGTTTGATTGTTCGCTTGCATGTTTGTACTTTCGAGAGTTTTAATATTTCTTCCTTTTTCAAGTGATCATCCTAAACTATTTTTTTCTTTCTCCACTGCGCAGTTCTATTTTAAGAAGCTGATATGTGTGTTCCAATAAAAGAACGGTGTCATGGCGTTCTGTGACGTACATCAACATGCGTTTACGTCAAGTGTGACATAAATTCAGCCTTGATAAATAATTTATAAAAATAACATTATTTGTCGCACGGCAATGAAAATGATATGATTTTAAAGCTTAGAACATGAGCATTTTAGTAATAGTATCATTGTCTTGTTTTCTTGCATCTTACAACAAGGAAGATAACCCACTTAAAAACAACGCAAAAATCGCATGTGTGACATTTTTTCAGCCAAAAGTAAAGATTTATAAGAGTTAACTTTTCAAAGTTTTATAAATATTTCTGCAAACATTTCAATCAGCTGTTTATGAGCATTTATTTGGTATAAAAATAGTCTTACTCGTTAAATTTGTGTAATAATCGTTTATTTTATTTTCAAGTGCACCCTTGATTTTCCCCAAAGCGTGACACTTTTGGCACCGACAGTTATTTAACTGCCAAAAATGGAAATGCGCTCCGAAGTTAACATAAATTATGTCAGTGATATGTACATGTTTTGTCATTATTCCGCCGTATTTTGATGGGGTTTGGTTATAAAACTTCGGAGATATACGTTTTCCAACCTTTTAAGCAATGCGATTTTGTTACGCGTGACACGCTGTTTTGCCGTAAAAATTGCATTTTATTTGTATCTTGTTAAAATTTGCGCGATAAAAAACATGCATGATTGTTGTGATGCAATTGTCCATGCGAAGCGGATTATTTTAGAAAATAAAACATAGATATTGAGCCGAAACTGAGTTTGTTATTGCTTTTTTACTGATACAGCAAGCATTATTTTAAAATTTGTACGAACTTTGCGCGTCACGTCTATACCTAATTTTCTTATTTTTGGTCCAGAACATATCAGCGAGGCAGTTCTAACGTGTTTCCACGATATATGTTTTGAGCGAAAATATTAAAACAAATCATTTTTTTTTTCCAAAGGAATTTTCAAATTTTGCTTCATGAAAAAAAATCTCTGTATTGCGGCATGGGCATGTTTTCGTAATGCTTCTTTAAGAGCAAGTTGCAGTCTGATCCATGGCAAGTTGTTCCACATATGGATATTTAGATCATAATTGAGCCTCGACGCGAGAAAACCGGTCTTCGCGGTTTCCAACCAGGTCCGTCACAAACCGGTTCAGCTACACAAGAGGGCTAGATGCTTGAAATTTCGGATTTAGGAAGAAGAGGAATTGTACTATCCGAGAAGCTGCGAAGCTGATCTGCGCCTTTGTTTTCGCATAGGCAAAAATCCGGGTTTCTCACGGCCGGCTTATATATATTGATGTCATCAATTCGATTAAATTCAAACTTTATTTCACTCCATCCATCATATAAATGGCAATATGAGGTAATGTAAAACACTTTGACAGTGGAGGCTCTAAAACAAGCAAAACACAATTATTTGACGTGTGACAAATGAATAATTTATACCTAAAGAAGTTTCTGCCCATGCATGCGATGCAAGTCAAGAACTGCCAGTTGCAAGTCAAGAACTGCCAGTTAATGACTCTAACCACATGCGTGACCACATACACGTATCACATATTCTGAGTCGTCGGGGCGCACAAATATATACTAACGTTATCATCATGTAAACATATGGAAATTATAACGTGAAACATACAATCTCGTTTACAAAACGACACAGATTTATCAATTATTTCATACTCTCAGTATTAAATAGTTGTTGAAATTTGATAACATTAGGATTTTTATAATAATATGATTTTAGATATTTTTTTCTTATGTCTTTAAATTGCTTAACATTCAAAGATAACATGGAATTCATCACCTAATGTTTCATTGCAAAGATTACAAGTTCAATCTTCCGTTGCAGCACGTCGCCATCGCCCGGTTTCATTGGGTAAACGATGGTTATTTGTTCTTATTTTGATAAAAGCTTTTCTAAACTTTACTGGGAGAGTTACCAGATACTTTTCCATACCAAAAGTGATTTTAAATATTTTGTATTTCTGCATATTTATTAAGTCTGAGGCGCGTTGGTTGTTCCGCATAACCAGTGTATTGTGCGTTTGCTTGATTTTGTTCGAATGCCATGTTAAAACAACACAGTAATGACGAGCATTTAGAGCTACATTCGTGTGACTGATGTTCTTTCACCCCTTTTCCATGTACTAACAGCTCTTTAATTCCTTCACCCATACTTATACACCTCAGTAGAACGAAATTTGTCTGTTGCTAGCTTAGCCTAGCTACAAAGAATATACTTTTGTACAAGTTAAATCTTTGAAAATACATTCTTACCATGGTTTCATGGTTCAAGTGCCATGGGAATACGACACATCTTATGCAGTTCCTATAGTCCGGTGGCCACAGCGAGACTGTGTTGGTTAAAATAAGGATGATCTGTCGTTCACATTACAATGCTGGATTTACAGGGATCGCGTAACATATTTTGTTAAAAGTAAACGTCCGTTACATGTTTTCTTTTTGTTTGTGTTTCGTCTTTTCACCTGCCCTTTTTTGCGCTGCTGTGGCTTTTTTTATCTTAAAGGGTTAAAACTGCACATTATTTCAGTTTAAATGTAATTCAATCTGTCTTTGTAGAAAAGGCATAGTATGAGCCACCGCATGGGAAAACAACAATCTGCATAGGCGAAAACTAAGGCGCAGATCAACTGTGCAGTAACCGCACAGCTGCACAGCACAGTTGTTTTCGCTACTCGGATAGTACAGTTCCTCTTCCACTTAAATCCGAAATTTCAAGCTTCTAGCTCTTTTCTGTGACTGTACAGGTCGGTTTGCGTCGGACCTGGTCGGAAACCAAATTGTTGGTTTTCCCACGAGGCGGCTCATATATTAATATCTTCCTCATGAAATTCATTGTCACATATATATGAGTCGCGACGCGAGAAAACCGGTCTTCGGGGGTATCCGACCAGGTCCGACACAAACCGATCTGTAGTCACAGAGGAGGGCCTGAAGCTTGAACTTTGGTCTATAAGTAAAAGAGGAATTGTACTATCCGTGTAGCGAAAACAAAGGCCTTGATCAGCTGTGCAGTTACTGCACAGCTGATCTGCGCCTTTGGTTTCGCATAGACAAAAATCAGGTGCTCTCATGACGCGGCCTAAGTATGATTTAGGAAGTTCTTAGGACAAAAAGACAGCTTAAAATAAAAAATGTGCGCAGTATTTTACTTTTTGGGTTATATTTTTCAACGTCGCATGTAGTTCAACATTCAACATAAGCCTAAGTGGCTTCCTTGGGTGTTTATTGGATGTTATGACATCCTACTTTTGGATAAAAGTCTCATAAAATGGAGGCAATGTTCCGATATGACCATAACTATTGACTGGGGCGTCAAACACCAATTCAAACAAACAAACAATATGGAATAAGATATGTTAGAAGCACCGAAAACAACAAAGAAAAGTACCAGACTTGATTATATGGGACCGTATACATGTATTGTTGCGCTCATGTCTTATCTACCTTCAATTTATATCTATAAATATAAGTACCGTATTCGTTCTAATTAGCGTACATGCTCCAAGAAGCGCACACCCTGGTCGTTTCCGAAAAGCAGATGCATAAGCGCACACTACTCGGCTAACTATTCACGTAAATACAGTATTAACCGCATTAAAGCTTAACCTTATATGATCAAATACTATTTTGAAACGATTGCAACACTTAAATTACATCACCATTGGTAATTTTGTTTCCGTTCCTGTGTGCGCTTATTAGAACGATATTTTGTTACCTTAACTATAAGTTATTTTGAAAAGTTAAGCACACTGCGCTAATTAGAACGAATACGGTGTATTTTTTTTTATACTAAAACTACGTCATAATTCTTATTGTCTTTCTCTCAGGTGGTTATCATAAGGATGACCGTGATGCTGACACGGGGCTGGGCTGCTGTGGGTGTGTCCTCATGGGGATATCAATCTTCATTCTCGTCATCTTCTTCCCGTTCTCACTCCTCTGCTCGTTGAAGGTGAGTATACCATTATGAAAACACGCCCACGTAATATAAAGATTTTTCTGAATCTAAAAAAAAAAAAAAAAAAAAAAAAGAAGAAGAAGAATGATTTTCAGTTGAAAAAGTTGAGATTTTGCTTCTGTTTACTCAAATCATAGATTGTGGGCACATGTTAGAATCGCCTCACCCGCCTCGTTGGGGCGATTCTAACGAGTACCCATAATCTATCTTGTTTGATAAAAACATAAAGTTGTACACCGATCTCCACTCAAGGTTTACTTTGTAAAAGTGAGAATATAGGGGTATACATTTCATGGACATGTTATGTCTGATGGGTGTTCTGTATCAGAATTCGAGCTACATTGTAAAAGATGCAGTCTACTTATGGTTAACTTTTTGAAATGTCTAACTGTATTTTTGTTAATGGCAAAGTTTCATCCTTTCAGGTAGTACAGGAGTATGAAAGAGCTGTCATTTTCAGACTGGGTAGAGTCGTGTCAGGCGGGGCGAAAGGACCAGGTATGACATTGTTACTTTTCAGGTACTTTTCGGGACACGTTGGGTTTGGAATCCAATGACGGAACATCGATTTTCCCAAATTGGCCGAGGAACAATTCTGTATATTTTGAAATTTAACTATTACGGATGTCCCAAATGTATAAAAAAAGTGATAGTAAAATTACTGTCTGGAAAAAAAAAACAAAAACAAAAAAACAAATTGAAATTAACACCTACGTTTTCTATAAACAGTGGCATAAAATACATGTACGGGTCGTCACATTGCTATTTCATTTGCCTTACGACAGCCAACGTTCGGTGCTGAACATTAATTCTTTTCGCCATCTTTATAGTAGCATTTGTCCACTAACTTGCAATGTTTCTAAACACAGAGATTAACTTTTTAAACCTATTTTCAGGTCTGTTTTTCCTGTTCCCATGTGTGGACACGTTTAAGAGTGTAGATCTGAGAGTATTCTCCTACGATATCCCACCGCAGGAGGTAAGGTTACCCCACCACACACTGGTTCATCAGGAAAACATGTCCATGTAATGTATACCCCATTGAACCCCACTTTTATATAGTAAAACGGGGGTATGCAGGTGTATACCGCTTTTTAGCTCACCTGAGCTGAAGGCTCACAGGTGAGCTTATAGGATAGACAGGGACCCGGCGTCCGTCCGTCGTCGTCGTCCGTCCGTCCGTCCGTCCGTCCGTCCGTCGTCCACCATATTCAAAGATCTTCTTCTCTGAAACCGCTTGGCCAATCAGTCAAATCTTATATGAAGCATCTATAGGAAGGGGGAACCAATGTGTATATAAGAAATCCCGGTCACATGACCAAGATGGACGCCATGCCCATAATATGGTAAAAACCCTTCAAAAATCTTCTTCTCCAGAACTGGTGGGCCGATTTCAACGAAACTTGGCATGAAGCATTGATGGCTCAAGCACTACAATTTTTATATAAATCATGACCCTGTGATGACCTTGACCTATTTTACGGCAAGGTCAACATAAGTCGCCAGTGCATTTCAATGGGGAAAACTTTTAAAATGTCATTTAAAGGGAAAGTCTTGCAGGATATGGGCAGTAGGACTGAATATTAATGATTCTGAAAAATTGGACTCCAGGGGCTCATGTGCCCCAACCCCGGGACAATATACATGTATATCTCCATGATATTCAAACGTCTTCTCCTCTGAAACCGCTTGGTCAATCAAAGCCAAATTTTATGTGAAGCATCAATAGGAAGGGGGAACCAATATATATATATATATATAAAAATCCAGGTCACATGACCAAGATGGCCGCCATGCCCATATATGGTAAAAACCCTTCAAAAATCTTCTTCTCCAGAACCAGTGAATCGATTTCAACGAAACTTGGCATGAAGCATCGATGGCTCGAGCACTACAATATGTGTATAAATCATGTCCCTGTGATGACCTTGACCTATTTTACCGCAAGATCATATGCATTTGAATGGGGAAAACTTTTAAAATGTAATTTAAAGTGAATGTCTTGCAGGAAATGGGAAGTAGGACTGAATATTAATGATTCTGAAAAAATGGACCCCAGGGGCTCGTGAGCCCCCACCCCGGGGCAATATACATGTACACTTCCATAATATTCAAACATCTTCTCCTCTGAAACCGCTAGGCCAATCAAAACCAAATTTTTGGAAGCATCTATAGAATGGGGGAATCAGTGTGTATATAAATAATCTAGGTCACATGACCAAGATGGCCGCCATGCCCATATATGGTAAAAACCCATCAAAATCTTCTTCTCTGAAAACAATAGACTGATTTCAAGGAAACTTGGCATGAATCATTGATGGCTAAAGTACTCCAATGTATATATAAATCATGACCCTGTGATGACCTTGACCAAGTTTATGGCAAGGTCAACATGGGTTGCTTATGCATTTTAATTGGGAAAACTGTTGAAATGTCATTTGAAGGGAAAAGCCAGCAGGAAATTGGCAAATGGACAGAATATTGAAGATTCTGAAAAAAGAAAATAGCCCAAGGGCTTCGCCTGCCCCTGCACTGGAGTTAGATACCATAATATTCAAACATGTTTATTGGTATATGCAGCAGATCTCAGGTGAGCGTTTACAGGACCATTGGTCCTCTGGTTCTTACTTTTGCTCCAAAACATAGATTGTGTGTACTCGTTAGAACCGCCTCGGAGAGGCGGTTCTAACGTGTACCCACGATCTATGTTTTGAGCAAAAATATTAAACATATCAAAAATTTTCTGACGAAATTTTCAAATTTTACAGAAGAAAAAAAATCTCTGTATATTACATGGGCATGTTTTTGTAATGTATCTACAGACAACCAACGCGACAGAGAACAACCAACGCAGAGTGAAACCAATGTAAGACTGTAGGATGCAAATACCTGAGTGGGAACAACTTGTTGTTCACAGACAGGGACCAGTTGTTCCAAACTTCGTTAGCTTAACGGTGTCGTTAAGCCCTCATTTTGTTAACTATAAATTGACTTCAAAAGCGAATGCACTGTTATTTTTTTTTGTTGTTGTTAAAAATGTGAGAATCCTTTGCAGTGCAAAGGATTCTCAAATTTTTCAACAAAAATAACAATGTACGTAGGTCATTCAAAAAGTAATGCAATGTGTAGTGTATTTTTGTGTATTTTTATCTGACAGAGGTAATGTTTTTAATTTCTGAAAGTTTGATTCAATCTGCATTCAGGAAAATAAACATCAACTAAATCGGACCATACAGTTTATGTTGCTTAGCAACCATAGAATGGCAGCGAAGGTGTCATGGCCGCGAAAACCACTTTTCAAAAATTAAATAAATCAACATAAAGCTTTGGTATTTCTTTGGTGGTGTTTTAAATAGCTATCTATATACATGTTTGTGTAATGTCACCTTAGCCAGAACTTTCTAGGAAACTGCAATGTTCATACAGCCCCACGCGTGTCAACTGTTGCTTAGCAACACCAGAACCTATGCGATTTCGGTTTTATGCATTTTCCATAGATTTTGGTTGCTAGGCAACGGAATATGTTATCATAGATTTGCATTTTGTAGCAAGTAGTCCACAAAGCGTCAATAGCAGATACAAATAGGCCTATAAATATTTGATTAAACAAACTAGATGTCAAATTGTAGCAGAATTTGTATCTCTACCCCCATTTTTCACCCTTCGATCGAGAAATTTTAGTCATTTTTTCAACTTTGATTGGGTGTCATTTAAAATACATCAATCAGATTGCATTATCTTGAACTTTAAATGCAACTATTTTAAGTTCGGTGTCAGAAAATGAAGTTAATACGTTTATTTTGGTTTTCCTGTCACCATGGCAACGGTTTTAAGAGTCGTGGCCAAGTGCCTTTACACAGTGTTCTGTTGTTGCTAGGCAACAGGAAGTAAAGCATGTGAATAGGTGTTGAACTGTCTCGCAGAGGGCGAATTGAATTTATGTTTCAAGAAAGCTAAATCAAACTTAAATAACGTGTTCAAACAAAAAAGTATGGCCAATATTGCATTACTTATTGAATGACCCTCGTATTTGTAATATTGCCATTTGAAATTTTAACGAATCGTTAACTAACGATGTCGTTAATTTTGAACAACCAGCCCCAGGTATTTACTCCATATTGTCGCTTATTGATTTTATCTGCGTTGGTTGTTGTCAGTCGTGTTGGTTGTGACTGGATACCCAGCCTGACCAGTGATATTGCACTTTCTCATAATCATTGAGACAAATCCATTTTTCTGGAGCGTGGTTAGGGGAGGGCGGACGGGGGCATCGTGTATAAGTTTTGGCGAAGTAAGGCCCTGCCATACCAGATGCTACGTTTTGCTGCGTTCTCATTACTACCTGTAGACTTTCTGTCATTTGAGAAAAAGATTTTGCAAGTGCATGTAGAAAAATGGGGCAGATGTAGGCCTTATTATTGGCTTTGAACTTGTATGTCACGCATTTAGATTCATGCTACATTTTATATAAGATTAGTCTCTGGAGCGTTCTTTAATTTTAATCAATAAAACAAATGAGCCGCCTCGAGGGAAAACCAACAATGTGGTTTCCGAACAGGTCTGACACAAACCGACCTGTACAAGCACAGAAAAGAGCTAGAAGCTTGAAATTTCGGATTTAAGTAGAAGAGGGATTGCACTATCCGAGTAGCGAAAACAAAGGCGCTGATCAGCTTCGCGGTTACCGCGAAGCTGATCTGCGTCTTTGTTTTCGCCCGCTATGCAGATTGCTGGTTTTCCCATGAGGCGGCTCAAATATAATATGCAACGTTTATTTGCAGGTATAATAAGAATATAAAGAATGCCAATATCAACTACAATGTGTTTTAATATTCCTAGAGAAATCGATGCCCTATTTGGTCAATTTGAGCCTGTGCGTGAGAAATCCAACAAGATTCTTTGGGTCCCGACCAGGTCCGATGCAAACCGGACTGTACAATCACAGGAGATGGATAGAGGCTGGAAATTTTGGATTTAGAAAGTAGGGGAATTATAGTATCCATGTAGCGCCTTTGTTTTCGCATATGCAGACTGTTGGTTTTCTTATGCAGCGGCTCATTTTTTTTTATTTTTTTTTGCAACCAGGCTCGACACAAACGGAACTGTACAGTCAACAGAGATAGCTATAGGGCTGAAATTTCCAGTTTTGGGAGAAGGGGGACCCGTCCTTCTTTGCATATAATCTATAGCTGTTTGAACCTATGGTGCTGATCGTGTATATTTTTCCCCGCTTGTGCTATCAGATTCCCTTAAAATGCGGCTCATTTAAAAGATTCACAAGTTTTGTCTATTCATGATCTATTTGACAGCCAAGATACTTTTATTTCAATTTTCTAGACGTATAAACTTTGTCTGTTTTCTATAAAAGATAAAGCAAACTGTCATACTGGTCTAAGAATTATCGATTATTAAAACAATGGGGTGATATGTCAGTTTCTATTAGACCTTTTTAAAAATTTGAAAATGCTATCAAAAGGCTGACTAGAAGTATTCATTTTAATTTCGGTTTCTTTAACCGATTTTACCATTATTAGTATAGAGTTTTTAAAATACTTGGCGCATCCAGAACGCGTAAAAAGGGTGTCGACTGCCCCTGTTCTGCATTGTACATTCAGAATCAGTATAGGCCTGAGTCAAAATTGATAAAGAGATAAAGAGATAAAGAAGCTTTATTTAACGTCGCGTTTTTAACAGACAACATTAGCTCATGAGCTATTATGCGACATAACAAATATCCTTAACAGATACTTACCTGCCTTCTTGTATCTTCCTGGAACTACCCTTTTATTGCGAGCGTCAGCAAGGGAGCTACCAGTACCATTTTTTACGCCTTTGGTATGGCGCGGCCGAGGATCGAACCTGCGACCTCCCGATCCCGAAGCGGACGCTCTACCACTTGAGCTATCGGGGCCGGTAAAGTCGACTCAGAGAATGTATCCATTTACAAACTTTACGAATAAACTAGGGGATACTTAATTTTACTGTGATGCAGATTCTGTCGAAAGACTCCGTCACCGTGTGTGTTGACGCCGTCATTTACGCCCGCATATTTGACGCCACTTTGTCCATCGTCAACGTAGAGAATGCACAAGCGTCAACCAGGCTGCTGGCGGCGACAACGCTGCGTAACGTGATGGGCACAAAGACGTTATCCGAGATCCTGAGCGACAGGGAGCATATTGCTCAGTTCATGAGGGTACAGCAGCACAGCCATGCCATTTTAGAATTGATAGATGTACATGTAGTTTGATTTCTTGCAGTTTGAGCCATTTCATGCACAACGTAGACCTATTTTGGCACATTTAGGATATAACGCCGTTGTCTTCATACACATTAGCATGCTTCGTTCATGAGTAATGCAGTGCAACAAACGTCGAAATTACTATCAAAGTAGACCAAATGGTAAACAGGAGCATTCTAACAGCTAAGCCAGTGGTGAAGCCCATGTGCATGCACAGTCTTGTCTGCCAGTGTTTTCTGTTCCTGTGTGTATGCCAAGTACCAATTGAGCCGTCTCGTGGGAAAACCAACAATGTGATTTTCGAACAGGTCCGACACAAAACGGGCTATACAGAAACAGAAGACATCTAGAAGCTTGAAATTTTGGATTTAAGAAGAAGAGGAAGTGTACTATAAGGAAGTGTAACCGCGAAGCTGATCTGCGTCTTTGTTTTTGCATATGCAGATTGTAGGTTTTCTCATGAGGCGGCTCAATTATAATGTCTTGAAGTGGCTCAATTACATTTTAATTCATGCTTCTTAGTATTAACATAGCGCTTATTTCATTTCTACTAGATCTTAACAAAGGATTCAGTGACGGTTGCCGTGGACGCCGTCATCTACGCCCGTATTTTTGACGCCACAATGTCAATCATTAACGTCGAGGACGCCCACGCCTCGACTAAACTGTTGGCGGCTACGACGTTACGTAACGTCATGGGTACAAAGACGTTGTCAGAGATATTGAGCGACAGAGAACATATCAGTAACTTTATGCAGGTACAGTATTGCATATCGACATCCTACGGCAGGCATCGAGGTTATAAAACTTTTCATGCTCAACTCAGCTGAGCATGAAATTTAAACTGCTCATAAATACCGAAGTAGCCAAAATAAAATGAAATTTCAGGTTTGAAGTCACCAAAGCCTGTAATTTATTCTGCTAATAAATGTTAAAATGACGACAGTTGAGCTGGATAAATTTTAGTCTCAGTTGAGTTTGGCATGAAAAAAGTTTTATAATCTCGGGGCCAGGTGTATAATGTCAAAATTTCCGGATCTGGAACTTAATGGGAGGAGGCGCATGGAAAACATATCTTCTTTGGGTCGAAAGTACTGCAGACCGATTGCGATAATTTTGAAATGATGTTTACATACACACTGCTTGTAGAATTTTGCAGCGTAGACTGTACCACTTTCATTTGCTGATTGAATTCGCTTTAACAATGCAGATTTTAAGTGTTTATGTATTGCACTGGATTGTTTTTATTGTCAGTGTAATAATTTTAAAATAATGTAGCTAAGGTTTTTAGTTAGACACTGATAAATAATGCAAGACTATACCCCACTATAGTCTTTAATATCAATATTGCAATTTTAATGCACGTGCTTGAAATAATAAATATATAGTTGTACCTTTAATACAGTCTACATTTGTTCTTATAATGATCAAAAAGCTGTTGTTTTTATAACGTTTGAGGGTCAATTTTAGAAAACGTTACTTTTTTGCCACATTATTATTATTATTATTATTATTTGTTTGTTTGTATTGGGTATATCGTTGTGCACAGTCCTGACCAAGTTTTCACCATGAAGTAAAAATAAAACAATGTTATAAGTATTTAGGTTTAATTCACAATTTTCACGCGTGACATAGTTATATATCTTTTAATGACCATAAAATAACCTACTTTTCTGTCCCCACAGTCATCACTGGACGAGGCAACTGACCCCTGGGGAGTAAAGGTCGAGAGAGTTGAAATGTAAGTATCAGAAGTTAGGTGCTGGTGAAGTCTTCTGCCTACCAGATGTCCTTCACTTTATTGACGTGTGACTGTCAGGGTTTAGAATTGCGCCATTGACAGAGTTTAGAATTTGAAGAAAGCACATTTTACCTCCCTACGTATACACATATTTTTGTGAATGATTCATTGTATGTTTGTTTGGTTTTATTGTGTAACAGGACGTGTTTTGAAAATGTATTTTGGCATTACCCTGGCCAGGCGATATCATTATCCCTGATTGAACGTTATTCCGTTAACCGATCAGGTTACCTTGATATAGAACACCATGTTGATAAGCGGTTCTTACCTGACTGGTACAGGTTGTACCTAGAGGATGGTGTCCTGTATCAAGGTAACCTGATCGGTTAACGGAATAACGTTCAATCAGGGATAATGATATCGCCTGGCCAGGGTAATGCTAACGCCAAAATACATTTTCAAAACACGTCCTGTTACAATTGTGCCACTGCATTGCGCCTCCCTTTTTGGCTATAGTTTGGAAGTTGATAGGGTATATTTTGGGTTATGGCATGCTGAATTGTCACAGTGTATGCCATTATAAACCGACGTTGATAGGGTATATTTTGGGTTATGGCATGCTGAATTGTCACAGTGTATGCCATTATAAACCGACGTGTGTTTATTAATTTTTGCAGACTCACATTGTTTTCAGTGACAAATTCTTTAATCAGATACGCTATACCAACATGTTGTCAATAGCTACAAGTAGAAACTAGATCCATAATCCATTATTAGATGTAGGCCAAATATTGACCGAGGAAATTGTTTAAATAGATGATGGACAAAAATCGTTAAAATGCAGTCGCGCTTTTCGATTACATTAAAATCATCATTCCACGGTAAAAAAAAAAAAAAAAAAAAAAAAAAAAAAAAAAAAAAAAAAAAATGAGAATATTTTCATATGTTACAGTGCAAGTTATGTTATAGGATCAACATCATAATTGAGCCGCCTCATGGGAAAACCAACAATCTGCATAGGCGAAAACAAAGACGCAGATCAGCTTCGCGGTAACCGCGAAGCTGATCAGCGCCTTTGTTTTCGCTACTCGGATAGTACAATTTCTCTTCTACTTAAACCCGAAATTTCAAGCTTCTAGCTCTTTTCTGTGCTTGTACAGGTCGGTTTGTGTCGGACCTGTTCGGAAACCACATTGTTGGTTTTCCCACGAGACGGCTCAATTATAATCTTTGCACAACTTAATGCATTAAGGTTGGAATCATATACTTATATACTCAACAAAAAAAGTTAAGGAAAATGTGTTCAAGTGCTTATTGCAATAAATCTAGTGAAGAGTTAGAAATGTAAACTTTAGTATGTTATAAAGTGTCTTTTTATCTTTCCAATGAGGTTTCATTTGAAGTTGTAGCATCGGCAGTGGCTGGGAAAAACAATGTCAAAGTGAACTAGTCGTCAATCCAGTTTTCACAAAATTGCAATATTGTTTGGTTTTAGTAAAAAGTGTCAAGGAGGACTCTTGCCTTAAAAGCATAGACTTTGAAGACAAATTTTCTCATGGCAACGGGTTAGTGCACAAGACAAGATGTTGAGGCATGTTATACTGCTTTTCCTGCATCAGCATCAGTTCCTAGATGGCAATATCAGGCTGCAAAACACCACAGCCAACAGACAATTCTTTAATCTGACCAACAATATGCCGAATTCTGTGCTGAGAAATCCGCCTCCTTTCCTCCCAAAGCAATACAGCAAGAGCCTAGAGAGTTTTTGGTGCCAGTATTCCACACCAGACCATATCATGCTGTCCCAGAATGTGTAGCACTTGTTCAGCGGGAGGCATGTCTGGTAGATGGGTTGCCTAGTCCTTCACCTCAACGTTGTTCCGACGTAGGTGATCTAGGGTGATACTGGGGCGATTTCATCTGACATTATCCTCCGGGTACCAACAATGGTACTGGAGCTGAAAATGTTCTACAACAGGTCAGCGCACCTCAGTGTGTACACTGTACAGCTGTTCATGAGAAAATGTGTCTATGGAGTCAGGTTATTGTGTGAAAACGCTCCGGTGATAATTGATACACAAATGGAACAATATGGCAATTTTGTGAAACAGGGAGGGACGACCAGTCAACTTTGACATTGATTTTCCAAGCTTCTGTGAGTGCTATCTTCTCAAATATGCCCTCATTTGAAAGATAAAAAGACACTTCATAATAATATGGAGTTCACATTTCATGAAATATAAGAGTTCTTGTATTACAGGCCCTCAAACACATTTTCCTTAACTTTTTTTGTTGAGTATATATTTACATTGTTCTAAAACCTCCTTAGATGAACCATTAAATGTCCATCTGTGTTCATACTTCCATGAACAACATTGTGTCACGCGACGTGACGTAATCCAAACTTGCCGTCAAAAAACATGAATCTCGCCAATCTGATTGGACGTTGTAAACGTCGACGCCGTTCCGCTGTTTGAACACCCACTGTGTGTAGATTCTTTGTTTGCTTGTAAATGTGACCGCCTTGGTGATTTTTCAACAAGCGATAGAGAGAAATGAATGTAAAATATAAGCAATGAGTTTAATTTTTCTGTTGTTCATGGAGCTATGAACCGCAGTGGTGGATCGCTAGCAAAGCTTACATGAACCCCTTCGGGGTTCATTCACTTTGCACGCGACCCACTGCGGTTCATAGCTCCATGAACACCAGAAAAATGAAATTCATTTCTTAAGTGATTGCGCCGCGTCAACAACAACACCTGTAGAAACTCTAAGCCCATGTTCGCGACGACCGCTGTAGAAATTCATATAGGCTTATCATCTGGCACATGTATACTTTCAAGAGTGGGCTAATAAGTACCACATACTAAGTCAGCAGACCTATTTACATATTGGCTTTATTGAAAAGACACGCATTTGATCTATATTTAACTGAATATATTATAAACAAATAGAAATTTATGTGACCATTTCTAAAGGATTATAATTTTATGTATACGAATTTTTCTATAGATTAACACTTTCAATATGTCTCGTTGTGAAATCAATGCACGCGACAGTCGTCATACCCATGGGAGTATTTTGCCGACCAGAGGCCTGCACATCTTCAAATTCTCACCAGTCATATATGTAGGTTTATGAAATAGGCGAAGCTGTCCATGAAATATCGATTACGTTAATTATCATTTTGAACAACCAGTGATTTTGGAGGTATTTTATCAGCTGTAACCATAGAGATTGTGATTTCCAGTGATATGAACATTGCTGATTAATGATCTGTCACTGCTACAGAAACAAATCGACATCCATAATGCGGCTTTCACACTAGAGCACGATCTGTTGCGATCATCACGATTCGCCAATCGTATCGAATCGTGGAACTTCTCTAAAACTGCAAGTTTAGACACGAGCTGATGCGACTTCATACGTTCTGGTGCGATTTGTCCCGATTTGATGCGATAAAGTCACGATTGATAACTAGATCTGTTACGATGTAGCTGGCCGATCTGCTAAGATTAAGTACGAGCGGCTACGATCGCCACGATAAGGGTTTACGATTTGACACGATCCATTCCGCGCAGATACGATTGGATACGTTTCTTCACGTTCATCAGGATACGATGCGATGTGCTGCGATAAATCTCACGATAAGGACACGGATTATCACGATTCAAGCCGCGATTGGACGCAACAGTGGTGTTAAATGCGCTACCGAGCATCGTCTCTTTCGCTTGAACTTGTACACGATTAAAACTGCATTTCTAAGCCATTGTTGATGAGAGGAGTAGAGGGCTGTGGTTGTCTGACTTACTTATGTCAAATGAGTGGGGCTGCATTCAGATTTCTATATTTTGTATGACGTTCTAAGTTTGCAACATCTAAAAGTCTACAATTTCATTTTAGCTCATAGTTATTTTCATTCCGGGATCTAGGGGTGAATTTTGACTCTCATTGTATAAGTTTGTGGCAGTTATTTATCTCTTTACCATTTGAAAAGGCCCTTAAAAGCCATTAAAAGAATTTTACTGTGCATATTGATGATATAATCTTGATAATCGTGCAGCAATCGTGTCGATAATGCAGGAACTCGTAACTAATCGTGAACACCAATTAGTGAGCGCAACGTATCGTATCTACTCGTATCTTATCGTATTATATCGTATCGGCTCGTGAACCAATCGAATTAGATCGCGATCAATGCATCGCGACAAATCGCAACATATCGTAGGAGATCGTATCACATCGTAGCGATTTCCTTGTCCACGATTTGTTGCGATAGCCGCGATTGAGGTGCACGAGTAGATTCGATCTGTTGCGATTTGATACGATGTATTACGATCTGATGCGATGAACACGATTAATTCATCAATCGGGATAATCGTGGAAAATTTTTTGGCTGTCAAAAATCACGATTAACCCGATTGCCACGATTGACATCAAGATAGTTGTAAAAAGTGAAAATTTTCAGTTGAATTTTTTTATATATATTTTTTTCGGCTTATTTTACTCAAAACATAGATTGTAGGTATAGGCCAAAAAGCGAGGCGGTTCTAACGAGTACACGCAATTTATGTTTTGGATCAAAAATAAGCCTTGAAAAAATGTATACCCTTTCACAGCCCAGTTTGGGGTTCAAGTGGGTATACTTTACACGGACATGTTTTCCTGATGATTGTTATACGTTAAAGAGTCTAGCAGCTCGTGTTAATTAGCGTAGAAATGACATATCGTTCTTCCACATGCAAACATTACAAAGTCTAGCTGACCCAATAACTTAATACATCTTCATGTTGGTGCAATAAGGATTTATTATGAATAAATCCAAAATGGCGCATTATTTTTCTCCCTTGGCAAAAGGTCAATGTATATATTTTTAACTGCTACACCGTACCTTCACAGAGGCGATCACGGAAAACACAAAGCAAAGAAACTCATACACTGCGAATCTCTTAACCAGAACCATTCATTACAAGTGAAAACGCGAATCTCAGAACCACTCAATACAAGTGACAAACGCGAATCTCTTAACCAGAACCACTCAATACAAGTGACAAACGCGAATCTCAGAACCACTCAATACAAGTGACAAACGCGAATCTCAGAACCACTCAATACAAGTGACAAACGCGAATCTCAGAACCACTCAATACAAGTGACAAACGCGAATCTCTTAACCAGAAGCACTCAATACAAGTGACAAACGCGAATCTCGGAACCACTCAATACAAGTGACAAACGCGAATCTCAGAACCACTCATTACAAGTGACAAACGCGAATCTGAGAACCACTCATTACAAGTGACAAACGCGAATCTCAGAACCACTCATTACAAGTGACAAATGCGAATCTCAGAACCACTCAATACAAGTGACAAACGCGAATCTCAGAACCACTCAATACAAGTGACAAACGCGAATCTCAGAACCACTCAACACAAGTGACAAACGCGAATCTCAGAACCATTCAGTACAAGTGACAAACGCGAATCTAAGAACCACTCATTACAAGTGACAAACGCGAATCTCAGAACCACTCAATACAAGTGACAAACGCGAATCTCAGAACCACTCAATACAAGTGACAAACGCGAATTTCAGAACCACTCATTACAAGTGACAATCGCGAATCTCAGAACTACTCAATACAAATGACAAACGCGAATCTCTTAAACTAGAGCCACTCAATACAAGTGACAAACGCGAATCTCTTAAACCAGAATCACTCAATACAAGTGACAAACGCGAATCACTTAAACCAGAACCACACAATACCAATACAAGTGACAAACGCGAATCTCTTGAACCAGAACCACTCAATACAAGTGACAAACGCAAATCTCTTAAACCAGAACCACTCAATACAAGTGACAAACGCGAATTACTAATACCAGAAACAAATTTTCGACAGTTTGGCGTGATGTTTCTGTTTTTCAGTAAGGATGTCCGTCTACCGGTACAGATGCAGCGTGCTATGGCGGCTGAAGCTGAGAGCACCAGAGAAGCCAGGGCCAAGGTAAAAGAAACAATTATTTTGTACTTAGCAGTGAATTTAATGTACATATCAACATACTCATGGAAATTCACACTCGATGAAATATATTTGGTATATATTCACCTCAGAAAGTAAATATTCTCTATTTATGAACGAATATTTTCGTGACATTGAGCGATAAGCCACACGATACTTAAAATTGTGCATGACAAGAACTTGAAGTCAAAGAATCATTGAAATGATTCCAATGGTGCTTTTTCGACTCGAATGGTACTATTTGCCAGACAGTCTATTCTTAATAATAATATGGTAATATATACTGGGTGTGTGAGAGACAGGGTTGCCACGCGTCAGGGAAAAGTCAGGGAAATTTAAATTTTTTCAAGGTCAGGGAATTGTCAGGGAATTTTGCTAGCTGTCAGGGAAATTTGAATTGTTGATAAATGTCAGGGTATTGTCAGGGAATTTTGAAAATACCAGATTTAAGTCAAATAACTAAGTGAATTTGTCTACATTCCATAAATGTTTTGGGGCAGTCTTTAACCAGAAAGTATCCAAAAATATATTTTCAGTTTATTTAAGATCTTATTGGTGTGTTGTAGTTATAAATGACTTTTCAAGTTTTAAGAATTGTCCTCATGATCAAACTGTCAATATTGGTCGCGTGCCAAGATGTCGATGTCAGGGAAATATGAAATTTCGTCAGGGAATTGTCAGGGAAATGTCAGGGAATTTTGTTTCCATCCGAGCTTGGCAACCCTGAGAGAAGTGTTTGGTCTTGTGTCGAAAGCTTAAGCAGCATTAACATCTTAATAAAATTCATGTTTTAAATGATCATGTTGTTTCCCCCAGGTTATCGCGGCTGAGGGAGAAATGAAAGCCTCCAGGTCCCTGAAGGAGGCTGCTGACGTCATGAACGAGTCCCCATCAGCCCTGCAGCTCAGATATCTGCAGACCCTGAACAGCATCGCCGCAGAGAGGAACTCGACCATCATATTCCCTCTGCCAATCGACATGATTTCAAGCTTTGCCAGCGGAAACAGGCGAATGTAGAATAGCTGAGACGGGGTAGCCTCCCTTGACGCAAGATACTGTTGGAGGGAGATAAATCAAACTTTATTATTGTACAGTAAATCCGTAAATGTTATGTGATAAAAGAATTTTTAAACAAAATAGACGTTTTTCGACTCGTTTTATCATAAACAATTGGAACTGGCACGTGGCATGAAATACAGCTGAGTGAATTGTGATTAGGTTATTTGTAAGAAGAAAATTTGAATGTCCACTTTCATTGAAATTTGAGCATAGCAGAGATTGATAGTCTCAAAAGGGGCAGGGTTGTTTTCAAAGCATATAAAGTGCTGAAACGAAATAGAGCTTTGTAAACACAAAACACAGATTTTTAAATGAGAAAACACAGAATTTTAAATTGCATGAATGAGTAACATTATTCATAAAAGTGGAGTTACAGTGCCTTAGACATGTTAGACCAGTTGATCGGAGAAAATGGGTATTACATATTTGTAGTGTAGTGATATTTTCTTCAAATTGTTTTATAAGAATCATGGTGGTACTCATTCATCACGAAAACATGTCCGTGTAAAGTATACCCCCTCATACCCCACTTTTATATAGTAAAACTGGGGTATGCAGGGGTATACCTATTTTTCTTATTTTTGCTCCAAAACATAGATTGTGGGTACTCGTTAGAACCGCCTCGGCAAGGCGGTTTTAACGTGTACACACAATCTATGTTTTGAGCAAAAATAAGAAAAATATCAGAATTTTTCTATTGAAAATTTTCATTTTTGACAACTTTAAAAACCTATGTATATTGCATGGGCAAGTTTTCGTAATGTTATTTGAACTGCCTCATTTGTAGATCTAATGATGACCACGCGAGAAATGGGCAAACTTAATAATGATGTAAATACTCTTAATTTTTGATCAACTGCAGTTTCAGAATTTACTGCTTATTAGGGACATAAAAGCATGGAAAAATGCAATAGTATTGTTATACTTTAAAATCTACACATATCTAGCCGTTTCAAGCGGTAATTTCGGGTAATACTTCTACATTTTGTTTTCAGTATGAATATACTTTTAATAAGGAAAGAATAAATCAATCAGAGTATTTTGATATATATAGAGAGATTTTGCTTGCAATTTACCATGCTCCCATATATCTTTGTTTCATTTTGTGTACATGTGCTCTCAAGTTTTCAAAATAGTTTGCTGCTGAAGCTTATAATTGTCAAATAGATCAGCGGAGAAACATATTTCACCTGGTATAGAGGCACTACTTCTTTGCTATCTATGTTTAAGTTTTCCATTCTTTAAACAGGGCAAGTTAAACCATGCTCGCATTCATTTATTAATTTAATATGATTTTTGCTCTATATTAGATGCACACTTTAATTAGAGCCATAACTCAAAATGTGAACATGTTGTAACCAAAACTTTTCTCTGGTTCAAACATACCATATTTTTTGGTTTGGTTCAAAGTTTGCCATATCAATCAATGCAGTATCTGAGAATGGAACAGAATGGGGGATGTCCATGTAAAATGTCTAGATTGCACGTTACTAACAATGTTGGCAGCTGAGAAGTACATGTGAAACATTTAATAAGCGATCAAATTAAATGTGTGGATTTGAATTTAATTTATGATATGTATATATAATACAAATAATAATAGATTCTATCCTGTTTCCTATTTGCATTACACACCTGCTGCAATTACGTAGCTATTTGAATGGGGTTTAGGTGCTACGCTTTTTCAGTCAAAACCAAAACTAATGACATTTAAGATGACCTGAGTGTCTGTTCCTTTTTAATGCATGTGCTCACATAATATGTTAGTATCTGTAGGGATTTTTGTAACAGTAAATGCATAATGAATGCAAGCTTTAGTTGCAGTGTAAGAGTGGATGTTAAACTGTATGCAGGTTGCAGAATTTTATGTAATAATGCCAAATTTTTAACTATGTCTCGATTTAGATTTGAGCAAAGATACAAATATTTATTATAGGACCGAAAATGTATTATAGGGAAATCAGTACATTTCATTACTTTTCTTTAATGATAGCAGGACGCAAGATTTTGGTTCCTTTAAGATTTTAGAGACGCGGGTACATAAGTTTCTGCTTTGTAATATTTATTTCATGAACCATTTGATCAAGTTGATAACAAATGATACTTTCATATTACATTCCACGATCTGAGTTTTAGTGGGCACAAAATTGTGTGACATTCCTGGCCTTGAACTAAACAATTGTTATATATAGAACTTGGTGTGTGTGTGTGTGTGTGTGTGTGTGAGAGAGAGAGAGAGAGAGAGAGAGAGAGAGAGAGAGAGAGAGAGAGAGAGATATTCTCTGTGTTAGTGAACTATTTGTTTGTATTTATTTTTTTTCACTTTGTACTACAGAAATAAAAACAAAATCCTTCAAAAACGATTAGCGTTTTATTAAACTTCCTACATGTAGATTTAGAAACCTATTCCGATGACATCTCATCTTCAGTATTCCACCTTGTCAGACAAGTTATCTGATTGATGACTGAGCCACACGAGTCTAGCTACTGCCTGGTAAATTCGGGGATTGATATAAAAAGAAATTCTACTATAGTACATAAGCCATGGGGTACCCTGTTGTTTTATCACGTGGCCCAGAGACACTTCTACGGGTTACATAATATGTATAACAATGTACTAACTAGTTCTCTTATTTTTGCTCAAACACAGAGACTGTCTAAAAATAACGAAACTATGTCATATAGATGCACTTCTGTGAACCTGTAGCACTTTATGTATGTCTAAATTATATTGCATGAATGTTATATATTAAGCCTGGTCAAATTTTCAAGCAACTTGTCTTTTCGTTGCCTATGCATTTGGACCTGCTTTTGTACATTTCCTTGCCCTTGTTGCCTCGGTTCCTGTCTCAAATCATGTCCTTGTTCGCGACTTTCTTCATTATTTTGTTCATGTCCATGCCCTTGGCCTTGCCTCGATTCTATGTGTTGTTCATGACTTTGCCTTTGTCCGTTTTCACGCCTTTGTGTGTGCATTTGTTCATTTCTGCTTTGTTGCCGTTGTCCCTGTCTCGAATCATGTCCTTGTTCGCGACTTTGCCCATTATTTTGTCCATTGCCATGACCTTGACCGTGCCTCAATTCTTGTCTCGATTCTTGACTTTGCCTATGTCCATATTCTCGTCCTTGTGCATGTATTTGCTCATCTGTTTGTTGTATTTGCCCTTGTGTCGCTTCATGTCCTTTTTCGCGACTTTGCCCATTCTTCTGTTGATGTACTTGACCGTGTCTAGGTTCTCGTCCTTGTTCATGACTTTGTCTTTGTTCGTTTTCGCGTCTTTGTGTGTTCGTTTGTTCAGTACTGCTTTCTTGTCTCTGCCCCTGTCTCGAACCATGTCCTTGTTCGCGTCTTTGTTCAGTTCTGCTTTCTTGTTTTTGTCCCTGTCTCGAATCATGTCCTTGTTCGCGTCTTTGTTCAGTTCTGCTTTCTTGTTTTTGTCGCTGTCTCGAATCATGTCCTTGTTCGCGTCTTTGTTCAGTTCTGCTTTCTTGTTTTTGCCCCTGTCTCGAATCATGTCCTTGTTCGCGTCTTTGTTCAGTTCTGCTTTCTTGTTTTTGTCCCTGTCTCGAATCATGTCCTGGTTCGCGTCTTTGTTCAGTTCTGCTTTCTTGTTTTTGCCCCTGCCTTGAATCATGTCCTTGTTCGCGTCTTTGTTTAGTTCTGCTTTCTTGTCCTTGATCCTGTCTCGAATCATGTCCTGGTTCGCGTCTGTCTTCAATTCTTTTTTGTTGCTCTTGAGTCTGAACTTGTCTGCTAGGACCGTGATCTGGCCTCCTCTCATGCCTTTGTTGCACAGTACTGTCAACAAAAGAAGGCCGTGTATTTGAGTAGATTTGTTAAGTTGGACAGGTTTAACAATACGAAAATATGGATTGGCTTCATTTATGCATATTCCTCCTAAAATAGTTTGAGGCCGAAATGTGCGATTTCAGTCTAGGCAGTCCTAAAGCAGAGTCTTTATCGTCTGGCTGAATACTACGTCAATAAAACGACATCGTGGGAAAATCTGCTTTGCAGCATATTCAGAATCAAACTCTGTCCAGTGACTTTCTTTTCATTATATAGAAACAGTCCGATCCTTCGTCTTCTTCTATCCGATGCCTCCTGTACATGTACAGACCGGTTTGTGTTGGACGTGATTGGAAACCCTTGTGTCAAGAATATGAGCCGCCTCGTGGGAAAACCAACAATGTGGTTTCCGAACAGGTCTGACACATACCGACCTGTACAGCTACAGAAGCAGGCTAGAAGCTTGAAAATTTGGAATTAAGTAGAGGAGAAATTGTACTATCCGAGTAGCGAAAACAAAGGCGCTGATCAGCTTCGCGGTTACCGCGAAGCTGATCTGCGTCTTTGTTTTCGCATATGCAGATTGTTGGTTTTCCCATGAGGCGGCTCAATTATTACCTTCCACGTCCTCCATTGAATCTACTGGCAAGCCAAGCAAGGAGACGTTCGGGTAAGCCCTCAGGCAATGGCAGGACAATGGTGGTGTTATTCTCCGCGGCTACACTGTGTAGTGTCTGTAGGTAGCGGAGTTTCAGCGCCGCAGGGGACAGGTTAATGATGTCTGCGGCTTGCTTGAGGGCCTGTGAGGCTTTCATCTCGCCGTTGGCCGCAATCACCTGAACATGATGAAAATGTACACCGTATTTTAACTGGTTCTCTTTAATAGACACTTCTGTTGGGCTTCCTTAAATTGTGTCAGCTATTTTCTTTTTAATTTCGGATGACAATAAGCTAGGTTAGGTATCTGTGTGGCAACCCTTTGCGGTGAAAAGTTTCTCACCATTTATATTAGGTTATGTTTTGCCAATTGGTGTTTCCAGAGTTTTGTTTCGTGGCCGGTATTTTGTTATGATTGTGCCAGTTTCCGTCTTTACACGGAGACAGACAGACAGACAGACAGACAGACAGACAGACGGACGGACGGACACAGTCGGATAGACAGACGGACGGACGGACACAGCTGGACAGACAGACAGACATTTACCTTTGCCTTTGCATCTCTGTCCGTCTCAGCTTCGACAGCCATAGCTCGTTGCATCTCGGGCGGTAGGCGAACATTCTTACTGAAATTAAATGAGCCTGTGCGTGAGAAAACCAACAATTTGGGTTCCGACCAGGTCCGACACAAACCGGCCTGCACAAGCACAGAAGATGGTTAGAGGCCGGAAAGTTTGGATTTGGGAAGAAGAGGAATTTGTACCATCCGTGTAGCGAAAACAAAGGCGCTGATCAGCTTCGCAGTTACTGCGAAGCTGATCTGCGCCTTTGTTTTCGCCTATGCAGGTTGGTTTTCCCATGCGGTGGCTCATATATTTAATGCAAAGGCGTTATGAGGAAAAATTAATTACCTGGCATAATCATAATAATTACTAACGCTAATATTGATGTATAGGCGGCATACATGTTGTGGTGCATGACTGGTTTTTGGTGCAGCAAATTTTCTGCTAACTTGACTGAGCTGCAATATGGCCATTTTTTTTCATGTCCTTGTATGTCCAAGTTTGCATTTTAGCGATAGCTGAGTGCTCTATAACAGTCGCATCAAAAAAAAAAAAAAAAAAAAAAAAAAAAACGTGGGTCTTTCTAAGAACTTACATTTCCACTCGTTCTATTTGTACACCACGCCGATATGACTGCCTGTAAAGAGTATCCTACAAAATATTGAGCATTGTATAAACTGAGGACCATATTTTACACTGGTAACCACGTGTAATACTGGAATGTTTGCCAAATATTCTATCCTCTTGAAATTAAGGGCCACTGATGAGGCTTGAGTAGCCGAAACCGCGGTATGACCCATCCTTTTCTTATTAATATATTTACTGCTCTTAAAGATCTCAATTTTATTTCAACTTATGCCTTCCATAATGACATCAACGTTTCGTGCACTGCGAGAAAATTGAAAATTGTTTTCAAGGTGCTATGCAGCACAATGGAATTCGGCGACGCATTTCCATCTTCATGAAGGCAAACATCTTTTATCAAATGTACTATGTGGTGATTTCTTACGCTGAGCATTTTCGTTATTTTCTCCCTGTCTCCGAGTATTTCCATGAGTGTTTTGGCTGCCAGAACCTCACACAGAGCAGCAGCGGTCCACCTACCCGTCAACAATGGAATGTTCTGGAAATAAATAAATAAATAAATAAATAAATAAATAAATAAATAAATGCAGACAATCAAAAAGAAAACATGTATATCAATAAATAAGTCTGCATCCAATTATATATGACAATTTGGGTTCCCACCAGGTCCGACACAACCGGTCTGTACAGTCACAGAAGTAGGCTAGAAATAAGAAGCAGAGGGATTGTACTATCCGTGTAGCGAAAACAAAGGCGCTGATCAGCATCGCGGTTACCGCGAAGCTGGTCTGCGCCTTTTGTTTTCGCATATGCAAATTGTTTGTTTTCTCACCCGAAGGATCATATTTAATCTAGACTTACTACGACAGTGTTCGGGCTGTAAATGCACATGTGCAGTGTCACCACATACACGTCCGAATACCTGCATGTTATGTCGGATAAATTGGATTTTGTTTCGAATGAGTCAAATTCTTATACAGCTCTCACATATACCGAAAATCCCTTGCGAATGCCCTTCTGAATGCAATTTTTCGAAAATTCGGATTAATGGCTAGAAATTTGGTAGCATCAGGTATTTGTTAAGCATTCGTAGGCATTCGGTGAAAATTTCAAGCTGTTGCAAAAAGGGGCATGCTCCTTAAATTCGGAAGGAAATCAAATTCTTAACATATTCTTAAAATAATCGTAAACAATTCTGATTGATTGTAAGACATATGTAACGATGGCAAGACATTCCTAAGGACTCGCTAGCATTAAATTCTATTGTGTTACAGTGTCCGTAAAACAGAAAGTAGTTTTCATTTGGAGTGCCTTTCATTTTACTTACGACTAAGTTGGGGCAAAATAATATCAACAGAATGACTACGTTCAACATGTAAACTTAGGCTCTACTGGTGAGTTGGCAAGAGCCATGCACTCACATAGGCCATCTGTTTGTCCAGTACGATGATTAACCTTTCTTAATTAGATTTCACTTACACAGTGGACTGTAATCAACTGGCAAAATGCAATAACAATATTGTATATATTTATGAAAGAAACTTCATTATGTGTATGGTAGGAATATAAGTGGCAGATGGCGTACTCTCATTACGAAAACATGCCCATGTAATATATAGATTTCTCTTAAGTTGTAAAAATTGAAAATTTTCAGTAGAAAATGTTTGATATTTTTCTAATTTTTGCTCAAAACATAGATTGTGGGTACACATTAGAACCGCCTCGGCGAGGCGGTTCTAATGAGTACCCACAATCTTTGTTTTGGAGCACAAATAAGAAAAATAGGTATACCCCTGCATACCCCAGTTTTTCTACATAAAAGTGGGGTCTAACTTTAGGAGGTACACATTCCACGGACATGTTTTCCTGATGTTCTAAGTGCGCAAATATCAAATCATTTGCACACAAAGGACTATTGCAACTTTCTCTGCAATTTTCTTACAATATTCCATATGTTACAAATGCCAATTAATTTGCAACAAGTTAAAATACAACATAAAATATAAGTACATTGAATTTTGTGGCATCTTTCCATCGCAACGCGGTGTTTTCCAAAAGTTTGTTTGATTGACGTGAATGTACTTTTCCACTTTCACGAGTGACCATAAAGCTTTGCGCATGCGAAATGTCACTCTAAACCCATCGAATAATTCAGAATGGCGGAACAAACTTCAACAAAGTGGGTAGGAACTTATTTTTTGTATTTTAATGATGTTTAATTCCATATGTTTTTTTAAACTGGCAAAGATGATACTTATCAAAAGGTTACAGCACTGTTGATGATGAATTATCCGAGATAATATAGATACTTTTCAGAGATGAAAAAGAACTCATTTTAACAATCTTTCAGTCAGAATTTCTGTAAACGGAATTATATAAATTAATAAATTTTGATTAAAGTACATAAAGGTAAATAAGATCGTTGTTAAATTTTCCTTTTTATATCTGTTTCTTTTTAATATAATATTGTTTCTATGACAATTTTAGATTGTTTGTGTCATCTTATGCATTGCTGTCTTGGACCTTGCTTATGTTTCCCACAATATGATATGGGGTCGCAGCAAATCCGAGTCAGTGAAAACAGATGCAGCAGGGAGCCCATCTTTAACCGACGATGAAACGAGTTTGGGTACAATGGCTGCATATCAACAAGGGGCAAGAGGAATACTATATCGGATAGACAAAGCGGGCTCTCGTGAATTGAAGTTAGACAGAAATCGTGTTGGGAAAGAATCGGATAATAATGACAAACAAACTGGTCCCGATTTGGAAAATATGGAAGATGCACCCAAAAGAACTAAAGATAAAATTTATACAACAAAGTCGAAAATATTGAATGCTTTACAGGATCAAGAGGGAAATGTGTTAGGAAAAGTATCAAATGGCATACAAAACAACGAACGTCCCGGATTAGATGAAAGAATGGGAGACATTCTAGATGATATAAAAATGGAAACAATTCAAGCTTCGGATAAAAGAATTAACATCATTAAAGGTATGAAAGAAAAGAATCAAGGTTCAGGCGTCCATGACGTAAGGAATAAAGAAATAAACCAATCAGGGACAGATGAGACAACTCCTCCCGTTAAGGATGAAATTCAAACGAAATTGCTGAAAGTCATAAATAAGATAGCTGCAGATGAACCTACAGCAATTGATGCAGAAAACGATACAATAAAAGGAGTCAAAGATAAGTTGGATACAGAAAGGGAAAGAAGACAATTACCTAATAAAGGAGACATCAATGAACATTGCAAGTCTATGAAGTTCGTCGTGTATGACTGTTTAGCTGACCATTGTGGAGGTTGGGGAGACAAACAAACTGGTATCATAGCTGCTTATTTACTGGCCAAAGTAATGAGAAGGAGGTTCGTTATTCAAGCTGGTGCATGTGACATTTCTAAATTTTTCATCCCTAATGAATATAATTGGAAACTGTGTCAAGACTTTATCTCATCGGTGCCAGCAGCAAGGACATTGACATTTGATTTCTACAACAACCCCAATGAGTATAAAACACTCATAGATAACCTAGACCCTCAGAAGTTTCCCCTTACTCAGGTCATGTTTATACGCACTAACCAACTGTGGAATGACCTCATACTGTCTAATATACAAAGAGCTGAAGTAGATAAAGCATCGTCGGGTAAAACGGTGTCTAAAGTAAGTGAAAGGGTCCTTGGCATGTTGTTTAAGCCAGTGGATGACGTACAAATTGGAATCAATGATTTCAGAAAGCAGTTAGTGGATAGAAAAAAGCTGGTATGCGCTGACATATATGGTAACAAACCTTACACTGAACTAAGGGATATGAAATCGGACACTGGCATACATGCGTCAGCTATCGATGTTATCTCGGCGTTTTTGAACATTTTTAACAATCCGTCAAAATACAGCATGTACGTGGCTTCGTCCTCTAAAGCAGTCATTGATCATTACAAGGGAATGATTCTGAATGATGTCAAAATTGAATCACTGATCAATGATAATGATAATCCCCCAGAAAAGGCTGAAACAGAATGCAAAGAGCTATTTACTGAGTTTCTAGAGCAGATTATTCTAAAGGAATGTGACATTCTTCTTTTAACTAACTCCAACCTGGGAAAAATAGCTGCTTACACAAGTCGAAAGGTGCAAAGTTTGTTTTACTTCATAGACAAGGAACAGACAATCGTTAAAATAACAAAGGACGAAATACAGAATTACAATTTCCAAAAGATCCTGGGACAAGACTGACCAACCAATGTTCAAAAACAGAAATGATCTGAACTAAATTCCCAAAATGCAATATTATGATTTTGCGAACCTGCCAGGGTCCTGTTGCATGAACTGAAGCTGCCAGTAAACCTGAAGCTGACATTAAATTCAAAAACTCTATTAGTGAACATGACATTAAGTTTTTGCTGCATAAAAAGGTACAAGTAGGCAAAGATCAGGAAAAGGCGCAATCAGAAAAAGATTCCCACTCCAAAAACCGAGATGGGAAAAAACTAAATTAACAATCAGGTACTTATACCATGAAAACATATCGTAAGCCGAATGGGCAGCTATTTTCCCAATAGTTACCTAAACTTGAGTAAAAATATGAAAACATACATAAGGCGCCAACAGCACAAAAAATTTAAACACCAAGACATAAAATGAAAGAACCACCACAGAAGTATCGCCTTGGAACGATCAGTAATATAAAATTACTGGCGGGCTTAAATCGATTTTACAGGTACCTAACCTCACCCTCAGCTTCTGCAGTGGTTCATAACATTTAGTTAGTTCTTCGGTCCTCGTGGTGAATCTCATAACTAGTCAATGAATCATCAAGAACAAACAGATAAATCATGATAAACATCCTGATGAATCAAAAACGAGGACTCAACAGATTTAGTAAGCTGCCCGACGATTGAGATCCCTGGGCGCTGAATAACTTACTAACCCCGGAGCAAAAGAAAAACCCCAGTTGGACCCCATTGGACCAAGCAACAGACAAGAAGCTCCGGCACCAACCAACTAAAACAACTTAAAACAGTTTTTAAATTCATCCAGAGCTTCATTAACTAACAACAGCTTGAAGTAGATGCCGGGAGTATGCTTATGTCGATTTATCTACACATATATACATATATGCAACAGGGGTATCGCTGGCATTAGGTTAACTGGGACTTTAAACCGCCATTAAGAGTTAACAAAGTTTTATGCAACAGGGTCTTGGTCTTTAGGTGTAACATAGCAGTGTATCATGACCCCAGTGATGGCGAGTGAATAATTTATGGAATATCATAAACCGGTGATCTACACCCTGGTGATGTTTTCGAATTGTATTTTGTTTCTTCTTCAATAAATGTTTGGTGTAAGGAACATTGTGTTGGTTCACTTTATAAGTTTTTTATGTTTAAATTGTTTAATTGTAGTATTGGATATATAAGGAACAATTGCACAATTTTGTAAAACCGAAAACGAAGGTACAATGAAGTCTGAACTCAAGCATACACATTTGTGCACTTGTTGAGCATATGAGGTGTACACTACAGGTACGGAAATATAGAAAAGTGTGCACTTGTGTCGCAACATCAAGTGCACAAAGGGTGCATACTTTAGTTCAGACCTCAATGTATAGAGAAAATGGCCATATCTGATCATATCCGTCCTATTTATAATGTTAAAATCGTGGGCGAATGTTAAACTCGTTTTGATGAAACGATTCCAATGTACCTCTATGCGAATTTTAAGCTTTAGCAAAACATACTGTTCGTTAGTATGCAAGATAAAATTGGGGTACAGAGAGGTTTACCTATTTTCCTTAATTTTCCTCTAAAACTTAGATTGTGAGTCACTAGTTAGGACTACATTGCCGAGGCGGATCTAACATGTACCCACAATCAATGTTTTGAGCAAAAGCAAGAGAATAATAAAGAAAAAATCAACTGAATATTTTCAATTTTACAGCTTCAGAAAAATCTGTATTTTGGATGGGCATGTTTAAGGAATGTTCATTAGCATGAAAAATTCACATACCCCAGATAATGCCCCCTGTCTGGCGTTGATGAGTCGTGCATAGACCACAGCATCAACCGTTACTGTCATAGAATCCCTTGTCAATATCTGAAACATTACGAAAACTTAACCATGCAATATACAGAGAATTTTTTCAGCTGTAAAAATTGAAAATTTTGGCGGAATTTTTGTTATATTTTTCTTATTTTTGCTCAAAACATAGATTGTGGGTACACGTTAGAACCGCCTCGGCGAGGCGGTTCTAACGAGTACCCACAATCTTATGTTTTGGAGCAAAAATAAGAAAAATAGGTTTACCCCTGCATACCCCATTTTTGCTGTATAAGAGTGGGGTATGAGGGGGTATACATTTCACGGACATGTTTTCCTGATGAAAAAGGGAATTGTATGTTATTGGTTAACCTCATCTTTGACGAAAGGACTTGTCCATTATTTTAATTTGGTATGCTAAATGTATTCTTTAGAAGTTTAGGGTAATTTGTTTTGGCCATTTACATGTGTGAATTGCTTCGCGTGAAAATATAATTGAAATGTCAGTTTTACAAAATTATAACACAAATATTTATGCCACCATGTATGGAATAATAATGATAAGAAAATAATAGAAATATTCCGTTTCTGAGAAGCGTGCATTGTCAGCGTTACATCTCAAATGCCATTAAAATTTGAATACCTTTTGAGGTTGAATGTCGTAATAAAATGTTCGAACATCTACAATCCTGAGTTCATCAATACATGGAAATACGAATATCAGACCTGAAATACAACCAACAGAATTAAGGAGCGATAATGAATCGATACTTATCGAGTAAAAAAGATAATGTTGGATATCAAAAATATATTCAAAATCTGAAAGTTCAAGTACATGAAACAATTGTCTTTTTTCTAATAATAAGCGCACTCTTGAGCTCTTCGTCACGGTTTTATTTATTTTATTTTTTTTTCGTGGTTAAGTATGCGCTGATTAGTTTGATTTCAAATAACTCGCTGAAAATTAACTGAATGTGCGGTTTTTTGAAACATGTTTGTTGATTAGAACGAATGCGACCTGTATACATTGATTAAGAGTGCATAAAATATAGCAGGAAGAAAAAATATGATAAAGAAAGTGATTTCAAATGCGACAAAACCAGACAAAGCCGATTAAAGTATACGTATCATTGTGTATTGGCACTTCCTTGTACAGGAGGATTGTTTTCATGTGTATCCGTTTACCTGGCCCTTTTGGACGATTCGACACCACGCGCCCTAATCGCAGTACAATACCTCTCTCATATTCTTGTAGCACCTAAGTTAATACGAAAAAAAAAATATCAAGGCTTGATTCCCTATATACTTTGGATAAAAACAAATTTTGGAGAAACATAATAATAATGAAATAAATTAAAACATATTTTCTTGAATTATCATCTCGGTAACCATACATATTCACTTTACAACTTGCATTTGCTCCATTACTTAATTTCCAGTTCATTTTTCATAGGACCTAAAATATGCCTTTCACATCTTTCACACACCACATTATCGCGTATCATTTAATACCTTCAATGCACAAAGTAGTGAGAACGGGAATGTAACAACTATGAAGATGGATGCCAGAACTACCAGGATGTAGTTACACACGCCCAGACCTTCATTAGTGTCCGCGTCATCATTACCTGAAGAGAGAATGATATTTAATTCTGCTATACTCGTACAGGTGCATGTGGACCAAAATAAACAAATTCAAAATTGTAATATTATTGCGCCACTGAGGTTCATTTTTAGAAAATAACACAATCAAGTGATTCCGAACTGGTTTTATGATCCGGAACTCAGTGGTAAAATAACGATATCTTTTCAAACCGTCGTGTGGCACTTACTCGCGGCAGATTCATGTGCTATTTTAGCGAATCGAAAACGAGCTGTTTTTTTTTTTTTTTTTTTTTTTTTTGCTTCGAGGTCTTATTTAACTTGTAGTATGACAGAAGACCAACTGACAGATCCATACTGTATCTTCGTTACAGTACGGAATACGTTACAAAAACATCAAAGAAAAAACAGAAAGTCATACTACAACTTACTTAACTGTACATTCTGCGGACCTTCCTCTTCCATGATCTACGCTGCTAGCGTCACGAGAATCAAACACTCATCTGAAATGATTTATATTAGAAAGAATCTATTGACAGATAGCAAAGTTTACCGACTTTTGGATAATGACAGAATCTATCACTCCGTTTATTGCTAAACGTACACAGAGCGCTCTTTCAAACGAAAGGCCAGAATTTATAACCATACAGGCCCATCGCCATTGACGATGAGTGAAAACTTGCTGTCGAGATGACGTCGTCATGACGAACCCTTTAAATATAGCATTCTCACAAGCATATCCCAATATGTGCCTGTCAGAGATTTTTCTATCCCAGTACTGGTGCATTTTAGCTGTATCAAAATACCGCGGAGCCTCTTCAGTGACCTTGGCAAAATGGAGCCAAAGAGAAATACTTTAATTTTGCAACTTTCAAAAGGATAGTCGATAAAAAGACTAGTATTATCCAAACAGAGCCAAATATATAAAACGTTGGATAGGAAATGTATCTAAACCGATAATGAATTTCTGATTTCTCAGAATACATTCACTCATCTCAAAGGAGCCGGCAAAAGGAAAAATATTACCTGCACTATGGATAATGTAAGTGGCCACTTTTTAGGACCACCACACGGCACAACACCAGCTGCAGTAATAGCAAATAAAAATAAAAGTTCACTGGAGTAATTGTAGTCTGCTGCTTTGATAAAAATCTAAAAAAAAAAAAAAAAAAAAAAAAAAAAAAAAATTTCACTGCTTAATTTGGTTAATTTGAATATTTTTCATGTAAAAACGAAATGGCTGCCTGAACGGCACTTAAATGGTTTATAACTAATGACAATGTTGAGGCCTCAACAAGAAAATCTCAGGCTCGTTTTCAGATTATTTGAGTCTCATCCTCGGCAGAGCCTCGAAACTCGAATATTCTGAAAACTTGCCCGAGATTTCCTTGTGTAGGCCTCAACCCCATCATAGATTGTTTAGGCTTGAAGTACGTATTTTGTCTCTTTGCCGATTAAATGATTTTTCAAAAGATTGGAAACATTTTTCCTCGCAAAGTCTCTCGTGTCCTATTTAAGGAAGAGTCTATTGACAGACGTCTGTCAATAGCAAATATTCGGTAAATGTGCTATTACCAGACGTCTGTCAATAGCAAATTTTCGGTGTATCTGCTATTACCAGACGCCTGGCATAAGTTAATTTGGCGACTTATTTGGCAGATTGCTTAAATAGTTTTATAGTTGTAAATCAGCTGGCCAAGATGAAGCCATTGTAATAATTCTTGAACCATTCGGAAATCTAATGCAAGAGACTGCGAACGACCTTAGTGTGTACATGTACATGTTGATAATACGGACTAAAATAGCAGTCACATATTAGTGTATAAGCCAAACGCACACCGGGTGTGTTGACAAGATTGTAAAATCCAGCGTACGCCAGAAGCACGTCAGAGACACGTTAGAAATGCGATACATGCGCGTCTGTACGCTTGGTGTACGTTAATATATATCGCTGTAGGTCGGTGCGTGTTCCACGCGTGTTTGGGCTCAAAGATTTTTAAGCATGTTTAAATTTTCTCGAAGCCCGGCATGTCGCGGGCGTGTGTCTTATACGTTTCGAATAAGGTCCATGCGCGTTACATGCGCGTTGAAGACGCTTTGAACGAATTCTACGAGAGATTGCTTCTGAAATAGTTTCCAAAATATCCATTGTTTTTGCCTTTTCCCATGTAAAGATGTTAAAGATGTTTGCAAAATTGACTTTGCCCTAAAATAGTCAAGGTCATCCCTGGGTCATCATTTGGGCAAACTATGATGGGCTGGAGTCCCCGATGCTACATATTTCGTGAAATCGGCCCGACGGTTCTAGAGAAAAAGATTTTTAAGTGTTTTTACCATCTATGGGCGTGGCAGCCATTGGGTCATTTGAAAAAGATATCTCGAACACAGTTTCAATGCCACTACACAAGGAGGCTCCACATAAAAATGTACAACTCAATGCACAACTCAACTCACTTCTTTGTTGGAATCAAAGTTTTTACTTTATGTCATATTTTAATCAATGTATTTTCAATAATTGATAGGTGTATATGTAAATTAATTTCTTTTTCCATTACTTGTGTAATTTATGTGATGTAAAAATCATAAGACCACACCATAGGAGGGTCAATAATGTAACTTATAGCAATGTGTCTGAACGACATTGTCATTTCCGTCTTTGCATCTTCTATGTTTGCATTGCGTCTTCTATGTTTGCATGCTTGACTTTTTAAGAAAGCAGAACCAAGTCAAGGTTTCCGGTGTTACATTGTTGATTTTCCTACGGGTTGGTTTATTATACAAATGCATGTACAATTTGTTGAATGTATGTTTGTATGTGTAGATAGTTTAACATGTTGTTTAAGAGGACCATCGTGGAAGATTGGCTATGCCAAACGAGCTACCCTCTATAAATAAAGACTTTTACTTCACTTCACTTCACTTCACAAATAGGCAATGATCAGGAAATGGCGCAATAAGAAAGAAATTCCCACTCCACAAAATTTCAAGTTGATCGGCCAAGCGCAAACGTATTGGTCGCGCAAACGTGCTGCGCCCTTTTTGAAATTGTGGACGACGGCGGACGACGACGGGGACGGACACCGGATCATGCCTATAAGCTCACTTTGAGCCTTCGAATGTTCACGATTACGATGGTATAGAGACAACGTAGCTACATAGCAAGGTGTCATTAGACGCGCATGCCAATCTACACCTACCGCGATAATCTCTTCTATACAGACCTTGTTCTTGTTTGCTGCTTATATTGTATTATCTGAAACAATTAATTTTTGTTAGAGAATATGCATGCATCACCAACTCCTCTTATCGCTATCAACCCCGTGGTCGAGCGGTTAAGAGCGCTGTTTCTTAATCACTCGATCATCTCACCGCTGTGTCTGGTGTGGGTTCGAGCCCCGATCTGGCCACATGTGAGACAAGCCAAGTTCTGCTTGCGGGTGTTCCAGGTGGTTTTTCTCGGGGTTCTCCCGTTTTCGCCCCACCTACTAATTGGCCCGTCTCATATGAGCTGAAATAATCTTGAAAGGGACGTAAATTGAATTAAAAGAAAATATCGCTATCAAGTACCTCTTTCCGCAGGTAAGAAAGGTAGAAATATCGGTCCCTCAAAGGAATTGTCGAGCTTACCCGATTCTTTCCTTCATTCATTCATTCATTCCGAGTCAGTCAGTCAGTTCCGGCTAACCATCATGCTGATCACCCATGATCACC